>CM077298.1:7875224-9075224 GCA_039654925.1 Anguilla pacifica
GTCCATTAATCAAGTGAATAATGATTAATATGGACACATATGCTATCAACAAAATTAAAATATTAAACAATAAACAGCTATCCTAAACCAAGAATGTGCCTTTACTTTCACCATTACTTCATCATCTTAAAAGTTGATGGTACATACTGTACTGGTACAGTTGCTAACTAATACAAACATTAAAGCCAAATCTGTTCCTGTTAGTGACTGAAAGCTATTTGCATGTAAAAATACAAATGAAAATTGCCTCTAGTCACAGAATACATGAAACATGGCATTTTTCTAATTGAAATATTTTATATCACACTGTTGACATTATCGTCCATATACATTCATCAGGTCAAAACAGTTATCAAGTGGGACGTTATTATGCTGCCATAACTATACTTACCTACCAGAATTTCCCATGAAAACACGTGAAACCCTATTATTTGTAAGCCATATTTACTCCAGTTTCCCATTAACATGGAAAGAGATCATTTATTAATTTATTAAAACTGTGGAGACTTCAATATTGACTGGATACAAAGATGCATAATATTCAGGAGGAGCTATTCCAATTCTTTCATATCCTTAAGGTGACACGAGGGTGGCGAGCAATTAAAAGGGCCACGGAGTTCAGTGCAGAAGTTCATACTCAGACAGGCGGTCCCGAGCACACACCACACCAAATTTGGCGCCGTTTTAATTGCATGTGACCCTGGAAGTCCAACTCTGCAGCGCAGTCTGTAAAATTAAAGATGACAGGCATTCAAAACAGGTCTTGTGATTATGATTAGACAACAAAGACTTCCCTTTATTTCCCTTTCATCCACAGCATGGTGGCCCATTTTACTACGGGACTAGCTGTTCATTATTTCTTTGATGGCAGATTGCTGGTTTTAAAAATAGTCAGCGGTATTATTTCCCCGACAGTCGCCATGTGAGCAAAACGCGTGGAGCGCTCTTAACAATGCGGGCATTTCAGAAGGCCCTCCAATGGCTGAATCATTCGTACGAGCAAATCTCCTTCACAAGCACCACCTCGAACTTTCAATTGAGGAAAAAAAAGGCCGCTACTGTTTAATGTTTTAATTTTCACGTCTATCCTTTGTGGATTTAATGAAATAAATAATTAGATGGGAAACACCACAATTTCCACAAACATTCCGCTGAATTAAATCATTATGAATGCTGATTTTGGTTGAAGTAATAAGTCCCAGAGGAATGTTGTGAGGTTTCCGGCTTAATTGCATTTTGAAAACCAGTATGTTATGATACCCTTTATTTGTATCTGTTTATTTACAGCATACCAGTGTCTGTGTAAACATTTTTTCCTGACATAATCAAGTCATTAATCTAGCTTAGTGTGACATACAATCCTAATGGTTTAATTGCACAAATTTCCCGGGTAACATAATGGTAACATTTTGAAGCCCTCGGAATATAGCTATTCTGTTGCGAATCTAAAATATTTTGTTCAAGAGCAAATTATGGCCTTTTGAAGGAAAGCGTTATTTTGAATATTTCTGAGTGTGTGCATTTCCCTGTGAATGTCGAAGATGGATCTTCTGCCTGTCATGCCGGGTTACTCTATCAGGCAGTACTTGTGCAGAAATTCCTCTAGATTATGCTGCTTCATTGTGGTTCAATATTTGTATGATCAAATATGGGAGTTACTTCTTGAATTGTAATTCTTGAATTGAGTGCTTTATTATTATTATTATTATTATTATTATTATTGTTGTTGTTGTTGTTGTTGTTGTTGTTGTTGTCATCGTCATCGTCATCATCATCATCATTATTATTATTATTATTATTATTATTATTATTATTATTATTATTATTATTATTATTATTATTATTTACACCAAACATACTCCATATTTAAGTGTTAGGTTCACCATCCTGAACAGCCAGGTAGTTATATACATCTTTAACGTAAACATGATTAGAGCAAAATAATTGATTATAGAAAATTATAGAAAGTCTCTCTAATGCCTAATATTATGATTTAATCAATCACAAGTTTGGCACTATTCTTAATGAAAACTTATAACAAAATGTCTGAAATTAAGCATGCATTGGGAAATAAGTTCAAGATGTAGTTTTGGCATCCATCCTAGATGTGATGCTTATTTTTTAGATTTTTGGTGAACTAGCAGCATATTTGTACATTTTTTCATTAACGTCCATACCTAAAACAAACCAAAGCAAACCAAACCTAAACCATAAACCATCAAGTTTTACATTGCTTCAGAATAGCATTGGTAGACGATAAAAACTGTACGTAGATGTCATAATTCACATCAGTTCACAGTGAGGAGCCCATCTACTTGTACTTCATGTTTAATCACACAAAACTAAACTTCACTTTATCTAGCACCACTTCAAAAGAAATGTCTTCCTCTAGATCACTGTCAGAATATGGCAAATGAAGCTGAACAGTGCAGCCAATGAGGAGGACTGTTCTCCAGGTGATTGACAGATCTGATTTGGACATGCGGCATTAAACATGCCAGCCTGTTTGATCTTGGAATGATTGTTTGGGCTGAGGATTTATTGAATGCTAAGAGAAGCTCATTCAATATGACAGAGTCCATCTCCGTGTAACTTTGCTGGGATGTGAAGATATCAAATCCAGAAAGGATGCCACTTCTACGGATGCATTATAAAAGAAGTACCTTTTTTTTTTTTTTTTTACAGTGTGTTAGTTGGTTCCTCGCAGCTGAAGAGATTTTGAGGCTTTATTTGTCAGGTAACTTCAGAGCAAGGCTCTTCTTTGAGTCCCGCCGTGGGTAAAGACAAATACCTATCTGTCGGGAAAGGCTGCGACACTTGTACACAGCACGCATGCACTTTTGGATATTGGAGACTTACTGTTGATGAGCAATAATACAGAGGACAAAATGGCCCCCAGATTGTTGAAAGATTTCTCATTATTTCCCCTCTCACATGGGTCTAGTGGTCAATTCAAGTGATTGGGAGCAGAAACGCTCAGGGCGGAGACACATTTCCCTCCTGTTCTTTCACCGTACTTATTTCCTTTACGGCAATTTCCCAGCCGAGGCTGACATTCTCCAGCGTGTTTAAACTGAGTAGGTGCAGCCTTTTTCTCGGCAGGACGTGTTTGACCGCGGCAGCAAGATGAGAGAAAACACAAAAATCAAAAACCTCAAGCCTTTTCTGATTTTGTATTAGTGCGGAAAAGCATTTTAATATCAAAATGGAAAAATAAGAGAAGAGTTTAGCTGAACAGTGTCCTTTCTGAGTTGCTTCTACGTGGGTAAGCTTGGTTGCACAGGGTTCATTCTGAGTAGTGATCTGCACAGGTGAGCTCAGCTGAACTGTGTTCATTCTGAGTAGTGATCAGCACAGGTGAGCTTAATTGAACTGTGTTCATTCTGAGTAGTGATCTGCACAGGTGGGCTCAGCTGAACTGTGTTCATTCTGAGTAGTGATCTGCACAGGTGGGCTCAGCTGAACTGTGTTCATTCTGAGTAGTGATCTGCACAGGTGGGCTCAGCTGAACTGTGTTCATTCTGAGTAGTGATCTGCACAGGTGGGCTCAGCTGAACTGTGTTCATTCTGAGTAGTGATCTGCACAGGTGGGCTCAGCTGAACTGTGTTCATTCTGAGTAGTGATCAGCACAGGTGGGCTCAGCTGAACTGTGTTCATACTGAGTAGTGATCAGCACAGGTGGGCTCAGCTGAACTGTGTTCATTCTGAATCATCACATCACTTATTATTAAAAAATGCTTATCTTCTGATGTTATAATAAAGTCTATTCATATCTGCTTATGAAAGCTAACTTACTTTTAGTAGGACTTCACCCTTAATTTTTATTTTTTTGATCTGCAAGGTGAGTCACATGAGAATGTTACAATCTTGACAGAATAGTCTGCTAGTGTATGAGAGTGCCGTTCATTGCATTTATATGTGTTTAGGTGCAGTATGCAAGTTTTCGCCCTAGTGGCAATGGGTATTAGTTGCATCAACATTCAAATGTAAATCGAAATGCAACAGCAGTGACTCATGTGTGTGGAAAACTCACACTGAGATGGGCCATATTATTTGGTATTGCCTCCTGGAGGGCCTAGTACAGAGAGTGAGTGATTCACGCACAGCAACGGAACAGTCCGTCTGTCTCTTCCTCAGGTCAGGAGGAAGGGTTGCAGACTACACTAGAGTTTTAAAATAGCAGCATAACTTGCTTGGAAATTCAGAAATACAATTTAATATTTGCCATCCTGGAAGCATATTGGACTGACTCCTTTTGTCTGCTAATGCTATACATTACCTGACAGGTTAGTTTTAGCTCTGTTTGTTGCCATCTTTTGCAGACTACTAAATAAAAAATTACATGGTTTGTTATTGAACTGGTGGTTTCACTAAATTTTTCTAGAACAAATATGTGTACATTAGGATAAAGAAGTAAAATTTAATTTGTCCCTCCTGTTCACCGTGGATGATCTGGGCTGTTGCCTGCAGAATAAGGCACCATGATACAAAACAAAAATGGGCAAAGCTACCATCTACTGCCAATCACGTGTGCAGAGAAACACCTTTTTATTTGCTCAGACAAGTCATTGATATATAATTGAAGCTCTACCCATTTGTGGCATCATGATATGTAGTTCTCCCATCACTATTCTAGAGCAAAACTATATGACCAGACTTCACACCTAGGGTGTGTTCCAGTACTCAAAAAATATAGCCGCCTTTCCTCCACTACCACCTCGTCTCCTCTGTGCCCCAGAAACTGATATCTGTGTCCTCCTTCCCCCAGATTTCCAAACATTAGCCTGTCACAGTATTACCATAGTTTCTGAGGTGAGTTAGAGCTCTGTCTGTTCAGCCATCGGACAAATCAGGATTCTGGAATTACAGTAAATTGTTTTGTTTGCGTATACTGTGAGATGTTTACATTGCTCAAATGTTACTGATTACATATTAATCAGTGTTTCAACACAAACCTCAACGACATGTTCATGTTTGTACAGACTACTGTACATGAAACAATTTGTAATTGAAACTTCATCTTTAAATGGGCGGACTATGTGTAAGATCTGTGATTGGCTTTGGGACTGTTTATAACGTTTATGATAGGGCTATTTCATCAATCGTCAATGTTGGCTTTGAATGACAGAGAAGCAGATAAGCTGTCCCAATTTTCTTCACGCCTCCACATTCTCTCCTTTCCCCGACTCATCTCCTACCATTCTTTCCTCCACATACCTCGGGGTAGGAGACGAGTGGTAGTGGGGGAGTGGAGTAAAGAAGATGAGGAGTGGAAAAACATTGGGACGCACCTAGACCTTGTCTTGCCGAATTTAACTTGGCACATCATGGTGGTAGACAGCTCAGACTGAGTTCCACCATAAACCAAATTTGTTTCAGCAGCAAGAGCACCGATGCAATATTTATTTACATTATCAGTGTCTTTGCCAAGCAAAAACGCTACAGCAATTTGTCTCCAAAAATAACCTCACTAAATGAAATTTGTGCCAAGCATACAAAGTCGATGAGGGTCCTTCTGAAAGTGTGCATATTTATAGATATGGAATGAAACTTCACAGCTTTGGAGGGACCATCATTTTTGTGTTTGCGCAATTTAATATTCCTGGCATCCAAACAGTGAACATCTTACAGGGGAAGCTTTCATTGTTCTTCATCTCTAGGTTGCCGTCTGTTTTCCTTAAAGGCGTCAACCTGGTCATACTTCTGTTCACCGAGTCATGGAGATTAACAAAAAATACAGTTCAGAACTTTGATGGGCAGCTGCTGAAGCAGACGAATCTTGTGTTTTGTGTAGTATCTTTATTTACTAATGTGTTTCCAGTTAATTCATTTTTTTCTTAATGCAAAGTTTTGGTTTTTTTTGTAATGTCAATTTTATATATCAGGATTTACAGGTGAAATTGACTTTTTTCGTTCACTTCATTAGCAACACCTGACTAATTACCTTGTTAATTGATTTGGAAGCCCTTCACATGTTTTCCACTCTAAGAATGGTAGCTAGCTAGCTCCATGCCATCACTTCTGGTTTAACGCTTCGCACATGCCCCACAGTGGCCAGGACACTGGCCTCCTGAGATTGCTCAACTCATACTTTCAGTACTCCTGCAACCAAACTATGATTGGAAACAACAAGCTCTTTGTTCTAGCTTTATTACTAGACAATACAAGAAAACTATACAAAATACAGAGTTTATGAGTGCCACCATTGTCGCACAGGTCATCCATTTAACAAGCACGCCCTCAATGCGGTCTCATCTGCACCTACAGTATACCAAGAATGACACATTGGACAATAGCGTCTATCTGGGAGTTCATAACAATATAATTTAACCACCAAAACATTGTATACTGTCATAGAAACAAGATAAAGCCAACAACAGCCCAATGATAGACAGTACAACGATGAAAAATACTGCTCACTGAATAGCTAAATAATTCTTGTATAATTATATCACATTCTACTATCAATATCTGTGACTAAATATGGAATAAATATACAATTTTCCCATTGCTTTTACATGTAGAGATGTTCCTTTTAGATTCACTGGTCATTTATCGTCTCGAAAAATCGGTTTGAGAAATAAACAGGCAAGTAGAAAGCGGGGGTAGGTATTTGCATAGGCCACGTGCTCAACCCCAGTCGCCGCTTACGCCATTTTGCCGTTAAGCCTCTTTTGAAATGATAACATTTTTTCAGTACAGGCAACATTACAGACAGCACTTTGGTATTATGCTAAAAAAAAGGATCCTTGCTCAGTCAACACATAAAGGCATTGTCTGTAGGCAAGACATCTCATCATTTGCTTTGTACAGATCATGTGACAGTTTGAGTTCCACCCTTTTCATTCAGTTTTTCCTCTGTCTCTCTCTACAAAAACATTTGCTGGTTTCAGCTGAAAAGTAAGTTGAAATACGCTTTTCAAAACATAAAACAGATATAAATCTCATTGCATATTTTCTTTAATAACACAATTATGTAATAAGCAGCTTTAATTTATCAACTAAAAAACAACCAATTTCTATACTAAGTAAGAATAAAAACACACCATGTATCTCTCCAAAGGTAAACGGGAAGTCCGTTGGTCTAAACAGTCCAGAACAAAAATGTAATGCTTTGCACATGGTGAATAATATGTGAAAGAAATATGTAAAATCCAGCAAATATAAACAATACAAAACAATGACAATATGACATACATTATTATAGACACGAGACAGCCTGATTTCCATATAGGGATATTTCTATTTCAGTGTTGACAAAGGGGGTTGCCAAACCTGAAGACTTACGAAAGACAGATGATTTCTTTTGAATTGTTTCATGGTTAATAATGGTTCATCTGGGAGAAAATGAACCGTGACCGAGGATGTCCAACAATGTTTTCTGTACCCAGAGCTTAACATTTTCAACACCTGCTTGTTCATGTATTTTATTACCTGAGATGGGGTATGCAAATTAATAAAGAGCCCCAGAATCCCTCCGGAGGTGTTATACATATTCATTCAGTAGAGTTCATCCACATTTTGCTCACATTAGGGGTGTCCAGTCTTATCTGAAAAGAGCAGGTATGGATCCAGGTTTTTTGTTTTAGTCCAGCACTACAGGGTACAATACCTGATTCAGCTAATTAACTAATCATGGTCTTCTGTCAACACCTTGATAAGTAGAATCAGGTGCCTTAGTACTGGGCTAAAACAAAAACCTGCTCCCACATAATCCATTTAAAACAAAAGGCTGCACAAGACCATCCCTAGTTTACGCTTATGGCACGGTTCTCAATAAGGCCAATCCATTCCAGGATTTTGTGCCAAGTTCTGCTCTTAATTATTTAATTAGCTCAGTCATCTCTTGTTCTGACATTTGTATAGGCACCGGCTACAGCTGCCGACTGTGAGTGTGTCCTAAAGGTTTTGCTCTGCTCTCGTACAGCATAGTTTATAGAGCTGTCAGAAGACTGAAACTGAGGTAATTCGTTGGAACGAAAACCAGCACGGAGTTGTGTACCCCCGACTTATGGTAACCATTTGCTGAAAAAACTTTAAGCAAATATCCGTGCTTCATATATACAACTAATATTAAGAGCAAAAAATGTCCATTCTGCAGATATGTGGTTTATTTAAAAAAAAAGAAGAAGAAAAAAAGAAAGAGTTTCTCGGGTTCCTGGGTTCTTCACTTTCAAAAACTCCAAAGGTGCTCTTTATTATATGTTGTGGAAATAGGCCTGGCATAGTTAGTGGCTTGGCGAGCTCTGAGGCTGCTCTGAAATATTTTTTGCCCAAACTGAGGTTTGGCTGGGAGACAGCGGCAGTCGATACAGGGCAGCTCGCTAGTCAGAATAGCCCCTGCCTGTGGGCCCAGGGCCCATTACAGGCAAAACTGGAACACAATAGAAAGTTGCGGTGGGGCCCGGGTCCAAGTTGTCAAGGCCCGGGACGAATGATCTTGATTAAAAGCAGGGCAGAAGGATCAGGTCTTCTTTAAACTTACACCAGTCGTCCCTTTTAGTGCATAATTGCATCCAACGTTTGAGACGCAATTAACGTTCGGCTTTGTTGTGGCGCGCGGATTTCGAGTTCAGAAAATAAAGCGATGCTACAGTAATGACACAGTGGAATTGCAAGTGAAAACACACACTTTCCGTCCATTTTCCAGGTTTCAGCATTTACAGCGGTGTACTCGCTCTGAATTTTTTTCAGCGTACCGAATAATTACCCCGTGTACCCTGTGTCTTGTGCCTGTCACACAGTGACTTCAGAGGGAAGAGAGTAGCCGTCCGCAGTGGCTGAGCTGGGCCCGAGAGACCACCGGCTGTAAAAATGTTGAAGCAAATAGAAAACAGTGCAGTGTGTAAGTATTTGCGCAGTCGCACTATTTTTTCTGTTTTGGCCCATTACTCCAGCTCGTCGGATCTGAAATGAAACAATATGAGGTTGAAGTGCATGCTGTCAGCTTTAATTTGAGGGTATTTGCATCCATATGGAGTGAACCATGTAGGAATTACAGCCTCCCCCCCCTTTTTTTTACATAGTCCCACCCCCTCCCCGTTTTAGGGAAGCACACATACTAACGGTCTGCACTATCGGTGTGATATAAGCAAATCAAGTCTGCACTGTGGTTCCATTGCTATCAGACGTTAGATCATCTGTAGTGTCATATTTTAAACATTGCAGCGGTTGTCTTTGTTTCTGGGACGAACGGGATCATTGATTGCAGAAAGGTACTGACATGCCCCCATACATCCACTGCAGTGAAGTGTAGGGTGCAATTCCTTTCTCAGCTGCTCTTCATCGGTCAGTGCTTTTTGAGATTTTTGGGTAATTCTCTGTCGCAGACAAATTTTGTTGAAATTTTAAAAACATTCAGGCACTTCATCACACGTGGTGTTTTCGTAGATTATATTATTCAATTTAAATATATATCAGGGCTAATAATAATAATCCATAGCATTATGAGATGATGTAAAGCAGTGTTATCTGGCTCACTTTATTTGCTAACAGCTTGTCAACTGACAACAGACTGTCAGCTTCATGTTTGGTAGCTCGTGTAACATCAGTTTGTTCGCTAGCCTACATTTTGAGCTTTGGGAAGATTTGTGCTTTCATCAGAGAAATGGTGAGATGACACAACCTCGGCATAATGGTAACTCAGAAGATTGACACACACTTTGGGGTAAGCCTTTCAGAGCCAACATTGACTGTGTCACCGTCTTCATGAAAAGGTCAACTTCCTGCTGTGTTAATTACTCATCTTTTTAATATGGAGGATATGTCGAGTGAAAAAGTACACAAAGTTTCATGTCTGGCAAACCGTTAATGTCAAATATGAATCAGATGCAAGTTAGACAAAGCAATGCTCAGCAAATTAAAGCTCATACGTGTTACAATATGAATGTTAAAAAAAGGAAACTTTTGTGTTTGGTGAAATAGACCACATTTTGGAATGTGTGAGTCCACCAGGATGGAAGGTTCCTCGTTGCTTAGTTGAGGAAGATCAAGCGCACTGGCACAGTGTGTATATGTAATCAGCTGAGCAAGGCTGATGTTCAAGGAATACAAATGAAAATGGAGAGAGATTGGGAAAATTGTGGGAAACTGACATTTATTCCACTTATGTGTGTGCTCTCATGAACAAACGTAAAGATGAATGTTAGCTTTAGTCAGGATTGGGTAAAAGTAGCAAGACAGGGCAAGATAAACTGCAGTGCTAACATTGGCAAGCTAACATTTTTTTAATTGACCAACTTGGCACGATAGCATACTAAGTAAAGATTAGCTAAGGTAATTACCTATCAAAGTTGATGGGACTGAGTGTATTATCAGTTAAGGTGGGTGAGTTGTGCCCACAGTGGCACTTCCACTTGATGAATACACTAACATACTCATAAAGGAGCTTTTAAAATGGTGTATTTAGTTCAACATTATAATGTATGAAAACTTTCTTTTGTGTGTTACAGTATGGCTTCCTCTGTTGCTCCATATGAGAAAATTACTGCTAGGCTAGTCAGGAGGTCACATTTGTTTTTAGCCCATTTGACTTAACAAGGTGGATCTACATCCAAAATAACCAAATTGTAACTAAAGATTGCAAAACGTGGCATATGTCCGCTAATGCTCTTGCTGGAGATTGTATTAACAAAACAAAACAAAAAAAAAAAGAAGCTAATTGGTTCCAGACTAGAGCATTAGTTGCAGGTGGGAACTTAATTAAGGGAAGTTTATTTATGAATATCCATTAATCAACATTGACAAAGAGCAATTGGGGTATTTACAAGTCACATCACAGGGGTTACTTTATATATATATATATTCCAGAATGTGAACATTGATGAAGGGCTTGTGAGGTAAACCATTACCTGAGAGCATATAGAAGTACTTAAACCATGAACCTGATTTAACAATGAAAAATGGCTCTCAATGTCAACTGTATTCAGTGTGCTCTTAATACTAACAACCTTTTAATATTACCGCATAAATATGTTGATTGTACTCATATGTGGGAAGGAGAACAACGGGAAAACCATTAAATATGCTGGCTTGCTGATGGATGAAAACATGGTCATTCTCATTTCTGATTAATCAGCAGCTTTGCCTTGCTATTCACAGTTGGCGTTTGCTGTGACATCAGTATTTCGAGTTCATCTGAACAATATTGAAAAATAATATGAAGTGATATTGCCACTGATTTGAACATAATTATTAACGGGTTCCACTTACAACAGCTATACTCTTTATTGAATACTGGTACTACTAGTACTACGATTACTGCTGCTACTACTACTACTACTACTACTAATAATAATAATAATAATGATAATAATAATACTGTTTATTGAATATTACTACTACTACTACTACTACTACTACTAATAATAATAATAATAATAATAATAACAATAATAATAATAATGCAGAATGAAAGAGAGAGAGGAGTCTATCTCCTTAAGACCTAATTTAACTAAGACGGAGCACACAAAAGGAAATGGGTCTTATTCCCCACACAATCTGAGGTAAGAGGCAATTAAAATGCTGATTAATGTCAACTACAGCTCAGACACAACTTTATAAATCTGACAGAACTGTGGGGAAAAGCCTGTATAACGCTAAATCTCCTGACCTTGTGCTTATTATTTCCGTTTAATGACACTGAACACTGTCCTGATAAACCGTGCTTTCGACCTGTACTACCGCTGCGAAGAACACAAGGAAATATCATCCTGCCACATTTATGCTCCTGCAAGTATTCTTTTGAGCATATTAGAAAACAATCTTTGTTTATGACTCTTTTCATTTGAAATGCTAATGATCCCCAGCATCGGACACGTAATTCTGTATATACAGTCAAAACAGACACGGACATACAGCCATTTCATTACGAAACTGAAACAAAGAAACGCAGGATGAGAAACGTAAAAGTACGTTCTCACATCTTAGCCATTTAACGTCATTTGGTTATAAGGATCTGATTACCAAGGAGTGTGTAAAAGAGAATAAAATTTGTGGACAGACCTGACAGAAAAGGAGGGGAAAAAAATGCACGCAAAAAATAACGTAAGGGGCTACAGCGTGTTTCGGAGAGTGGCGAGGATACCCGGTGGTAGCCTTGGAGCGTTCAGTTTGATCAGATAACAGATTGATATCCTAAATACAATCTGACATGCATTGCTAAAGATGCCAATGGTAATTAATTAGCATCTAATTTTGACCAGGGAACAACGGGATATAGGAGTCGGTGCTCGATGCCATTTCCCCCCCAGGCGTCTTTTATTAGGGTCAGGATTCGGCTCCTCGAGCTGAGGGCCAGTTATTAAATTGAGGGGGGCACGTTGACGCTCGGATTTTCGTGGTCCGCCTCTGTCAGTGTTCTCCCAGAGCCCCCGGCTACGACAAACGCGGTGAGCTTCACGGGGGCCACGCGACGCGGCGCTTCGCCAGCGAGCGCCGCCGAGCCCGTTTATCCACGCGAGCGTCGTCGCGGGTGACGGCGATGCAAACGGACAGCGGGACCTGGCTAACTGGCCCAAGCCCCGTGTGCTGATGGAGCAGCCTACCTTTAGCAACGACTGATCGGATCCTTAAGAAAGAACTCTTCCTTCCTGTTATGTGTATACGGTATATACAGTGTTATTTATTATTGTACTCATAGTTTTTCAGCTCAGCCAGTGTAAACTAGAAATGACAAAACTCTGGGTGTTGGGTACTACAAACCAAGTGAAGTCCTGCCTATAGCAGGCTACCCCCCCCCATCCTCCCCCCCACACCATTAACAAATGTGCTGAAACCTGTTTCTATTAATCACAAAGCCCTGGTGTGCGTATGGCTCACGAGAGGCAGGCAGCACAGTGCAATCTCAGAGACGACGTACGATAACGGATTACAATCTTTTCTTCCCAGAGTAGGCCAGACCCCTACAATTACGTTTAAAAGAACCCGGCTCGTTTTACCTGATGGGCGTAGACCAAACAACCATAATCCCCTGTCAAAATGTTCGGATATTTCATCAAAGCCGGCGCTCTTTGTAGGCCCTTGGCACCGGTGAGTATGTATACAGCAATCAGGAATCGGATTCGGGGAGAAATCTCCGGAAGCTTCAGCCAGACCGTTTGCCTCCAGATAACATTTTCCATTTCTCCTCCGGGGTTGTTTCACGTTTACCTTACGAGCCTTTCATGGTAGGTAAAAAAAAAAAGGAAATTGGATTAACAAAAACACAAGTCTCTGAATTGCAACCAAAATTAAGTCAAAATTAGAGAGGGGGGGAGGGGGGGGGGGGAGGAGTTCCCAAACAAATAACTAAATACCGAACAGAGATGCATTAAGGTACACTTAAGAAATCTGGTTTCCTCGATCCCATCATCACAATTTGGATATACGACTGCTTATTGAATCCAGGCAACGTGGATTATAATTTTTATAAAAGAAAACCGTCTCCACATAAGCACAAAGTTAACCCACAACAAAGGACTTTAAAGATGAACTTCACAGACTGGTACTTCACTGTTCGGGTAGCTAAGCCAAGATAAAAATAGTTCCACTGAGTGCACTTTTTTAAACTCTTTTTCCTCTCTTTCTTTGCAATGAACAATGGAAAAAAGTTGAGGGAAAACTCAATGCTTTAAGTAGGAAGGCTTGACAATACAATATTTTCCGTCAAATTAGGTTTTTGCTCACACACGTATGCGTGCATGCAAGCACACATGCACGGACACACGCACACACACGAACGCAGAAACACACACTCACACACACACCCACAAGCACGCAGAAACACACCCACATGCTCGCACACACACAAACATACCCACATGCACGCACACAAACACATGCGCACACACAGATAAATACATGCATGCACGCACTCACACACTCACACACACAAACACACACACATGCTCACACACACGCACACACTTACACATGCACACACACACACACACACACTTACACACACACACGCTTAATTAGGCTTTGTCTCGTCGCAGACCCTGCTGGGTTTTTAATTCTTCTCCTTGGCTCCTCCCTGTCACATCTGTGTGTGTGTGTGTGTGTGTGCGCGCGCGAGCGTCGTGGCGGGAAAGCGCCTCAGAAGAGCCCCTCAAAGTTCCTCACATCTGAAGCGCCAAACTTTCTCACATCTAAAGGCCTTTCACAGGCCCTCAGAGATGAATCGCGATGCGTTCCGTTATCGGCGAAGGTCCTGAAAAGTTCCAGGACCATTAGGCGCCTGACTACCCGCCTCTCATTCCGCTCAGGTAGCATTCATTAAACGTATCGGTAAAACCGTGCCTTACGTTGTCGTTTCATAAACTGACTTTGCTTCAGCTGTGTCGTGTTATCAAAAAGGGCCGAATGAAAACACTTGCAGACAACACAAAAGCACACGCCGTTGCTCTGAGACGGTTTAGCTTCCAAGCGGCTTTACTCTTTTTTTTTTTTTTTTTTTTTTTTTTAAAGAGACAGAAATTAAAAGTCTAGACAGTGTAATTCCAGGACAATTTTTTTTTTTTTCTTCAGTGATATTCAATATCCTTATCTGCACTGTCCATTTCCTTTGGAGGCTGGGTCTCAGATGTCTGTCAATATTCAGGAAGTTAACAAACACATTTGTCTCAAGGACTCTACGAGATCTCCAAATTCACAGATTCATCTGAATTTAAAGGAAAGAAAGAGACTCTATAGTTCAACTCATTACTTAGAAGTCTTTCAAAATTGCCTAATTCACTAAAGCTTGTGAGGTTGCGATGCCCTCTGTGGGCCGGAGGACTGTCCTGCACCTGAAAACAAACAGATTAAATAACTATAGCGCCATCAGGCCGAAGGCTCCTCAGTGGCTGGCTGACTTCGCCGTTTTATAACAGTCCAAACAGAAATGGCGGGAGGACCGCAGATAATAAAAAGATCCTGGGATAATCGTCGGCGACTTTCCCCCTGCGCAGTTTGCGGGGACCAAAAAAAAAAAGCAGGTCCCAGGAGGATGTTAAAAACTATAATCCCTCTCATCATTCGAACATGTGCCCTCCAGAACTGGCTCTCCTCTACGAGGCATGGGGGAAAAGAAAGAGAGAGAGAGGGAGAGAGAGAGAGAGAGAGGAAAAAAAACATTTCACATTCGCAGATGATCCTAATTTGGTGCGGTTTGGAGTGTAATTTAGATCAAACATATCCATGTAAATGAGTCAGGCTTTCTTAATTAGGTGCCTCAAAGAGAGAGAGAGAGAGAGAGAGAGAGGGAGAGAGAAGGAAAAAAAAGAATTGGACCACATCAGTAGGTGTGGGTGTGGCAGCCGCAGTCCTGGCCTTCTTCCTACATACATAGCGCCGTACCATGCGGTCATACGGGCCCGCTCTCGTGTTCTTTTCGCTTTGAGACCGCTTTTCGGAGGGGGGGGGGGGTGGGGTAGACTGGGAGACGCTAACTCAGCCTGGGTTTTTAAAGAAGGAGCGCTCCCTGTGGCCCGCTGCAACGAAATAGGTCGCTCTGCTCCGACTTGGCCGCCTGTCTCCGGCGCGTCCCCGGCCAGCCCTGGCGCTCGGGAGGGGCCGGGCGTGCGCCGGCGTGCGCCTGCTCGCAAGACGACGGGGCGTCGGCGCACGAGACGCGCGCCGCGCGCCGCGGAACAGGGAAATACGCCGCGGGCGACGTCAGAGGAAAAGGAAGAGCGTTCGCCGCTCGACCGGAAAACAGCCCGACTAACGGAGTGACTGGCACATGTGAGCGAGCAGGCTTTTCCCAGAATGCCGAGGGGGCGCGGGGGTCTGCCATGGGTCCGCCGGGGGCCTGATATATCCCGTCCGTAGCATGCACACATATATATATATATACACGCACACACAAACATGCATAAACAAACACACATGCACACACACGCACGCACCAACCAACACACACACACACACACACACATGCGTGCACATACACACGAGCACAAACACTTACACATTCACTCACACGTGAACATACGCACATACACACATGTAAAAACATGCACACACAAACACATCCAATTTGATTTTTTCCCACTTGTTTCTCTGCAAAGCATATTTGTGACAGCTTTCTGTAAAAACCACCGAACAAATAAAATTTAATTTATTGGACACACACGTACAAACACACACAAGCACACACACATGCATGCACACACACACACACACACACAGATACACCCGCACACACATACACAAACACACCCACTCACAGACACACTCACACACAAACTCACACACCCACACACACACACACACACACACACACACAAACACATGCATGCACACAATTCATTCAATTTCTCTTTATTCAAACTTTATTGTCACTGGAATACAGCCTGCCGAGGGGAATCGCTTCCCAAAGCGGGACGAACCCCGACCTCTAGGCGCGCTCTCCCGTGGCATCCCGAACGCAGAAGAGAGCGAAGGAAAAGCGCTCCCTCCTCCGCAGATCTGTTTCGAGAACGGCGAATCGCACGCGCGCTACGCCTGCGCCCCGTCGCGTGAAAGGGTGCGCAATAAGCGAGGATTATGGGAACCTCAGCGCCGCAGCTTGTGAAAGCCAGATACGGGTACGCCTGCTATTAAAATGGCGTTCTGCGGATGAGCTCTGCCGGAGGACTCATTGGACGTTTTCAGTTAATGAGGACCTCCTGTCCAAAAACTTTCAAAAGCTCGCGCCGCGCTTGTTACTTTTCCTTCTGACGGTGCAGCATTACACGCTCTAAGACTCGCACATTATTTTATTTGGCGAAGAAGCGCGCAGTGTTATATTTGGCAAGTCCCTTTCCATCCGAAGCGAGGCAAAGGTGGAGAAATGAGTGACACAAATATGAAATATCATACTGTGCTTGTTTTCCAGCGAGGATTGTGCGTTCTGACTTCAGGTATCGCGAGTTGCGAATTAAGTTTGTTCGATACCTTTGAAGTCGTATCGCAGGCATCGCGTGTTGAGCCCTTTACATTGTTTGCATGTACGTAGCTTTTAAACCGAAGTTAAAGTGTTCTTCACTTTTTTAATTAACGTGACTTTTTTTTTTCTCCTTTTTTTTCCGAAGTGTCAGGAGCGCGGAGGAGCCTTGATCCAGTCGGGAGGCTCGCCGTTAATCCACATCCATTCTAATGAGGTGAGAGGAGAGGATCCTTCGCCGCGTAATGAACTGTCACGGCGTCCTTCCTGTCGACGTCCAGGCGGGAGCGGCGCGCCTGTCACCGCGCCGGACAGGCTGAGGACGTCTCCAGACGCGGGCGCGCTCTCTCTCTCTCTCCCGCGCGGCGCGGCGGAGCCAGGTGACCGGGGATCGTTTAATTAGCCGACGGCTCGTCACGCGGCGCGACTCGGGGGGGCGGGGTGGGGGGGGGGGGGTTTGGGGGGTGGAGAAGCTTCCCCTCCACGCCACAGCCGTCCCTTCTCCCCATTTAGCTCCATTGACACCTTGCGTTAGCCGCTAATGAGAGCTGTTGTCTTTGATTGTCGAACCTTTCCTTCGCCGCCGGCTGAAATATGGCTTTTTAATCACGCCCGCTTGAGGGCTTCGGTTCGCGCCGCGGCCGCGGCGGCGTCGCGCTGTCTCTCTGCGGTACCGCGGAGGCGGATCATCAGAACCCGAGACCGCGTAACTGCGGAGCGAGGGTGAACTCAAACTCATAAAAAACGCCAAGGAAACCTCCACTGTGGCAAACCTGTGACACACCACAACATAATAGGCGAAATAACAATGTGAATTTTAAACTTGGTCCAGAGTGGAAGAGAATTGAACATGACCACCCCCCCCCCCCCCATAAAACGTCGTTCTGACTCTGTTAACGCTTACAGAGAGCGGCCTCACGGACGACAACCGCAGAACGAAAGAGAGGTTCTCCCTGGAGCTCGTTCCCGCCCTGAGCTTACGTCCGTTTTCACCGGAGCGACGAAGCGACCGCGCGTTTGCTATCGCGAGCGGCGCTAACGCGTTAGCGTGTTTTGGGCGGACGGTGTGAAGTGGGCGGAGTCTCTCTTCCTGAAACGACGGGGACGAGCGGCGTTCCGGGCCTTGCCGTCGGCCGAGGGGCGGAGCTGGCGGGCGAAGCCTGCGGGGGGCCCCCGCCCTCAGCCGAAAAGCACCCACGGGGCGGTCTCCTGGAGGTTAAGCGAGCCTTCGGCAACCCAAAATTTCAGCCTTACTGATCCCCGATCAGGATTCCTGGAATTGTTAGGGCCACCCCGTGAAATGCCCTCAAGTTGAGCATCTTTAAGTGAAAAGAGGTCTTACAGTAGCAAAGAAAGACAGGTCTTTGGGCTGATCATTTCTTAACGTGCCTTGAATAGTGTAAAATTAGGTCTTGTTTAGTGTACTGTATTTGACCCTGTGTAATGCATGTGGTCTGTAATTTTTAAAAGATTATTTGTAACACTGTGACCATTATGGCAGAGTTATTAGCCCCACTTTGATGAACGGAAAGAAGAGGTGTGGCTGTAAATCGTGAGTAACTGAGATGGTTTATATCTCCGGGGGAGCAGCGGATGCATGCGGGGTGCTGCTATGGAGACCCTCGCCTCATGTCCCACGCTGACCCAGCAGAGTGGTCTCTCTGCTCGCGCACCACAGAAGAAGAGCGCTCGCTGTGCTCCGCCCAGTTCGGAAGCCGCGGAACTAGACGTTCCCCAAGGTGCCCCCTACCCCCCCAGACTCAGACCCGGCGGGCCTCTCAATCCCGGCTCCGCGCTGGGAGGTTTTCGGTGGGGGGGTGGCGGCGGTTGAGGGGTGGGTAGAGGCCTCCGGCGACGGCTCCAGCCCCTACTCCTGAGGGTCTCTCACCCTCTCCAGCAGGGGAATTGGGCTCTCTCTGATTCTTAATGCAGATCTCCCTTCAGTTACCCACACAGGCTCATTTCACTGGCTGCTGCATCATAGCCAAATTAGTCCAATGGATGCTCTCATAACTGGCTTTAAAACTACCCTAAGGAAGTTAACACATCTCAAACACTGTGCAGTTAAACACTTACGTAGTCTCTTAACAGATTTTAATGATTTTTTAAAATTTTATTTATTTATTCATCATCATTAATAATAATAATAATAATAATAATAATAATAATAATAATAATAATAATAATAATAATACATTACAGGCATTTAGCAGACATTCTTATCCAAAGCAACACAAGTTTTTACACTGCATCAATTTATACAGCTGGATATATACTGAAGCAATTCAGGCTCACTCAAGGGTACAATAGCAGTGTCCTACCTGGGAATTGAACCTGTAACCACTGGGCTGCAACCAGGCTGGTTCTCTAACCATTAATACTGTAACCGTATTATTATCTTTAGGTTCTTGGTCTGTGAGGAGCACTCTCTTCAGTTTTTCACTTCACAGTTTTGCGGTTCTTTTAAAGTTATATTCTTGACTTCCAAGCGGGAAATAAAACTTGGAACAGTGAACAGCCAGTCGAGAGGCTTGAGTTAATTAGTTTCCTCATAATCTGCAGATGTGGCGATAAAAGTCTATATAAATACACTAGGGGAGCGAGGGAGGGACAGGCTTGGTGACACACCATTACAAGATGATGCATGTGTGTTGTTGAAAGTCCTCTTTACAAGGTTTCCTAGTTGAAAGGTCAACGAAAAACTTGCCACTGCAATTTTTAACTTTTCGTTTTTTTCCAGTTCGTTTATGAGTGGCCGTATCCACTGTGACCGTTTGCTGTTTCTTTGTCTGTGCTGATGTTTTGCATATTGTTTTGTTTCGTTTTCAACAGAGGGAGCCACTGTTTTCACAGAACGCTTTCACAGAGTAAACAGCTGCCGATATGGCCCAGCTAACAGAACTAAGACTGGAGAAGATTTAGGAAAAGAACAGTTCTGCAGAAAAGGCCCTGTGACACAACCTTTCTCTCGTGAATGCAAAACGAAAATAGTGACAAACAGGATATTTGTGAATAGCAAAAACGAATTGATATCAGTTTTAAAGAAACTGAATAATAATAATGTGGGCATAATCATCCACTGTGGTCTCTTAAAATGTGTAAGCTGTGTGTGCTTTGTTTTAGTCCTTGGTGCTACCTCAGAAGAACACAAGCACCTAAATGTGCCGAAGTATGGTGAGGGCAAATTAAATTAAATTTGAAAACAGATATTTTTAGGATATTTATTCTTCAGAGTGGAATCTCACCAGATTAACTGGCTGAGGGGCACAAACGCAGGCAATCAAACATGCACACGCATGTACACACAAACCCTGACATTGCTGTAAAATGTCAAAACGCAAGAAGTTTGACTGTGGTAATTATGCATATGTACAGTCAGCTTCAAAACATTTGTGACAAAAAATTATTATTATTATTTTGTCATTTGGTTCTGTACTCCACAGTTTGTCAAATCAAACATGTCTCATGTGGTTAAAGTGCACATTCTCAGCTTTTATTAAAGGTTATTTTTATACACTTTGGTTTCACCATGTAGAAATTACCGCACTTTTTATACATAGCCCCCCCCCCCCCCCCCATTTCAGAGCACCATAATGTTTGGGACAAATTAATGTTATGTAAATGAAAGTAGTGATTTTTTAGTTGTCGCATATCCTTTGCATGCAATGACTGTTTGAAGTCTGTGACCCATAGACATCACCAGGTGCTGAGTATCTTCTCTGGTGATGCTCTGCCAGGCATGTACTGCAGCCATCTTCAGCTCCTGCTTGTTTCAGATGCTACAGCCCTTACAGAAAGTTTTATCTTCAGCATATGAAACACATGTTCAACCGGACTCATATCAGGTGAATGACTTGGCCAGTCAAGTCTTTTCCCATTTTTGGTGTCGAAAACTCCTTTGTTGCTTTAGATCATTGTCTTGCTTTAGGATGAAACGCCAGCCAATGACTTTGGAGGCTTTCAGTTGAATTTGAGCAGATAAAATGCGTCTGTACACTTCAGAATTCATTCTGCTGCTGCTATCAGCAGTTACGTCATCAGTGAAGACGAGTGAGCAAATACCTGTGGCACTCATGTATGCCCAAAACCAGAACACCCCCACCGCCATGTTTCACAGATGGGGGGGGGGGGGATGCTTTGGATCTTGGTCTGTTCCTTTTGGCCTCCACACTTTGCTCTTGGCATCACTCTGATTCAAGTGAATCTTGGTCTCGTCTGTCGACAAGACCTTGATCCAGAACTCTGCAGGCTATTTTAGGTACTTCTTAGCAAACTGCAACCTGGTCATCCAGCTAGGTAGTGCTTTTCATCTTGCAGTGTAGCCTCTGTAGTCCGGTTTGTGAAGTCTTCTGTGGACAGTAGGCACTAACGCATCCACGCCTGCCTGATGAACAGTGTTTCTGATCAGTCAGACAGGTGGTTTGGTGGTTTGTCTTCATTATGGTGAGAATTCTTTGGCCATCAACTCTAGAGGTCTTCCTTGGTCTACCAGGCCCTTTGCCATTACTGAGCTCACCAGTGATCTCTTTCTTCTTGATGTTGAGAACAGTTGATTTTGGTCAGCCTAAGGTTTTGCCCATGTCTCTGACTGCTTTTTTTCTCATTTCTCAGCCTCATAATGGCTTCCTTGAATTTCATTGGCACAACTCTGATACTCATGTAGACAAACAGCAATAACAGACTCAAAAGGCAATTAAGACTAGAAGCTCTCTTATACCTGCACTAAGGAAGCAATTGAACACACACAACGCAATTTCTACAGAGTGTAATCAAAATGTACAAAATACATTTTGATAAAAGCTGCGAATCTGTGCTTTAACCCTTTGTAAATTGTTTGATTACAAATCTAAAATTGTAGAGTACTGAGCTAAATAAATAAAAAAATCTGTCTTTGTCCGCAACGTTATAGAGCTCGCTGTTTGTGTGCATGACCGTTTTCAGCCGTTGTTCAAAACTGCCAGTCTTGCAAGGAGGCCATTTTATCTGATTATATAAGCCACAAATCATAACAAAGTGAGAAAAAAAGAAAGCAGGGCGGGCATGTCGTAAATCTCTCAGCTCCGCAGTGTATGGATCGTACTCCACGAGCTAACGATGCTAATCCAGTACGTATCAGCTGCTGATGCCGAGGACCCGAATGGAACCCAAATGCCAAGCTGGGGTCCGGCGTCCGCTCGGTCACCACGACCGCCGGCGCCGGATGTCCCGAGTCAGCTATTCGGGCGGGCGCGTGACAAACCGCCGCGCCGCCCGCGTTGGCATTTATCCGTGCCCCGTTATTATTGCAGCACGGGAGGGTGCGGCTGCCGTTATCACGGGAGAAGGCCCAACTAATCTTAATGGTTTGTAAAGTAGCTACCTGCATCGCGCTGACATTTATCTAGATCATTTTAGCTGCAGAGCCCCCGCGCGGCTAAAGGTCCCCTATCTGGAAGGGACATCATTATGAATTATTGTTTGCTGCTAGGTAGAAAATTGTACTTTCTAGCTACCTTTACTTGTGATAAATCAAGCAGTCACATTTCAGCACTCACCCACTCTTAAGCTGCTGAGCCGGCCCTTTCTCCTGCCGCTGTTTACTCATGTCCCCGACACCGCTGCACAGGGAAGTCACGGACACGTCTGACCGCTGCGCGTACACACACACACACGCACACACACACACACGCACACAGAATCCACACATACACACACACACACAGAATCCACACATATACACACACACACACACACACGCAAACACACACAGAATCCACACATACACACACACACACACACAAACACACACAGAATTTACACACACACACCACACACACACACGCACATACACACACACACACACACAGGCACACACACAGGCACACACACACAGAATGCACACACACACACACACACACAGAATCCACACATACACACACACACACACACACACACAGAATCCACACACACACACACACACACACACACACACAGAATGCGCACACACACACACACACACACACACACACACAGAATCCACACACACACAGAATGCACACACACACACACACACACACACAGAATCCACACACACGCACATACACACACACACAGAATGCACACACACACACACACACGCACACAGAATGCACACACACACACACACACACAGAATGCACACACACAGGCACACACACACAGAATGCACACACACACACACATACACACACACAGAATCCACACACACACACACGCACATACACACACACACACAGAATACACACACACACACACACACACACACAGAATGCACACACACACACACACACACACACACACACACACACAGAATCCACACATACACACACACACACACAAGCACAAGTGTGCACACATACACACAAACACACACACACACACACACACTCACACACAGTACACCCACAAACGCACGGCTGGACATTAGTCATGCCTGTCTTTTACGCCGCTAATGTTGTGTAAAATTTCGCGAGTAATTGAAGAAGTGCCGGACCGGCGTGGACGGGCCCGGGCAGGACGGGGACGTTTGAGATGTGCAAGGAGCGAAACAGAGAAGCGAATCTCGTTCCTTCATTTATTTACTCACTGACTCACTCGCCGTTTCTCATTACCGAAACTCTAACGGCGGCGCTCATGACTCCCTTCGGCCGCAGCGGGGCGGCTCCTCCGCGCTACGGGACGCCACGGTCCCCGGGGAGCCTCGCCCGGAGCCCGGGATTTTAAGACAGGAAGGATATTAGCGGAAGAATAAAGCTGGGGCCAGGGGTATTTCTCAGGGATATCTGATGGGGGATAACATTATTTCCCGCTATCTGAAGCTTTCGGAGAACGAGAGGTGATGCCACCCGACTTTATCCCCAACGGGATCTTTTTTGAAAATAATCCTCTATGTGCTCATCGTGGAGATAAGAGGGTGTGCTCGTTCAGCCCGGCCCGGGCCCCTACCTCGCCCCCCCCCCCCCTGCACCCCCACCCCCCCTTGCACCCCCACCCCACCCCAACCCGCCACCGGCTGTGGTTAATAGGTACCATCATTAGACCCGCCTCCTCCGCACAGCGAGGGGGTGGGGTTTGGACGCTCTCCCAATCGCGCGGCTTTCGGATCTCGCCTCGTTGCCTGATGCGGTCACAGTCGTTTCAGGAAGAGGGGCGGGGGAGTTTAGTCGAAAGAAGGAGGGGCACCGGTATTTACCGGGGGAAGTAAAGCCTGAGATGTGTGTAATTAGCTACCTAACCCCCCCCCCCCCCCCCCCCAACCACCCGGGTTGTGTACGTCTGCCACGGTCGCCGTTCCCCCCCAAACACCGGCGACGTGCCGGGAGACGTCTCTGCCCGGGGAACATTAATATTAATGCCCCGCCGGTGATCCGGCTGATCGGAGCCAGGCGGAGAGCGCCCCGGCGTGACCGAACACCTTGCTGCAGGTGACTGCCGGGTTTGATTACCCGCTCGGCGAAGGCTCTGTTCCGAATCGCGGAAAAAAAAGAAGAGACCCGGCTCACGCGGCCGGCCATGTTGAACAAGGCGCGCTCCGTAATGAAGCTGTTTCTCCCCCTCCCCGAAAAGAGAAGCCGCTCAGCTGTAGCACGCCGCTGTTACCCCAGCCCTGCTCCGTCGGCAGCCGAGGAGGAGACATTTAAACCTGTGAGCCGCTCGTACTCGCACCTGAGCTGGGAGCTGGGACCCCTCGCTTGCGGCATGCGCTTATTATTTTCTCTTTTCTTTTTTTTTTTTCCCTGAGACGCGCGCGGCTCTGGACTGCCGGGGCTTTTGATGGATTGGAAACAGAGGCTAAAAGGTAACAGGGTATCAAGGGACCCACTGTCCATTTAGCCGGCGACACATTTATAATATTGTTTATTGCAGAATCAGCTTCTCGAGCGCTCCCACTTGCTTCCCCCAATCATTTTCCGCGATCTGAGGTGCTTTCTCACAAAAGGATAACAAGGACAAAGGGAGAACCGAACGTTCAATCTTGCTCTATCTGGGATAGCGTGTCACATTTTCAATTCTAAAAGGTAAATATCTATCCACAGGCACTCCGCCACCCAAAAGAATGATGCTTCGAAGCCGGCTTCCGTTTCTCCTCATGCACTCATTGAAATAATTTGGTTTTAAGAGGGGACGGAACGGCGGGGTTTTTACGGAAGGGTCGGGCCGGGGTAATGCAAGAAACCGAACACGGCTGCTTTTTGCAATGGCCGCCGCCTAAGTAGAATTAGCGAGACTCCGCGCGTAATGGACGATAATTACAGGAGCGAAATTGCGTTGTGTTGCCACGGCGGCCTTAATCGTCCGCCGCGGGGCCCCTCCCTTTTCCTCGGAGCGGGATCCGCGCCCCCAGCAGGAAGTCAGATGGTTTATGACAAAGAAAACAAGTCTAAGTGAGTGAGGTGCCGGCCTGCTAACCTGAGCTCCATCCATCTTCTTTAGGGGGGAGCAGCGCCTGACCTTCGACCCCGGGGGAAACTGCTGCATCCATCATACCGCGTTTGGTAATGTGGTTAACTACCTATTTCCTCTGTCAGGGGGCCCAGGGATCGGCCTGTTTTTTTTTTTCTTTTTTCTTTTTCTCCTTCTGTCCGTTTCTTCAGGTATGACACGCCGGCGAGTGAGGGATCCGTCTTCGTCTGCCGTTTATCCCGGTAACGGATAGTTCCGGATCTTCATGCCGGAACTACGTCCCGACAGGACGGAAACGATGACGCCGAGACCCAGAACTCAGAGGACGCAGAGGCTTTGCTTATGTGTTCAACAAAAAAAAAAACGGAGGCCCGAGACCATTGTTGCTTTAAGACGAGTGCGGTGAAGTGTTAACATGGGTCAGAAGGAAATCAGGTGTTTGTGTTCCTCCAGAGGCCTCCCGGGGCTTTTAGCATTAATGCCATGTTGGCTTTGTGCTCTCCAAACGCCGTTAGCGTTCCGTGATTTACTGCCTAAAGCCCACGCGCAGGTTATATATTAGGCATGTAAATGTGATCAAGAGAATCACCTCGCCGTAACCTGTGTAATTGCCCTGCACTCAAACCATCAATTTTTAAAGACGGTTAAACCATTTCCTGACGGCGCTGGCCTTCCTCCTCTCTCCTCCCGGCCGCGCCGTGGAACGCGGCGCTGCGTTTGCTCGGCGCGTTACCGCGTTAAGGGCACAGGGCGGCCATTTTGCCGTTAGCAGCCGTGCTAATGGAGCGCCTCTGTAAACCGCGGGTCGAATGTCCTTACGCGTGCCGGCCTGCTAACTTCGGAAGTCCTCGAAATCCGGCGTGGTCGCGCGACTCTTGTTAACTGCTCCGCGGAGCAAAAACATGTCTGACCGACATTTGTCCTTTTAAGACAGGGACGCCGCAAACAGACTCCTTGTACATGTCGTTTATCAGCAGGGAGATCGCTGTAAATGTGCTGGCCGTTGCATAATATGTGACACCGTTGCCTTCTTCGAAAGCTAAGTAACTTTCAAATCAAGCCTGAGGCTCCACGTTGGCCTGAATTAAATCAACGCCGCTCCTCTGCTTTGACTCGCGGTTAAACGCGAGCGTCCCTTTCGTTTGTTTTGTTTCGTTTGACGGGTGAATGGTGACGAGAGCCGAACAGCTCACGAAACCGCGTTCGCCTGGAAGAGCTCGCGCTTATTCGTCAGCCGGCGTTTAAGGACGAACAAGACAAGCCCGAATCCAGGCCCCGATCCGACGGAAAGTTCCGGAAGACCCAGCGGCAGGACACCTTTAGGAGGTGAGCTCTCAGGACACGTGCTCCGCGCCCCGCACACCCGACGGCTGGAACGGCGGGTTCTCGGCCCTCTCCCCCGGCGAGGCGAGGGGGTTACGGAGGGGACGGGGACGGGGGGGCGGGGGGGGGGGGGGGGGGCGCTTTCCGCACGCGCTCCGCGGCGGTTCCGTCCCATTGGGTGCAGTCGGGCGCGGGCAGATGGGAGGCAGTGACGGGGAGAGGAGTGCTTGTGCCCAGCCGTGCGTTAGCGTGCCATCCAGAGCCCCCCCTCCCCCCCCCCCCCCCAGCGCGCTCTGCCCGCCACTTCATTAGGATGCCAGGATAATGGCCGACTCGCGCTCCCGGCGACACCCCATTTCCTGCTCATCCAGCGCTCCAGCCCCCGACAGATGTCCAGGATCCCAGTCGGCCCCTGGCGGGGGCCCCTCCGGTTCCCGCCCGCTTGGCCCGGCCCCGCTCGGACACCCCCGCCGGGGGGGGGGGGGGCGGGGCCTCAGACGCTGCACCGTGCCAAACGCCGCACGCTTAGCTCGCGTTAGCCGCGTTTTTATTTATTTACTTTACTCCGTTATATTTTTCCATATAATGAGACGGATAATCTCCAGGAATATTGTGTCTAGTCCTCGGACCGTTGGGGATTAGGACGGAACAGAACACAGGGTCCTGATCCTCCCCCCCTGTTTTTTTTTCCAAACAAATGTGCCCGGCGAACCCGAACAGATGTTTGCTCGTTGTTAAATCGCTGGGTTTTGGGCACAGGAAGCCAATGTCACTACCTTATTAGCGATATTGGTTCATTTGGTAAATATCCAACCTCTCTCCCCGCCGCTGATGGGGAATCATCAGGATTCATGCTGCTCATTACCGGAAGACGAACTACAACTTTTGTCACTTTTTAGCCTGGCCTTGTTTATCCCTCTAACCTGAATCTGAGTGTCTGTTTGAGCTCCTTTTCCGAATCGAGTTTCGTATCAGTGGAGTATCTTGGCTTGAATCCGGGGAATCTCTTGTAAATGGGTGGACGGTGTGAAGCGCTGTCGGAGGCTGATGTCATCTCGTTGCAATAACGGCGAAGCGTCGGATCCGCGAACTCAGGCCGCGCCTGCGCGTCTCCCGCGCCGCCGCTGCTCCCTTCCAGAAGCTTCCGGAGCCGCCGGTGCCCCCCCCCTCTCTCCCCCCCCCCCCCTCCACGCCACGCCGTTTCGCGTGCGAGGGGGGCCGTTTTAAACCTTCATTTGAATATGCATCCTGACCCCTTCTTTGCTCCTTCGGTTTTTTTTTTGAACCGCTACCAGATTTCAGGCTGAGAGGAAATTGTTCTACATTTCCTGACAAATTGAGTTAAACGGACATTAAGTGGGTTTTAAGAAAACAAATGGCTGTCTTTATCACAGGTGGACACTGATGGCTTAATGGGGCCTGCGCTGATCGTATCACCGCTAATGGCTTGACAGGAAGCATTAAGGTTTTTGTGTAAAGAACTGGCAAAGGCCTCCTCGGCTAACGCGGACCTGTCAAGTGCGCGGCGTCCCCTTTGTGCGGGGAAGCAGATGTTTGTGTGTATACGGTGAACTGGCATTAGGGGAGGGAGCAGATGCCTGAGATCGTGCCAGGTTTCCTCAATCGCGCAGACGGAACATGTTCTGCTCGAGAGCGGGACTAACCTCCTGCCGTAGGTGACTCCCCCAGCTCCCCTCTTTTATTTATTTATTTATTTGTTTCCAAACGCTTGTTTATTCGCTTATTTATTTATTCACTTATTAAAATTTTTTTTTTTTTTTTTTTGCTTTTTTCTTCTTTTTTTTTTTAAACCAGCACTGCGTTCTAGTTTCATCACGATGAGTCAAGGAGCGGTCAAACCAATTCCTAGTAACTGACAAAAGGCTCACAGGCTCCAGCAAAACGTGCAGCTTTCATTTTTTTTCTCCTTTTTCGTGAGCAGGAAAAGATTGTAATGGCGAATAGCACAATCAACGCTACTCTGTGCCCATGCACATGACCAGAATAATGCACTCCCTGCTTATTGATTGAGCATTAGACAAATATGCTGATAAAGAGCACATTTAAATGCCTTACTGAATATTTGTGTAGGTTAATAGTGAAATGCATTCGCAAGGGGTCGTCATAGTTACCCTCAGTGGGTCGGAGGGAATCGGTATGTAATATTGTGTACGTCTCTTTGCATTATGAGCTGGTCACGGAGACAGAACGCACTGGCGAACGCGGAGCTCTCTATCCGGGTTTGTCACGTGACCGGACGCGTCACATGACCCGAGTTCTCGCACGGCGTCCCCACGCGGCGAAAGATCGGAGGACGTTTTCCGCCGTCCCGCTTTTTTTTTTCGGGAGAGACGCGGGAGGCGACGGGGAGGAGCCTCTCCTCGTGCGCCGTCCGCCCGAGGAGAGACGCCCGCCGAGCGGAGGTGCAGCTCGTTTTATTAACATCGAACGCACCTGTGGGAAATGCGCGTGATCAAATGCCCGCTAATTAAAACCAACTTCAGTGGAAACGATGTGGCGTTTAATATGTACGGAGTGATCTTTCTCAAACAAAGAGCCGCCTTTCTTTGTTCGCGCGGGTACGGCACTTGTGCTGCACCGTTGTAGTAAAGATAATATAATGATTTATACCGCCACGACCTCTGAATATTTAGTTTTTACATTTTTATAATTTTTTGGTTCCTGAACTTCTTGCGCATTTTTTGGCCCAGACTGAATAGATTGCGTCATGACCTCTGTCGTCAAGTTTGTGGACACATTGTGTGTGTGTGTGTGGGTATGGACATATATTTATCTCTGGTCTTAATCTCAAGAACCATACATTCTACATGCTGGAAACTACAGTACAAAGGACATTCATTAAAAAATGAAATAAATTGTATTTTTGAAAATATTTTCAATACAACATCCAGGAACTTAAATACTCAAACTATTTTTTTCTATTTTTTCTTTTGTACATTCCCTCTCTCCTGCACTAGACCCAGCAGACCCCTGTAGCTGTGGATATCAGTTTCTAAATGGCGTTCAGGGAAACAGAGCCACGCCCTGCTTTTGCTACTCAGAGACCCCTGTCTCCCATTCAGGGAATAATAAGTAGGCCTTTTCTCTCAGGCACTATTACAGGGCTACTCCTCCCACAAAGGACCCCTGTGAATTAAGTCTGCCCCCGATGAGTCTTCGTTTTACCCCACCCCAGTCACTCCATTCAAGACCTGCTGCTGCTCACCTCTCCACACTGTGGTGGGCGTAGCTGGTCTCCACTTCTCCACACTGTGGTGGGTGTAGCAGGTCTCCACCTCTCCACACTGTGGTGGGCGTAGCTGGTCTCCACTTCTCCACACTGGTGGGTGTAGCGGGCCTCCACCTCTCCATGCTGTGGTGGGCGTAGCGGGTCTCCACCTCTCCATGCTGTGGTGGGTGTAGCAGGTCTCCACCTCTCCACACTGTGGTGGGTGTAGCGGGTCTCCACCCCTCCATGCTGTGGTGGGTGTAGCAGGTCTCCACCTCTCCATGCTGTGGTGGGTGTAGCGGGCCTCCACCTCTCCATGCTGTGGTGGGCGTAGCGGGTCTCCACCTCTCCATGCTGTGGTGGGTGTAGCAGGTCTCCACCTCTCCACACTGTGGTGGGTGTAGCGGGTCTCCACCCCTCCATGCTGTGGTGGGTGTAGCAGGTCTCCACCTCTCCATGCTGTGGTGGGTGTAGCAGGTCTCCACCTCTCCACACTGTGGTGGGCGTAGCGGGCCTCCACCTCTCCATGCTGTGGTGGGCGTAGCGGGTCTCCACCTCTCCATGCTGTGGTGGGTGTAGCAGGTCTCCACCTCTCCACACTGTGGTGGGCGTAGCGGGTCTCCACCCCTCCATGCTGTGGTGGGTGTAGCAGGTCTCCACCTCTCCATGCTGTGGTGGGTGTAGCGGGTCTCCACCTCTCCATGCTGTGGTGGATGTGGCAGGTCTGCACCTCTCCACACTGTGGCGGGTGTAGCAGGTCTCCACCTCTCCACACTGTGGCGGGTGTGGCGGTTTCTCCTCTGTAGAAATCCAAAGGGAATCCTCTGGCCTGTCCAGTGCACATGTCCCCTCCTGTGAGCCCTTTCAGGCAGGCCTGACGTTCTCTTCTGCAGCATAGGCCTGCCACTGCATTCCGTCAAGTTTAATACATAAAAACACGGTTCCCTCCCACGTGTCAATCTAAGAGAACGGATAACCAATCAGGGGCTGCTGTTTACCAACGTCAACGAATCAAACGCGCTCCCAATTATTAATTAGCGCTCTCACGGTCGCCCGTTTCAAACGGCCTGTATCGGCAGCAGCGTATCTCAGTATGCCAGGCCTCCCCCACGGTTCCTCTCGGCCCGGGTCCGAAGTGCAAAAACTTCCGAGAGGTATAAGAGGGATATAAATTCAATTTAAGTCGTACAGGAGATCAATAAAAGAAATCAAACCTGGGTCTCAGGTCATGAATACCTGAAATGTTGTCACTGTTATAGAATACTGATGCAATCAAGGAAACACACAACTTCTGATTGCCTTTGAATTATATGACTTTGGTTAATAGCTGCTTAGTTCTATCTGAGAGCAATATTTTATTTCCCGCATAAATAACATGAAAAAGGAGCTGTCTGCAGCCTCGTGATTTAAGACTGTATTTTTTTTCTAATGAAACATTTAAACTTTCGGGCCTGATTATCATGGGTAAATGATCAAACGATTTGTCTCATTAGAGCATACATCATCGCCAATTACTTCTTGACCAATTACAGTAATTCAAAGGTTATTGGAATCTGCAGGTGTGCTTGCGGGTATTGATGACAACAGTAAATACCAGAGCCGGAATATATTTAAAAACTTCAATAATTCCCCCCCCCAAAACAACCAGCACAAAAAAAATCTAATCAAATCAAATTTAATTTAATATAAATCATGTTTTTATTGTATTGACTGTTTGGCAATCCAGAATAAATGTCTTAATCTCAATACATTCATTAATCACATTTTTGTAGATCTGATATTGCATAAAAAGAAATTTAAAAAAAAACTCTGTAAATTGCCACCACAGTGGAAAGTTTATTTTTTTTTTAAATATTTAAAAAGTTTAATAAGTGGAAAACAAGCTGGATACATCTAGTCCTAAATGGCGTAATGCAGAGGCCCGATATTATGCATCCTTCCCAAAATGACAGAAGATGCCCCGAATGATTTTTCATTCTCTGTTGCCGCGACAGTTTTGTTTGAATCAGAAACAATCATGTCGGAGTGATGAACGCGATCCCATCGTTTTCCGGGCGAGCTTCGTCCCGCTCGGGTTTATTGCATTTCCCCCTCCTGTCATCCGCGGGAACAGGTAGCTTGCACTCCATTACACAAACACTGTGGCCTCTCACTTTTATTTGACGTTTTATTTGGCCATGACAAACGAGCAGCAGTTGGATTATAACATAATTTGTCTTGTCTTTATTACCGGCACAAAGGACACCATTCATTAATTATTCTGCCGTTGCAGCTCAACACTAACTGGAAAGGTCCCTCTTTGGACAGATGGTGAGGACAATGTTATTTATATCAATCAGCCCCGAAATGCTCAACTAGGATTTCCATTCCTTGGAACTGAACTGATTTATTTCTCTCAACCTCGCCCCGAACTCCACCCCGCGGGCCTCCGGCAGGGACGGTTTTTTAATGGAAAGGGGGATTGGAATCGCGTCCGTGAGGCCGCGGCGCGCTTCGCCGTGCTTATTCACACCTTCCCGCTCGCTGTCCGACTCCCCCGCCATCGCCTCCCAACATGGCGTTTACGAGAACCGTCCTTTTCTATTGTTTACATTTATGTTCCGTTTTTTTTTTTGTTTTCTATTGCCCAAAAACCATTTAAGTTACCTTTTTTTTCTTCCCCCCAGGTAATTTAAGTTTATAACACAATGAAAGAGTGATGCGCTATTGTTGGATTTCCCCCAGAATTGGATACTTTTAGTCTGTTTTATTGTGCTTCAAATGCATAAATATTTAGCTTAAATGTTACCTAGTGTCATTGGGAAAGTGAACTCTTGCCCGCAGTTTGCATTGCGTTCATGTCCACTAAGGTAGCGTGTGCTAAAGTAGCCAAAATTAATTCTGAGGTTCTTTGGCTGCGAAATACCCAGAACTGGCCCGGATAAATTCACCCCCCGCTCTCTGAACACTGCTGCAAAAGAGTGCTGCTTATTTGCATATAACAATTTGGAGGACGGCCTACCCCTCTGGCGTACACAGTTCAAAATCCCTCATTCTTTTTTACAGCACGAGTCCTTACTGTTTCTCTCAGAATTTCGAGTCCTGTCGACCGGAGTAAAACTCTTTGTGAGGTGGGCACAGTGTGTAGTCACTCCTCCCCAGAATGGCTGGTGTGTCATCCACGGGCGTCTCTTCAGTGAAGGGCGATGGGGCTGGTGACAGCGAGGACTTCTTCGTGAGCTGAATCCCACGGAATTGGTCGTTAGGCGGTCGTTAACCGATGCAGTCAGCTGACCTCTGAAAGGTAGCAGCCACGCTGTCTCGCCTTCGGTACAAACGGGGCGTGACCTCTGACCTGGATCTACGCCAGGGGATTGAGGAAATCTCGTCCGTTTGCTTGAAGTTCCCGTCCTGTTGGGTGCCGTGTGGAGATCTCGGTTTGACCACTCCGCTCAATGACACCGATGTGATTCCTGTGCACCCGCAAGTGTGTTCTTCACAAGTTCTCACTTCCTGGTTCGTGCAGAACGTGGCTCTCTTCAGCACTGCATTTTTAATACTCAGTGCAGTTCACTTCATACTTCATGTTTCACTGAATAAGACCTATCCTTAGAGACAAAGCTACTATGAGACCTTAAATAGTATGCACGCTGGATTCGTTACACGAGCCTTTGTGTGAATGGATGTTACGTAAACATTTAACAGTACGCAGTGGCACCATTGGAAGTGCTCACCTTTCAGATGGGGGATCTGAGGAAATGTTTTATTTTAGAGTGAACAAGAAAAGCACATTCACTAGCATTACAGACAACATTACAACCCAACAGCTATTAAACTCAGTACAATTCACTTTATACTCCTAATCCAACTGATACACAAATATAAAGCGTCTTTATGAGTCATGGTACAGAATTCATGACTGGAACTGAAAGATGCATGCATTTAAAATTTTCAAGTAATTTGTCTTGATAAACTATTGTTTCTGAACTGTGATATCATCCAAATGGGCCACTAGTTCAACATCAAAAAAGATCCTGATGTTCTTCCTTTATAAATTAGACATTTTTGAAAATAATGCTTAATATGTGACAGCAATATAACCTTGTCACCAAGATTAGTTTGTCATAAAAGCTCAACAATGTAAAGGGAAAATAATCTTGCAGGTTGCAGTTACGATTTTAAGTATGTGCTTTTTCAGCTTTTAGTTAATAAAAAACAAATCTTAGAGGATCTAAGTTGTTATTTATTAACCATGACAAGCTTCTTGATGAAATATAAAATTTAGACATATTTTCAGTTTCAAAGATTTAAATTGACAACTTGAATGTAAATGAGGTGAAGATTTGTGCAACATATTTAAAGCAAAAAGTGCTTAGTACAATAATTCAGGACACGGATAAGGTTAGCACGCTACATTAAAAAGGCATTAATTTCTCAAAAATTCCGGAATCTGCCATTTTACATTAGCGTTGCTCTTCCAAAGCACTGCATAGGAAGAAAATGTATAGAATGGGTTATAAATGTGTTCAGCACGAATTAGAGACACACCATCGCAGAATTTCAGATACATTAGTAAACCGTTCATGTGAAAATTTCACATTAAACAAGAAAAAAAATTGGGTTACTCAACAGAGACACCAGGACTTGAGTCCGTGCCTATTTGCTGAGCGCAGACATCTTGAATCTGAGTGTTCTCTTGTTAAATTGAAAACTTTATTAATATGCACCTGGATAACAAAATAAAGAGTGAATATTATTTGCTAAAGACATGAGAGATTTAATTTTTTTTTTCAAGTTTAAGAGCAGCTATATGTTGAACATGGTCCAGATTAGAGTGTGTTTCTATTAAATATTAAAAGAATGGTTTAACTGGTTACATTCAGCGCTGACTGGAGGCAGTCAGTTGGTATAACTGGTATTACCATATCATGGATCCATGTAAGTAGTGCTAAATATCCATATTCCAAAACAGACCCGAAAAAGCTCCAGTTATCCATGCACTGTGCATTATTTTTATCCGCACACACACACACACACACACGCACAACACACACACACACACCATAAATTCTGTAGCATCCATGTATATAGGAAACGAAGGTAAAAATTCAAAAGCATTTTCTATGTAATCTTATGGTTTGGGTACTTCATTAATAAAGGACAGGGTGAATCACTACCACATTCTAGTGCGTTAAGCAACAAGCTCAAAAGTTTCCCTCAAAACCTATGCAGGAAAGAGTACTCTTCAAACACTCTGTCATTGGATTTCAATGTTGACCTGCTTTGATAATTCTAAATTATATATAAATATAAAAAGCGCTGTAAAACAAAAGCATACCTTGCTATAAAACATACCTTGTGAGAGAAAATGTGAAATTGAAAAAAGGAAGAAATACATATTTTTAAATGAATGAATAAATATATTTGTTTGTTTGTTTGTTTTTTGTTTCTCCTGTAGTCTGAAGTCTCACTGGGCCTTGCATACCACAGGCAAAATATGGCACCGGGAATGGGGGGGGGGGGCAAACATTTTTTAAAAATTCTCCCTTTTCAAATTTTGTGGGTTTTAACGATAACTTGAGACCTGGTGAAATAAATGAATAAATAAACAGCTGCAAATCATAAATTAGGCCTTTTTTTTTTGGGCGACTAATACCATAGCAGTCGTATTTTGACGGAAACCACGTCCGGTAACTTCAGCGTGAGATTTGGACGAAAGAACCCGGCGGCTGGACGTTGTCTGCACAGGTGCGGTTACAGCACCCCTGAAATGCACCAGGAACCGTCTGAATATTTACACAGTTTGCTACGGCTCCTCTTTTGCCCTTGAAAATATTTCCCGGATTCTTTAACGTCGTACCGAAAGCGCTTCGGTCTCTCCCTCGCTCACGACCTGTTTCTCACACAGGCAGCGTGATTTACATTACACTGGCAGAATATTTTGAAGCGAATACCATTTACAAAGTAATTAGTTTTATGCAAACTAGAACTGAAGATGAAAGCAAAATCTTTATAAATTATGAATCATGTTATAACTTATCTGGGTGCTTATCGTCACTTGTGATGAGTTAATGTACCTTTCCTAATTAAAGATGCAGACTTGTGGCTCTCAGGGTGAGAGACTGTTTGCCTCATTCTCCTCAGGTAGTACTAGCTCCAAGGAGGCCTTTTATGGAAACTAAGAGGCCTTGTTTTCAGCATAAATTAGCACTGGGTTTTGACGTACAGTCAGTACAGTGGAAATGTGTGCTGTAGTCCTCAGAAAGATGCACAAATAACACATTTCCAAACACTCGCACACACACACACACATACACCCGTGCAGCGCACATGCGCACGGCACTCTCCCACACCCACGCCCCCACCCACAACACGTCGCCTGTTGCCGTGGTACCACGCGACGACGCTCACCTGCGCAAAACGAGCGGCCCTTTTCGGTCTTAAGGAAACGGAACTGTCTCCGCATCCGCGTCGTGGGTCCCTACGCGTTCTCGCACGGAGAATCCTTCCAAACATTTACCCATTGACTAGAAACACTTGCAGCACCCCCCCCCCCCACACTCCCCCCCCCCTCACCACCCCCCCCCCCCCACCCACCCACCCACATCCCCCCCCCTGGCTCTGCGAGAGAATGTTAGTTAGCAATACTCATAAAACCTCAATTCATCAACATGAGCATAATTTGCTCCGAACAGAAAGCTCACAAAAGGGTGAGCTTGTCAGCGAGACAGGTGGCTGGAGATCTCGTTGTGATACTGAGCGATATGAATAATAGATTCTGCTAAATGTATGCCAGGGCCCAGGCTGTAAACACAGCTGCCTCCCTTCCCTTCCAAAAGAACAGCTTGGCAGGACGAGGCGCGGAGAGCCCCGCTCCACCTGAGGACTGAGGACGATTAACTAATCAAATGCACGGCCTAAATAGCAGGAGAAAAAAAGGGAGGGGTGGGGAGGGGGAGGGGGGGGGGGGGGCGGCGGGGGGGGGGGGGGGCAAAAAAGGTATTAGTTTGTACCCCTGGCCTTGGACCGCGCGGAGCAGCGACGCGGAGCGGGGAGAAGCACGCGGGGGGTTATGGGACATGGCAGAATGCGGGGGCGGAGGAGTGGCAGAGGTTTTCGCCATTAAATATGAATGGGGCTGGAGGTGAACAATGAATAGAATTATGCATGTTTTAATATTAAATCTTTAGCATAAAACAAAAGCCGTGGCCCTTATTCGTCGGATCGTATCATAGACCCAGACTTTGTACGTGGATTTAGTGATGAGGCATTATAAATAGGGTACTATAAATAGGGTGATTTCTATCGTTAGTTCTGAAAAGCATTTCAATACAGTGACTTTATATCAGTCATGTGCAGTGCTTTTAGGTAGTAGCTGGTAAAAAAAAAAAAAAGTGTGTTTCAGGCAGGTGATTAAAGATCAGGTGCTAGCTCTGAAGCTAAGACCAGGTGTTGTCTCTTAAGCTAAGATCAGGTGCTGTCTCTTAAGCTAAGATCAGGTGTTATCTCTTAAGCTAGGACCAGGTGTTTTCTCGTAAGCTAGGATCAGGTGCTAGCTCTTAAGCTAAGATCAGGTTCTATCTCTTAAGCTAGTTTCAGGTGCTAGTTCTTAAGCTAAGATCAGGTGCTATCTCTTAAGCTAAGATCGGGTGCCATCTCTTAAGCTAAGATCAGGTGCTGTCTCTTCAGCTACGATCAGGTGTCAGCTCTTAAGCTAAGATCAGGTGTTGTCTCTTAAGCCAAGATCAAGTGCTATCTCTTATGCTATTATACAGCCATTATCCGTACATCCTGTATGATACTCTCATGATATTTGAATTAGGGTTATCTGTCATATAAATCAACTGTGATAAATGGAACCCATTACTAACACTTTATTAGCAGTTATTTTGATATTGCTAAGAGGTGGGGAATACCGTTGGCAATTTCCCTTTACATCATTAGCTCAGTTTTATATATCATCACAGTTAAATTGTGTCTGTGCCCAAGCCTTGTATTTCACATGCTTTTAAAATTTCTGGCTCTTACTTTTGGATCTGCTGCTCTGTGCAATAGTCACACATGAATAAATGTTTTTGGTAAAGGAATCTGTGTTTTGGATGGGAAGCAATGGCCCAGTTTATCATAACACACTCCAATTGTGATGTCATCTTTCTGCGCCAACAAGTGAAGGGAGTGTTCTTCCTCCATTGTTGGCTGTTTCTTTCTGCTTGTGATGACTCCCTTGCTGAAGTTTAGAAGGACTTTGCCCAGCAGAAGGTAATTAATTCTTCAATTAAAATGTTGTTAAACATTTTTAATGAGTAATGGGCACTTGGGAATTGGATATAAAAGTATCTTTAACCGGGGAAAGAAAACATGGATGTTTCACGGTTAGCTTCTGAAAATCTGCCTAATGACCCACTTTTTAAATACTACCCCAGAATTTTTAAAAAATATAAATAAAAAAATCTGAAGAATCAAATGAGATTTCCTTTGGCTCAGAAGCAATGTCCCTCATCTCAGGTGATTATTTCCTTATTTTTCTCTCGTGTTTTTTTTTTTCTTTTTTCTTTTTTGCATATTGCAAATTAGGCCAGGATTACTTTCACAATATCCCACACTATGCTGGATGTATCAGAGGGCAAGGAATGGATTCCCAATTTGGCAGATTTAATTAATTGTGAAGGGGGGGGGGAACAAAAAAAAATCTGCTGTAGAGAGCAAAGAAATTTATATTAAATTACAATCCGGATGCTCATTTCCAATCAGATATTCCATCTACTTACTATAATTAAAATTGCATGTGTTACGGAATAAGTTGAGCTCCTTCTCGTATAATGATTCAGAGTTGCCTCGTGGTCTATCCCCTAAATTGGGTTTATGACTTTTTAAAGAGCTGTGTGAATACACCCAAAGTGCACTGCATTAGAGCAGGTTCATGCTATAGCAGGGCCTCTGTGGTAATGCTCCAGAATGATCGCACAACTGTAGTTCATTACAGGGGCTCCACTCGGTGGGTTCCTGGCATTGCGGTCTCAATTAGTGACTTGTAAATGTGTTGCTTGCTTAATCACCCAAAAACTGGCCCCTAGGACCTCCGCTAATGCAACCCCATTAAAAGGGCCATCAAAACAAAAGATCTGCTCCTAATGACAATAATCCCTCAATGTTGTCACTAAAAAGCCAAACTTGTGTCTTAAATGAGGAATGATGGATCACCGTGGGCCGCCGTGTCAAAGTGCTTTATTACCAGTGATGGATGCAAGCGGGGCCTTGCCGCTCAAGTCCGCAGTCCAGAATCGGCCCGGAGTTTTCCTTTCTTGCCCGGAGTCCTCTTTTGGGAACGTGACATCCGTTCACGTCTTTGGAAGCAGTAAGGTGTGTGTGTGTGTGTGTGTGTGTGTGTGTGTGTGTGTCTGTGTGTGTCTGTGTGTGTCTGTGTGTGCGTGTTCATGTTTGTGTCCATACTTATGTAAGCATACTAAACAGTACTGTTGATTATCTATCCCTCCTTCTGCTAATGAACAGCTCGCAGCTCGACTGAACGGTGACTCCTTCTGGCAAAGACAGGAATTGCGTTCCTGTGCTACAGAGACTCCTGCGAAGCACGTACTGCAGTAGAAAGGACTACGGTTTATAATTAAGGCATCACCTGAGCTATGGCGAGGAATTACGTTAGAGCCGGCTAAGATTAAGACGTGATTACCAGCTGCACTACCTGTTAATAATGTAATTAAGACAATCTGTAATAATCTAGTCTAAACTACACTGCATCCCCCCCCCCCCCCCCACCCCCCCTCCACCTCCCATTCTCAGAAGTAAAGGTAATAAAACATATCAAAGCCATGGTATTCCAATCATATTAATGATATATGTAAAAGATAATAAATAAAAAAATAACAGTTCCTCAGCGCTGCGCGCTGTATTAAAAAAACCCTCAGACGGGTTCCCGGGCTCCTCGTCTCTCCGGGACGCAGTGGGTGGATCTGATGCCGAATTTGCTCGGCGAGACGAGGCTCCGCTGGGCCCTGCGACTTCGCCGCGTTGTCGGGCGATCCGGCGACACGCAATAAAGCGGGGATTTTAATTGCAATAGAAATGAACGCAGGCCCGATTTCATTAAGCATAAATAATTTGGCCACTTGGGTGCGTGCAATCCAAATTACTTATTCTTTTTGGATTATAAATTACCTATTCTTTGTGATGTTTCTTTTTCACACTCGGAGAACTAACGCAACTAGCCATTGGCTTTTTCCAGGTCTCTCTGTGTGAATCTTTTTTTTTTTCTTCTTTTTCCGACTTCTTTTTCCTTCTTTTAAAACTTGGTTGTTGTAGCAATGGCGGGAGACGTGAGGTCAGGATTCAGACGAGGGGAGTGCATTTGCTTTCATTGCTTTTTTTCAAAATTATTTTCGGAACGTGCGGGGGAATGTTTTCTGAAGATGACATCAGTGTCATCGTTTCCCCCGCTCTCTCGGCCCTGTCCGTACCTCTTGTTGACACAGAGCCAAGATGGACATTCCTTCCCCTGAAAGGCAAGCCATTTCAGATCCGCACAATGAGAAGCATACTTTATCTGTTTATTTAAATACGGACTTCTGTCTGACCAGGGTGTGAGACGGTGACGTGCCTTTTCCCTCGCACGTTCAAGCTTTTATCTTCCTTTTTTTTCTTTTTTAGCTATGTAGCGTGAAAAGGCAAAAGTGCACAGATTGAATTCCCCCGAAATTGTTGAGCAGTGAAAGTGTTAAATCTCTTTAAGCAGACTGCAGTGAGCTTCCTTCCCATATATAGCTCTGAATCAAAGTGTTGCAGGTGAGGGTAATTATACCTCCTGCTAAGAAGAGGTCTAAGTACTAATTAGATGTCTAAGCTCTTTCTGAAACAAATCAGCTTTAAAAAGATATACTCTTGGTTGTCTGATTAACAGTGCAAGCACCTAGAGCACCTGGGGTATTTTGGTCTACATTCGGAGTGTAAATATTTGCTAGAGAATTACAACAAGGGAAATATATTCGTTTTCTCTGACACCCTGGCATTACTCAAAGTGCGAGGCCTGGTTTGAGGGTTTATCGACGTCTTTGGCACAAAATTCGTCTTTATGTGAAATGAGTTTGAGTTCGGTTTTGTCCACAATTACAAATTTGTAGCTGAAATTTATACAAATGGGAGCGATCTTGTGAACATTTACCCCATTAGCAATCGCGCAATACAGGTTTTTTTTCCCCTCTCTCTCAACAAGACTTGCTGAACATACGCAGACAGTTGGTAATGTACTACTTAAGTCTCTCAAAAGGTTTTGGGCGATCAAAGCTTTGATGGGCGTTTTATCACATAATGGCTTGATTGATGTAACAGATAATCGTTGTAAAATATATAGTACGGCAATAAAGATAATAATTACATTTTATTGACCCAGGTTGCTAACGAGCCTAATTAAAATTTTCTTTGGCTTTATTCTTGGTTGAGCTGTGAGTTTTGGGGAGGGGGGGGGGGGGGGGGAGAAATCTCCCGTCTCTAGCTTTGGCATATCAGTCCAAACGAGGCATGTGTGACACTGGTCTTTAGCCTGTCAGATGGTCCGTATTGACGCGGGAGGGAAAGTGGGGCAGCCATTTTTCCCAGCAGACCCCGGGCTGCTGCTCCCTCACACAAACTTGTCTGGAACCCAAGAGGGAGGCTGCAGATGGTGCCCGCGCCATTCCAGGGTTTCGGCACGGGAAGCTCGAAAAATCTCTCCCGGCGCCGCTTGCTCGGGGAGGAAGACGATGGTGGAGGGCGGGCCGGCGGGCGGGCGGGCGGGACCGGTTCGGACGGACGTGATTTTTGGGGCTCGTCGGCCTGATTGAGACATGTCATGAAGAGTGACACATGAAGGCTGAACTGGCGACAGTCTCTGTCTGGGGGGGGGGGGGGGGGGGACACCAGGGGGGAGAGGCACTTCCAGTCCTGACTGTGCCCTTCTCCAGCGTAGAAAGATTCCAGTGCTCCGACGCTGGGGCGCAGGGATTTTAAGGGAAAAGTGAGGCGGTGAGTGAAATGAGGAACGAGGCTTTCTGTTCAACAGTGACCTCTCTTGGCAGGAAGACTTGGCCCGGTTTGAGCAGTGGCTCGTGTGCCACGCAGTCAATAAGCGCGCTCTGCAGGCTCTGCGTTTCCAGACTCGGAGGGAGGAAAGAAAAGAACGCCCGCCTGTGTTTTTTAGCGTGAAAGAGCAGCGCTGTGGACGCAGCGGCGGTCTGTCCTGGCGTTTCGGGGCGGTTCCGGTGCGGGTTTGGGCGTTCGATGTCGGGCCTGCGTCGGGGAAGCGCGCCGTCGGCCCGGCGACCGGTCGGCCGAGCTGATTCGCGGCGGTCCGGCTTCCCCCCCCGCCCGTGAACGGCCCTCTGAAAAGCCAGACGTGAGGGAAGAGCTCCGGGGCACGCGCGTGAGAGAATAGCTGCTCTTTCATCAGGGGGGAGAGAGAGAGATAACGGGGGGCTGCTGAGGGGCTGGGAGAGAGAGAGAGAGAGAAAGAGAGGGAGAGAGAGAGAAAGAGAGGGGGAGAGAGAGAGAGAGGGAGAGAGAAAGAGGCACAGAGAGAGATAGAGGAAGCGAGACAGAGAGGAAGGGAGAAGTAAGAGAGAGATGGGGAAAGAGAAGCACAGTGAGAGAGAGAGGGAGAGGGAGAGGGAAGACAGAGGGATAGAGGGAGAGAGAAGCACAGAGAGAGAGAGAAAAATGGAGAGAGGGAATATAGAGAGATAGAGGAAGAGAGACAGAGAGAAAGGGAGAGATGAAAGATAGAGATGGGGAAAGAGAAGCACAGAGAGATGCACAGAGAGGGAGAGAAAAAGGGAGAAATGGAATGCAGGGAGAGACAGAGAGAGAAAGGGAGAGAGGGAATACAGAGAGACAGAGGAAGAGAGACAGAAAGAGAGGGAGAGACGGAAGAGAGATAGAGGAAGAGAGAAGCGCAGACAGAAACGGAGGGCGGAAGAGGAGCGCGTGTAGGTGTGCAGGCCGGGCCCACCTAGCCAGGCTCATTAATCAGGCCTCCCCAGCGCTGGCAGGCCTCATCGCGCTCGCTGTGTGTTTTCCTTCCCTGCGCGGGAACAAAACGAACACGGCCGACGGCCCCCGACATCGCTTTCCCATTAGAAGCCCAGCGGTGCGGTCCGCACAAACCTCTCCGTTTGTTTAGCTTTCTCGGCTCAGCCGAAAAAAGGCCGGGATTTACGTCACTGTTGTTAACCGGTGATTGCTAGGCCCCGCCGTCTTTGTTTAAGCGAAGCGGTTTCAGTGACGGTGTTTACGGGAGAAAGGAGACCAGCAGGGCCGGTTTTTTTGCGGGACCTTGTTTAGGAAACGCGGCCCTTTTCCGTTTCTGACCGGTTGGGCATGGGGTCAGATCCCGGAACTAAACCCAGAGGGAGCTCTGTTCGTTGCCCGTCTCAAAGGAAGCCGAAACAGATGACAGACGTGGAGAGATGACTCTATTCCAGGGGTCAGCAATGGTGTAATGTGTTCACTAATACAGTGGACATTATAGTACAGAGCATACTGCATAAGTCTCGTTTTCCCCCGAATGGTTTGGTGTGTACGGTAGGCCACATCATATGAACACATCACATCATATTAAATTTGCAAAAATAATTTGCTTTAAAAGAATAAACATGTCTCAATATTTTATTTACACGATAATTAAACTCTTTTGTTTCTTACAATACGGTGCCTGTTTGCTTCACGATGAAATCGAGCACGTTTGAGAAAACTTGTCAATTGCAGTTATTCTGCTGTATTTTCCTCATATTAGAAAGTGGAGGGGAAAATTAAATCTAATAAGGGGAACAGCATTTCCGATGGTGAAACATGAGCATCGCACCAGAGAGAAGGCAGCTGCAGCGGCAAGACAAATCACCCGGCCGCAGCAAACCCTTACACACAGAAATACATTTCGCAAAAGGGAAAAAAAAAAATTAAAAATGGAAGTCCGGGCAGAAGAGCGCTGCAGGCGCTGCCTCTCGACGCTCCGGACCGCGGCGTTCCGGACCGCGGCGTTCCCGGTCGTTTACGCCAGAGAAACGCACCCAAAGCCCCTGACCGGGGAAAAGAAGAAATTAACGCACTTAAGCAAACATCTTATGAAACTGGAGGACTGCTTGTTAATCACCACCCCCATTGTGGTAGTGTAATCCATATCAAGTGAAGGTGCCATTTCGGGTTAGGGTTAGGGTCAGGGTTAGAGTTAGGGTTAAAGGTAGGGGTTGGGTTAGTTTTGGGTTAGGGTTAGGATTAGGGTTAGGGTAGGGTTAAGGTAGGGCTTGGGTTAGTTTAGGGTTAGGGTTAGAGTTAGGGTCAGTGTTACGGTTAGGGTTAGGGTAGGGTTAGAGTTAGGGTAGGGTAAAGGTAGGGGTTTGGTTTGTTTATGGTTAGGGTTAGGATTAGGGTTAAGGCAGGGGTTGGGTTAGTTTAGGGTTAGAGTAGTATTAGGGTTAGGGTGGGTTAGTGGACACGGACGGATGGCCTGGTTATTTGCATCATTCCAGTTGGGCCAGATGGATCTGCAGCCCTTCTTCCAGGTAGCCATCGGCAGGCAAGGAGCTGACGGCCAGCGGAGCCCCTGCATCGTGATCGCACCGGGCCCACGGAGCCGTAGGTGTGAGCTGAACCCCTCCACCCCCTGGATTAAACCGTTTCGGGCGCCCAGGCCTATTTGACCATGGGGGAGACTGTCAGGCGGACAGATAGTTCTGGCAATTTCCACAGAGAGCGGTCCCTGGAAGTGCCAGGGATGGGGTGCGCTTTACATATGCAGAGCAAATTTAATACGCGGCCTCCGATTGGCCGGTGCCGGGGTCCGGGCGTCCTTGGCTTAGCTGCCTTCCAGTCACAAAAAAAAAATCAGAGAGGTGTAATGTTAAGAAAAAAAAAAAAAAAAAAAGGAAGCAAACCTAAACAGGATTAGTGTTATCGGCAACACTGTAGAGCAATCCCACTCTCACTCCCCAGCAATGCAGATAAACCCATGAATATGTAAGCAAATATGGTCCGCTTTCCAAGCTGAGGGCTTAATAAAGTCTGCTTGCCGCTTGTCGAAGTCCTAATATCAAAGTGCCATTGAGCTGCTATCTGATTACGGGGAGCTGGGGGAGAAGGTAAGTGAATGTAGCCGCGGATATCGGAGCATGTCGACGGAACGGGGTTAGCATCGGATTTTAATTGGCCTTCTTCGCGTCCCGTTATTCGATTTACGGCGACTGACCCGAATGCCGTTCGATACCGCCGGCGAAGGCGGAGGGCCGCGCCGCTTCGCAACCTCTCCGTGCGCCCGCGAACCCCAAAGCGTCCGTTCTGTTTTCCGAAACGCGCCATTTTTTTTGTTTTCGCGGAACAAAAGGGGGAAACTGAATGCGGGTCGTTAACTGAAGAGTACGAAGAAAGAGAAATGATTTTGTAAAAGTTGTTTTTTTTCCCCCTCCCTCCCTCCCTCCCTTTCTGCATCAAGCATCTGAGACTGTTATTTGAAATCCGTCTGTACAAATGGATCACAGTGCTAATTTTTAGATGGCACAAACATAATCTACATGGCAAATATCAGGATGTTGATTTATAGATAGTGCTCAGAAATATAATTGCGGAGCACAACTATCAATCAGTCTTTGAGGAGATTTCTAAGCCAGCGAAAGCAAATCTAGAACCGCTGTTGGAAAACAAACAATTACATTCATATTTTATGCATTGATCTGTTTACGTTTTCAAAATCATAGATTGCACTCCGACTCTAAAAATTGCTCTTCTTTGCAATGGAGAAATCTGTCTCTTCGAAAAATGAAAATGAATGTGTTAAATGCACTGTGGCAATGTATGTGTTTTCTTCAGTAAGGCTATTGAATCATGAGGGAGTCTGTGAAAATGATGTGCGGGGTATTTGAATTCATTTATCTTGATTTGATACGCTGTGATTAACATCTTTGGGAAATGTTCTCTGAAGTTCTCAGAACGGATAGGGTGTCACACACCCGCCCATATTATTTAGTGTAAAAAAAGTGTCTGTACAGTAATTTCCATTTGTTCCCTTTGTAAGCCCATGAGTAGTATGCCTCCTAATGGATTCACTGAGGAGGAGCAAGGTGGGGACTGGTGACTGGCTCGGGGAGCCTTCATCTGAGCACGCTCAGGAGCAATACAAGGCTAAAGCCTTTCTCACTTAACGCACATCGCGCACACACCGATTAGGCTTGTAAAAAATAGCAAAATAAAACGATATATTATAAAAGTGCTTTTTTTATACTTAAAGATCTACAGAAAATACATTAATATTATGGAAACGTATTTAAAAACACATGCACACACACACGTGCACACGCACAGTCATTCACACACAAACACAGGCACACACACGCACACACAGTTACGACCTATTGTTTAAAACAAAGATGTGTTTTAAAATAGACTTGTTTTAAATTATGTTATATTTCAGCCTGCCAGGCACAAATCATTTCAACTGAATTACAAAAAAAAAGAGGTCTGTTTAGCCTAATGACGGAGTCACAGGTTAACTGCGCGTAGAGTGCGCTGTGATAACCGCAGCGCAAAGAGGAAAAGCTGGCGGTCTGAACTGCCGCGATCAGTCACAGCCCAAATTCCAGCGGCCAGGGACGCGTTCAGTAATACGCCTCCCACACACACGCGCGCGCACGCAGGCTTTCATTCAGGACACAAAATACTTCCTGTCAGATCCGTCTAATAATAATGCGGTTCCCCGGGCAACGCGTTCAGCACCTGCGAGTAAATAACATGGAAACGAGCGACGTCCTGGTCGTTTTGAGCTGCGCGGGCCCTGTTTTTACGGCGAACGCCGTTAATAAGGGGCCCGCCCTGCCCGCTTGAAGCGGCGGCAGGGACGCGCGGGGGTGGGGGGGGGGGCGTTAAAACGCGGCGCCATTCTCCAGAGGGAAGGGGAGAGAGAGAGAGAGAGAGAGAGAGAAGGGGAGGCTCCCTCGCTCGCTGCCTCCGTTAGCGACCGGGAGCGGCGGCGGCTGAGCGGCTGAGGAGCGGCGGCTGCCGGCTGCCGGCGGAGGCTGCCGGAACATCTTGAGCGCGGCGGCGACAGCACGGATGTCCTCTCGCTGGCTGCCGTCCAAATCCGACTCGTCTTCTGGGAAAACACGAGGAGAAATGGAACAACTGGTTTTAATGAAACAATTACACGACACTAATTATTATGTTAATGTTTGCCTACTATCATCAGGAACCGTTAACAGCCTTCTGTACCTAGAGGTTTAGCACTGTGCGCTTCTCCTCTCCCTACCCAGGAAGGGAGACATTTTTCAATAGGATGCCATCTGTAGGCTCGCATCTAACTTAATATCGGAGGGACACAAAGAGTTCCTGACTGCGACGCGCGATGTAAGGTACATAAATTCCCATAATGCACTCATGAAGAAATTAGCAGCAGGGCAGAAAGTGATTCAAAGCTATTAGTTTTAGATGCTAAGAGGGGAGGGAGGGGAGGGGAGGGGAGGGGGGGGGGGGCGCTGTGGGGAGCGAGACACAGGCGGCTGGGGAGATGGGCCTTTAGGCTGAAAGAAAGCAACATGCTATAATAGCATGATATGCTAAACACAAGGCCAGCCATTGGGCCTTCTATCCAAGTTTCACCTTAACAGGATAATGTGTCATTTTATTTGCATTGTGTACAGAAAAAATATATGCAGCTGTACAGTGTGGGAGGTATTGAACACACTAATTGGTTAATATGTAAGAATAAAAGCATATAGACAATACTTCTTAACCAAAGTATACTTAGATGGTGTTGCATAGAGCTTCTTACAGACGTGTATCTTAGATCCAACTTCTTAACTTTCCTGTCTTGCTATAATTGTACTATGCAGCTCAGTGCATTCTACTGTAGTGCTGTGATCCTGTATTTCCTGTTCATACATTACAATATACTTATTATTATTATTATTATTATTATTATTATTATTATACATTTTTCTATTTATTTATTTTGGTCAAGTAAAATTTTCTATGGTCTGAAAGCATGGAACGTGAATCTATAGTTTAGTTTCACAAAATCTAGGGATTGTCACATAATGCATTATTCTACATTATCCTTTTCTGTGGTATTCAGTTATTCTTTATTTGCAGTAAGTTGCTCTTAAAAAACAAAAACAAAAAAAAACTTTCACACCAACATATACAGCCCCCCCCCCCCCCAAAGAAACCAAAAATAAATAAAAAATCTATGGTTGACAAATTTATTCTGTTTGGTAAAAATGAAGGACATACTGAAATTCCTCACAAAAGTCAAGATAACATCTATAAATAACATAACTTTCAGACCTTTCTTTCCCTTAATATTCAAAATACTTCCAAGGCTATGTCAGGGTCTAAAAAAATCTTTTTAGACCCCAAGACTTTAAAAAAAAAAAAAAAAAATCTTTAGAATCTTTGAATTTTTAACGGTGCGTGAAACTGGCCATCGGTTCGATTGAAATTGCCCAGCAAACGGGCCTTAATTTCATTACATGGTATTAATGCAGTGGCTTCATCTTAAAGGGCCAGCGTCGGACACTTGGAGCTCTGAACAATGGCTGAGGGAGGCCAGGACCCTAATGGGCCTGTTACTGTCGTACAAAGAAAGACCCGTTTTCAAATCGCTGAAGTCTGTCAAATATTTTGATATGTCCCACGCACCATGGCGCTGCTCCTCCTGTGCGCCCGCCCACCGCCCCCCTCCCCTCCTTTTTTTAACAAACAATTGAGCTCCTTCCAGAGGGTGAAGGCTTGCCTCTCCGCCCGCTACCCAGAGCTTTCGCGGAGGGCCGCCGTTTCACCCAGGCGAGCAGCTGCCGCGGTTCCCATGCTTACCCCCGTCATGTGACGGAGGAGACGGCTCCCTCCTTCCTGCGCGCTTCGCGGGTTCCTCCTGGCACATGCCAGCCCCGCGTAGCGCCAGAGACACGCGGTCCATACATGAATGTATATCAGGGAAAGGAAGGGGGGGAAAAGAAGGTGTCGCTAATTCAAAATATTGTTCTTGGTAACATCATGTGCGACCTCAGCTCACAAACAGAAGGCAGGCTTTAGTTATTTATGAGTTCGTTCCTGGCAAAAAGATGGAAGGTGGCCTCGTGCCAGGGCATGGAAGATTAATGTTTGCTTTTTTAAGAAACTAGTATCAGAAAACCTTCCTTACCAAATTTATAGGGAAAAAAAATCATGGTACATGTCCAAAAAGTATGTGTGTGTGGGAAAGGATGTTTGCTCTCATGAGCAATTAATAAAATGTCCTTTACTATTACTGCTTTTCACATATCGCCTTTAGAAATATTTATGCAATTATTGATTCCATATATAAAAAAATTCTTTTTCCAGATACAGTTACAACCGTAATTTAGCTCAGAAATCTTACTAGGAAATAGCTCTAAGTTCTTCATTAAAAAAAAGGAAAGTTTATTCACTCATTATCAAGGTAGAACATACCGTGAAGGTAACTTTGCAGAGCTAATATCGGAGGGATATGAATATTAATGGGGAAACGAGCCCCGGCTGATTGTGTGAGAGCGGGGCCTTTCTCCGGCGCGGTGTCAGAGAGAGAGAGAGAGAGATGAAAGGAAGGGGGTCCGTCCCTCTCCCAGACCTCGGCTCGGGGACAATGGGGTAACCAGCCATTCAATTAGCTTGCATCTCAGGCCGGCCGCTTGACGGGCCCGGCTAATTGTTAATCCCGCCATAACTGTTGCTTTGTGCAATTAATCATATTCGGGCCTCGGACAAAAGCGCCGCCGCGCAACCCGCGGCTCCGGAATGCGTCTCTGGCGGACAAAGTAAGGCGCGACTTTTCCGTAAACATCTCGCACGCACTTCCCCTCTCTTAATCGCAAAGCCTGCATTTAGCCCGTCTATCTGGATGCTATCGTGAAAATAAGGGTGTATACTGAGTCCCCGCTATATGTTTTCTTTTTCTTTTTTTTTTTGAATGGCGTGAATAACAGAAATCCCATGGCGGAGGTCTCACGTTAATTTGGCGTTCCATGAGATCCAGAGGAAAAGGTCAGGGGTCAAGCACCATTCATGATTAGATGGAGCGGTGTTTCTCCACTTCACACAACAGCCGGCGGAATGGAGAGAAAAAGGTATTCTTTGAAAGAACAGAGAACAGACAACAATCTGGGCCCTGGGAGGAGGGGGGAGGGAGAGAGGGGGGGAGCGCAAGAGAGAAAGACAGAGAGAGAGACAGAGAGAGTAAGAACACAAGGTGCCACTGTGTCAGAATTGTAATGCGTGCAAAGTTGGTGATGTCATTTTTTCCCCTGACCCCTAAAAGTCACAAGACCAGCTATATTCTCGAAGCCTAGGACAAGGAACCACCGTGTTTCAATTCAATGAATTACACAGCCATGACCCATAAGTGAATTTCTCTGCCTCTACATTATGATTTATGTCTGACTTCTCTCTCCTTGTTGTGGAGTTGTACTGGCTAACAAGAGTATCCCTTGTTCACTAAAAAAGAACCCCAGGCTAGAATCGCTCATAAGGACCAAATGAGATAATTTGGGAAAGGCAGTGAGGTTTTTTTTTTTTTTCCACCCAAACAAAAGCAAGATCTGGATTGCCCTTTCACGGCACATTTTTCCTCCTTTGGGAGATTCCAGTTGGAATTGCTAGAAGAATTTGATTGGCTAAACTACGCACCATCCTTGCCAAAGTTCCACTTCGTGTAGAATAAAAGGGGCAACGACAAAAAAAACATTCAAAAGGTGAAGTGCGGTGCTGGGCGGTATAGGCGATTGCTGAATAATTAAAAGTGGTGGAATTTCACAATAGCAGGTTCAGCGTCGATTATACGACGTCAGCTGAGCCATTTTCAAATCTTTCGTTAAAAATCCAAACTTTCGACCTGCTGGGTAGCACACTCGGTAAAAACTTTCATTTGAGGGTGTCTACAAACATATTGGGCGATCAATGTTGGAATTACAGCCCTTTTTATAAAGAGCCCCTTCATTTTAGGGGATTAAAATGAATTGGACAAATTAATATAATCTTAGGTAAAGTTGTCATATTTAATTCTTGGTTGCAAATCATTTGCATTCAATGACTACCTGACGTCTGAGACCCATAGACATCAACACATGATGTGTATCTTCCCTGGTGATGCTCTGCCAGGCCTGTACTTTAGCCGTTTCAGTTCTTGTTTGTTTTTGGGGCTTTCCAAGCTTCAATCTTTTCTTTAGTAAGTGAAACGCAAGTTCATTTGGATTCAGGTCAGGTCATTGACTTAGCCAGTCAACAAAATTCCACTTTTTGGCCCTGAAAAAACTCCTTGATTGCTTTAGCAGTATGCTTTGGGTTATCGTCCTGCTGAAAGACAAAGCACTGTCCAATGAATTCTGTGCAAAATACAGAGTTTCTGAGTGCCACCATTCTTGCTAGGTTGTCCATTTAAAAAGAACCCCTGCCCTGCAGTCTCATCTGCAACTGAACACCCAGGCATGACACACTGGACGATAACGTTTATTTGGGACTTCATAAAAATATATTTTGACTGCCAAAAATGTATATTCCATCATAGCAACAAGATAAAGCCAACAACAGCTTGAAGGCATGCCAATACTATGGTGAGAAATGCTTCTCGCTGAACAGCCAAACCAAATCTTATGTAATTATACCACATCGTTCTATTATCGATATCTACAACTAAATATGGAAAAAAATGTACTTACGATTGGTTTTACGTGTAAAGATGTCTTTTTCAAAATTCAGTTGTAATTTATTTTCTTGAACTATCTGTTTGTGAAATAAACACACAAATATAAAGAAATTAACGTTTAAATTGGCCACATGCAAAACCACAATTGCTGTAAATGCCATACTTGTTTTCAGTTCATTCTGGTTCGACTGTTAAGTAGAAAATAGCATAAGCTTTCCAATGGTGTATTACATGTCAGATTTATATTGTTGATAGCCCCGTGCAACAACTTGAATTGTTAATTGAGTCAACTGTAGCATTATGCAATAATATGCAAGCACTCATTGAGGCGTAATTGTTTTTTTCCTTTGGAGATTTTACAAATTTTAAAACAAACTCATCAGCATGAGTGAAATCTCGCCTTACTGACATGAATTTTGGGAGTGGGTCAGAAAAGGAGGAAACTTGAAGTCTAGCTAGGATACATATGAACATAGTAAAGATGTACATATTACTGCTTTTAACGTTTATTTTCATTGTGTCAAATGATATTGTTATTTGCATTGGTCGAAGGAGACAACTAGTAGCCTTCGTAAATAATACTCTGTATGAATATCTGTATTGGGGGCTAAACAGATGTTAGAAAACAGGGGCATAGTTAGCATACCCTGGGCAGTGTTTGTGCAGCAACTTGCAGTGTCTTGCTTTGTTAGAATTCATACCACTCATAATGAAATTGAGTGTCTTTCGAGAGGTTTACGCTGTTCTCTAACATGGGCATTTCGCATACTGTAGTGTAAGCATTCATGGGAGGCTCAGCTATGTGTTATGTTTGATGTGTGGTTTACCATGAAGCAAGAACAACAACATTTTTCTGACAGTGGAATATAATTTTATTGTAATCTTATTGTCCATAATGTGGGGTATTATTATCTCCACGGGCTAAACTTGTCACTTAGGGCATGTAAAATACTCATTCAGATTTACTGTGTGCTGATATGTGTCAGATGAATGTAAAATTTCCCTTGAAGCGATCATAAATAGTAACATTTGTAAAACATTGTCTCATCCCCATGCAAAAAAGATTATATACAGTAGAGTACAGAAGAACATTCAACAGTGAATAATTACATATTTAGGTATGTGTACCACAGTGTCTCACAATGTTTTTGCATTATTTATGTGATGTCAATGTTTAATCTTAAACCATCATAAGGGGCAAAGCTTTATAATGGAGAAAATGCATTTTATTCATTTTTGGAGGTTTTGGATAGGTGTTCAGATACTATTATCATAGACCCCTATACTGATGAAATGATAGTAATTCAGTTTAAAATGATGCAAAAGTGAGTTTTGTGAGTCAAAACAGTCAATATTTGTAGTGAAATATATAATCATGTTATGGTTTACAGCAATGCACAGTTTAGACATTTTTGGATTAATTTGCAGACACTAAGAGACACCAGTGTACACTCCTTACTATTTGCTTTATAAATCTTTAGTAGTTCTGCATATCACCCTCCGATTTTACTTGTGGTCAAAGAGTTTATGATCCAGAACATGTATATGTATGTGATCTCTCAGTATTTCATTTAAAAAAAACTAAATTTTTGTATTTTCATCAAAAGAAAATTGCATTTCTGACACTTTATTTCTACTTAAATTATGAATATAATCTAATCTAAGTTAGTATTAATAAATAGTACACGTCTTGCTTCATTTAAGCCATTTTCCAAGTATCTTTGATGCTCACATCTGGAGTCATAAAGCCTTAAATAGAACATCCCCTAAATTGGCATTTTTTAAGAGTACTGAAGTAGCACTAACAATATAAAATCTCACCATCTAAACTGTCCAAAGACTGAGGGAAAGCGAGCAACAGATGCCACTGAAATGGGAACACGGTCAATGAACAGGGTTGTAAGAAGAGAAATGAACCTAGGAGTCTGTGAAAGCTCATGATGCTGGAAGCACCTCCATCCGAACCGCACACCGAGCGCTAGGAACCTCGTCCGGCTGGCACTGTGACGGGTCCGAGCTACGACAGCGAAAGCGCCCGCGACAAAGCGTCCCGTAACCGACCTGGACGGCATTGAGCGGGACAAAAGTTAATGCCACGCGCACAAAAAAGTGAGTGAATGACCAGTGGGACCCCCATCTCCCGAATTTGACTTGGCCGACGATCGGCTGCCAGCTGCAGACAGGTTATTGGGCCCTGGCTTCGCCGGGCCTGGCTCACAGCAGGAGCCCGCCCGCGCGGGGACAATGCCTCTCCCCACCCAGGTCTAAAAATAAAAAAAAAAGTTCATTTTTTGGCAGCGCCCCCCGAGGGAGCTCTGCAGATCCCGCGCGGTAGACAGTGGCCTTTTTGTCTCGGAGGTCCCGGGCACTGGGACCGGGGGCTCCCGAAAGTCCTCCCTGGTCACATGACGCGAAGAAAGCCCCCCGTGTGTCCGTCCCGTTGTGGCCCGTCCCTTTCTGTGCGTTCACAGAAGGCCCCGCGGGCGAAACTCCGGGCGTGCTGAAGGCCCGCGTGCCCGTCGGACTGTCGCGCGCGGTAAATAACTCATTCACTGAGCGCCGCTGAAACGCTGCTGCTGTTTTATTTATAGTGTTGGGGACTGGTGCTCAGGACGCCGGGTCTGAAGCAGCACACTGTTCCCGTCTTAGGAAGATGATAATGAGCTCCTTCATCAACTTTTAACTTGACCCGCACGGCTTTGTTATGGCGCATGAGATCCTGCATAGCACAGTGTGTTTCCCTCTGAGTGTGAGTGAGTGTGTGTGCACACGCGTGTGTGTGTGTATGTGTTTGTGTGTGTGTGCGTGTGTGTGCGTGTATGAGCGTATGTTAGGGCAAAACTCAATGAACATTTGAAACCATATCCGTGCAACAGAAACTAAGAAATATTTGCATTAATTGTATATTAAACAAGTTCTGTTCAGGAAGTTCAGAATTAAAACTTGTATCATTTTTGAAAATGTGTACAAATTCTAGCAAAATTAGAACTTAGGAAAGGCAATATAACTAAGAAGTATATATAACTAATGATAAAATTGAAACAATATATGACTATATTTCAAGATCAAGATTCAGAGTACCATATTAGCAGGAATTGAGGGGGATTTGTTGCAGTACAGCTCGAAAGACAAACACATCAAATGATGTAGTACTAGGATTATCCCAAAATAAAAATACAAATTTTAATAAATAACATTATTCAGCGTAGAAATTGGCCATTGCATTTCTACCAAAATAATGTTTTATTCTTATAAAATGCAAAAGAACACATCTTAAGATATTTCCAATTATTAAAACATTACACCATATTGTTCCAGAAACTAAAGCATACAGAAAGGAGTACATAAATACACAGGTGCATGCACACACACACACACCTCACCTCCACCACCACCATCATCTGACCAAAGGAATTCCGTTATCTAGCACCTTCTAGCCTGCCATTGTACAAGGTGTGGAGGTGGCGGAAGTCCGATTAACCGAGCCGTACCGCTGTGCGCATTGAGTTCGGCCCAGTATACATTCGGCCTTAAATCCTGGTCCTTCCCACAATGCAGCGGCTTGCCGGAGATTCAGCCCACTCTAGACGGCTCCCCTCTACGTTGTAATGACCGACCTGTCGAGGGAGAACGGAGCGGAGACTCGCTCATTTTCAGCACAGACACCGGGAGAAGGGAAGGCAAGCAGAAGTATGCCTCTGAGGCAGAGAGGAGCTTCTAGATTATTCTGCCAGAGTGATCTCCGCACGGAAACGCAGACTCCAGTCCCCCGGGCCTTCCGCACTGTCTGGATACAGCACGCCCTAGCTCGCAGAGAGATAAAGCTCCTTTATAAATATAAATAATTGTTTTATACGAAATCAAGCTCGCTTTATCTGACGCTTCTGCCGTTCTAGTTATGTTCAGTCTCATTTTATGTGCCATTATCCCAAATCTGGATCGGCGCTTTGAAAGATAGTGACATACTTAACAGTGACAGAAATATGCGAGGCAGTTAGCAATTTAATTGTAATCATTTTTATTTATGTTAAGTGGTACTGCAAGTTTAATGAGTGGGTGCTGCAGTCAGTTTTCTAACATGTGACTAAACACAGTCACAATATTATAAAAATTTGCGTCGGAAAACAGTTGCTTACTTGCGGTGCGGTTTCAAAACAGAACAGATCTGCATTGTAAGATTGATTTCTTTTTCAAAAAAATATTGCAGGGCATTTATCCTCAAGACAATTCATATCCTCTTCAGATTATGGAGCGAGTGTGTCTTTTTTTACACAGAAGCTCATTCAGATTCACTTGTCATTCAGGGCATTATCATTCTATGGGGTCACAGCTCTGTTCTCAAACCCTACAGTACAACTAGTGTGACTCCCTTTATCAGTGTCTGATGCTGGTGATGTCATACAAAGGCCTACCACTCATAGGGTCATACAGTACCTGAACTTTCCTAAAACCTATGGACTCTTGAAGCATATCATTTTAATAGATTTCACCCAGGTGACTTTTTAAACACTTCACATTTTATGCCCTAATAGAAATCAAAACCTCAGAAAGCGAATTAGGTCAGACGACACAAAACCTGTCTTTAGTATAGGACTGTAATGGTGCGAAATACAAGAAGTGACATGACATCTAACCAATCAATGATGCATTTATCCCATTCTGATCCCCATTGGTCTGTTTTTTTTTGTTTGTTTGTTTGTTTGTTTGTTTGATTTTCCTGGGCCTTCTGGTTATTTTACAAATCTTCCACTCAGGACTAAACAAAACACATTCAAAAAAAAAATAAATAATGTTATGATAAAATGGAAAACTCACAAAGTCAAAATCACTTGATTTCACTGCAAAAAAAAAAAAAACATTAAAAAAAATATTTAAGACATTAATTAAATTTTCTCCCCAGGAACGCCGTGGCTGCCTAATTTTTTAGCTGGATTTGGAGAGCGCTCTTCGCTGGAGACCCCGATGGCCTAACCCCTTGCTCACGATTCACACAAAAGGAACCCATCGCAAAACAGGCGGAACACACCGTAATTAGCAGTTGGCAGGCTGCGCCGTGAATTCGAGTCGAGTTCAGACCGATTTGCTTACATCGTCTGCTCTGTTGACAAACGAATCCATACATGTTAATGTTCCCGAAATGTCCCCGTGGTACCTGGCGTGCCAGTAAACGGCAGCCAGCGGTATGAATTATGGAAATAAGATTTTTTTTGTTTGCGAAGAAGGCTTAGACTTTGACTTTATTGTGGGCCCGTTGACGGATTTTAACGTTTAAAATCAACTTGAAAGAACGGAAGCGAGTCGAGCGCGTTTTTGGCGTCTCGCTGCGGAATTAATTCTCCCCCGGCGTCGGAGCGTTCGTGTTGACAGCGTTCCAGGTAAACTGTGGCTGCAGATACGCCGCGCTCCCCTTTGCTTTTGATCTCCGTGTGAAGATGATTTTTTTTTTTTTTAAAACTATGGTGGTAAACCATGAGCATTTCTGTCAGATGAAAAGAGAGAGCAATCCCCAGCTTCAGGAGTCTGTCGAACACCAAATATTTGTTGAACACTACGCACTTTGAGTATTTTGATAGCTGTAACCTTATTGTAATAGCTCTGTTATATGAACTGCCAGTGCTTCTGACAGTGAAACAGCATATAACTGTGACTATGGAAGAACTTAGCTGGTAATGGACTGGTGAGAAAACCCAGCCACTAAAAGCAATACTGCAGGACCGCTTCACTATAAGCGTTGCTATCTGGTTAACCTTCCAACTGTGTAACTTTAGGTTGGAGGTAAAATACATAAATGCACTCGTGGGTATCTAATATGCACGTTTCCTGTGGAGAAGCGCTGTCAGAAAGAATAACGGGCTACCTGTGGCCGTCTGCTGACAGTTCACACGAGCAGATTGATCCCCTGTGATGTTTTGATGTCACAGCTGACACCCCGAGGCGCTTCGCTGTTGTGGCTAACCGGACCCAATAACATCTCCCGAGCGGCCTCTCTCTCGCGCGCAAGCGCGTCTACCTTAATGCCGAATAATTAGCCGCGCGCGCGGCTCACTGGGAACGCTACCTCGGGCTAAAAACTTTTCCCTCCGCTTCGATCGTCTCGTTAATTACATCAGCTTCCGCCGACAGGTTTTCCGCGCAGGCAGGTAGTTGCCGTGCGTGTACCTCGGCTGGCGCAAACACCTGGCGCGGCTAAGCTGTCATTAACGAGCCTCGCGTACTGAGATGCGGACGGCGCTAACGTGCTAACGCGAGCCGAAGTCTCGAAATGAGAACAAAACAACAATAGCGGCCCGCGTCTCGAGACGACGCGGCGGCGGATTGGCGCTGGAGCCCCGGCCCGCAGTGAGACAGAGAGAGCCGTGTCACTCTGTCACCGCTCCCCCCCCCGGGACAAATTAGAAGTCCGTTTCCAGAGATGTGTCAAAAGCGTTCTCGCTCCACATCACAGGAAAACAGCCCTGCCACCAGAAAAGCAGAAAAACAGCCGGACACTACAAAAACAAACGCGTGTTTGTTTCGTTCTTCCAAAAGTTTGAAAACTGCCCCTACACACCCCCCACACCCTCACAAAACCGTGTGTCAGTTTTAGATCTGTTTTTATTTTTGAATGCATTTTATATCAGTATTTTTCATTGTTTACAATCTGATTAACTATTAATTTTTTGTGTTTCTTAAGAGTAGAAAAATCAGGGCTGCTTTTAACAGCTCAAATGAAAAGCCTCTTGCTGCTCATTATAATAAATGTCAGATTGCTCTCAGGTGAACATCCCTGCTAATTAGCAATGGTGTTTCAGAGAACATTAACAGTTTTAATCTGCCATTGTGTAGTAACACTACTTAAAGCACTGCTCATTCTGAATTTACAGTGTAGAGTGAGTTTAGAGCAGGAGAGACTGAAACTTACACAGCACAGCTTTACTACAGGTAAAAGCAGCTTTTGCGTCTTCTTGATATATCAATGTAGTCATCACGCACATGTAAATCCAGTCGCTAAGTGGATACAGTACATGTAAGTATAATCTACACAAGTACAGTAAGTTTTGGAGACTTACTTTCTGTACCCAAAATATAGGGGCACTACTCTATGTACTGTGCACTATGCAGTTGTGCATCCACAGACCCTACGCTCCAAACTGAGAAAAATTAACTTTGAACTTTGACCTCTATTAAAAATTCTCTCATTGGACTGAGCAGTTGGTGGTAGTTGACAATGACCTCAGGTCAGGACACAGCTGGCCTAGTCCAGACAGGGGTAGGTTGGGTTTAATCAAACGTCATTTGGCAGGCTCATAACCTCCTAGCATTCTTAGGCTGAAAGTTTGATGTGAGATAAGTCCACCCAACTCCCAGAACTGCACTTTGCTAATAAACCAATGGTCAGTTTTTCTTGTGATGAATCATGATGCTCTGCCAGTGGTGCTCCAAATGAGTATGGTGATTTAAGCCGAGTCAATCCCTGATGTCTAACACAACCTTGGCTGAAACATAAATCATGGCTCGAACCAATCAGACTGCAAGACAATGATCTTGCAAAGGATATCCCCCCCCCCCCCCCCCCAAGCCACCAAAGGATGTAAGCAGTGCCTTTATGTCCACATGTAAATCAGAGGGCATTCATCCTACCTGGTGCTCTACAGCATGTTCTACCTGGTGCCCTACCTGGTGTTCTCCGGTTCCATCTCTCTCCTGTAGCACTGTGCGGACTGCACTGTGTGACACGTTCAGACGAGACTCAGCTGTGCTGCTCCTTACAGGGCTGTGGGCCATACGACAGACACTGATGAGTCACAGCTCGTCATTCTAAAATGGGATTAAATGCCTGGGGGTGGAAGATGAAAACACGGCCTTATCTTGGAGTAATGAATTTAAGAAACATACCGTTTGCTTTTCAGACTTTCTACCGGACATCATGTTCTCTGTGCTCCCTGAAATCCATTTTGAAAAAGTGAAATAATGATCAGAAAGTTACCCTAAAGGTGACCTAAGAAATCAAGGCTATTGAAATTAAGTTATAGTTTTACTGCAGACAGGACTGTACAGCATACAGCTGTTCATAAAGGCTGGTCTTTTGGAACAGCTGTATAGAATTTCAGTATAATTCACAATTCCACAGAGACCATTTAACATCCCCTCTGATTCGGAAGCCATGTCACCTTTTATCTATATGGAAAATAATAACTCTGGAAAAAAAAATTGTTCCAAGTTAGGCGCTGTCAATATTGTGAAGGATGGGGTGATTACGGAGTGAATTAATGGCACTTTTAAATGTGCATTCACTTATCCTTTCAATTAAAACCTTGTTAAACAAGTGCAGAAACGCCAAAGGTGACTGCCAGACATTGCTCGAGGCAGCTCTATTTCCATTTATAACCAGCAACCAAAAAACCAGCAAATACACTATATGTTCAAAAGTATCTGGACACCCGTTGTTCTGTGGCTGTTTTTCATGGTTTGGGCTAGGCCCCTTAGTTCTAGTGAAAGCAAATCTTAATGCAGTGACATTCTAGACGAATCAGTGCTTCCAACTTTGTGGAAACAGTTTAGGGAGGTCCCTTTCGTGTATCAGCATGACAATGCCCACGGGCGCGCAGTGAGATCCATATAGAAATGGTTTTGTCGCGAACGGTATGGAAAAAATTTACTGGCCTGCACAGAGCTCTGACCTCAACCCCATCTAACACCTTTGGGATCAACTGGAAAGCCAACAGCCAGGCCAATCAGTGCCCGACCTCACTAATGCTCTTCTGGCTGAATGGCAACAAATCCCTGCAGCAATGCTCCAACTTCTACTGTAAAGCCTTCAAAGAAGGGTGGAGGTTGCTATCGCACCAAAGGGTGGACCAACTCCATATTAATGGCCATAATTTTGGATGAGATGTTGGATGTCAGGTGTCCAAATACCTTTGGCCATGTAGTGTATTGCCTTCATCATTAAATCATCTATATTGTATCTGTATATACCAATACTATTTTTCATTTTGTTTTTGAAAGTAATGAAGAAACCATGAAGATTAGGCTGCTTTTAAAACTAATGTACACTTTAAGCAAACTTAGTTTAAAATGATACGTTGCTGTATTGGACAGGCATAATGTGCTTTTCTGTTCTCCATCAAGGTGCTTTCTGTAAACAGAAGTGCGAAAGACACGTGAAATACACTATTTTAAACCTGATTTAGCACGGCCCGGGGATTTAAAAGCTGTGAAGAGTCTCTGAATCGTTATCGTTACGGAGCGTTTTCACCGGAGCTGCTTCTTGAGTCCGCCGATGTGCGAATGATGACATGGAGAGTACGGCGCTCTGCGGCCGAGAGGCTGTCTCAGGAGCAGGCCTTCGCCGAATCACAGCGGCCCGGAGAGCGTCCTGAAATTATCCCGATATCGCCGGCTATCTCTGCAGCATCCCTTTCCTCCAAAGATACGCTTTCATCATGCTGAACGAACCAGCAGGCTCACCGATCCGGTTGCTAGTTCCCTGTATCGGAAGCTGCAAGGTGGTGGTGGAGGCTGGATATATTCTCTAATAGCCGTTCAGTATGAATCATACAATCACATTCTTTGAATCCTAAAATTATAATTGTGAGATTTTAATTGTTCAATAAATTGCAACTAATCATTAACATATACAGTACTGTACAAATAGACCCTAACTCAGTGATACTGACTCTATATCCTTTGAGCCTTTACAACCTTACAACTACAGCTTCCCCATTTCTACCCTGCTGTACACCGTAAAATGTCCAGTGTTAATTCAACTCTAACAGTGTTGATTCAGCTCTTAACAGATAACATTTGGTCCCACATTCCAGAGTTTACTGTGCATAGTAAACAGTTGTCTCAATTGTTTCTCAGTTCATCAGGTTTTCGGTTATGGGAAAGAACTCGAGAGCATGTTTCAAACTGGGCCGTGGAACAGAGGGCACTAACCCCGTCTTAAGCTGCAACGGTTGCAAGCTGTCTTCTGTTGCCATTTGAACAAAAACATAATGAGAGTTTAATATAATTATGTCCCTCTTGCCTCTTGTACACATTTATAAAACAAACAAAATAAAAAAAAAACAACAGGATGTGACAGAAGTATGCTTGTCTAAACAGACGCAACAAGAAGTACGCTCTTGAGAAGGACAAGAGCAGAACGAAACACACCAGACTGCTACAGCAAGGAAAGTTAACCATTTCATTCTTGTTGTGAATATACATATATTGCCATAGTCTAATGTAATCACGGAGAGAGTACACAAACGTACACAAAGAAATTCTTCCGTTCTCCTCGCTGCGGTCTACGAGCAGACACTCGCTTTGAAATTACTCCGCCACTTCATTTTCAGGAATAATGCGCCATGATTCATTTCGCGATTCAAATACCCTCGAGTAAAGATGTCGCAAAGGCCGTAGTGTTTTCTTTTCTTTGTACGGTAAAGAGTCCTTAAGCGTGGCTCCGATACGGACCTTGCGTCTCCCTCGTATGCGATAGGTTAATTGTGTAAGCTGTTTAAACAAGGATCTGATGGAAAGCACATTAAGTGCTGCTCCCTCTTCTAAACCACTGCCGTCTAATAACGGCTTTAGTGAGTCTGAGGGCTGGCCTTCCACACTCCCCTCTCATGAGAGAGACCATGACAGAAATGATTTATTTATTTATTTATGTTCTTTGCTCCGTGCTCTAGCCTTCTCAAATTGGAAAAGATTTCCACATTTTATTGCTCTGTGTCTGCTTGAAAGAATTGTTGCTCAAAGGACAAAAAAAAAACCCCCAAAAAAACCCATATTGCCACAGTGTCCAGTTGTCCTGTTCACAGGTTGGCCTTCCTTTTGAAACAAAATCGTTTTTTTTGTAATACTGAAAGAGATCAAAAGCCATATGTCTCATGGTTAAGCCAGAGTTCACATGCACACTAGTCTCATTTAAAACACCCCCGTCCCTCAGTGTAACTTGGGGCAACTAGTCTGGCTGCTAGGAATTACTGAAGCAATGCTTAAAAAATGAAAGTTAAAAAGGTTTGTGAAGTGCAACACGGTGGATACTTCAAAGCACTTTGATTCCTGGTATTCGGTTGCTTTGGAATTGTGAACTGACATTGAGCTGAGCTCTGTAGTTGGACTTGGATTCCATCTGGATCAATTTCAATGTGTCGGAAGTCGAAGATGTTTAGAAAATTGCTCCGATTATAGTGTTCACGTGCCATTGGATTTCAGTTCCAAGAACATTGGAATACCCAGCCAAGACAGGCCAATAAGAGTTGGCCAATCTCCGGAAAACCATCCTTTCATTGACCACATGGTCCTCTTCAGACTGGAAGGATTTTATTATCATGGAAATTTACAGCGTCTCTGTGTAATTTAACTGAAGATATCTTTCTCAGTTTTTTCAAAAATAAAACTAGAAAGGAAAACCTGTTAAATCACATTGTTGTTAAAAAATAAATGATTAATGTACAATAATAATAATAATAACTCATAGTGAAGCAAACGTGAAGAGTCATTGTCTTATTTTCTGAGGGAAAATACAACCTAAGCCTTAAAAAATACCACAGCTGATGAGTGCCGTCAGAACACATTAGTCATTTTAATGTAAGGAGGCCACACGCTCAGGAGCATCACTTGAAGTCAAGTTAAATTTCCTTCTTCACTTTTTCAAATTTGAACCACAGTTTTCATATGTGAAAACAAAACGTGACTTACAATAGCATAGATTTCCTTTTTCGGTCTCATCTTAAAAGTGGGATTATTTTTATAGTGGGATTATTTTTATCGTTTGCATGTGTACTCTTCACATGTTGGGTGTTCACATGTGGTTTCTGAACATATGTGGTTTTTGAACGCATTGGTTTCATAAGGGAAGAACCCAGTTACTTTTATTTGCAAGTCAATGAAAATACAGTTCTTAATGTCTGAACATTTATAAAGCTTCCCTGTAAATTGTCTCATCTGGTTCAATCCATTTAATAATGAAAATGTTATCTGCAGGAACAGAAATGTTTCAGTCTGAATTTGAGTATTTAATTATATGGGGATATTTGGATATTAGGTGACAGAGCATAGCTGATTTCAGAAGGGAGGAAGATGGCAAAACCTATAGAATAATATCCCCTGAATGTGGGTCCACGTTGAGGGACGTGTTCAGATCAGATTGGCGGGCGCAGTTCATTTCTCAGCTTTGGAACAAACTGAGATACCGACAGAGGTGTTTCGGAGAAAGAAGCAAGAGCATAAATATCGGGCCACGTTGGATTTTTTAGAAGCTTGGATTCCTTGGCCGGGGTTTGAAAAGAGTGCAGGACTTCTGTTACAATAGGAAATACTTCTTAAGAGGATTGTGCTGACTCCATCACTCATCCAGAGATCAATGAAAGCTGCCGTGGCCATTTTTTTTTAAAAGCAAAACACTTGCAAATGCTTTCTAAAATCACAAGAAATTAATTTCCTTTTTTGGGGGATGAAAAACATTCCTTGTGATGTGCCTTCCTGTCATCTGTGTTCCATGAGTTTTGCTCTCTATTTATAGTTTTCTCTTTCCTCTTGTGGTACCGAGGCTATTGATGCCCGTCCAGCAGCGTTCAGGTGATTGTGATTAAGGACGATTTCAGATCGCAGGATGTCTCTGATAAGAACAGTTGAACGGTTCTAAAAAAAAACCCCTTTTGATTAAACAGGATGGGAGCATTTCCTATTAAATATTCAGTTTGATTACGTATATACTCAGTAGCTGATTTCTGACCTACTTGAATTTAATTAAATTTATTCTCGTGTTTCAGCCGTTTAATAAACAAGGATATCTTTCTCCTGAAAAGGCTTTGAAACTGAACAATTCTGGAGGTGGGAACAGAGATATGGATCAGCAAAGCTGGTGCCGTTTCTTCAAAGGACAACAGAAGTGGATGGCGCTGAATAGCCCGTTATTTAGCTGCAGTTATTTATCTTATAGGAGGCTCGCGATGTACACGTTGAAAGTGTGTTTACGGAGGCTCTGTTTCCGCCCGGCCAGACGACAAACAAAGAGGAATCGCGTTTCCTGGAAAATGCGGATTCGTCTGCGACGTTCGCTGCGTTTTTGTTCGAAAGGAAAACAAACGTGCAAGCCGAATGCATTCCGAAGGGTAAGACAGTGGAGCTGCCTTCCAGAGGGTCCGGGCTCTAACGCTTCACAGCCGCGGAGGCCTGCTCCACACAGGAAGCTGCGAACCTCCACCGGGTTCCAGCGAAGAACGGTGGCTGCCCAGAAATAACCGGAAAAGAATGTGCGTGTTGCAGAAAGCCCCGCCCGTCACAACACGCGATTATGAATTCCTGCAGCGCGCAGCCTTAGACATAATATAGACTCGTCGCTTAGAGAAGACGACTGTCAGTGTGAAATATGACACTGTGCACAGGTTGTGCAAGAGATAAGTTCTGTTTTCTGTTCGTATTAATTGCTTTAATGTTATAATGTCTGAATCATTGTGTGTGACACTACACTGATATTTCCTGCTGTCGCTTTTAGGATTCCTTAAGGCAACAGTTGATTGGGGTGTAACTAAACGGAACAAGTTCCATTTTAAGCGTGTTCGTCTACTGTAATCACTACAAGTGAGCATACGTATTGATTGTCACGATGACCAGACATCTGACCGCACAAATACTTTCATTATAATGTAATCAAGGCTATGAGTGTGGCCTTTTTGCTTTCTGTTACAGGAAAACCTCTTTTGGCTTGCTTTGAGCAGAGCCTATCTCAACAATGGGACAGACCCTATTATTTACAGTGCTTTCCATTTCAATCCTGGTTCATCTTTAACAAAGCCATTATGGTAACTGCATAAATTCACACAAAATGGAGCATTTAGGAGTTCAATGAATAGACACCCAGGCTGAAACAAAAAGGTCTTCATAAAAAAGGCATTTTAAGATGCTATTAACGGTGCTTTTTTATTTTAGACATATCTTTATGGATCGCAATATAGTCTTGGAGATACCTTTTTTGATAGAGGAATAACAATTGCACAAGACTTTGTGTGTGTGTGAGAGAGCAAGAACGAGAGACAGAGAGGGAGACAGAGAGGGAACGCGAGTAATATTGCTTTAAGAGCACATTTTTTCATGTCACGGTAATTTCAACTAAAGATAACTAATTGCTCCCAACAAACATTTGACTGAAACCACAAAAGAATCCATTACACAAACACATAATTCATACTGGTTTTTAGAGGGTTGTAAACACTTTGGAATGGACACAAAATGGGACAGGAATCAAAGTGAGCATTTTGTAATGAAAAAGCATTTGTCTCCGAAGGTCAGTCTCTTTGCCTGGCAAACTGCGTGGGGAGGCATGAGAAACGACGAATCACAAGCGCAGGGAGGGAATTTTAAAGCCAAGAACTTCAGCGCTTTTTTAAACAGACATCAGAACCTGGAACTGGGTCCTGTCAAACAAAAAAATGTCAACAATGAAAACAAAAAAAACCGAAAGAAAAACATCTGCTGGAAGATTAGATTGGGAAAGATAAGGCTTCATTAAGAATGGAGCCACTCCAAAATGCTCCAGGTAGCTTGCCAAAAACCTAAATGTAGGCAATACGACTGTCTGCTCAGTCTGGGATTTCAAAAGATGCTCCCATTGGTGTTGTGGAACAAACTTATTCCGTTATTGTTTTAATGTCATGGCGCCCTTCACTTTAAATTTAGTTTCCAGTTTGCCAAATGTGCTATGTTCAAAAAAAAACAGAATTATGGCTTATTTTCCGTACTGATTTTCATTGGTCCTCTCTAGAGCCTGCCTGGTGTAGGCTCACCAGCCATTTCCTTCCCAGGATGTCCATCCATCCATTATCTATGCCCGCTCATCCTGGGTAGGGTCGCTGGGGCCTATCCCAGCCTGCATTGGGCGAGAGGCAGGATTGCACCTTGGACATGCCGCCAATCTATCACAGGGCACGCACACCATTCACTCACCATTCGCTCACACACTCAAAACTATGGGCAACGTAGAGTCCCCAATTAGCCTACCTGCGCGGAGTACCCAGAGGGGCCAAAGCCAAGATTTGAACCCAGGGCCTTCTTGCTCTGAGGCAACAGTGCTGCCCACTGCACCACCGTGCCGCCCCCTTCCCCGGATGTCCCGTCTGCAGACGCTCCTGGCGCGCCGCTCGCGGTGAGAAAGGAGTTAACGGGGAAGCGCCGCCGGCGTGGGAGGGTGTCGCCGCGCGCGGCTGTGAAAGCTCGGCCTCCAGCATACGCTCCCATTGTCGGAGTGAGGGCGTCTCGCCGACGCTCACAGCGTGGACTCGCGGAGCTGCTGAGGCGCGTTCCAGCAGGCCGCGGCCGACGCGGGTCTGACGATGCCGCTCGCGGGTCCTCAACCCGCTAACCGCTGCTCTTCGGAGGGGACTCTGGGTGTGCTGGCCGCCCGCCGTACCATCAAAACAACTGCATTTTACGACATTTATTTTGGGTTTTTTGTTTTTTTTCCTTCATTGGACACAGATGTAAGTTCACTTGAGCATGGAAGGGCACCGTGATGGTTTGAGAACCTGTTTTGCTGTGACAAACTGGGAGAAGGGAACGAGATTCAGGGCCCGTCACTTCAAGGGTCAAGACGACCCATGGAGACCACTTCAGAGACAAAGTGTCCGTGGGTCATCTTCACATGGACATCTAGACTGGGCCAGGACAGATCACAAACAAGACTATATGGTTGACATTTTGGCCATATTTTTCCCTGTTTGATAGTTTTGTATGTCTGCAGTACACCTGTCTGTATCAACATAGGTTGCACACTGCATTAGGGGGTGTGTCATCAGTAAAAACACTGGACACTGTGCAAGTTTGGGGCGTAATCGTGGGTTAGGGATCTCAGACCACCTTTCATTTGTAACAGAAAGGCTTTTTGCTATTTCAGTGGTTTTACCAATGGGCACATATAGTATGAGCATTGAACATATGGGGCGGATAAGCAAAATGAGACTGTTTGAGAGAGAGAGAGAGAGAGAGAGCATCTCAGCATATGTCAAATTGTTTAAGATGTGCATTTGCTAAATAAACATCAATGTGAAGTTCATCTGATATATAAAAACAAGGAATGGTATGTTTTTAGGAGTTCTGTTTCTACTTTAACGTACATAAACTGAAGGAATTCAAATTTTTAAATTTGAAATGCTACGTTACTGTACCATTACTGTAAAGGGTGCAGCCATTTTGTGGCCATAGAGCTTTATTAACCAATAATTAAACCAGCTGTAATTGGGATCTCAATAGTCTTTTTTGGTGACCTACAATTTTTGGTTTCCAGTGCGAACTGATTGAATTTAATCTGGCCTGCACTTATATCAGAAAGTAATGCATATAAGTATTAGTGTCTACTCTCAATACCTAGCAGGATTACACAGCGCCTTTCTCAAGTGTCTGCAACAGGGAATGAATGAATAAATAAATAAATTAATTAATTAATTAATTAATTAATTAATTAATTAATTAATTAATTAATTAATTAATTAATTAATTAATTAATTAATTAAATGAACACCCCGATGTGTATAAACACATAAAACAGAGTGCAGGCAGTGGGATCAACCAAATAGTTGCAGAGAACCTGTATCCTCTCCTGTTTTAAATGCATCTGTGTAGTGACTGTGTAGTGTAGTGAAAAAAAAAATGTAAATTTGTGCACATCTACTGTAACTATTGATGAAATGCTTTCATTCTTTGACTATAGCTAATAATTTGAGTGCATCTTCTATTGCACTAAATCTCAGATCTATATATGAAACATGCTGAAATTCTTATCCTTTAGCATTATCCTTTGTCTAATTTGGGGAAGTTACTCATTTCAGGTTAATGATCACTTTTTTGCTTCAGTTTTACACTGATGAGGTATAATTGCATATGCTGCCAGGATTGGCCTGTTGACTATTGAGCATCATTAGTGCATTTTTATTTTGTTTATTTATTTAACCTTTATTTTTTCAGGCAGGTCAAGACCACATCTCACATGTTCATACAAAACTATATGCGTCGCATTTGATTTGAAATACAAGTATAGCACGGTAGACTGACCTTTAATAAACCCTGCATAATGAGAAATCAATGTGCGTTCTTGAAGAGCAATGGCAATTTGTAATGGATAAGAGGAAGTTATTCTATTTAAAATGGACTGAAGTAGCACCATTTTCTCTGACTGAACCCTTTAAACTGAATATAAAACATACCTTCTTAATGTTTAGGGTCCAGCTGAGAGATTTCACATAATTACACTTGAAACGCCTCATTTATATATAATAATAACAAGGCATCTTCAAAATGATTGAATATCTAGTCTTGGTTTATCAAGCACTAAACTTTCATTACTTTTTATTACCATTGCAGAATTTCAGGTTGTTTGGTGTGGTGGGCTGGATCTTTACATGTTTTTTATTTTGTTTTGGATGGATATAGATCACAGCCCTATAATGTTGATTTTAACACATTTGTGTGTGTGTGCGTGTGTGTGTGTGTCTCCTTTATACGCATGACTTATACAGCAAGTGATTTTCAAAGCTATATGAAACCCACAATTAGTAATTAATATACAAACTATGATAAATTTATTTTATAATCCAAAAAACCTCAGGTCCAAGAACAAACATTAATCAATAAAGATTTAGACTAAAACATCCTTTGGGATTTAGTGTGACTGTATATAATTCTTATGATAATTAAAACATTATACTGTTTTCTACATATTTACATATTTTAGTTGTGCTGGTGTAAGACTCCACATGTTCCATAACTTTAAGAATCCTCTCGAATATACCAACAGCATAAGTACACTACATGACCAAAAGCATCTTTAAAAAGTAACCTGGGGCTTTTTTTCATGGTTTGGGCTAGGCCTCTTAGTTCCAGTGAAAGCAATGCAATGACATTTTAGACGATTCTGTGCTTCCAACTTTGTGGAAACAGTTTGGGGAAGGGCCTTTCCTGTTTCAGTATGACAATGCCCCCGGGCACACAGCAAGGTCCATATACAAATTGTTTTGTCGAGATCAGGTTGTCTTTTGCAAATTTGAGACATGAAGCAATGTTTTTCTTTTTGGAGAACAGTGATTTCCTCTGTGGTGTCCTCCCATGAACGCCATTCTTGATTGGTGTTTTTTTTTTTATAATGGACACATGAACAGAAACTTTACCAAGTTCAAGAGATTTCTTCAGGTCCTTTACTGTTGCCCTAGGGTTCTTTTTGACCTGCTTCAGCATTGCATGCTGCACTCTTGCCATAATCTTTACAGGATGCCCACTCCTAGGGAGAGTAGCGACAGTACAGAATTTCCTTCACTTGGAGACAATTTGTCTTATTGTGGATTGATGAACACCCAGGCCTTTAGAAATACTTTTGTAGCCTTTTCCAGCTTTATGCATCTCTACAGTTGTTCTTCTAAGGTCCTCTGAAAATAGTTTTGATCAGGGCATGGTCCGCATGAACAGGTGTTTCTTGAGAAGAGCAGACTCTGTCAATAACCAAACTTTGTGTGTCTTCTTCATAGGGCAGGGCACCTCCAACCCACACCTCCAATCTCATCTCATTGATTGGAACACCTGACTCCAATTACCTTTTTAAGAACTCATTAGCCTGGAGGTTCACATACTTTTTCCAACCTAGACTGTGAATGTTTAAATGATGCATTCAGTATTGACAAGAAGAAGTACAATTATTTGTTGGCTATTAGTTTAAGCAGATTGTGTTTGTCTATTATTGTGTGTAGATGAAGACCAGACCACATTTAATGAGTAATTAATGCAGAAATCCAACTAATTCCAAATGGTTCTTCAACTTTCTTACCACTGTAGAAGGAGACTGCAAATGAGGAGCTATAGCCTCTTTCCACCAGTAATGTGCTTCTATACGGATCGCTACAGTGTCTGTCCTGGTAGATTCAGATGTTCCTCTGGCCTGTGTAGCCTACAAGGATACTATGTGTATCTGGTGAATAGGCGAGTGACTATAGGTTGCAGATATTCTAAGTTCTATGTGTATGTTCGGACCTTAACAGCACTAGGTGTGCAGTAGATTAGACTCAAAGAGGAATGGGGGTGTTCAGTACTAGCAATATACAACATGTACTGCTCTGGTAAAATTGCTATGCAATAGTTTCCTTGAACCATCCAATTATGTATCTGAGGGTCAAAGAAAAAAACCAAGTCATCAGAGAAGTACACAATCATAACAAAAATAGTAACATCAATGATCCTGCTTGCATTATCTCTGAAAGCCTAATCAGACCGGGTTAACCTTTGTAGCACAGCTGGCTGCTGACTCATAGGTAACTTGCATTACCTGCTGTTCACTTTTGAATGGTGTTCCAAGATCTTTATTCAGCATCCACTGTTCCACACCATCAATGACACCGACTTGCTCTCCATGACATCATGCTTTCCCCATGCTTCCAACAACTCCAAGCAGGATTACACTGTATATGGGAAACCTAAGGTTTACATAGTGCCGATCCTGCAGAATGTTTTGCAACAGTGCAGTATTGGGGTCATGGTACTGTCTCTTTATCAAACCCTGCTGACTCCTTGTCAGCACCATCCACAAACACAGTCTGGTTTGGTCTTTTATTATAATTTGCATTAACAAACAGCAAATGCTAAACATGTGGATAGCACTAGTTTTGTATTAGTTACGCAACATTATTTATTTATTTATTTATTTATTTATTCATTTATTTATTGTGCCAGGCTGATTATGACACATCTGCAGGGTTTTTAAATCAACATGATTACAGCACAACCTCTAAATGATTACAGCACAAGATGTATTTATCTCAATATTTTTACAGTTTCAGCATTTTCTACCTAGAGCCTTCTCTGCCATTATGGAATTCTGTGTGGCCATAGCTAGCCTTGTTCATCATTAGAACCATTGGCACTAACTGCAACACCACACTCCGAAGTATGGAAATACAAAAGTGTGGACTGAAGGACTTCAAACCTCTCCTGAACTATCCATATCAGTTATTGGGCCATTGCTTAACAATACTGCCCGGCATTGTTGAATATAGTTTTATTATTTCAAGGAAGAAGAAAAAAAAGAAACCACAAAGATAATACAAAGTTGAAATGAATAATACACCATGCTGTGGAGCGATTGTATTGTGGGGTTGTATATTCAATTTGAATTAATTAATTAATTAATTAATTAATTAATTAATGACCATACTCATTTATAGATTTCATTTTCATTTTCACAGCTCACAAACTGTAAAGAAAAGTTTCCCCCCTTGTTATTACACTCTTGTTTGGAAGTCTGTGGTATGTCATACATATTGGTACACCATAAGAATTGCTGGAATTTACTTTCTTTTTCTACCTGATATTCATAATTTACTGGGATGCAGGTTCTCTTGTTATATTGATTTTGTAGACCAACACAACACATTTTTCAGCAGTGCTCAGACAGGTACTTCCTATCCTGACACTAAGGAAATGACCACACTGTTACCATGGAGCCCATGGAAATGCCCTCATTGTTATCACGGAGCCTGACCTTTCAGTGTTCATGTCAATCAGATCAATTTATTTGTATGCAGGTTATATTTCTATATGTTCTATGTTTCTCCTCAGGGTAAATTGCCTGTCCCTTTTTTAGATGCTTTGTAGATGTTACTTTCTATTATGTGCTTGGTTCCCAACAGGCTTTCTATTGCATTCACCAAAATGAAGTTGGACATGAAATATTTTCCGCATGCTAATTTTTAAATTTAATTTCCAAAAAGCTTCCTCTTCTTTATTTGGAATACACATTTTGTTTCCCCCATGTCATCAAGCTAGACAACACACCAAAGTAAATATCTACAGTAATTTGGTGAAGAGAAACTGATAATAACTGAAAAAGCAGACAACCTTATTTGTCCTCAAAAAAAAAACCTTGTGCCCATCTGACAGGAAGTTCCTGTCAAAAGGCAAAACTATCACAATTACCCTTCAGATCCATTTAATAGAAAGTCTGTGAACATTCACTCTGTGCTTTTCCCCATTGCTATTTACAGTTCCACACAGATTCCTAGATCACATTGTTTATAACCTAATATTGACTTCAAATTATTAATCACAAGCAACTTCTTTAATTTCAGGAGAGTTCCTTTGGACCTTAAGTCTCTGAGGTGTCACTAGATTAAACAATAAAAAACACACTCACACACTCTATTGCCATGTATGTGTGTAATTGCCCCCCCCCCCCCCCCCCCCTTCCTCAGTTGGCATTAATTCAAACATAGTAGAAATTCCAACACTTGGTCCATTTGAGCAGACAGCTGCCATCTCAGGGCAGATGCAGTCATTCTGCCTCATACACACAGGCTGAACTAACTAGTTAAGCTGGACCAGTAAGTCTGCATCAGCCACACAGGCTGAACTAGCTAGTTAAGCTGGACCAGTAAGTCTACATCAGGCTGGTAATGCACACATCAAACAGAGGCAGTTTGTCAATATTGGGGTATGGAAAAATCGGCATGCCGCTTGTAGGAAAAGCTTATATTTTGTTAACGTTGGATGGATGGTGATGTCCCTATTCCTGGGACAGAGATTGTAATTTCTCATTTGTGGCATGAAGGATGTGCAGGATGCACAAACACAGAAATGACTGTAACCCAGGCACCTCATGCATTCCATATGAACGCAGCAATTTTCACAAGAGATGTGAATTTGTGGTGCCTGTGTTTGTGAGTGTGTGTGTGATGCTGGGGGGGCGGTGGTAATAACATGATAGAAAATTGCACATCCTGGAGTTACGTGAATTCTCTCTGGATGCATACATTTAATTTGCGTTTTGAAGTGCAGCACAGGGAAACTGGAAACTTGATCAGAACATAATATATTTTACTGTGCCATTGCCACCAGTACAGCCAGAAAACCACCTGGATGATTCATTATTCATATTTATGGTATTTTCAAACATATTTTTATCAACAGTGATGCTGTGGATATTTTATTAATGGGTATAAAATACATATCCAGCTATGCATGCATTTCAACTGGTTTTTGTTGAAATGACATCTAACATTGTAATTACATTTAATTTTTGTTCTATCGTTGAAAAGAAAATTACCTTATATTTTTAGTTTGAGTGTTCTTCTCACTATTAATCCATCCAAAAGTCTAACTAATAATTAATTAACTGTGTTATCGACAAACTTTATTGATATATTACTGAATATAGCATTCATATAGCCATTTATATAGACTCATATGTGACTCTGAATGGGAGCTATGCTGCTAACACAAGGCTATGCTGCTGAAATTGACAGGGAAAAAGAAGCCCTTCAAGACGCATAGAGTACTGTGACAGCTGTGGCTCTATATGACATCAGCCCTGTGAAGGATAGCACACGCTTAAATTACCTAAACGAACGTTTTCACCTGGTGAGCCCGTACCGTTTGGGCAGGAGGCTTCTGCTAAGGTTATTTCCTCCCTGATGTCACACAAAATTGTTTTTTACTGCCCCCATTCATTATACATGGCCCGCGTGACGGATACAGTCATAATATTAATGTTAGACTGATATACGGATGACATTAATCATTGCAGTCTTTATTTTAAAGCCACTTTTTCATTGGCTTGTCACTAACAGCCATATATAAAAGCTATTTGACGGTGGCCATAAACTATTATGGAGCAGATTTGATGGTAGATTTTAAGCATTATCTTCTATATGGTTATTTATGAATATATCTTTCACCCGTGTCATAAGCACTATGGATAGGGATATTCGCTAGCATTCACATACGAAGCTGGGAAGCTGACCGTTTCTTCTCTTCTGTCGCGGACATGTCAGCTGTCATCGGCGTAATCAGCGGCGGTGTCTTAATAAATTATGGCGGAATTAACGCGCGCGCGCTCTTATATTAAACACGTGCGTCTACGCGGGGCAGACCTCTCCGTGCTCCGCGTTTGCCCGGCGCACTGCGATCACTTTGAGAAAGAGAGGTCGGAGCGGAAAGTGAACAGAAATGTTTATCCGAGGCGAATGAATCGGGAACGTATCAAAGTGAATGAGCTCAACTTCACAGAGCCAAACACTTAATGAAACCACGGCTGACTGTCCGTGTCGTTCTGCCCTAAGGGAATATCAGCCTGAGATGGGCCCGCTGCATTACTACCTTCATTTACACTCAAGAAACAAAATCTAATGCGACACGATTACTGATCCTGATCTGCACCACACAGGTCCCAAGTACGATAGTAATTTTGGACAAGAGTGTGTTTAAACGGCACTCCTACAAGGTTTTACAAAATCCATGTGCCTGGACAACATCAGTCCAACAACTGAGAATAAATTCAGAATACATTTTAAGAATGTTAAATTTTCAGTAGATCTTAGAGTTTAGGTTTCTGCAAGACACCTAACCAACAGAGAGAGCAGTACATAGAAACCCAAAGTAGCTGTTCTCAAAGATCTATAAGAGTCCTTAAGTTTTATTTTGAGATAAATAAATATTACAGACACATGATATTTTATATTGTATAATGTTACATTCACAGATTACTGGTATATATCCATTCATTAATATGTATCTGTTTTCATGTGTGAATGCTGTAAATGTATTTTACAATTGATTGGGCAAGATGAAAGAAAATGGATAATTTTGTGCTGTAGTATTCATAGTGGTAGGAGTAAAAGTGATCGACATCGAAGCAAAAATGTTGCTTGTCAATTATCTACAAGATGTTAATGCAAACTTTTAACATGTTATCTTCTAGAAACATCTTTCAAAAAGTAATGGATCAAGCCAGTAACTGTTTTTTGCCTGAGGATACAAGATTTTTACGAGCACATTACAGTGAAATATTTCAGATAAACACAGTAAAATCAATATCAGCAAGCACCCTTGAACTTTGAACTATTTTAGCTGCTTCAAGCGTGGAGTGCATGATCTGTGAAGTCAATGAAATTAATTTAAAAATAAAGCAAATATGAGAAGGAAATGTAACATATTTGTGCCAAATTATTTGCAGAATTATTTGGAATATTCTGAAACCTACCTCATTGGCCCCCTACCCTGTCCTGAAAAAGCCTTTCAATTAATTTACATCAGATTTCACTTTTTGTGCATACCAATGTTATCGACATTTGCAATACCTCTAATTGTTTTTCCTCCTGTTAAATTAGGTAAAATGAAGAAAACTCAGCTTTAACTCCCATTTTGATGTTCTAAAGACGTGCTGATTATGGTATAGGTACACACAATTGAATCAGTATTTCTCATTGTCTTGGAATTCAAATTCAAATTTCTTTAATATATCACTCCTCCACGAGGCTCTTTACTGGAAAATATAATAGTTGTATAATAGTTAAATTTATCTATTATGTGATTTTTCAATATTCAGCAGTAATTTAGAACTTAAAATGCCAAAAGCCCATCATAAAATTTTGCATTTAAATGGTAAATGGTAAATGGACTGCATTTATATAGCGCTTTTATCCAAAGCGCTTTACAATTGATGCCTCTCATTCGCCAGAGCAGTTAGGGGTTAGGTGTCTTGCTCAAGGACACTTCAACACGCCCAGGGCGGGGTTTGAACTGACAACCCTCCGACTGCCAGACAATCTGGCAGTCTAAATACTGTGTACTAAAATGCAGTATATTCCCATGAAAAAGCATCTCATTTCCATGTTTACCAGACATTTAGCAGTGACTTTTATTTACCAAGGATAGGGAATCCATATGCACCAAAAACAATTACAGTATATTCATGCAAATAAACACTCTGTTTATACAATTTTAAAAGAACCGCACCATCAATTATTTGTTTGGAACACTTTTATAATTTGGTTAGCATTATTTTTTTTTTAAATAATTTATTTACTTATTTATGTTGGTTGATCAGCTTTGTTTCTGAATGGGACAGGAGAAGTTTATAAAAGACTTTATAATAAATGAAGTAAGTTAGTTCTAAGGGAGTGTTAATCCCACTTGTGTGTCAGATGGAAACGCATAAATAAATGTCAAGTACAACACATATAAGGATAATTGCTCTCCCATGATATTTATCCATCCATGTCTTTTTAAACAAGAGAAGAAAGGGAACCAAAATTGCTTTGACTATAAAAGAAAATTAGCCTAGGGTTTTAATTACAGTACATCTTCCCATGATAGGTTTACACATCTTTTTACTTGAAAGAAACACAAACTGCTTCTCACAGTTTCTTTCAATAACTTATTTTTCTCTTCTCTTTTGCTTCCATTTACACACCCTGGAGTTAAGTAATAATTAATTACCAGCAGCGTACACTGGAGTGCTTTTAGCATATGCTGTAAGCATTGGCTTTTTTGAAGAACTATCAATTAAGGAGTTTCTGAACTGGACCAATGCGTATTGACAGTGAGTGTCAGGGTAAAGTACTATTGATTGTTTCACATCATGTGTATAGCAAAACCAATTTATTTCAAGTGTCTCCACTTAGTTGAAATACATTTTAATAGTCTTTGGACTTCTCTTTACACTTAAATGTATTTTTTGCTATATGTATTGTTAAAGGTATAGTGCCATTCACAAGACGTCCTACCTATGATTAGATTTGTTATTAAAGTACATATTATTTGGTCCACTTTAAAACCCAAACATGAAGTCAACATCAAATCAAAGGTTCACGCCTGTTTTTCTGCGGGACTTTTATGTCTGAACCAGACAGAAACCAAAACAGAAGCCCGAATCACACGCACACATTAAGCGCTCTTTTTTTTTTACGGTGTAGAGTGAGCACTTTTTTCTCTGTATATTGCCATATCATTTCTAATAAGGGATACAACAACATTAACAAGGGAGTGCCATATTAAAAGATTACGCTGAAAAATGAGTCCACAGATGAGCAGGCTCGTAAATTATCCCAGCGAGTTTTGTCACCAGGCCATTAGTTTAAGTCTTAAGTGACTGCGGGTGACCGCGCCGACGCTCGCAAACTTTTCTCTTTTTTTCATTCGAGATTTCCTCTGCCCCTGTCGAACGCTAAACATGTTGTGGAGACTATGAAATGGAAGATTAATCATTGTGACATCGCACATTACCCATGTTTATTTATGTCGTCCGTCTACGCTGATACATGGCGGAACTAGAGGCTGCCAGTGCTGTGGTGACCCCTCAATGGAAACTATACATATCTGGAAAAAGTGTAAACGTGCTTTCAGGTTATGACTTACAGAGATGCAGGTATGGAAAAAACAAACTCCCATCATGTTCTGAAAAGTTCCAGAAAATGTAGTGGGATCTTTATTTGATTTTTGCTACCTGTAAGTTTGTCTGAATAATTTTAAATACCACATAGATACTTTGAAGGTGAATTCTTCAATTTAAAAAAAGCTATTCATTGTGGCTGAAACAGAAACCTACCCAGCATTTTACAATATCACTTTTCTTTCCACATAATAATAATAATAATAATAATAATAATAATAATAATAATAATAATAAAAATCAACTATTTTACTGCCAGCAAGATAGGCTAAAATAAATAATAAAAAACTTAAAAGAACAAAAAAAAAAAAAACATTGAGCACTTTGGATGTTTAATTGTCAGGAGGGTTGAGGTGAAGAAGAAGTTTGTCCTGAAATGGACCCCGCACAAAATAGCTATGCCTAGCCTAGCACCTCAGATAAGCCCTAAATGTATACAGCAGTGGTTATTTGAGGATATCGCTATCAGAGGGATAAATTAAGTTCCGATGTGTCCCCTGTCATCCTGTCGCTACACTGTGATAAAGAAATGCACAAATTGTCTAATTTTATATTTTAATAAATGATATTTTAAATATCATTTATTTTTATTCTATTTTCACATTTACTAACTCATGAAATGCACAATGATATTGTAACCCAGTAGAAAGTGTAAGTTACTAATATTTGTTTTATTTTTTGTTAAAAAAGAGTGAGGTCAAGTTAACCCTGTCTTAGCCTATCAGAAGTGGAAAAAATAAGGAAGTCTCCCCTTTAATTGATTTTGACTGACACTTATTGCATGCGTGCACTGCGTGATCAGCAGAACTGCAAGACCGAACACAGGAAGAAGATTCTATGAGTAGATTGTGTTCAAATAAGGTCATTATTTGATCAGAACATGATATAAATGGCTAAAACTTATCAAATTAATTGTAGGAAGGTCTATGCCCACGGTTGAGCTACCGGGAGCCCCGTTTTCACGTTCTTTTATTCTTGGTGAGTGACTTTAGCTTGCTAACATGTTCACTCTTTAATATGAAGGAGGCTAGCTCCGGTTAGCGGCGCCAAGTTAAATTCATGCTCAGTTCATGAAATAGGTAAATGAAGTTGTTGATTTGAGCTGCCACGGTATAAATATTGGTACATGTATTCAGCAGAACGTGTGTTATGTTTACAATTTGATTATTTCGTCGAATTAACAGAGCCATTGGTTCATGGTTTTGTAATCTAAGCTATGCTAAGCCTACACCAGGTTAAAAATAGCCGGTACCGCATTTATTTGGTTAAAACCTAAACATGTTGCATGTTGGTGACTAACTTCTGTTTTAATATAAATGGAGTTGAAGCACTTAATATAGCTAAATAAGCTAATTGAGTTTAAGAACTTATTCCAGCTACACAAGCTATAATGTTACTCAGTTTTATTTAATGTGTTAAAATGAACTGCCAGTTCATTTTACAGTTGAATATTATACTGTACAGTTAAAAGGGATGTTATTTTGAGTTGATACTTTAAATTATTGAACGAGAATATAACCGATAAAGGGCCTATACTGTTATTATCCTAGTATAATGTTGTATACAACAGAAGACTGTAAGCCCTGTTTTGTAATACAGGTCAGGTTTTTTGGAGACCGCCAATCTTTGGGAGACCCTGGTCTTTTGAGGAGATCTCGTCGATCCCATGATTGTGATGACCCGATCTTCTGAGGAAGGAACGGAGTCCAGTGTTAAAGAAATCACTCTATGGCTGATCTGTGATTTGTGATGGCGAGCCACCCAGCTTGATCTTCATTGACAACTTCACGCGGAGGACAGAAACATCATCTGTTGGAACGACTGAACTTCTCATCGTCACCACGGTGTGGTAGGACTGTATCCAGGACATAGATATTCACACTTACATTCAGTCTAAGGGTGAACCCAAGACAAAGACTTTCAATCAAATGCACACACTTTGGGGAAAAAGGCCTGTTTATTATTTTCTTTTCTTTAATACAGTCAACCCTAAAAGAGGTTTGCCCGTTTTTCACTATCTTAATTTTTTTATTTATTATTTATTTATTTATTTATTTATTTATTTTTTTAACAGTTTTTTACATGGTAATTAAGAAGAAGCTGCAAGTATTACATACCAGTTTTATCAGAAGTCTCTTGGCAGCCCAAATCTACCATATTCTACTTCTATGAGTTAGATAATCAGAAATAGCCGTTCAAAGCAAAACATTTCATTTACGTTTATGAAAAAAAAAGTTTTTTTGTAATTTATTTCCAAAAGTACATGTCTCACCACAATGAAAACACCCTGCAATGTAGGTCCAGGGTGTATGTAGTACCCACACCAAATATCATGTCAATTGAACTTGCCATTGTTTTACAATGTGGCATTAAGGTACATGAAGAGCCTGGTGCCTGCGCCTTGCACCAGAAAGGACACTAGACCTAAAAATGTTGATAGAAATATGTTTTTATTCCAAAAGCACAATTGAAATACAATATATATATATATATATATATATATATATATATATAACATTATAACATTTAACTTTTGAACTTTAACATATAAAAAGTATAATAAACAAAATAATAAATTAATAATTTAACTAATTAACTACTCTTGGTCTTCAGGCAAGACCTTAAGTAGAATCAGGTGTCTTAGTGCTTGGCTAAAACAAAAATCTGCATGCACACTGGCGCTTTGTGGATACAGTTGGACACCCCTACTTTATATGGATGCATTTTTCTTTTACTGTGATGATACTCAGTACCCTTCCTGGTTTCCTCTGTTATTTCCTCTGCATGTGTCACACTGAGTGGTTTCAGATATTTAGACAAAATGTAATACTAGACAAAGAAAACCTGAGTAAACACAAAACTCATTCTTTAAAATTATTATTTATTTATTATTATTTTTAATTATTTGTTTAATGAAAAAAGTTATCAAACACCCACATCACCCATCTGAAAAAGTAATTTCCCATTTAAGCTTAATAACTGTTTGCACCACCTTTATCAGCAATAACTGCAACCAAACGCTTCCTATATCCCAGATGATGTGCAAATGATTTTAGAATTTACCTACTGAGAAAAGGTGAGAAGCTGTTGAAAGACTGACAGGATCTGAAAGGGAAGCACAGCTGAAGAAGGGGATGGAGGAAAAATGCTTATGAAAGAGAATGGACAATAAGCAATCTACGTAGGGAGATTTGACTTTATTTTTAACAAAGCCAAGCTGAAACCCTATCTCAAAGTGAACGGTTGTTACAGAGTGGTATGAAGAGGCCTTCTGTGCCCAACACATTTGAGTGAAGAGTAGAGACTTTACCTGTATGTTCCATGAAGCCTGCGTCAAAGTAAACACTTTGGGGATGCCATGGGCAGTCTTACAGATCACGCTCTCTGTCTTTATGACCCTGAACCTCAGGGGTATCTGCAAGTCTTCCTTGATCAATGACCATGGGCAGGGCTCAATGTTCTGCTGACAACGGAAGATTTAAACAAGAGCATAACTTTTCATCAGAGATCTCTCGAAGACTGCTGGTGGCTGGTGGAAGTATGTCATGGGATTGAGGAGGTGCTTGGTGGAATAACCCCCTCCCCCCCATAAAATAAAATAAATAAATACATAACATGATTATTATTTAAGTAAAGCAATTTGAACTGGGCTGCATAATGCTAGATTTAGAAAGTCAGAATGCTAACCACGCACTGCAGGAATTCATCCGCCTTCACAGTAGAAACATTTCTTCATTCGTGTTCACATGTTGCTGCTATAAAGCGTTCAAGTGCACATACACAAAGACCTGGCACACAAGCCTGTCAGGCTCATTCACACCAGCGCCATAGGGTGCAGAAGGTGTACAGAAAAGTGCTCCCTGTTTTTTTAATGCCTCAGCATATTTCTCCACCAATTTGTACATTGTGGAAGAGGGCCTACAATCATTTTCAAGGTTTTGCTGAAAATAGTCGGTTTCACACAGAGGAAGTCGCACCTGAAACGTTAATCAGCATTTTATCTCGCTGGTCGTCCAAACGTTTCATCTATCTGCCAGTCAGCGATGCAGTCTGCACCGCGCAATGAGAAAACAAGCTCACTTTATTGGAAGTGACTTATGACCTGCCTATGAGCTCTATTCATCAAAGTCACCGGTTTTCCAGCAGCAAGCGCTGTTCTCTCACCTATTACTGCCGAGGCACCCTGTTCCCAGCAAGTCATAAGAATGGAAACATATTACTTACTGCAAACCTTAAACCGAGGGGATCATAAACTTAAAAAAAAAAAAAAAAAAAAAAACTTTAATACTTCAAGTTACATTTATTATTTCTAATTTTATATAATGGACAAATAGTATCACATCTTAAACTGAACAGGGTGCAGTTCTACCAGAGGTAACACACACTGACCCCATGCAGCTTACATGAGAATGTAGCCAGCAGCTACTGCAGCAAGAATACGTCACTATCTAGTTACACCTAACAAATGTTAAACTGGAAGAGTGCACTCAGCAGTGTGCAGATCTCCGCCAGGCGTGTTAGCTTTGCTGATGCAACAACAGAGGCTACACAATCAATGCAACCAGACAAATACAATATTACAGGTTTTTACCATGTGCCACTGAAAATCCCAAAAACCCGATTCAGTGAAGTAACTCGCTAAAGGTGGTGATATGTTAGCCAATTGCATTCATATCAGCCACGATGTGTTAGACAGAGCTAACGTTGACGTTATAGTCTGGCACTTTCGTTTCAAATCTGGACAGGAACAATTCCAAAAGACCAGCGATGTAAAATATCAATTTCAACGTGAAAATTCCAACAAAATAATTGCCACAGATTCAAACATTAACGTACTCCGTTAGTTGGCGGATTATTTTGTTGGCATTTTAACGTTGAAATTGACATTGTGCATCGCTGGTCTTTCATTCCAAACGGAAGCAGTTGTTGATCACTTGCGGCCCCTACCGGCCGAATAGGAGGAGTGAGGAGTTAGCACTTAATGTCACACAATGCAGTACAGGACCTGTATGTGTAATAATGAACTCCTGTATGTATTCCAATGCTTTGTACTCTCGTATGTTTTCTTGTATGGGCTAGGGACGACATGAAAACAATTTTCAACCGTCCACCTCATTTTGGCAATGTTCCAACACTCTCGTCATTACTGTTGCATGCATCACAAAAACTATTACTCTACTAACGCTTACATGACAGTGTGAAATATCCACATAATAATAATAGTATTTCCCAAGAAATTACGAAAAATTGTTGACACTGTTTCGTTAGGAGCAACGACTTTGACTGCTACCACAGAATGAATGCGTAAGCGAATGCAATGATAAGACTATTTTCGGTTACGCTTACCCATAATCACATGCGGCCCCTACCAGCCGGTTAGGAGGAGGGAGGAGTTAGCAGTCAATGTATTTCAATGGACAATGATAGAAATTAATTCAAATAAAATACTTGTCGTTGACCGATTTGCTAAATATTCGAGAATTCAGCTCATTGACCTGCTGTCAGCATGCACAACAAGTATTAGGCTGATCGGCCCAGTAGCATGCGAGATTAGCTGCAGACAGATACATGCACGCGCACACACACACACACACACACACACACGCATGACCAAACGCATAATCCCCTCCAGGCTCTCGCCTGGCGGAGATAATGATCCAAATGTGCAGCAAAGTTACTCTAGAAAGAGTAACTTGCTGATAAATCATTGTGACAAAATATTTGGGAAGCTGGATAACCAAACATATACTGCACCCCATTTCTTTGTAATCAGCTACGTTACAATCTAACCAAAATTTTACACAGAAGCAGTTTTTCGGTCACTGACCACACCAATGTGAATAAATAAATAAATAAAATACTGCTTGATGGATTATGAACTTGCAAATATGTAGCTTTAACTGTCTTGTTAGTTAAATTATCTAACTGATTTTGTAATTATAGATAGGGGTTGCACGGTAGTGCAGTGGATAGCACTTCATAGCAGTTCGAATCCGTGTTTGAATTCGGCCAGGGCTATTCTGTTTCCGGGACTACTGATGCTTGCTAGTTTCTCTTGACTGGCACCACCAGCAGCTTAATGCTGTTCTGACTCGTTTGCAAATTGTAAAAATGCTCATGAAGTGCCTTTCCGCTCATCTCCCTCCTCTGAGTACGGGGAAGGGGCAGCACCTCGTTTAAAACCCCAGCGTCAAACCCTGCGCCTCTGCTACACATCACAGCTTCACTGCTTCTCTGGCCGGAGAGCAGATCTTTGCCTTCGCAAATTCACTTTCCCTCTTTTTGATTCCTGTCCCCCAGTGGATACTTTGTTCCTTATTTTTCCTGCTACAGCCCATAGACCCCAGGCAATCTGTCAGACTTTGGTTACACTTGGAAGGACTGTAGAGAGCTACCAGGCACAACTGATACTGAGTCCATAGGTCATGATGGTCACGCTGGATTTAGTAGTTATTTGTGGAATGAATTAACAAGTACTTAAATATCCACCTCTGTGACAAACTGCATGTCCAAAAAAACAAAGGAAGAATGTTTCATTTGGTAAAATGCAAGCACCTTTATCACTCAACTGACTGAAGCTGTCCGATTTTTGATTCATTTTGTCCAGATTTATCCCCATGCTTGTTATCAATATGGCCTTGCAATTAAACATCATCATTTACATTTAAAATTAGCTAATAGATTAAATAAACAATAAGGTAAATAAATATTTATGGGAACAAAATTCTAATTGTACAAATTACTTACTGACTCATTTGCCAGTCTGTGGTTTGAATGTGTATGGATCAACATGGGTTTAAGAAAAACAAGCACGGAACCGTCCAGACCCATGGCGCAACTTGGCGAACTATATTTTTTGGTTGATTTTACCAGCTCATATATGGCAGTTGGTTCTGTCAGAATTCTGACTGATAGCCAGGTCAATATTTTCAGTGGAGACTTGATACATCCCGCCTTCTAACTGCAAAGTCCCTAGTCATTTGTGAATGGTTTAAATGGATTGTGAAAATAGACACTTCATGCTACAATCATGATAACGGCAATGACTGTGCTGTGAAGTTTAGATAGCAAACAACAAGGCTGAATCTTTTTGACGTAATTTACATAGAAACCATATGCTCAGATCGCCTAGTTTCGCTGACTGCGGCCAAACGGAATCGATAACGTTTCAGAAAATATATAACTTTAAAAGATGTAATTAAATCTTCTAGTAGGACTTCTGCCGTTTATTGAGGGTGTGACAGGAAATTTTGGTGCCGCTGACTGCAATCAAATGTTTTTCACATTTACAGTTCGATGAAGAAAGTTCCATTCGCAGTACCTTTTTACAGGTTAGTGCTGTCAGATTGTGCTAGCTACTTTACATTAATCTTGTACAGCGATCAATAAAGGCTAACGGCATAGTATTGCTTACTTCTTCTCACTTCTACCACCACTGTAATGAACTAAAATAGGGGCTACAAACTACCTTTTCTGTGAGCAATGTGCTGTCGAGCTCACGCGTATGCAGTGCTGGCAACATTGTAAAGCTCAGTTTTGCCCTCCGTACTATATAGCTAGCTAGCTATGGCACGTCCTCACCTCTGTAACGTTATTTGTTCTCCGTGTGTCCATGCATCTGTATCAGTGGTTGTAGTTGTGTGTCCTTAGTTCCTACTCATGCGTGCAGGATAGCATCCGTACGTGCTAACTAGGTTAAGTAAAGTAGGCGATCCGTGCGTGCTAGCTAGGTTAGCTAAAGTAGGCGATCCGTACGCGCTAGCTAGGTTAGCTAAAGTAGGCGATCCGTACGCGCTAGCTAGGTTAGCTAAAGTAGGCGATCCGTACGCGCTAGCTAGGTTAGCTAAAGTAGGCGATCCGTACGCGCTAGCTAGGTTAAGTAAAGTAGGCGATCCGTACGCGCTAGCTAGGTTAGCTAAAGTAGGCGATCCGTACGCGCTAGCTAGGTTAGCTAAAGTAGGCGATCCGTACGCGCTAGCTAGGTTAGCTAAAGTAGGCGATCCGTACGCGCTAGCTAGGTTAGCTAAAGTAGGCGATCCGTACGCGCTAGCTAGGTTAGCTAAAGTAGGCGATCCGTACGCGCTAGCTAGGTTAGCTAAAGTAGGCGATCCGTACGCGCTAGCTAGGTTAGCTAAAGTAGACGATCCGTACGCGCTAGCTAGGTTAAGTAAAGGAGGCGATCCGTACGCGCTAGCTAGGTTAGCTAAAGTAGGCAAAGCGCGAACATGTTAGGGTTAGCTAAAGTAACGTTAGGTGATAAAGTGGTGATTAAACGCAAAACGCGAACATGTTAGGTTTAGCTAAAGTAACGTGAGGCGATAAAGCTGTGCTTAAAAATGGCGTGCCGTTCGAAGTGGTGATTTTGGGAGATGCACCTGCGCATGCGTCTTACTAAAATGTGTCCTACTAAATGAAGCAGCACCTGCGCCAGTTCCTGCGCGCCGTGGGAAAAATGGATTTTACCACTGTACCATTCCCATAAGTCCTCACTCAGGCACTTATGGGAACATACCTTTCAACCAATTAACGTCACAGGAAGTAGTTATATGATTGTGAACTGAAATGCCACAAGTAAAAACACAATGTCCAGTATTTATCATTCTGCTTAGGGTTCCGTGTTTTCTTGCATGTTAGTGAAAGCTGGCTCAGCAAAGCTAATATTGTGCAGGTCTTGCCTTCATTCTCAGATGCACTTTTAATGTCTTTTAATGAGTGTTTTCCTCTGACGTATAAGCATTCTGACTGATGTTTTATTCTTGATTTGTTTTCATATTTCCCTGCAATGAAACACACTTATTGCTTGGCAATATGGTATACAATTAGCAAACATAATGCAATGTTTTGTAAATGTGTGAAAATACAATGTGGAAATAATATTATTATTATTATTATTATTATTATTATTATTATTATTATTATTGCTGTTATTATTATTATTATTATTATTATTACTATTGCTGTTATTATTATTATACAAGATCAATGAAAAACACAAAAGAAAATAACATAAATATGTAAATTAAATGCACACTATCACATACAATATTTTCATGTGATAGAGATAAAAATGAATTTGCTTCAGCTCATAATCATAATCGCACTGTTGCAAATCAGATTTGATTTATCTGCAGACGGAGGTGCCATTATTTGCTGCGTTCTCACAGCGTTACCTACGTGATGTTAAGTGCTGGCGGTGAGTGGTGGAGACTTTCCTGCTGCTCTCTTTGCATGCTGCTTTACCACCAACGTGCTTCTTTGAAAGACTGTTGCTGCTCCCTACAGTTTAAAAATGTTTCTCTTTCTAAACTCTAAATTTCCCCTCCCTTCTTCCTTCTCTCGTTCTTTCACTCTCAGGCTCTCTGCAGCTCTCTCTCTCTCTCTCTCCTTCTTCCTCTTTGTAGAAATCAGTTAAATCCAGTCACTCCGGTCCAATCAGAATCAGGCTCAACACTTCCAAAGGCTTTGGCCAGTAAATCCCACTTGAAGAGTGGATATTTCCCAATGTTCGTGCACTTCCTGCTCAGTAAATGTGCTTTGGACGGGATTTCAAAACCATAATTGTGCTTCAGACCATCAAATGTAAATACCACTGGGAAAAGGCATTAATTATCAAAAAAAAAAAAAATTCAAGCTGCTAAACGTACAGGAGGAACATTTTATGGCCGTAATCTTAATAACTCTGGGGCTAATGATCTTTGCAGAGTGATTTATCAGTTCTAATAGTGCTTTTCCTCTGTATTACCCCTTAAACACCCTTTGTTACCAAGCTTAAGTAGCGCTGCCATAAAGCCACTTTCTCTGGGCCTCTTCTCGAGGACGTTGCCAGACCCGGGGAGCAGATCCAACACAACAAAGTGGAGCCCCGCATAACAGTCTGGGAAGCTCGCCCGCAAACTCTGTTACTCTGAACACTTTAAAGCACCTTAGAGTCACCTTAGCGTGACTTAACGTCACGGCGGGACGGGGCGGGCTCGCCCGCGCGACGGTAAACCGCTTTTGAGCCGTAATCGCGGCTCGCTCCGGACGGTCGCGGAACGGCGCGGAGGTCGGCCCGCGGTAATTAGCCGCCGAACCGGGACGGAGGAAACGCGCGTCAGGGCCTTTTGCTGCATTAGCGGAACCAAAGCTGGCCCCAGACATACGCTACTTTATTCGCAGATTCCGGGTAAAGGTGCCCTTTCGTGAGGTCCCTAAATAGTAGCGGAAAGAGAGACTGAGAGTGCGCTTGAGTTAAGCTGAAGGTTAGTGCACTTAAAAGTAATGCGTGAAAGTAGCACCGCGTTGACATTTTAATCCAACTTACGAGCTATCCTATGTCTTCAACCCCTCCTCCATCTTTGACATTAATGCCTCTTGTTGATATGTGGCTACACTGGCTAATATTGCGGTGCTAGTGATGTGCGTTATGTTATTTCCTCTTAGTTTCAGGCCTTCCCCCAGCCCCACGTCTCGCCCGCACTGCAATCCAGCTTTAAGTCCTCCTCTTTCTCGACAGGGTCAACCCTGCCTTCGGTTGAAAAAGAGTGTTTTTTTTTTTATCCTAATAAAGAAGAAAAAAACTTTCACTCCTCCCTTCCAGCCACAAATGTGCATGTAACAGCCCCTGCTCATTTCGGTTCTGGATGCCATTAGCCGTTAAATAATTTATTTGAGACGGCGTACGAAGGGGAGGAGTAGTTTTAGGCGCAGCTTGTGTCCGAACGCATTTGCGGCCCCTTATTTTCCTTCTCGCGTTACATCTGAACGAGCGTGTTTGCTCTGGGATGATGTCTTTCCTGGGGGTGCCCTCGGAAGCAGTGATAACAGGGTTGACGACAGTGTTGCGGAGGCCTGTGTAGGGGGTGCCATTGGGGGATACGGCATTGTTTGAACTGGCAAATACCAACTTTCTTGCGGTGGATGAGCAGGGGCTCACTGGGGAGGGAGGACAGGTACCTCTGAGTGGCTTCACCTCGCTTCTCTCTCCTCAGACACGACACTTTCCTCAGAAAAGATGCCGGGGCATGCACAGATGATTAAAAACACCGCGGAACATACTGGAAGACGTTTATTCCCTAAAGTCCCTTTCCGGAACAAGCATCCTACACTTGTATGTTTTGTCGCTTAGCTATGTGCCCACACGTTATATGTATGCACAGAACATGCACAATAAATACAATTTAAAAAAAAAATCGTTTCGGAACAGGCTTTACTTGTACTTCCAGGATTTAAGATACATGATTTCAGAGTGACTTGATAGTTCATTAAAAAGTGTTCTGTCATCAGACAATAACAGAATTTGCCATTTGTAAATATCATTGAATACTGAAAAATAAACACCGTGAGTGTGTGTGGTGTAACGCTTCAATTTTTACAATGCATGTGAGAGAGAGAGAGAGAGTGAGTGAGTGAGTCTGTCAGTCAGTGAGTGGGTGGGTGGATAGGCGAGTGAGTGAGCAGGTGGGTTGGAGGGTGAGTGAGTGAGTGAGCAAGCTAGCGAGTGAGTGAGAGAAAGGCAGGTATTATCCCTCAGGTAGTTCTTTCCTGAACGCAACAGAAGGTAGGAACACCCTGAGCGTGTCGGTGGGTCTTGAATTTGGAGCAGCCCAGCACGCTCATGCACTTAACATCAACACGCATTCATATTTATTAAAGAAAGAACCTTAAAAATTATGTGAACGGCATGCAGTTGAGATCAGGGCTGAAGAGCTTGAGCTGAACGCGCGCGGCACAGATTGGGGTGATGAGAGCGAGTCTGGAGGTAGCGGCGGAGGCACGGCACCCGTGTGTTTTTTCTTTTTTTTGTTGGCTCGGCGCATCCAGCCTGCGACATGTTTGCGCATACTTGCCTTTGTGCTGCCGGAGTGACATATGGAAGTCAGAAAAGCGCTGAAACTGCCAGAGTGCAGCGCATGGCCCTTCCATGTGCTCGCTAATTAAGAGGTCTGTGATTTACGTCGGGAAACCGACACGGGCGGTTGTGTTATTATTCAAAATGCATGTCATTTTATTACTACTGTTTAATTGGACAAGGTTCCTTTCATAAATGTTATATTGTAAATATCTGTAGTGTAATCACTCAGGTATTATTATAGTGGGGTTTATTTCCGTTTTTCACACCATCTAAAGCCCTCAGTCTCATTTGAATGCAGTAACATTCAGTTATACTGTATGCATATATGCTTATGGAATCCCTCACTAAACCTACATATAAAATATATTTTACATGATTTCATTTAATCATTGTCGTTGAAAATGACAATTATTAATTAAATCGCCAAATTTGTCAATAGGTCAGTCCATAGTAACTGGTGGAATCACAGAAAAGAACTGTGCGTGATCCAAAGCACCCCTGTCTCTTAGACGAAAGTTGGAGGTAGTGCTACGGCTTTGGCACGTATCGCTGCCACTGGAACTGCCTCACTTGTCTTCATTGATCATGTGACTACTTACAGCAGCAGCAGGATAAATACTAAATGGTACAGCTTCTTCTTGCAGTCAATCTTGGTCTCCTCTGTCCACAAGACCTTTTTTCCAGAACACGGCAGGCCCTTTTAGGTACTCCTTAGCAAACTATAACCTGGCCTTCCTGTTTCTTGCGGCTGGCTAGCGGTTTGAATCTTGCAGTGTGGCCTCTGTAGTTCTATTCATGAAGTGTTCTGGAAACGGTAGTCACTGACACATCAACACCGGCCTCCTGAAGAGTGTTTCTGATCTGTCAGAAAGGTGTTTGGAGGTGTTTCTTAATTGTGGTGAGAATTCTGTGGTCATCGACTGTAGAGGTCTTCCTCTGCCTGCCAGACCCTTTGTGATTACAGAGCTCACCAGTGCTCTCTTGCTTCTTAAGGATGTTACAGTTAGCCTTATAATGGCTTCCTTGACTTTTATTCGCTCAACGCTGGTCCTCATGTTGACAAATGCTAAAAGCAAACTCTCAGAATATTAGAATCAAGACTAGATACCAAAAGCTCTCTTATACCTGCACTAACGAACACACCTGACTAATTAGAAACACCTGTGAAGCCATAAACACAGGTGTAACACCTGTTTTGTCTCAAATGTCATGCCGGCCTGAAATGGGGAAATAAAAGTATATGAAGTGGGCATGTATTTAAAAAGCTATAAATTATACATGCTGAAACCACAATGTATAAAAGCTGAGGATCTGCACTTCAGCTGCACATAAATTGTAAAATTTTTTACAAATCAAAAATTGTAGAGTACAGAGCCCCAAATCAAGAAAAAAAATGTCTGTCCCAAACATTATGGAGCTCACTGTTCATTTGGATTGGGTTTCAATGGCATACAACATGTAGCAAGACTCAAACATAGAAAATAAGTTCTTAAGTCATCTTCAGGTCCCCAGCTTTCTAAATTCATGATTGTTTTTTTATTCTCTACAATAATACAATTGGCTATATCATATCAAAGTGAAAACAAAACAGTGTCAATCAGATAGGCAGACTCCTAGACTGCTTTATCCCTTCTTGGCTTTGTATGAATGAAATGTACACTATCTGCACGGCGAATCCTTCTTTGCTTTTATGAGCTAATCGTCACTGTTAAGCGAGACTATTGTGTTTGAGTCACTGGGAAAGCACTTCACGGAAAATGAATGCAAATAGCACAGGATGCCAGCACACAAACTGAGACTTTTTTCATTCCCACTTGTGGTCGTCCAAAAAAAACCACAACATATTTTTTTAAATGTATTTAAAAAAATTAAAGCATTCTGTATTTCAGCAAGGTGGATCCATTTTCAGTTTTATTTATTATTAATCTCTCATAGCAGCTTTATTTGAACATGTTGCAAAGGAAAAAAAAAAAAAAAAACCAGAACCAGAGCCACTACTGATTTTGGAACAACTGCACAGCCGTGCCAGCGTGTGTGGGCGTGTGAAGATCTGCAGGCTCTCGGCTGCGTTGTTTTCGCTCTGTTCCGCTCCCCTTGCAGCCAGTCGGTACGGAGCACATGCGAGGCACTTAAAATCCAGCCACGAATCAGAATTCGTTCATCTGCCGGTCAATACTAGTGCGGTTAATAACACAGACTGAGCCTTCAAAGGGAGAATCTGCTGTGCAAATCCTCAATGAAATGGCAACGTAGATGATTGTACCTTCGTATATTTTTTTTAGAGAACAAACTCAGCTTTGCAGGAAACGCGATGCAGAATATTTATGTTTGAATAGAATTGTATTTTATATATTGATTTTAGTTTGCGTTTTAATGCGATGCTCCCGTTTAAAGCACTTAATTTTCACATTGTCGTTATCATTCTGTCCTCCTGCATGGTCACTTGATACAATGGGCCATGGTATTGCTTTGGAGAACAGCCTGGCTTGGCACAGTGGATTCGAACACGTCACAAAACCCAGCCACAAATTTTACTGATGTGGTAAGACACAGAAATTAGTTTGTCTCAGTCTTGCATGTCAAGTCCTTCTGTTGACGTTCGAGTCCAAAATGATTTCATTTTTGAAAAATATTCAGGCAGCTGGCATTCTCCTATCCACGCTGTGAATTAGCCACTTATACTGTAACTCTATCTACTGAACACCTGGGCATCACATGTGTCAGGTGTGTGTGTGAGAGAGAGTGAGAGGCAGTGTAATTGAAAGAGTGTGTGCGAGACAAATGAGATCATGCATTCATATCTCCCTTTAAAAAAAAAAGGAAAAACACACATACATATTAGCACCTGCCATGGTAAAATTCCAGTTAGTGAGATTCCAAAATGGCCCCCAGGGATGGCCTCTTTCCATCTGAGTGGACGCAGGCCGAGAAACAGAGGGGGGGGGGGCGGCGAGGGGGTGCTGGGGGGGCCCCGCTGCCCTCCGACAGCCCCCCAGTTCAGCTGTTTGTGGAACAGGAGCGGACAGGCGAGCCAGGCACGTACGGCTCGTCTCCTCCAGAGGCCCCGGCGCTTCTGTTCGTCCCCGCGCCCGCTCCAGCCGGGTCAGATGTAAAACACGGACCGCAACATGTCGCCATCTCGCCGCTATTCACCACGGCCGCTATTCACCACGGTCCACAACGTCGCCATCTCGCCGCTATTCACCACGGCTGCTATTCACCACGGTCCACAACGTCGCCATCTCGCCGCTATTCACCACGGCCCACGACATGCCGCTATCTCGCCGCTATTCACCCCGGACGCTATTCATCACGCCCGATATTCACCACGCACGTTTTCCGCGACCGCGTTACTGACCGCGGAGCTCTGAGCCTGTTCCACATAGAACTGAACATATCATATCATGTGATTATGGTATTGTGTATTTGAAGAAAATATAAAACATAGTTCATCTACTCTCATTTAGCACATGAACCATCTAAGCAGAATGGTATACCCTGTAATCGAGAGTGGACTGAGTAAATGATTAGGTTTTCCAGAATGATCACCCCAGGATAATTATTTTCTCTTAGGTTTTCAAAATGTACTTCAATTAGGACTGCTACCTTGTCGCTTTGTGCATTGGAGCACACAATAAAAATAAATAGGAATCCAGGTAATCCAAATGTATTTAACACAGCTATTGAAATTTGACATCAGTATCGGACCGTAATGAATGCTTTCTGCCTGTATTTACACAATAACAGCTCAGTTCTTTTCTGCCAAGTTTCCATGGTAACTTGAATGCACCACAAGACAAACAAAAATCCAGTATTTTATTAGTGTTTATAAATTGTCAATTTATATTTTCTTTGATTCCTAAGACATATAAATTGTATTTTTATACAAATAACCTCCTGGCTGCTTACAATTTTACTGTTTCCATGGCAATAGGATATGAGTGGAACTTAAAAATAAACATTTATAACCTCTTTGAATAAATTATTATTTAATGTTACTAAATAACATTATTATATTAACAACCATTTTTTCCACAAATATTATTAAATTTAGTAAATAGGAAAAAACTAGTGAAAATAAATGATCTCGTTGCTTTAGTATCATCTGATAATTTCTCAAAAAAAGGTATATTGCTTCCAGAAACTGCTACTTTCAGTTCTGTAATTTCCTTGATCATACCATCTTCAGATGCAGTTTTTGTCACAGCAAACAATATGTCTGTCTTCTAAGTGCAGGGTTTTGTACTGTTTTGCAAAGATGAAGTTAAAAGTCAAGTTGATCACACTGATCATTAAGATCCCCCTGAATTTTCCTAGAGACCTGCTGATGCAGCCCACGTGTGTCACTGACTACTACATTGGTTGTGATTTTCTTGGGCACCCTAGTCCCTGCGCATATTTATTAATTTATATATTTATTTACGTGCTGATGTATTTCACTGAGCACCTGACAATTCATGTTAAGTCGCTGAATTGTGCACCAACTTTGAAATCGGGCTCGTTTCACAAAAGTTGCGCTGTGCGAGCTGAGAACTGTGACGTGATAGATTTCTCCCGCTCTTTTTGGAGGGTTTCACACAGAAGTTGCAGTTGCGAGCTCGGCACGCATGTGACGGAGTTCACGTAGGCAATCGGTAAACTGGCTATCGTTCTAATTCGCTCGCCTCGTTCTGTTTCGTATCAGACTTCTGCGTTTGTGCACATCTTTGTGGCACACCTCTGCTCCATGTGGGCTGGCCACAGGTGCCAGGAGCCAAGAAATCAAGGGGTATCTGAGGGCTGGAAAAATTTGGCTTGCAGTCAGATTAAATTAGAATTATAAGCCTACATAGAAATATAATTATTTTAAATATTAATAATTTTAATACTTTAATTTGAACTATTACATCTCTCCAGTAGACTTAATGTAGCCTCCCTCCACTTGATAGTAACGTTGGGCATTTTGCTATTTCGAATATTCAAATTAAACTGTCAACTAGAAGCCATCCATCGGTAATGTCACCTGTGAGACAGTGGTGACACAAGTCACAGTTGCTCTAAATGCAGCTGTTGTACAGTATGCGCTCCAGGGTATTTAACCACAGAGCCTAATACCCTACTCTGTAACGGGCCTTACATAGCCTAGGACTTGTATGTTTACCACGTGGGACCCATCTCTGCACATGACAGTGTGTTCGTTCTCAGTGAGTGCCTGGGTGGGAACTTCAAATCTATCAATTGCACCAAAGACTTTTTGGGAGAACAAATAGTGTGTAGAAGTTTCACTTGACACCTATGTTGGGGCTCAGGAGACTGAATGAAGTCAGTATTTACATTACGTCCATTGCTTTTATGGACACGTTTGGATGCGAAGGCCTTGCTTCCGTTCCACGGCATAGTCCAACAGCCCGGAGAAAGCTGCCGGTTGCAAGGAAGCTGTAGGTTGCAAAGAGCTGTCAGTGTTTACAAAAAAGCAGTTTAGAAAAATATGCCTGAAGTGCACTTTTTCTGAACTAGATCCCAGAGAGAGTAGGCTATTTACTGTAAAGTGCACTTTCTTTTTGCCTTTCCAGAAATAAACAGTTTTAAAATAAAGTATACCACTTTTGGATGCAAATGTTAGAATACATGGTATGCATATTCCAGGAAATATTTATATATAGGCTACTGAAAATTTTCTGAATTAGTTTTATAAATTACTAAAAATATACAAAAATACATACTTTAAAAATAAACCTGATGTGCTTAAGTAGCCTTTACGACTGGTTTCGGTGCCATGGTGCTGATTGTGCACTTTCACGCTTGGTTTTTCGCTTGTTTACATGTCCCTACTGTTATGTTAGTTAACTTAGTAGCCTTGCTAGCCTGTGAAGTATAAAGGTTGCTAGAAACTGAGACTGGTAACTAACTTTGATACTGTTGATCATCATATCCTGCTAGATCATCTTAAATATTGGGTGGGCGTCTCTGGCTTAGATTGGTTTTACTCATATTTGTGAGACAGAACTTTCAGTGTGGCCATTGGCAATTCCAGGTCCTCTCCAACAAAAGTGACTTGTGGTGTGTGTCCCATGGTTTTCCTAGGGCCAATTCTGTTTTCGATTTGCATGCTGCCTTTAGATATATCATGCACAGACACAACATTCCAAAACATTCCATTGCTATGCGAATGATATGCCAGTACCTTTAGTGAGGATTTCTTGTGAGAAAACATCAGTCAAAAAAGCAAAAACATCTAATCTAAAGGATGTGATATTTTTTTTACCCCCCCCCCCCCAATCCCTCACATACTTATGAATTGTTCACAGACCTTCCAAACTCATCATATAATATGGCTGCACGATATAGCTACCGAATCTTTTAAATATCTTCTGTTTTATATCCCAAATAATGATCTTTATTATTTTCTTACACAGCATGTGTATAAACACTTTGAATCCGCTCCACCAGCATTTGAAATGGTATGGGCTTGTGCCTTATCTCCCACTTAACACACGTGAGGGTAAAACAAGTGTTGTGCTCCTTAAAGATACTGTATATAGCAGGTTCATTAGTCCTCCAAGATTCAGATGCAGATTACTTTGTGAGCAGACAAAGGAGACAGCAGTCAGCCATTTTCCTCCAAGCATTCTTATGCACGGTATTGTGGGATAGCTACCTGGCCAGAAATAAGTGCCTGTTGATGAGGGCTATCAAAATTTAGGGGCACTCCAATAATACTCCTTAAGTATTATTGTTGTATTTCACGAGGGAGAGCAGTTTTGAAGTTACATGATGATGGGAGAGTCATGCAACAATAGAGGAGGGGGAGAATGAAAGAGGATAAGGTTTTAGAACAAAGTGAGAGGTTAAACTTAAGATATGTAATATTTTTCTGAATATATGGCGCTGCACACGTATAACAATTTCAATAGTTCCTTGTTTGAGGATTTTATCATGAGAAAGGGCAAAATGTGAAACAAATCTTGATAATCTTTCTCTTGTATTTGTTTTACAAAAACATAATAGCCTAACAGTCATATTGCTAGAAATATGTACTCGATCTCATTAAATAATGCCTCGTGTTGTGGCTCTGAATCCGTACTTTAAAGTGAGATGAAAAAACATGTTTAGAAACATGTATCCAAAGTATGTGTTTGGTCATATATTAACCTTACAACGTTAAAAAAAAGAGAACCTTTGACTTTATCTTCATATTTATCTTCATAATAAAATAGACATTAGAAAATATTACCTATCTGGAGGAGGCACAGTTATTCTCTCATGAAAAAAATGGATATGCGTGCTGTAGATACTATGTCAGGGTTTGCCATCTGTACTCCTCAACTGATGTTGTAGCAATGAACAACTCCTGAGGGGGTTAGAAGCTGTTTTCTTTTGATCAGTTAATTTTAGTGTCACTTTAGTGTTGAATACCCATAATGCTTCATCAACAGACAAATTAATGAGTCACATGTAATCACTATCAGTGTCATTAGTTGCTGTGCACTGACATATTGATTACGATTCAAGGTCCAATACTTATTCATTGAAAATCTCCAAGCGCAGACTGGTCGTTAAATTGTCAATCTCTGTACTTTTACAGCATCTTTCATTTAGTCTTTTTTGAACAGACTGAACAAAAAGACATCTTTTCAGCATTCCAAGTGATTCTGGTGTAGTGGCAGCCCGATCCTGCCATTTAACAGAATTGGAAATGCTGGGTAGGGAGGGAGGGAGGGGGGTGGGGGGTTGGGGGGGTTGTAAGGGAAGACATTTGAACACATTTCCCCTCAGATCCGTTTCAAGGCTCATTCAAGTGTTTCCTTAAGTCACCAAATTTGCTTCGGCGTTTCCCACATCAACATCGTTTTTGTATCGCAATTTTATTTCACGCGCATCATCGAACTTAGAATATTAAGAAGTGATGAGGCCCCTCAATTTTTCTCATCTTGCATGCGAGATTTAACCTAAAATACCAGGCTTATTTTTGCTTGAATTCAGATAAGAATTCTGACTCTGAAGTTTGATCAAAGGCAGACAAAAATGCCCAAATGCGCGTTTGAGTTTCTTTTTAAAAAGCGGCGCGATAGAGCCGAGATGGCACAGAACAGATTACCGTAAACCCTTAACAAGTGACAGCCAATCCACACAAAGCGCTGAGTCTATTCTTTCCATTAATGGAACATGCAGATAAGCTCCTTCGCCTAAATAACGTCGTGTTCTGCGTATCAGGATCTCGAACCACAAAGGTGGCCGTCTCCACGAATTCATGATTTAAGGACATATAGGTGCATTGTCTGGTTTTTATTTTTTGATTTTTTAATCTCAGTTGATATTAATCCTAATATTTGACTGGACTCGTAATAGGACTAGCGGAGATTCTAATGACTGGGGCCCGTTTAATAAGAAAAAAATAAGTAAATTGCACAAGACAAGGCTCCTCAAAGGACACCGTAGACCCCGAGGCTAAGAGGCCATCCCAAACGTGAATTTGGATTTAGCATAATTGTGCACAGAGTGAAATGAATTGCGTGGAGAACACAGTCCCAAAACTGTTCCTTCAAATAAAGCCACCACAGTCGTCTGCACTGAAATGGCAAGAAAGGATAAAACAGAGGCTTCACAAAGGATGTATTTTTAATTTTTTTTGTCCAGTCCCCCACCCCACCTCAGGTATCTTAACAGCAATAGACCCAAACACAATTGCCGGGCTTCGTTTTAGTTAATCAAGCCCTAAGCAAAGAGATGCTGTTTGACACCTCAAGAGGCAGATCAAATATGAAACATAATTAAACACCAATTAAATTCAACCTGACGTTAAAATAAAAATATCTACTGTGGAGGGGAATGTCAGATCTTTCTGTTTCCAGTGCTGTGAAATTGATACCTATAAGAAGAGGGAGTAAGGTCAATAAGTCATAAAATGTTTTATGTATTAGTGTTTTATGTATTTCGTGTCTTTTCTCAGTCCAAAATAAAATGATTTGACTGAATTTGAAATACACGTACTGTACTTTCACCACATCAGGCTCGTTTAACCAATTTGCTTTTTCTTTTTTCTTTTTTTTGGCATTTTTGGCATTAGAGCTTTAGAAAATAAAAACAAAAGAAGGGAAAATTTAATCATAATAAATGTGTGGTAAATATCTGGGTCTTGCGTGTAGCCATTCATATTTAATAACCAATATGCACACAGCGGTGAAAAGATGAATAATATTTGTGGCAAAAAATTAGCATCTTACTGTTAAATTACACGTTAATTACGCAGCTTCATAAAGGAATAATATAACTTTGAACTCGGAGAGATGGCAGAGTTAATTATTTCCAATTAGTAACGAAATTTATTCAGTGACATATCAAACCTTTTAATATCAGAGATTTTTTTTTCTATCCCAGAGAAAAAAACTTAAGGGTTGCTGTTGTGTTTCTCAGACACAGGGGGCATGCTAATTTATTGCACGTTATACCTGTCTGATGTTGTGCTTGGTGCTCTTGCTGAGTTATAATTAGAAGATAAAATGCCAAGGACTGATTACAATCAAGCATCTTATGGGGATATTTGAATAGAATTTCAGCTTGGCACTTAAATAAGGAACAGAAAGCCTGGACATTGGTCAGTTATAAAGTCCTTTAAATAGTTTCAGTGCATCGAAAAACGTGAAATAATAAGAAATAGAATATTTTACAGATTACATTGAATCTTTTGCCGAGTTCAGTGACCACAGGACATCGGTTTAACGTCTCATCCGAAAGACAGCATCTCCTACAGCACAGTGTCCCCGTCGCTGCACTGGGGCATCGGGGTTCACAAAGCAACCCGTTTACTTCCTCTTATATAGGATGTGATGTCGTCACGTGGGCCCGGCAGCACCTGAATTCAGTTAGTGACATCACGAGCAACTCCCCCTGATCAGAACTGAAGTAAAAAAAACCAAAGATGGGGTCCCCAATGTTCCCCGAGAGACTCTCTTTGTCGCGCTGCTAATGAAGACCAGCATTCTGGCTTACTGCCTGTCACAAGTCATCATAACAGCCCCTCAGCTCACTGGATCCGATGGTCCCCTAAGCCACCAAAGCCTGTAGTGAAGAGATACTATATCCCGATCCAGATTAAGATCTGCGCATGCTAATGCGCGGACTCCTCGAAATCAACCGACTGCACGGTTCACAGCGTCATTCTCCGTCTGTGGTTTACGAGAGGATTAACGCTGGTGACAACCTTAAGGAAAGCAGGAGCGACTGTTTGAGCGGCACTTTTTGATTCTGTTAACGTGTGCGTTTCAGAGCAATCACGTTTATTTATAGTAACCGATACACAAGTGGAGTTAATTTATTCCTAAATGGAGCAATTAGAATAATAAGCTCAATATGCTTGTGTTAAGAAAGTCAAAATAATGATCTGACTTGCAGATTATGATGGGACTAGAATGCAAATCAGAGTGCTTTCCCAAAATAGTCAATGATTTCATGGCACAAATTCTGTGGAAACAGACAAAAAAATCTGATTAATTGAAACATATTGCAGAAGGTTGTAGATCAATACTGGTTTCAAAGGTTTATGCTATTGGAATGGGTGGTAGGTTTCACAATTGCAAATGTCTATTAGTATTTTGGTCCATTTTTTCATACAAGTTTTTGTGTCACAATATAGTGGATAGGCCACTATGTAGCACAGTATACAACATATTTAACCAGGCTTTACTTTCCTAGGTTAACCAAAGAAGCTCATTTCAAACTTGTAATCTCCAAGGAAATCTGATGTTGTGGGTCTTAATCCTTTCTTCAGCCCAGTGATTAACTGAGCGTGTGTCGTTGTGTGTGCATGTGTGCATGTGTGTGTGTTTGTGTGTGTGTGTGTGTGTGAGTAACACATAGATCTTTAAGTGGTGAATGAATGCAAACACAGTTTAAGCAGCTTTGTTGTGTAATGGTCCATAAATACCTGCGTTCCTAAGGGGGGCATAAACACACATGGCAGGGAATGATGGGATACAGGAAGTGACACGGTGGTGGGGGGGGGGGTGTTCATTTCAAATGCAGGTGGGGCGATGTGGACGCTCGGCATGTTTTGGCACAGCCAGACCCGTGAGTGAATCGGCCGCGCCGTAAGCCCAAATCAATTTGGAGCCCCTGTCTGCGCCTGTGTCGCTCAGGCACTAATTAAATCTGCTGTTTGCAGGTGATGTCCCGCCCCAGCTCCCCCTCCCCACCCAACCCCCCCTATGGCCCCTGTTCGGGGCACGGGCCATGACCAAGGGCCCCCCACCCCCGGCAATCCCCCCCCCCCCCCTTAGCGTGACCCGTTGGAGCCAATCGGGCGGGCCGCCCCCCTTCCCAGCGGCGGCCAATCAGGTGGTAACGCGAAGGGACAGATGAGACTGTGCTGGCAGATGTTGGGTTGACCTGGAAAACCTGCCCCCTCTTTCCCGGGATCAGGCAGCAGCTGACAGGTATTATTTCATGAACCGGAGTCTGAAAGGAGCGTCCCCCAGTCCCTCGCATTAATCCACGGCCGCAACCAGCCATGTTACACCCACGTCAGGGCAAATCTGTCTCCGCGCACGCAGGGCTAGAAAGTGCCTTTTGATGAAGCTCTCCATAAATTTTAATATTATACGTCACTCAGGGAGACCCGTAGCCTCTCGACTCATTCACATTTGAACGGATCGGTATATAAAAATAACAGCAAACCAGGATTCTTTAAACTTGTTTTACCTGCAGTGTGCATGAGTGTGCAGCCGTCACTGATACTGTGCTTGGTCCTAGTCATTCTCCTACCGGATGATTTATTTTTTTATTGTGAAGAAAAATGTTTATCATAATAAGGTCTCGTCAAATTCATATTTCTCACGGATTCTCATGATGCAAAGTATTGTGTGACAATGACAACAGATTTTAAAGTAATGTGTGTGTATATACTGTATATATACGGTGTATGTACTGTATATATATATATATATAATATCTAGGATTTAGAACATTTTGATGATTTCATACAAATGAACATTCTGCTTTGGAATTGTATTTATTTTTAATAAATTGGCCAAACCAGAGAGATGCAGTTATTTTAATCATTGTTTTGTAGAGCAAACAATGGTATAACATCGATGCAGATTTATCTCCTTTTTGTGTACAGTACATCCTGTCTTCTGCTCCTCTTCATAGAATGCATGATATATGTGATGGACAGAATGCAAAGGCTCCATTTTACACTGTGTGGATTCTGCACTGTTTTCTGATTCCAGTGCCAAGCCTTTTGAGCTGGCCCACTACTCAGCCTTGACTGAGCTCTTTCGAACTGCCCAGGCATGACGCTCCCAGTTCTCCCCTCTCCCTCTCCCTCTCTCTCTCTCTCTCTCTCTCCCCCTCCCTTTTTTTCCTCTCTTTTCTGAAAACCACTTCACCGACGGAATTTATCGGAGATGTTTAATCCTCTTGAAGAACTTTAAATAAGTGCGGAAATATGTAAATCACCGAAACTGTCCCCTTTGAGTATAGACCGCGAGAAACCAGTAGATTAATTAGGAATGTATTTTCAGAAATAGCCACATTATCCTCTACGGTTGGCTGCAGCAGGACGGGCCGAGCCAGCGCGGGCAGCGTTAGCTTAGCGTGTTATCGGAGCTGTGGACGGGCAAACTAACTTTTTATCTATTTATTTATTTATTTCTTTCTTTCTTTCTTTCTTTCTTCCTCCGCGCATGTGAAGCGCGTTGCTGTTCGGTCAATTGATTTATGTTGCTTTAAAATGTGAGCCTCACAGAGGTCCAGGAATTAGGCCGCACTCTAGGGCCAATTAGCCAGGCCTTTCGCCTCTCGCCCGGGCCCCTCTGATGCATCTCAATCAATCCGAATGCCCATAGGTGAAATGCCAGATCTGATAGCGAACCGCTCTCCGTGAATTCTAAGCTGTGGAAGAGCCGCCTGATTATTAATCTCTGCCATATCCCCGCTGTAAGTAGCGTTGAGTAACCCGACACTGTACCCCTGTGTAGGCTTGATTAGTAGATTGAATCGCGCTGATTCCTCTTTGTTTAATGAGCACTGTAGATTTTTTAAAAAAGCATTTATGTTTTCATAAGTGCGTATGTATGGCGATGCGGGACTTGTTACAGTAACACCAACGGATTTCATATTTGTTGTGGTCTTGTCTTAGACTGTTGATATGGGAATGATTTTTTTGTATTATTATTTATGATGCATGCTTTCTCTGCAAAGCTATGCAGCGTTGAGTGCCCGGTCTCCTGTTAAGAGTACCAGAGTCATGATTGCACCGAACGCTCGTCTGCAGGAACGAACTGGCTCCTGCTCCCCAGACGTGTGTCTTCATCCGGTGATGGCGAGCCATAATCATGCCACTTTCCTCTACCGTGTGCGTCCCTTTCAAACCCTGCTCTCTCGTCGACTTTCTGACAGAACAAGATGCTGAATATTATTGAATGTGAATCTTTTCCCTCTTTTCTTTGGCGATCATGTCATAATTTATTTTATTACTACATGGGATGTACCAATAAGGTTAATTATTATTATTATTATTATTTAAATTATTATCCAAATCTGTTATGAACCTTCTGAAATTGTTCCTGTTATGAAATAAAACATAAATGACTTGCACTAAACTTCACTGTCTTTTCCTAGGTAAATTATTCTGCGTTATTATATTGAACTGGCTTTAGCTACCTAGGATGCTCCAGTATATACTTTATTGAGTCAAATGTGTCATATAGTACGCAGCCGATTAGCTATAGTACTGCTGACTCAGTGTTCAAAAATTAAAAGGGGCGTTCACCAAGCTAATTTAACTGCTTTTTTAACAAACAAAAAAATGTATATATAAATACTAGTCACATGGACATACATAATATGTGTATGTGAAACATCAAATTAGATTTGCTGGGGCCAGTCGACATTTCAAAATTAAAGATCCCATCCCCTGGTTGTCTAGCAACAGTCAGGTGGGTAGTTTCCAAATTTCTACCGACGTTAAATGAACACTGCTTGGCGGCTGCATTCGCTACTTCACTGATTACGGGCCTCTCGAATTTAGCCTTTTTAAATAAAAAGAAAAAAAAACAAGGAAGAAAGATCCGTGTTCATTTATATGTAACTGCAGACATCCCGTGCAGCCTGATGCCAAAACTCAACAATCTGAAGACCACTTGGCCGACGCTGAAAACTCGAGCTACTCCATTCCGCTGACCCGTTAATTAACCTCTTAAATGCGCATATGGTCCCGCAGTCGCCCCGCTTCTGAGACGGCAGTCACGGGGAAGACGCGAGCTCGGCCTCCTCCGCCGGTCCGCATCCCGCCTCGCGCCGCGGCCACTCCCGTCGAGCTGATTGTAATTCTGGGACGACGCGTCGGACGCGGGCAGAATGCACCGGGAGGGCTCGGTTTGCCCTCTTAATGGTATAATGTGTTCCGATGTGCGCGGTGTGACCTTTAATTAATGTATACGGCAGTCGGCGATCATAACCCAGAAGAGCGCGACCGGATTTTACAATTACCTAATTTAACCTGCTGTACGTACGTGACCTTTTTTTTTTTTTTTTTTTTTACAAGCGCTCGCTGTGACCACCGAGTCTTGACACACAGGACATCTGGTCTGGCATGAGGGCGGTTTGCGTCTAGCGCGCCTGTCCTGAAGGCTTTTGGAAGACACGAGCCCCCCCCCCCAATTCGCGAAACGGAGCCTTGTGTCTTGAAGGGAACCAAAAAATAGCGGACAGATCCGTCGTCGGTAAGGGGAAACACCGCGAGGAGGAGGGCGTACAGAGCATTCTGGGTAAACTCGCCACAGCTCAGAGACGTTTCAGCAGTCAGGCTTTGCCGGTGTAGTTGTCGTGGTTTTGTGTCACAATGAAAGATTTTCACGATCGATCTTTTTTGCTTTCTTGGTATTTTATTTTCCCAGTGAATGTTCCTCTCTCTGCCGTGTGTTTTGTTAGCATAACGCTTGAGATTTTCAGACATAAACCTACGTTACAGAAGTCAGTATCTCAGTGAATCTCAGTATCATGCCATGTTGTGGTAGGTACTCCCTTACATCTGAAATGTATTTGTGTGTGCAGCAGTATTCATACAGTATGCTCTGTATACAGTTATAATTCTTCATCATTATATCTCATATTAACTGCAGTATGTACTAAGCCACCATCTTGAACAAGGCAGAAAGTATGTTGGATAATTGAATTTTACGCATATTAACAAACAGCAGCATCATTACTGAATGGGGCGTATCCGTATTAGTTTTTCCGTCCACGTTTCAGTAGTTTTGCGAACGTTCAGGAAGGATTAACTCCGGAGAGCTTCAAAATGCGGTTCGGGCAAGCATTTTAGCGGTGGCACAATACAAAAAACAAAAAACAAAAGTGTTAATCTGTGCCTGTTTATCTCGACCCCGCGTCTGAAACGACGCATTAACATCTGCACGCCATTTAGACTCAAAGACGGCGTAATGACAGAGCGCGTGGCGCTCTCTCCAGCCAAACCCCGCGGACCAGCGGCGTCATCCAGGTTTCCGCAGCCCTCCTAACCATCGTCGATTGGGCCTCTGCACGCGTCCGAGCCGTCGCCTTCGCGGAAACGGCGTCGACGGGAGTACGCGTCGGGCGTCGCGTCCGGCGGCCGCCTCGGTCACTGGCCCCGCCCCCCAGCGCGGCCCTTCGCAGAAAGAAATTTGTAGCTTTGATCGCAAAGAGCAAACCGGAGACAGTCAATACCGCAAGCTCCTAAATGACCACTTCAGCTGTGCTGGGGAGAATCCTGAGGTCCCTCTTAAGGTAAAAGAAAGATTATTTTTTAGATTCAAGCGTCACACGACATTTGCTTTGTGTGCATGTGTCTGTGTGTGTGCGTGTGTGCATGTGTCTGTTTGCGTGCATGTGTGTGTTTGTGTACGTGTGTGTGCGTGCGTGTGCGCGTGCGCACATACGTACACAGACACGCTCGCGCGTCAAATATTATTTTATTATCGCTATTACAGTAATTAATTCCTTTCACAGTATTGATCCTTTACAAATATTTTTCCAAGGTATCTTAATTACTCTCAAGAAGCATTTCTTTGGCCGGCGGACAACACAAATAAGTCGATTTGCATTTCTGTGTGGTGAGTGTTTTTTTGGCAGTCTGCGCGCCGGTCCAGATTGTAACCCCGATTTCCTGCCTCCAAAACCTGCCTTGGAGGAGGGTCCGCCGAGGGATTAGGGATTTAGTGGGTAAGGTAAGTGTGACTACAAGCTTTGGCTGGCCATCTGCTCCTCGGCGAGGCTCGGGCCAACCTGTGCAGCCTGCAGCGGGGACCTGGCCGCCGCGCTAACTCCAGGGCCCGGCCAAAGCGCCCGGCCCCCGCCAGCCAATGGCCATCAGTCTGCTGATTAGCTGTAAGAAGCGCTCCATATGTACCAAAGTTTTTTTTTTTTTTTTCCTTTTTTTTGCGTTTTTTTTTTCTTTTCCCCCTCCTCTCTCGTTCCCCTCCTCCCTCTCCACTGAGCCCCCCCCCACACACACCCCCCTGTTTCGCGCATGAATAAAATATGCGCGATATGCATGTAGGGCCGCGCGCAGAGAGAGCGGACTCTGACCCCGCGGTGCTAAATGAAGGCGCTCGAGCGTGCCTCCCCCTAACCTCTGGCCCCCCCCCCCACAACCCCCCAACCCACCCACCCGGTCCCAGCGCTTTCGGGGAGCCTGCCGCTGGAAAAAACAAACGACAGGGGTTTTGGGGGGCCACCTCCTCACCCACCCCCCCCGGGTAATAATCTCATTTATTTAACGACGACTTATTAGAACGACGGGGAACGGACGGGCCCCCCCCCCTCGCTGCGGCTGGCGGGGGGCCCGCCGCGCCGGCCTATCAGCAGATGATACCTGCCATCTTCCCTCGTTAGGCCTTTTTACAGGCCCGGACGAGGCCGGTCTGTGTGTGTCTGTGTGTGTGTGTGTGTGTGCGTGCATTTGTGTGTGTGCGCGTTTGTGTGTGTGTGTGTTTATATGTGTGTGTGTGTGTGTGTGCGCGCGTTTGTGTGTGTGTGTGTGTTTATGTGTCTGTGTGTGTGTGTGTGTGTGTGTGTGTGTGTGTGTGTGCGCGTGCGTGCGTGCGTGCGTGCGTGCGTGCGTGTGTGTGTGTGTGTGTGCGTGTGTGTGTTTGTGAGTGTGCGTGCGCGTGTGTTTGTGTGTGTATGTGTGTTTGTGTGCTTTTTTGTGTTTGTTTGTGTGTGTGCGTGCATGTGTGCATGTGTCTGCGTGTGTGCGCCTCTGTCTGTGTGTGTGTGTGTGTGTGTGCGTGCGCGCGCGTTTGTGTGTGTGTTTGTGTGCGCATTTGTGTGTGTATGTGTGTGTGTGTGTGTGTGTGAGGGGGGTGGGGGGGGAGGTGGTGCAAGAAACATAATGCTCATTATTAAATTGCAGGCAAAGCCTTTGCCAGGAACCTATTTCTCATCATTAATTATTCATATTTTATTTCAGTAATCCAATACTCAGGTGAGGAGGGCGGTGATAGAATGTGTAATTTTAAAGTGTAATGGTGATGCGGGTCGAGCCGGGGATTAGAAATAAAATATAACTCGCTAATGGACGTATAAATCTGAGATGTACATTTAATATATCTTGTTTTATGTTTATTTTCTTTATTGCGTTTTTTTTTTTTTTTTTTTTTTTTTTTTTAGCTCGAAGCGAAACGCGCGGCGTTGACCTTTCCCAATGTTTCGAGAAGTTCCAGCCGGGGCGGGTGATTTCGCACGCCACTGTATCAGAGGGGTCCGATGAAAATCGATGGCGTCATATCGGAGGCGCATTAATCACTGTCTTTCACTCCTCCTTCGGAAAATGGCGCTGGAAGGGAAGAGGAAGACTTATGACATTTGCCCGGCTAATTCATTGCATTTGCATGCGCAGGTTCCCGCGCGCGACTGTGTACAAATGTACGCCGTTATTTGCATTTTTGTCTTTCAAGCGCGTAATGCAGTATTGAGTTAAAATAATATATGTGTAGAATATCAATCTTAATTAGACTATATTTTCAAATGCAATTTGGAATTTGCATTTTGAGCTCACGTTTTATTACAGAAAATGCAAGTCATTTGTTGACTGAAATGCCTGCGGCCATCGTGATGTTTAATATTTAATAGGGCCTGTTTTGAAGTTGTGATCGTATATTATTTTGATTGCATTAGCATGGCGTTGATTGTGTTTGCTTATGAATGATGCCCCCGAACGGGAACTGCTTCACCTGAGGATCCGTTGCTCTTTTAAGGCTCCCCCAGATCTCTCCCGATCCCTTCTGTGGAGCGGGCTCGGCCGACCCATAGGAACGGGCGCAGCGTGTAGTTCCGTGCGAAAACGGCACATTTATGTCCAAATTCATTGTTTCGCCATCATCGCAAATGTGGGCCCTTCTGCAAATGCACTGGATGATGATAGTTTCATTTAAAAGATCCGTATCATAACTACCTCATCCTACCATTATGTTCGTATGCATGTATCACAAGGGGCCTGAGACATTATTATTATTATTATTATTATTATTATTATTATTATTATTTACATTGTGAAGGGAAGGAACTAGCCATTGAGCGAAAGCTAATTATGAGTCCATTGCAGCCCTTTATCTTGTATGGAGTGTACGTACCTTGCCCTTAATGTCCCGAGCCAGTGCGCGCTATTAATAATGTGGGGCTGAGAGGGATTCTGGGAGCTTACGGACGGGTTTCTGGCAGCCGCGTAGCCAAGCCCGCGGCGACGCCTTTTTTTCCCACAACCCCCCAGCCGCCCACCCCCTCGCAAGAAGTAGGTTCCCCTCCATATGGTTTTTCAGTGTTTCACAGTTTAAATTAATAACAGGTCCCTGTGATATTCGGCGCTGGCCCTTCTCTCGGAGAATGGGGACTAGCTTATGCGCTGCGCCGCGGCTAAACAGGCAGCGTCCTTTACCACTGTGCACTCATTATTTACACAGTGCAAGAGTGCAGTATGTATGCAGTATACATAGTCACAGTCATAGAGTGGAATGCATATTCAATATGTACAGTCACAGTCATAGAGTGGAATGCATAGTCAGTATGCACAGTCACAGTCATAGAGTGGAATGCATAGTCAGTATGCACAGTCACAGTCATAGAGTGGAATGCATAGTCAGTATGTACAGTCACAGTCACAGAGTGGAATGCATAGTCAGTATACACAGTCATAGAGTGGAATGCATAGTCAGTATGCACAGTCACAGTCATAGAGTGGAATGCATAGTCAGTATGCACAGTCATAGAGTGGAATGCATATTCAATATGTACAGTCACAGTCATAGAGTGGAATGCATATTCAATATGTACAGTTACAGTCAAAGAGTGGAATGCATAGTCAGTATGCACAGTCACAGTCATAGAGTGGAATGCATAGTCAGTATGCACAGTCATAGAGTGGAATGCATATTCAATATGTACAGTCACAGTCATAGAGTGGAATGCATATTCAATATGTACAGTCATAGAGTGGAATGCATATTCAGTATGTACAGTCACAGTCATAGAGTGGAATGATAGTCAGTATGCACAGTTAGTCACAGAGTGGAATGCATATTCAGTGTGTATAGTCAGTCATAGAGTGGAATGCATATTCAGTATGTACAGTCAGTCATAGAGTGGAATGCATATTCAGTATGTATAGTGACAGTCATAGAGTGGATTGCATATTCAGTATGCACAGTCAGAGTGGAATGCATATTCAGTATGTACAGTCACAGTCATAGAGTGGATTGCATATTCAGTATGTACAGTCACAGAGTGGAATGCATATTCAGTATGCACAGTCACAGTCAGAGTGGATTGCATATTCAGTATGCACAGTCACAGTCATAGAGTGGAATGCATAGTCAGTATGCACAGTTAGTCACAGAGTGGAATGCATATTCAGTGTGTATAGTCAGTCATAGAGTGGAATGCATATTCAGTATGTATAGTGACAGTCATAGAGTGGATTGCATATTCAGTATGCACAGTCAGAGTGGAATGCATATTCAGTATGTACAGTCACAGTCATAGTGTGGATTGCATATTCAGTATGTACAGTCACAGAGTGGAATGCATATTCAGTATGTACAGTTACAGTCACAGAGTGGAATGCATATTCAGTATGTACAGTCACAGTCAGAGTGGATAGTATATTTAGTGTGTACAGTTACAGTCATAGAGTGGATTGCATATTCAGTATGTACAGTCACAGTCAGAGTGGATTGCATATTTAGTATGCACAGTCACAGTCAGAGTGGATTGCATATTCAGTATGTACAGTTACAGTCACAGAGTGGAATGCATATTCAGTATGTACAGTTAGTCATAGAGTGGAATGCATATTCAGTATGTACAGTTACAGTCACGGAGTGGAATGCATATTTAGTGTGTATAGTCAGTCATAGAGTGGAATGCATATTCAGTATGTACAGTTAGTCATAGAGTGGAATGCATATTCAGTATGTACAGTTACAGTCACAGGGTGGAATGCATATTCAGTATGTACAGTTAGTCATAGAGTGGAATGCATATTCAGTATGTACAGTTACAGTCACAGAGTGGAATGCATATTCAGTATGTACAGTTAGTCATAGAGTGGAATGCATATTCAGTATGTACAGTCACAGAGTGGAATGCATATTCAGTATGTACAGTCACAGTCAGAGTGGAATGCATATTCAGTATGTACAGTTACAGTCACAGAGTGGATTGCATATTCAGTATGTACAGTTAGTCATAGAGTGGAATGCATATTCAGTATGTACAGTCACAGTCACAGAGTGGAATGCATATTCAGTATGTACAGTCACAGTCAGAGTGGATTGCATATTCAGTATGTACAGTCACAGTCACAGAGTGGAATGCATATTCAGTATGTACAGTTAGTCATAGAGTGGAATGCATATTCAGTATGTACAGTTACAGTCATAGAGTGGATTGCATATTCAGTATGTACAGTCATAGAGTGGATTGCATATTCAGTATGTACAGTCATAAAGTGGATCTTAATGAGGCTTAGAATCTTCTGTAGGCCTAAGATATTCGTTAATTGATTCCTATTTGTTTTCCCTTGAGTTTTTTTCTGGAACTTTGTTTGCAAAAGAATACCCCCGATTAATTTTTTTTTCTTCTTAAATCTTATCGTATAAGGAGGTGTCACAGTAAAACAGAAGCGTTCTACAGTCCATTCATCACCTCCAGCAGCTCCTAAGCAGGTATTAGCATTCGCATGAACGCCATTATTATTCCGTAAAATGTACATAAAACGTTTTAGCCCGGAACAGATGGAGCTTGTCAAGAAAGCCGGTGACGTCACCGGTGTCAAGTGCAGCAGCTGTTATTTTCATGTACGGAAGACAGATTTCGGATTTTGGCACGGGAGCCTCGACACGAGAACCCTCGCGAGGAGACGCGTTGCACGTGCGCCTCCGACGTGATCCTCGCCAGCCAGCCAGCCAGCCAGCCGGCCGCGCGCTCACACGCATCACGTGACCGACGTGTTTCCCCTGGGGAAGCGCGCGCCGAGAAAGTTTATCAAAGCCCGCGGAGCATGTGGTACGGCAGTGCGTCTCTGTCACCGTGGTACTCCGTCTATGTATTTATAATGTTCATTGACCAGAAATGAGATGGGTCCTCCTTATCTGTTGATATTACTGTTCAGGTTGAGGGTTAAATTAGACTTTCCACTGGGATGGCTGGGATGGTCACATGACTGGGAATGCGTAATGTACAGATACGTTTTAAAATGGCGGAGTTATGCACTTGCGTGTGATCGACAAACTCTAATTCTGTTTTTAACTAACCGTCTTGCCCTTTGCCCCTGACCGGTCGATCAGCGAAGCAATAAAACACCATTTCTGCAGAACCAGTTCAACAGAAGAAGCTAACTCGGCCGTTCTGATCTCTTATCTTTCCGTTCTCGCTGCCACCCCACTCAAACGGAGTGTATTTACATAATCTGATTCACCATCCTTACAGCAAGACCCCAAAAGTGACTGCAAATTCTGTCCGGACACCGCAGAGCCAACTTCGTGACATCGCGGGCAAACACCTTAAATGGAGATGAAATCGTGGTTTTTCTTCCCTTTTTTAAACAACAATAAAAGTGGAAAGAGCGATACCCGGTTTCGACGAGGGAGTATCCCTCCCCTTCCCCGATATGAAAAAAGCCATTAGGTCACGGAATATGCATATATCTTCCATGCTCTCTTGTCGCCTGCAATTTGGGTAAAAAAGGAAAGGTCAGGGACGTTAGTCAGATTGCACTCAACAAATTCTAAAAAGGCTCAGTGGCCACGGCGAATGGATTCGCTGCAACATAATTAGGCCCCACAATTCCCTCTGCTCCCTCCCAGGCGTGTGCCAGTCAAAAAAAAAAACCCGCCCTCCCCAAACCGCCTTTAACCTCTGCTACTGTTCCGCCAACACGCCCGCCCCCTCCGCCCCCCCCCCCCGTACCCCCCCCCCCCGCCCCCGCCGATCCTCGTCCCACCTTCTCATTGTTCCAGCTGCGCTGCACCTAACGCTCGCCACAGATGTGGCGACCGGCGCATAAATTAGTCATCAGCATTAGCATTAGCGCGCGAGTGGCACCCCGTGCCAACTGCTCTCCGCGCGGCCGTTTAAAGGTCATGTTTTGATGACTGAATGCCACACAGGCACCTTGGATCCCCGGAGGAGCGCTCCCCCAGGTGCACGTGAAAGGTTAAAAATTACCTTACCCGGGCGACACCGTCTCTGCCCAAGGAAATAATTAGAGGTTTTTAGGAGGGGGGCGGGACGCCGCCCGTCGGATGACAGAGAGGCACCTAATGGCCGATTTCTGGGGAAAGAGTCAAACAGCCTGTCAGCCCTGACAGGACAAATGAGCATAATAGCAGCGTGCAAATGGGGGAGCCTGTTCCTTTCAGCGGATGTAAAATGGCAGCGCAACACCCGAACGGTGCAAGGCCTAACCTTTGCATAAATCTGTTAAACACGTGTATTAGGGCTCTCTTTTAAATCGCGCCTCCCCTGCTTTTTCCTCCCTCCGGAGGCGCCCGCCTCCCGCTCATGTTTATTCCGATCGGGCGATCCTTTCTCGACGAGCTTTTAAACGAAATTAAAATGCGCAATTAGGATTGTTGTACGGATCCGCCGCGAAATATCACGCTGCTTACCAACCCTTTATTACCCACGCACGTAAACGTGCGAAACGAGTTTTACTTCAGTACTCAACCTAAAAAACATATTTGGTATCATTTATGGTGAGTGTACTTTTTTATTCATTTATTTATGTATTTTGTAATAGGCATCATATTAGCCACAGAGCATTTAATATCCTCATCCCTTTCCCTTATGCAACATTTTCAGGATGGTAATACAAAAGTGTATCACAGTTTTTACTTATAATGTTTACGTATTTCCAGGTGAACACGCCTGAAGCAGTTATATGGCTACATGCAAACATTTTTACTAAGAAATCAAGTACCACGATTCAAGCTAATTTCAGTTAATATTTGTCTTGTGGGTTTTTTTTTTTTAAAGAGTTTCCCGAACTCACTCAACATTTGTCTTTGACTTTCAAATGAAGGCAAGTGTTGGGATTTTTATGTTCACAAGTACAGGACGCCGAGTTCAGTGATCGCCACGGCGAACCTGGCAGACGGCGTCAGTGGTGAAAGAACGTGGCACTTGCGTTTCGCTGGGAGTCAGAGTACGAAACGTGGACTAAATCCAGAGCTCGTCTGTCTGACTTTCCATTAAAGTACTCGGGGCCCAGAACTAAAGGGCTGCTCTTGGACCTTCTGTCCGGGAGTAGATTACGGTGGAATTCTGGGAATGTTTCCGCCGTGGTGAATTTCCGAAGTTCCGAGGAGCTCGACGAACGAGGTCTCCAGGCCTGCACTGGCCAGCGCGCTGTGTGACCCGGCCTCCTTCCTGTGTGGCGCTCGAGCGTCGAGAGAATCAAGGGAGCATCGCTCACCGCCCTGCACCGTGTCATTTTCCCCCAAAGCCGCTCTCTCCCAAAGCCAAAAAGGCGTCCGGGCAGGTCAGCCCACTCTAAGCCCTCTTGGCTCCAGTGTCCCTCAGACACTTGGGATGGGGTGGGAGAAGAGGGGGGGGGACGGGAAGGGAAGGGACGAGAGGCTGACCTCGGCCCTCAGACGCAACGTGGCAGCGATGGTGTTAAGCGTTGAGTGAGGGGAGGGAGAGGAAAAAAAAAAGAAGAAGAAGAGGCGAACAAAAGGTTTAAACATAGGCATGCTATTCATCCTCCACCCAGGAGCTCCTAAGATGTACTTAACTGGGTTTTCTGAAGATCCTGGCATGTCCCATTGATGGCATTTATATTCCTAGCACAACATCCCGCGCGCTAATAGCAGGGTTATTAACATAACAAACTTAAACCTTCTATATAAATAATACTGTTTCAGGATGCGTCGGCTCGGCTGACACTATTTAGGCACCGGCTCAACATCTGTTTATGAACACTCTCGCTAATGATATCATCCGATATCATTAAGCGCGGCACGACGCGACGTAGCAGCAGGTGCAGCTGTTTCAACTCCCCAACGCCGGCGCAGAAAGAAAGGAGACGGGGCCCCCTCCCCCCCGCCCCCCCCTCCCCGATATCCGCCAAACCCGTCATTAGGACAATTTTCTTCGACAAAAAAAAAAAGCCCGCCCTGTGATTTCAGTCTGTATATCACCTGTAATTGTAGTTTTTAGCGAGCGGCTGATTCCATACATTTAGCCCCGCGCGCGGCGGCCGGGACTCAATGCCGAGAGCGCATTTGTGCAGCCAGCTGCGCGGCTTTTTTTAGACGGCTGTTTTTCCCCCTCTCTCTCTCTCTCTCTCTCTCTCCCTCCCTCCCTCGCTCCCTCTCTCTCTCTCCCTCCCTCCCTCGCTCCCTCTCTCTTTTTCACGGGCGGCTTGTTCCCGTCCGCGCGGGCGCGGCGTAGCTTTGTTTCCTCTTCCCTGCTCGCCCTGTTTAGACGCTCACAATTATGAAAATTATTGATTATTCGCTCCCCGAACAATGGCGAGGTCCCGTCGCCGGGGAGCGGCCGGCATTCTGACGAGCCCTCGGGTTACCTTGCGGGCGTTGGGGTCGGCGACACCGCCGTCTCTGGGTAATTAGGAAGGTGGATCGTTGCGCTCCCGCGTTGAGCGCCGAGAGTTCGCCTCTGCGTCTCCCCCCCGTTCTGCCGCTCCAATCAGACGGCTCCGGCTCACGAGCCGAGCTGCTAATTTATGCTCACAGCTCACCGCGTCATGTCATCATAGCTATTCCGCATCACAGCGTGCAACATCTGGACAGAGCGCACTGTCGGTCTCTCTCTCAAAGTTTTCGCAAACTTAAACTTAAACTTAAAATACCTGCGTTCATTTTTTTATTTAGAAACTTGTGTGCAAATATTGAATTGTATTATTCAAAAGAACCATTAAAAACAAATAAAATGCTCTGGAGTTGGTGATAATCGTATCTTCATCTTACTTTCCTTCAGCTGTTAATATAGTATTTCTTACCTTTGCTGGCATTAAAAATTTTTTTCCTCCTCTTTTTATTTGCCAAACTGAAATCCGAAGCACGCTGACCCTCGGAACCCTGGGACTGTGCGATTGCTCCCAGCGCTGTCAGTCAGTGGCCACTCCCCCCCACAGCTGCGTTCTAAACGTTGATTGCAGGAGACAGAGGCGGAGATCGCTTAGGCCTCTGCTACCGACGTTCACCAGCACACACAAAGCCAGGGACGGGGACCACCTGACCTCAGGTTTTGGGTTGAGCCAAGTTTGGGTTCAGGAAGGGGTAGGGTAGCTCTGGCTGTAGGGTAGCTCTGACTTAATTAGCAAATACTTATTCCCGATCTCTTAAGACTGAACATCCTTGTGTAGTGTTGGGAAACTGAGGAATAGGAATGCCTGAGGCAAGTGGCAAAAACAAAAGACAAGTAGTGAAGTAATTAGTGAAAATATATTAGTAAAAAATATTTGCTGTGATATCGTACAGGGATGTGGAGGTAAGGAAGAGGGAAGTTATCTTATTTCTTTACGGCTTTGTAGTGGTATTGTGGGTTAACATTAGGACAGCAAGCAGAATCTGAATCGGCGATGTAGCAGATGAAGCCACGATTGATTTCAAAGAACTTTAATTATTATTTCAAAGGAATAATGTGTCATTTGAGTCTTGGATGATTTTTTGGCATCGGCGATTTTTCTTTCTCATACAGCTGCTCGCGGTTCTGTACACATTCCAAGAGAGGGCCCAGCCCGAGCCGGGCTCGTCTCCCTCCACAGAGCCTCTAATGGGCAGACCAGAGAGAAAGGTGGCCTTAGGCGTATCCTGGAGATAATAGCGAAACTCCAATTTCCCATAATGGGACCCGTATCCTCGGCTAGCCTAGCCCGCTTATGAGGGGAGAGCTCCTGTAGCCGGGGTGTCGTTGGAGATGGATTACAGAAAACGATCAATCCGCCCTGGTGCTAGAATGCTAATGTTATGATCACTACCATAGTCTTCTGATTCCTCTTCAAAAACATATTAAGGCTTTTTATATGAGTCAGTTATTATTATTATTATTATTATTAGCCATTTTTTTCACTAGCCATAAGGGTAAGACTGCACATGTGAACACCGTTGTAACATACTGCATTCTGATTGGATCTTTACTTCCTGAACCTTCTGTTCCTATGCTGTCAGTTCATTTTGAATAAAGCGCCAGAGCAGTTGTGAACCTTTGTGTCATGACATAATCTCTGCGACGCAGGAGGAGCGGGAGGTGACCGCGCCTCGACGCGTACGCTGCGCGCCGAGCGTCGGCCACGCCGTCCGACCCGCTCCGATCGAAGCGGAGGCGCGCGGTTTCCGAGCGAGAGGGCGAGGGAACGGGGGGCCGGAACGTTCCGGAGAGCCGCGAGCGTCGAGGCGCGGCCCGAGATCTGAAGCCTCCCCCCCCCCCCCCCCACACCCCGCCACCTGAGAGCAGAAAAAAGGCCCGGCGCTCCCTCCCGCCGTTTCAGACGCCAGCGACGCGTCAGCCCTAACAAGTGTTCCTGTCAGAAGGGCCGCCGCCGCCTTTGTTATTTCTCTTCAGCGGGTAAATTACACTTTTAGGATTTATTAAGACAAGAAACAATTTCGGAGTAGCGGGTCGGAACTCCCGGCGGAAGCGCGCTCATTACTCCCTAGCCCCGGGCCCTCTCCCCCTCCCGCCCAAACGCATCCGTCTCCCTCCTTTTGTTTCGCCGGCCGCGTTTCTCGGGACGGCGCGGCCGTGCCTGATGCGATAACGTCACGGCGGCTCGTTCAAAGAGGGGCACTGATTTGAGCTCTCAGCAGGTGCTAGCCAAACCCTGATCAATTATACAAGTAAGAGACTTGTGGAAGCATTGCTGCAGCCAGTAGATCAAATAAAGTTTTTAAAATGTTTTTTTTTTATTACGCGTTTTCCTTCTGTTTAAGGATACAAAGCCGTACTGTGTTGTACTGAATTGCGCCCCAGCCTCGCCCGATTTTTTTTACGGGCGTAAACAGATTAGATGGGTTTGGACCCTTTGAATTTCATCCGCGGAAGCAAAGTTATCTTTTGATTCTGAGCTGTCTCAATGAGGCCGTACGTATTTCCCCGTGTGATTTTCATCCTGTCAGGATCCTTAGAAGTTCAGGTCGTTCCAGCTTCCCTGCAGCTTTCAAACTGAGCACTTGAAAAAGCTAGTTGGATTTATAAATTATAATAGTTCTCTAATGATGACACATCCTCTCAATCAGGGCTAACAATATATATGTATCTATATCTTTGGAAGGCTTTCTCTAGGTATAAAACCCATGAAGTAATGTTTTTTGCGTAAATTAAGTGATGAATTTAGTACGTAACTGCCGAAGACAATGCTCAATCACTTCCAGGTCATGACACACAGACAATGTCCACAGGAAACATCAGGTCAGTGAAGTTATACTCTCCCCAGTCACCTCCCCAGCCCCCCGGTTCACAGACCCTGGTTTGTGAAATCAGACCTGGGACTGAATATTGCTGGGGAAGTCTGCATCGTGTTGGAGGCTGGCGAGAAGGTCAGGTTCGCACGAGGCGAGCTGCATTTTAAACGGGCCCTTTAAGTGCAACCCCGGCGAGGGGGGGGGGGGAATGCGGCGGGACGCCGGGCGCGCCGACGGACCCCTCCGACGGTTTCTCCGTGCCGGGACTCCGACAGAGGGCCTGTCCTTCGAGCCGTGGCTCGTCCTCCTCGCTGCTCTGAGCAGGCCTCCTAAACGGCTGCCCCAGCTGCACGCTCTGACAAACGGAGGGGGATGTTACAGGGCTGCTGCGTGCTCGGGTGAAGAGAGGAGGGGGCGGCGGTGAGAGGAGTGCGTTAGACATCTGTCAGGCCTTCAGAACGGCCACAGTCCTGCTTTCCTTGACTGTCTTCATCTTTTGGCCCTGAGCTACCTGGAAATCAACAGACAAAAATAACATTATAAAAATAACATTTAATAAAATGTATGTGTAAGTGTATGAGTTCAATTCCAAAATAGGTTCAAAGTCGATCATTACTGTTTCTCATCCTCAGTCGTAAGCCCTTCTCTGCAAAATAAATAATTCAATAATAGTTTAGTTTCAGAGCAACACACATACTTATAGACTTACCTGGGCCCTGACACCCTATTCTATTCTCATCAGTTGAGAAAAGTCTCATGGTGCTGGCGGTGCCTGTGGACTGCATGTGAAAGCCGCATATGAGAGGTCCTCCTCAGACTCCACTCTACTCAGAGATCAGGGAGATCGCGTATGAATGTAGCTGCTAATAGTCAGCTGGATATTCCAAAATGTATATACACTGCCCTCCAAAAGTATGGAAACGGTAAAGTGAAATTTGTCATTTTCGCTGTCTACTTAAGGCATCTGGATTTCAGATGAATATGACATAAAAGTAAACTGCTGGACTTGGTAGAACCGGTTTCTGTGGTATCTCTCTCAGCTTACAGACTAGTTATTTTTCAGCCATAGTGAGAGCTCTGGTCTTCATGATGGTGTATGCCTTCTGACTCCAAATGCTCTAAATACCTGACTCTGAATCTCCACAGATAAAATGAGTTGTACTAATAAAATTTTGGTGTGGTTATTATTACAAGCAAGCAATAACTAGCAACCTAGTGAGCAAGTGAGAGAAGTCAATGGCAGCGGTTTTTTGAATGACCTGCGAATGATTGGCTACTGAACAATGAACAGATGTTGTGATTGGGTGAGTGCAGTTGTTTTTGTTTCACTGGTACTGACTAATGCAGAGAATCGATAATAACAGTTCTGACGTCAGGATGAAATAAGAAGATTAGGAACAAGAATAATAAGATAAGCAGTGAAACATAAAACACTGTACATCGTATCTGAATTCTGTGTGCGTTAGGGCAGCGGGTACAGAAGTTTATGCTTTTTAACTTGTGAGAGATGGTGGCCATTGTAGGCATTTCTGTGGAAAAAGCTGAAAAGTGCCTACTGTACGCCTTGGCGCTGCATAGATACCACAGGAGCACTTGCTACATGCAGTTTAGATTGCCACTACGACGCCAGTGACAGATTTCCGACGCTATGTAATTGTTTAAACAGTCAGTGTAATTTCAGAATCGTGTTTAGCGTGAATACGGACACATACTTTAACCATCTCTTCAAACTACACAATGCACCACTCCACCACCAGACCAGTGCTGTCTGGCTGGGGCCTGTGCTGAGACTATCCTATCTTCTCCCCCAGAGGCCAGCTGACCGACCGTGCTAAAACGAACCGGGCTCGAACCGCCAGGCCCGCGGCGTCCGGTACTCACCCAGAGATAACGCGCGTAAATTCGGTTATCCCCCGGTTCCCCGTGTCCGCGCCGGGCACGCGGGCGCCCCTCTAAGCCCTTATCGGGGTGACAGCCGGGGCACGGAGTCAGACCCGTGCGTGAACGCCCCCGCAAGATTTAAAACGGGCTTATTTCCACTTCATACTGTCCGGAAATTTGACATTAGTACATACAGCGTGTAAAGAGTTACTGCTCGCGCTTGTGCTATTTTTATTTTATTTTATTTTATTTTTTTTTCGACGGGTCGTGCACATATTCTGAGACGCACGAGGCCCTCTCTGGCTCTCCTCTGACTGCGGATCGGAGTGATTCTGAGCGAGCGAGCATGCCAACAATTTCTAATTGTGCTCCTTCTCCCCCCACACATCCTGTGGCTTTCTTAAACCAAATTCCTGGTGTGCTAATTAGGCGCGGAATATGTCTGCAGACACTCCTGACAGGTGCCGCCGGCCAATCAGGGCCACGCGGAGCGGGTCCGCACTCGCCGAATTAGAAGAGAAAGAAGAAGAATAACAAGAGACGAGATGTGTTCATTTCCTCCTCCATCTGTCGGCGCGCGGCCGATGCCAACGCTTCCACGCACAGGAAAGGGGGAGAAAACAGAGGAAGAGCAGAGGAGAAGGAACGATAACATGTTTTTCAGATTCGCAAAACGGTCCTGCCCGATCATCCCCGCTAGAATTCTGGTTTTGAAGTGAAAGTGAATGAAAGGAAATGGCTGGCACCGCACTCAGGGTTAAATAATGGATTTCAATTTCAGTCGCAGCACCAGGTATTTTTAATATTGTCGCATATGCGCACACTCTGTCCAGAACTTCATATGCATTTCATCTGATATTAGCTCATCTGAAGGTATGCTATTTGGACACACATTGAACCAAGCATAATTTCATTTATTTGTATATTTTGGCACAGACAGAAACACTCACACTGTGTGTGTGTGTGTGTGTGTGTGTGTGTGGTTGTGTTTGTGTGTGTGGGTTCGTCAGTGCGTGGTTTTGTATGTGTGTGTGTGTGTGTGTGCGGTTGTGCCTGAGTACATCAGAAATTGTGATTATATGTGCACAGTGAAAGTATAATATATAATTTGATCAAAGTTTTTGATCTTTAATTTTCTCTGAAGAACAGAGTGTTTGCATTTATATCATAATAAATTAGGTCCAAATATTTACTGCTGGCATATTAACTGTATATGCATAGTATCTTTGGTTCAGATGTAATGATTTAGACATTGATAGAGGATAATGCATATCCCTTATTTTTATGTTTTTCTCTACAGTTGAATATCATGCAAACATCCTACAATCATCCTGTGATCATCATCTCATCTTTCAACATATTTTATGAAAATTTGACCAACACCAGGTGCATTGTGGGGGAACTTCTGGCTTCAAGGCACACACCTGATGATTGACAGCTTTTTGGGCGACAGCTTGTATCTTGACCTATCTTAGTTTTTCTTTGTAAAAATACATTTATTTATTTTTTCCCCACAAAATGGCCAAGCTTTGGGGTAGGGAATGTGCTGATGTACTTAAAAAACAAGCGCGAATCCTCAATAGCTGTGACTGCACACGCGCATTCATAGAGACAGAGCGCAATTAAGTCCCGCCCACACCGGAGGGGAAGACAATTCATCGCTCTCCATTGACTTGGTATCGCGTGAAGATGCCTCCTTGTCACTTTCGTCTGCTAGCAAACAACAGAAAAATGCCTAAAAGCTGGTGTGCAGTGGGATGCACTACCAACTGGGTAAAGAACCCAGAACTAAGTTTTTATGAGCTGCCGAACTGAAAAACCTGTCTTAACATTGGAGTCTAGTGATGTGTCAGCTAGCAAGCTAGCTACAGGCTACAGTGCGCTACTGTCATTCGAAATAAGTTAGAGTTGGCTAGCGACGTTGTTTCAACAAACTTGTAGATGGCTAAGAAGGGGAAGCTAAAATGATAGCTACTTAGCTAGCGTTAATAAAATTGCAGGTAATAAGTAGCTAACGTTAGCCAAGTTCTAGCTGCCATGTTTAAACTACGGTTAATTTCTGCATCAGTTTCACCAGAAGCCCCCCGAGCCAAAGGCAAATACCGTTTGTCAGAGACCGTTATAACATTATCGCTACACTGAAGTAGCAAGCTAGAGCTAGACTAATGCAGGTAGACATAGGGTGCTAAAATAATCATTTGACTTAAATCTAATGTTTTAGCTAGCTATAGGCATTTTGTTAGCGTTTCAGCCCTTGGTTGCATATTGTGGTGCCGATTGTTTTCCCCTCTGGTGGGCGTGGTTTTCAGAGTATGACGCGTTGCGCTCTGTCTCTGTTCATGTGTGCATTCATCCACACACACACCCTCACACAAACACGTGACCTCTTCTTTGGTTCATGACCAACCTTTCCACAAAATCTTGTGCAAATCTGTGAATCCATTCGGGAGTTATGCGCCTCTTTGTGATAGGCCATGCCCATCGCCACGCCCCTTCACACACCCTCACACAAACACGTGACCTCTTCTTTGGCTCATGACCAACCTTTCCACAAAATCTTGTGCAAATCTGAATCCATTCGAGAGTTATGTGTCACGCCCATCACCACGCCCCCTCTTGGTCAATCGGCCTTGAAAGTTACTCCGCTCTACCTTCGGTCATGACCAACGTCCATGCCAAATTTCAGCCTCCTGGGGCGAAAACTGTGGCCGCTACGGGGTGGGACACTTTGTGGACCGACTGACCAACCGACCGACAGACAGACAGAGCTATAGAGCTGCGGTCGCAGCTAAAAACAACAAAGTGCACTGATTTGGTTGGGAACTCCAGGAAACTCTTTGTTCCACAAAGTTTAAATTCGCTGCGTCATTATCGCTGGTTTAGCAGGTGCTGAATGATGAGGGGAACTCAACAGGAACCTTTCATTGTCTTCTAACTGGAATAGAGAGAGAGGGGGGGTGGGAATGAATCATTCGCATATTTCGAGAGATGGTCTAAATTCTTTCCCAGGGTGGGGGGGGGGGGGTGGTACTCTGCTCAGTCTAAACCAGCATATACTTTCCATTAAAGTTACGCCCCCCCAGAACGCTTCTCAAACATTTCTTTCCCATTTTGCTCCAGCGGTAAACACAGGAAGTGAGGCATAGGAGCATGCTGCATGTTTTGAAAGCGGGGGATGCGGCGCGGTCGTTAGGTGGCCTCAGACGAACCCTCCAGTCGCTGGAGCGGGAGCTTTCCGCGTAGCGGAGCGCAGATTATAATAACCGTTCGCTTTGTCTCCCTTCCTCGAGTGGCGCACCTGCGCTAACCGAGCGAACTCCGCCATTAGAGCCTTTTGGAGCCAAAGGCCCGTCTACCCGCTCGAAAGTGAACTCGTCGGGCGGGTCGTATAAATGCCTTTTAGCGCGCGAGGCAGCAAGAGGGCTGATGGGTAAAAGGCTCGCGGGGAGTCGTTTCTGCTTCACTCCTGTCTTCAGATCTGACCCTTTCCCGACAGGGCTTCAGCACTTCTAGCCATAGTATCTTTTCACGGTTTAATCAAAACCTATTATCCGTGTTTACGAACAAGGAACCGGTCTAATGTAGACTAACTGCAGCGCTAGAAAACACACTCCTGTTGTTTGAAATTTCACGGAAACCGCAGATCTAATTGTAAGGCGAGGGACTCGGGTTAAAGAGCTCGTGTTGAGCGCCTCACGACGTTGCATGTTTTGTGAATTTGTGCCAAGGCTGGTGTGAGATCTTACACAAACGGTACGCTTGCATGCGTGCACGCGTTGGCATGCTCTCAAGCTCAGTAAGATCTTTTCCCTACAGTATGTCACCCACGCCCATTCGTTTAATTTGGGTCATGCGTATCACTTGTGACAGAAAATTGCTCAAAAACGTTTTGCAAGACAATAAAAAAAGGTTGTGAGTCGAACTGTAATTTTCAGTCCTACATTATAAAACTCACCAATACATAGCAAGGCTACATTCATTTAAACTGTGTGGGTAACCAGCAAGTCAAAACTGCAATTGAAGTAGGCCGTCAGGAGATTTCAAGATAGCGTTGATATATTTAATCAATCAGTCAATCTGTCAACAAGCTCATACTTATTCTGCCAATTGCCGAACAGTGATATTCTGGACATTTTGTATGTGTTATAGCCTATGTTAAAATGTTATCATAGGCTGTTCTTATTTTATTTCCTAAATTACATTTGTACCAGTTTATCCTTAAGCATATTACCATGTTAAAGCATGTTAAATTATAGCTTGTTTCTAAATTGATAAAAAGATTTTTGCGTCCTTTGTGTCTTGCTCCTTTGCATTTCCCCAAAGCTATGGAAATGCATAGCCTGCAGGCGGTGGACGTTTAACGTTTTTTTTTATTTTTTATTTTTTTAACACAGCTTTTCAAAATTCCAGTTGTGAATGCCTGAAAGAGCAAACACAAGGCTTTCAGATTTTTATTTTATTTATTTATTTATTTATTTATTTATTTATTTATTTTGGTGAATAAGGTTCCGCGTTTACTTCCTAAGCTTTTGGTGGTGTTGAAATCCCTATAGGCCCATATACTGTAGGTAAATGGCTGGAGAGAAGAGGGCTCTGATGGAACTGTCCCGTGACAGGCTTTCGAAACAAGGCCCCCGTTGGCTACGGAACGTCCCGGAACCGCTGACGTTCCCCCGGTCTTCCCGTGACCCTGGAACATGGCGGTTTCTGCGGCGCCCTGCTGCGTTTCAGCGTTGGTCATGCGTGAGGTCGGAGAGAGGGAGAGAGAGCGCGTGCGGGGGGGCGAGGTCCTGTAACAAAGCTCTGAGGAGAGGGGGTCACACGGATGTTACAGCAGCTGAAAGTGTCACTCAGGGAATTATAACTTTTTTTCCCCTTCTGAAAGTTCCCTGGCAGTGCGGCTGCCTAAGTGAGGGGGGATTAAGTTAACCCCGCGTTTAGGGGAAGAGCAGAGCGGGATTAGGGCGGCCGGCTTGGACACGGCGGGCGCTCAGGCAGGGAGCGCCGCCTTTTTAAGAAGGAGAGGAAAAAAGAAACCTCCCCCATGCACACATCCTGCTCCCATGCACCCAGGCCTGGACAGACATGTAACCGGCTTCTAGAACACTGGAAGACCCAGGTACACTTACACAGATAACCCAGATACTCTCACACAGGTAACCCAGATACTCTCACACAGATAACCCAGACACACTCACACGGGTAACTCAAAGACGCTCACACAGGTAACCCAGATACTCTCACACAGGTAACTCAAAGACGCTCACACAGGTAACCCAGATACGCTCACATAGGTAACTCAAAGACGCTCACACAGATAACCCAGATACACTCACACAGGTAATCCAGGCACACAAGTAAACCATGGACACTCACACGGGTAATCCAGGCACACTCACACAGGTAACCGAGGTACATCCACACAGGTGATCCATGGACACTCACACAGGTTAACACAGGTAAATCAAATCCCACAGACCTCTCTCCTCTCCGGGTCACAGTCGATGGCTCCTGCGCCGCCTGGACTTGCCCCGTAAATCATCAGTGGCGGCGATTGCCGTCGACGCCCTGTAGGCAGCGACTGTCAGCCTCGGCCTGCTAATGATGCATGGGGTCTGTTTACGGCTCAAAATATTTATTATATCACAGAGAGGAACAGACTAAACGCTCTGTCTGATCAACTAACTAAAAGGACGGAGAGCTCGCAGTCTTTAATACGCCTCAGTCGACACACCAATTAAATCCAGAGCTCTCTCTCTCTCACTGGAAAAACATACATTTGGGACAACACCTACGACTGAAACATTCTCAGTTCTTCCTGTGCGAAAATGCTGCTCGGTCTGTAAGAATGGAGTAATTGGGAAGGTTGGCAGAACACATTTTTCCTTTGAAACGACAACAGCCTTTTTCCTCCAGAAACTCCGACTGAGCGCGCTCGGTCTGCCCGGGACGGGCTCTGATCGCGTCACGCGGTCGCGGAGCGGCAGAGGCGGTCGTCGTCATTTCGGCGCCGTGCGCGTGACCGCGCGTCGCGCCGAACGTCGCGGTGAGCGCTCCGGTCGCCGGACAGACGTTCGCGCCGGGATCCGTAGCGCCCAGGCGAGGGCTGGACTCCGCTCGTGTCATTTCCATTATCCCGCGACAGCCGTCACCCCGCCGGGGGAGACGCCGGTGACGGGTGCCTTTTTCTCTTCTGGAGTCAAATCAGATCTTCAGCTCGGGGGACGAGAGTAATTGGTGGGACAGGTGACACAAACACGGAAACTGGGACGTGATGGGAACCCTGTGCAGTAAACACACTCAGTTTGGCCTTTTTTTCCCGTCTTTTTTTGGCCAGTTGTAAAAGACACCCAGATCCCAGTAATATTTTGTGCTTTATTATCTGAATTTGGTTTATCGGTACGTACATAAATGCGAGCCTGTGCGTGTGTGACTTGCGTGTACATTGTCAGCCACTGCACTAGTCTGGGAATTGCACACGATGTGTTGAAACCTGATACTGTACATATTATGGGATGGCAGACGTTCTCTAGCGGCAGCGAATCACGCTGAGAGCATCCCTCAGAACGACAAGTTATCTAAAAAACGACATTTCTCTTTTTTTTTTAAGAAAGGCTATTTGCAAAATAGTGGGAATTGCTCTTATTTCCCCCGTTCCCGAAATAACAAGTTAAGATCGCGAATGGGTGCACTTGTGATGCGTTCTCCACTGAGAGCTATTTTTCTCGCATGTAGTACAATTTCAAAGGAAGTAGTTACATGTTCCCGACTCCCAGTACATTTATTAGTCTTGAGTGTCAGCAGTGGGAACCGAGGTATTGAATCCCAGATCTTCGCGGGTTCTCTAAACCCGGTGTTTTTGAACATCGCTGGGTGCGGAGAGTGCGCGATGCCTTATTTATTTCTTTTTCCAGTTTAATAGAAAGGGCCCATAGGCCAAGTGCAGTAGGCCTCCGCAGGGAGGCCCCAGAGACCCTGTATCCAATTGTGTTTGTCAAGGCTCCGATGCATCATGTCATGGGGGTCTAATGTGCTCCCCGCGCTTTCTTTTGCATGCTCCAAGTATTTCCAGTAAAACCGAGCCTGTCACTGAAAAAACACACACATAAAAAAAAAAAAAAACTATTTTGCAAACACTGCTCACTTCTCCGAATTCTCCAGAGCAGGGAATTCCCCCCTCTTGGTCTTTATCTTGTGGTAGAAGCTGACAGACCAGTGAACCTTGTTGTCAGCCATGACAGGCTTATGGCTATTTTGTAAAAAAAAAAAAAGACGTGGAGCAAAACAAAGACCTCGGCGGCGGCGGTTAGCTATCTGAGGAGCGCGGCTGTGAGCTTGGGCAGAGGGAGACACCGGGGAGCGGGGGAAACGAGAAGTCCTCGCAGACCTCTGGAAAGAGCAGTGTAGCCCTAATGGTCTGCGCTGTAGGAGAAACGCAGCTTTCGCTGAGTGCAGCAGGAGCATTCAGCGCATCGCCTTGTGTAGCCTTGCCGACAACAACGATACGTGTATGCAGTGAGCTCCGTAACGTTTGGTACAAAGCACTTGATTTGGTTCTGTACTCCACCGTTTTTGATTTGTAATCAAACCATTCATATGTGGTTTAAGTGCAGATTCTAAGCTTTCATTGAAGGGTATTTTGTATATATTTTGGTGTCACCATGTAGAGATTACAGCACTTTTAGTCCCCCACTTCAGGGCATCATATTGTTTGGGTGGGGGAGTGGATGTTAAGTACGGTGGGGGTGTGGGTGTTGGGTGGGGTGGGGTGGGGGAGTGGATATAGGGGTGATTGTCCCACAGAACTGTACCTCATTCTGTGCTCTGTGTATTTTCAGGCGTTTTCTCCCATTGCCAATCACACATCTGATATTTTCTTGCTGCACAAATGATGCATCTCCTGAAGCGACCCATGTATGATAGTTAAATGAAATAATGGAGTCCATAAAGATCTATTCATGTTCTGTTAGCTGTATCACGTACACATCTTTATGTGAAAAAAGATCATAATTTTACATGTATGTCCCTTAAATGGCTACAGTGAGCACATGTTGCTATTAGCTGAAGTAGTTATAAACCAGTGGGAAGAGGGAATAATTGGGGGCCTGGAGCATTTCTGATGATGCAATCAATGTTTTTTTTTTTTTTTTTTCCTCCCCCTTCGGGAAACGGTATAGGTTTGGGTTAAGCCCAGATAAAAAGGGAAGTGTCTGTTTTGATATACTCAGGAAATATGCCACGGTTTCATATAATAACTATTTGGCGCATGCTTGTATGTTGACTTTTTTCCAAAGGTCATAAAAAGCACTTAATTTTCATTGCTCCCCTCACAGTCCCAGTCAGGTAAACGTGAAAGTGTTTATGTTTTTAAGAGGGGAAAAAGTGATCCTCGGAGGTGTGTGTTTAGCATGCATTTCCTGTCTGCTGCTCGTGAGTTCCTGTGGGAAGCTCGCATGAATCCTGCTGGTTCCCACGCAGGTCCTTCTCGCGCAGGCCTGAAGCGCGAGGCGGCCAACGCGAAAGGTTAGGAAAAATGAAGACGGACGCTGGAGAGCAAGGCTTCCTGGTTCACGACCCGCTTGGGCTGTGCGGATTGACGATGACAACGTTATCCTGTGAGGATGTGGCTCTGCGGGGACGGAGGAACAATGGACATGGCTGTGTTGTCTGGTACAAATGTAAAAAAAAAAAAAAATGCTGCATTAACCCGGCTTCATTTGTTAACAGATGAATGGAGTAACAGGAGTGTTTAAAAAGTAACCGCAGAAGAAGAGATGGAGGCAGCTTCGGAGGAGGGGGAATGCCGTTTATGAAGTGATAACGCACTCTCTTTACCGCTCCGGTCCTTTTCCCAGGGCGCTTAATGAAAGTTCACATCCGAGCCTGTTATCGTTCAGGACACCCGTTTCTTTCCCATGAATCGAAGATGGAAAAAAAGGATAGTTCCTCTTTGTTCTTACTACCTCTGCAGATAGTATTCACATAAGAGTGAAACAGCCACAGTCGTGACATCCTAAAGTAAACCTGTCTGTCCTACATTTTCATCTCGCCTGTTTTTTTTTTCTTTTTCTTTTTCTTTTTTTTCCCGATCTTGGGAATTTGCTTCAATTTAATAGTTTGACAGAGTTTTCCTGCTTTTATCCACTTAGAAAGTGCACATTTCTGAAACAGTAAATGTTCCCATCGCAGAAACTCCCAGGGGCTCGATCTCATTACGGCTTGCATGTGGAAAAATAAACTATTTCGCACATGTGACCGTGAAGAAAAAGAAAAGTCTGAAAAAAAGAAAATTGTGAATGCATGCATTGCATATTAAAAAATAACATTCTCAAAAAAGAAATATTACAAAAGAAAATATATTGTGAATATAAGCACGACATATGTTTTACAACATTTTACAGTTTAACACTTCGCATTTAAGTTTTGATTTTTAATTTTTAAATGTGAACTTATTTGACGTCTCGCAGAGAATGTAGTGACCGCATTAACAGACATGCATGCAGGGTACTGTATCATCGCAAGTTGCTGTTGAGGAAAGCAACACCAGGGGGAGGTACTGCAGCTTTGTCACACATAAATCATTACCACAACCCTATGCCAGCGCTGAGAGCTCTGTGTGTGAGGTTAATTCAGTTTGTTAATGAGCATCATAATAAACTCAGAGCAGATTCTCCATTACCTGACCCTGTTTTGTGATATCCATAAAAACAATATTACAAAACAATGTGCTGTATCATAAGACGAAGAAAGAAGGAAGCATTTAAAAATTATTTCTACAGTAAAAATGTAGCTCTTATTTTTAGTGTATAAACAAAGCATACTTAGGAGGAGCTTGTGGCCACTATTCAAAGAATTTTATTAAAACCTTCATTTTTTTGGTGTGGGTTATGACGTTACAGTTACACTCAATTTTTCAGTTTCCCCCTTTTCGTCATTAATTTTTTTTTTTTAACTTCAAAAATTTGAGCATTTTATTTTATTGATATTAAACAAAAAATAGTATTTCATAAATAAGTTAATTTCCTAAATCAAATCACTGATTTAACTGGCTTTATTCAAAATAGCACACTTAGTGTATATAGAAATAAGGATATAAGGATTATATAAGGGCATATATGATATTGAATGTGGACCCCAGTTTTCTCATTGAAGTCCAGGGGTGGAGGGGGTGGGGGGAAAAGGGTGCGTTTACAGGGAGATCCGAATCGTAAGTCTGACAGTGTTCAAACCTGGCAGTTACAACTGAAGAAGGAGAGAGAGAAAGTAAATCACATCACAGCTAATAAGATGATTAAAAATGACAAACCGGGTGTCTAGTGCGGCACTGCCCAGTTAATGAGATGCCAGGCGAGCGAAGGGAAGCTGTAAAGTCCTGGGAGAGTTCATTACATGTCAGTCAAAGCGGCTCTCTGTTTCTCCGTCGCAGGCCACGTCACTTTGACCGAAGAGGCCGTGCCCTGGAAAGAGGGAAAAAAAAAAAAAAAAAGAAGCGTTTCGTCCTGTCTTTCTCCGTCTTTTCTACGTTTTCGTTTCGCGAGTCCGCGATGTGACATTGTGACGCGCCGCAACATTTACAAAGTAAAATTATGATTCTGTCGTAGCAGTATACAAATTATGTTTTAAATCACACCGTGGGTCACGTTTTTACCTCGTTAAAATTGTCTCAAATAATCAGACACTACCTTACACATCGCTCTTTCTAACAAGTATGTAGTCCTCAAAAATATAAAAACGCTTGCTCAATGAAATGCGTATATATTATTCATATTATGTAAATGTGTGTTCAAATCGCTGTTAAACATACACATTTGCATAATTTGCATTTGATTTTTAAATAATAAGGTGGAGATCAAAAACAATGGGAGTGACATATGCACATGGTTAATTAACCTCTCCTTGTGTTTTCGTTGGCATACAGTGTAATTTAATGGCTGTGACCTATGCTTTTCTATGAGAGCTCCCTGTTCCATTGCTTTAACTCCAGTTACGAAACATAAAGAAATGCATTTTTCAGAGTGAAATTTATACGTATCTACTGGACACGTATGCTATATGATACTACATTGTCCTTCAAACTGTAATTAATAATGTTTTCATGAATATGAACATTTAGACTGAGAAATGTTTATCTTATGACTTGTACTGGTAGACGGGTTCAGTAATAAATATTAATGGCAGCAAAAAATAAAAGTATTATTTGTATATCAAATAATCATATACCAAATCAAATAGCATTTTGTATAGTTGCATTGTGTTTCCGCCATGGTGTTGCTTCAAAGCATTCAAAAATCCCAAATAAAAATTCCAAATAGAACAGAAATGTATGAGTCCAATTTCAGAAAAATTGCATAAGAAGTTCAAATTTGGTGGGTTTCTGTGATGTAATAGTTTCATAAAACAGCTCGTAAAGAACTCATTCAGCATTTGACTGCAAGTCTATAGCACCAACATGTAAAACTGTCAAATGCAATATGTTGACTGGGCAGGTCACTTTAAATTTGCTTATTAGATAAATTGTTCCTAATCCTTAATATTTCTCAGAAATCTGCATTCTCCCTACCCCCCAAAAGATAATTATTATTCATGAGGATATGGACTTGGATGGGATGTGAAATTAGAAAGGAAACTAGATGCCTCACGTATTAAAACGAACCTGCAAGACATTGATCAAAAACAAAAATTGGAAATATAAATCTTCTTATTTCTGTCCATCCTTCATCTTCTAGGGCTTTTGTCCTTCACTTGGCTGGCCAGTGATTTCAGGGGTATGTCTCTTAAATAAAAAAAAAAGAGCTTCTCAGTATATATAAGGCATTAGTAACAACTTTTTACCCTAATTTTAATCCTAACATTGACTGACAATGCTGTCAGACCCCAGGATGGGTTTATACAGTTATTACAAGCATTTTTTGTCTGTCCATGGCACTTTGGATTATTCAAGATTATGTTGTAATCCCTTTAATCCTCATTGCATTAAGATTTCAGTCAAAATACCGAACGGTAATGTACCACTCAGTGCCGATGAAGTCTTAAGCATGTTATGAGATCTGGAAGCCGCCTCTATTTCTTCATTTATATGATTATTTGTTCTTGGGGAAAAAAAACCTCCATTGTCGATGGACTGCGCAACAGTGCAATTTCTTCCTGAGTTTCCAAAAGATGATTTATGTTGGTTTTTTTTTCTTCTTCATTTTAACACAAAGCTATGAGCTAAACCTTTACTGCTGACAAACAAAGACAAGGAATGAGTATGATATGATGTCAGTAGCCAGTCTGAATATTTAATTTTGCTTTTGTTCCCCCCCACCCCCAATCGACACACACACACACACACACACAGCCACACACACACACAGAAGCCAGTGGGCACAAATATTTTGACAATGTGAAAGCTTTTTAAAAGACTAAATTCAAAATTTCCTGCAAGATTAGTCCAATCTTAAAAATCTCCAGGATGGGAACATTTAAGGGTACTGTAAGATGAATATACTGTAGGCTTAGTGTCCAATGCTTTTGCACACCACAACACACTTCTTCTGCCAGCTTCAGAGCTGCACATTTGGTATCTATAGTTCTTTTACTGATGATTGTTTTCTTTTCTCGGCTTTCAGTGCTGCGAATGAATCCCTTACCAAATGTGCTTCTACGTGTCCTACAAAAGTCCTGCATAAGGCAGGAGCTGTATGTAGAAACCGTGACCCTAAAAACCTTCAATTCTCCTAAAACATTCATTCAACGGTAATTCTCCCACTGAAGCTCTTTATGCAGTTAAGTAAATATCTATGAGATCTTCCTTGAGTGCTCATCTTAGCTGATTTTTTGCTGTAGCATTTATCTGTGTTTATAAATGCTTGCTATATGTAATATATGCACAGTGAACAAACAGTTGAATTACTTGTTGAAGTTAAATGACACTCCACACACTGGCCAGGGGGACAGAAGAGATGTGTCACATGGAAAAGCCAATCGAGCGAGCAAGAAGAAGAGTGGTCTAGATGGAGTTTCCCATCAGTCCTAACCTGATTTTCGATCGTCCACAGCACTGTTAATGCAGTTTACAGGCTCACATTTGGCCCTGAGTTGTGCTCCTCTGTGGCGTATATGAAACAGGAAGTTCCCCTCCGTGAAACCAGGCCAGTACCGGCAGGTAGCCTGCACTCAGCCTTCATGGCCTAACATGTATGCCCAGTCCCGCAAAGAAGAGACTAAACAGATAAGATGATGAGCATCCTGCTGTTACAGCACGGAGATGCTGAGTGTCTCACTGATCTTTACAGCACCGAGATGCTGAGCGTCTCACTGATCTTTACAGCACCGAGATGCTGAGGGTCTCACTGATCTTTACAGCACTGAGATGCTGAGCGTCTCACTGATCTTTACAGCACCGAGATGCTGAGGGTCTCACCCCACTGATCTTTACAGCACTGAGATGCTGAGCGTCTCACTGATCTTTACAGCACCGAGATGCTGAGCGTCTCACTGATCTTTACAGCACCAAGATGCTGAGCGTCTCACTGATCTTTACAGCACCGAGATCCTGAGGGTCTCACCTCACTGATCTTTACAGCACTGAGATGCTGAGGGTTTCACCTCACTGATCTTTACAGCACCGAGATGCTGAGCGTATCACTGATCTTTACAGCACCGAGATGCTGAGCGTCTCACTGATCTTTACAGCACCGAGATGCTGAGCGTCTCACTGATCTTTACAGCACCGAGATGCTGAGGGTCTCACCTCACTGATCTTTACAGCTCTGAGATGCTGAGCGTCTCACTGATCTTTACAGCACCGAGATGCTGAGCGTCTCACTGATCTTTACAGCACCGAGATGCTGAGCGTCTCACTGATCTTTACAGCACCGAGATGCTGAGGGTCTCACCTCACTGATCTTTACAGCACTGAGATGCTGAGCGTCTCACTGATCTTTACAGCACCGAGATGCTGAGGGTCTCACCTCACTGATCTTTACAGCACCGAGATGCTGAGCGTCTCACTGATCTTTACAGCACCGAGATGCTGAGCGTATCACTGATCTTTACAGCACCGAGATGCCGAGCGTCTCACTGATCTTTACAGAACTGAGATGCCGAGCGTCTCACTGATCTTTACAGCACCGAGATGCTGAGTGTCTCTCTGATCTTTACAGCACCGAGATGCTGAGTGTCTCACTGATCTTTACAGCACCGAGATGCCGAGCGTCTCACTGATCTTTACAGAACTGAGATGCCGAGCGTCTCACTGATCTTTACAGCACCGAGATGCTGAGGGTCTCACCTCACTGATCTTTACAGCACCGAAATGCTGAGCGTCTCACTGATCTTTACAGCACTGAGATGCCGAGTGTCTCACTGATCTTTACAGCACCGAGATGCTGAGTGTCTCTCTGATCTTTACAGCACTAGATGCTGAGCGTCTCACTGATCTTTACAGCACTGAGATGCTGAGGGTCTCACCTCACTGATCTTTACAGCTCTGAGATGCTGAGCGTCTCACTGATCTTTACAGCATCGAGATACTGAGCGTCTTGCTGATCCCCCCCCTTTCTCTCTGCAGATTCTGAGCTCTATTTTAAACAAAATATTTCACGGCACGACAGGGGAGATTGGTACGGTTAGTTTGACTTCCCAAAGTCCTCATCTGTCCACATTCATTTACTCGACATGGCACAGAGTATATATATATATATATGATTATAACTGTGCCAGGGCAGTTTTTAGAGAGGACTGCATCGAGCAGTTTGGCCATGAGCTAGTGTTATTTTACACACTGGTGCGTCTCCTGTTCATCCCACAGGGAGGTAACCACGTCGCCTCAAACAATGTCACACACCAGCATCCACCCAGTACCAGACCACACGGAGCTGAGGTCACATACTCAAAGTAATATGCTCTGAACACAGTAAACCGCTTCTCTAAACATGCTTCCAAACTGCCGACTTTACTGCGGGCGTCAAGCGACACCAGTAACATTTCAGATCTCGCCGTCGTTCACCAGAAACCTTGAGTTTCCTCTGTGTCACTTTCAGCAAGGACACTGTGTTTGGGGGAAAAGTAGGTTACGGTTTGCTTTTAGGACATATGACCCCTGTGACTCTGGCTTCACCCCTGGGTCCCGAGGCTGCGAGCGGACGGGCGCCCTCTCCCCCAGCAGGAGCTGGGTCGGCCGGTCAGAGTGCACGGGCAGCCTAGAGAGGCTTTCACAAAGCGCCACGCTCAAACTCGCCCCCCTCCCGAGCGCCCGACGCGGCATGTCGTCCCCCCGAACGCGACCGGTGAGGGCTCGTCCCCTCCCCTCCCCTGGCTGCGCGGGGACGGTCGACCCTACACCCCCCACCCCCTCCGAGGGACTACTGTCACCCCCCCCCCTCGCCCCGCTCGCCCAGCGGGATCTGAACCGGCTCCAGTCAGACGCGGGTCTAGCGGGTCGCGGCCGCGATGGACACGGGAGAGAGGCTCCCGCTCGTGTTTGTTAGCTGCTGTTCTGCCGTCAGACTTGGCGTTGCCTCGGTGTCCCAATTATTCACAAGCAAAACTGACACCGATCACACGTGGGAATAACGTGTGCTGAGATATTCCAACAACTGGTCAAACGGGCGATGGGTCAAATTTACACCACTTTGCTTTGATTCAAACTCCATAACTGTGTGGCACGCGCTCTTGCCTGGGAATCAAATTACGTCTACGGACGAAGGCGTTTCCACACGATCTGCTTTGTGAAATAGAAATACTGGGTGACCTTATTCTCGCCAGTGAAAAATCTCAAGTTTAGGAGACAGACTGTCTGTTAACAATGATGGTTTCTGAGATTCCCCTTGAGTAGAAATAAACACTTTTGATGCGAGTTTACTGTCCCTGTGTCACTCTAAACCCACACGGCAGGACAGACGACATGAAAGACCACAGCTGCTTGGATAAACTCCGTCAGCAGGGCAAAAGCAGGGCATAAGCAGGGCATAAGCAGGGCATCTGACAGTACTGTTCTTACTGACGCCAGTCAGGTCTGGGATAGGTCCAGCAAAGAAATGAACTACGTCCACTGTAAAAAAAACTCTAAACTACAGGGTATGATATGGAACTTCTGTTCCTATTAGCGTACTACACACTTTTTTCAGAAGTCAAGCTGTGATTTAGAGTAGCGGTTCCACCGAAGCGTTTTGACAGATATTGTTCGTGTTTTCGGTCTTTGCCGCGGTAAACCGAGGCAGCGCACTCAGAGTGCCGACCCCCCGCGGAGTCTAAAGACTAGCGCACATCAGCTTTCTGCGCGAGCGTTTCTCCGTGCCGAGCTCTCAGTACGAGGAACTGCAAAAGCAAACAAGTGACATGATGACGCGCCTTCAAACGACGACAAAAGACAATGGCTTAAAACACGCGCTAATCACAAGAAGCGATATTGAATTAAAGCTCGAAAAAGATTCCCCTTTACAATCCCTTTCTTGTCTCAGTCAGCACGTTTTCAATGAAAAGTCGCTTTTACTGTGAAATTGGAATTTTGCCCACATTTGGTTGATTTCTTCATTTCGGTTTTTTCATCTTCACTGAAGATGGTCTCGTAAAATGTTTCTTTTTTTCAAATGAACTGAAGCCAAATGAGCTGATGCTCTGAAGATATAATTCTGCAAATAATTGTTGTGAAATCAACTTTTAAAAGCTATTAATTTGGATTCTTTTCCTGTGGCCGTGGCAAAGTAAGTTCTCGCAATATTGTCATCAAAGTGATCAAAGTCAAAGGCTTATAGTGGATGATAAGTCTAGTAAATTTATAAACAGAACTACAAGGCGTAGCAGTTTGTACTTTGCTTCCAAAAGTGAATCCATTTTAAAAGAGAGACAGCCATACATTGAGGAACCATATGTGTCTTTGTACCTACAGACCACATATGACAGGCAACAGTGTAACTGAGAATGTGTTAATAACTGGAAATTACCCCCTTTCAAAAGGGACTGTTTTACGGGAGAAGTCTGCTGGAATACGGTCATGTGGTCAGCGTTTTGTGACAGCTTCTGCAAGTATCCCAAAGCCCCTGATCAATATCACCACCGATGGGCATTGATCCCAAAGAGAAATCTAAACTGAATTCCACAAAGGCAACGTGAACGTGATGAATAGAAACTGATTTGATAGGCTGTTTAATAAGTCCGCTCTTCTGTTTGTGCAGTGTGAAAAAGCTGAGACCCTCCACAATTTACACGAGGATATGAGGACACAACAGCCTACCTAGAAGGCAAATACAAATATTGCATGTTTAAATAAACACCCAACAGTGTTGTAAAATACAGTTCCTTTTAAATGTAAACTGATTTAAAAACAACTACACATGTATTTACACTGTGCGTTCATACAGTACATATGGGCATACGTATATAATTGTGTATATAATTATACATAAACAACAGTTCAGCTGTTTCATATCAGGGCTAGTCATATGAGTCAGCTAATATTAAAAGATATTAAACAGTATTTATGTAAATATAATTTGTCATGAACCATAAGTAAACACTGTCGATGGTTTCACAAGAAGGTACGGACTGTATAACTGAACAGCTGTACTGAACCAAAGAACCTTTTTAAATTGTAAACTGAAATAGTGGCATTTTTTCCTGTAAACATATGACAGGGAGACAGGACAAAAAAACTTTGGCTTTGTTCAGAAACAGTGTACAATGCATGCGATGATGGTAAAACTGAGCATGCACAGTAGGTGACGGTAATGACTGCTGTTTTTTTTTTTTTTTTAGCTGTATAGATTGATCAATGAGGAGATACTCTACCCAGTGTAGAATCCTGAACCTTTCTTTGTTTACTGAACTATACAAAGAAAAAATAATTTATTTTTGGCAAGATTCCCGTAAGATAACATGAACTTATAAACAACTGCATATGTGTATTTCATCAAAGCCAAATTAATTAATGGTGTTTATAAATGGTGCATTTAAGGTAGGCATGGATTTGCTAACTCAGCCTGTTTCTTCATTGTATCTCTAAATTCATTATTCTCAATTATTCCTCCTCCTATCCATAAGCACAAACTCCCACCAGTGACCTGATTGCTGGAAATGTACAGGCGCTTCATTTAGCTGAATAACACTCAAACGTGTGTGTGTGTGTATTTGTTATTGCAAAATGTATTTATTTTTTGTTGATGATCATCTCGTTTCTCTCTTGAACAAATCATTTAAATGAAAGGCTACAAAAAAGAAAACAGCACATGGCTGATATGAGAGAGAGAGTTTGTGGTTTGTGCATGCGCACGTGTGTGTTCATGTGCATGACTAGCGTGAGTATGTGGGCGTGCGTGTACATTTGTGCACGAGAGTAAGTGAGAGTGAGAGGTGAGGGAGAGAGAGACGCATGCACCGGGAACAGCGTGTACTGGCGTGGGGGTTAATAGCGTGTTTGGGCCCTGTGTCACACGCGTCATGCGGACACAGCCTTCCCGGGACCGAGAGCGGGGGAGGGGGGAGGGGGGCTCCTGCAAACGAGCGGGGCCCGGGACGGACTGCCGCCTGACACGCGTTTTCATGGTGCCTGGTCCCCGTAATGAACCGGGCTGGAAAAGTGACTTAAAAGCGCGCGCCTCACAAGACCCTCTTAAGGGGGGGGGGGATCAATACTGAAAGGCTTTGGTAATTGCCGCCCGCTTCATTAAAAGCGTGGCGGGCCCGTCGCCGAGGATCGCCGTCTCGGCGACAGGGCCTCGTCAGGGCGGCCGGATTAAAAACGCGCGCTTTTGAAACATCTCCACATCGCGGTAAACATTCTGATTGCTTTCTGGAAAAAAGGGATGATCTCCAATCCCCTGTATCAAAGCCGGCTAATTTGGCAGTTTGGAATATGTGAACGTCTGGGAAAAAAAAAAAAACGTGGAACTTTAATGCAACGAGTTTGCTGCTTATATCTAGTCCTGCGCTGTATTTGCATGTTCGTCTATACGTTTACAAAAAATGTATTCTGCGTACCACTAAAAATACGACTTAGATTAATTATATCAAATATATTTTCAAGAATCTTACACAATTAAGCGTTTCAGTTGTATACTACAGTACAATCAGAGCGCTAATTTTGTTTGGCCCAAAATGTACAGTTTGAGCATTAACAACGTTTTGTTATGCCAGCTTGTAAATCAGAAATACCCCTTTCGCCATGCAAGGTATATGAATAAACATCACACCACGCTTTACAGTTCACAACTAATTTTAGTGCCTTGCAACATGGACGAGTCCTCTGGAAATCAAAGAGTAAATGTCACATATTGATCTGCGGCCGGCGTTGGAACATTGACATTCTCTCGTTTTACGCGAGGAGGAAATCAGCCGCACGCCAATTAGACCTGTTTACCCTGGGAAGACCGCAGAGGGCGTGCCGGGAACGCGGTCCCCGCGAACGCAAAAGGCTGCTTTTCGGCCCTTTCTTGGAAACCGTCGGGGCGCGGTAACGGATCCGAGCTCCAGCGGGGGCCGCTGACCGTAAGAGCACGGCGAAGGTTTTGCCCGCGAGACCCCCCCCCCCCTCTGTCGCTTCTCAGAACCGCCACCACCGGCCGGGCCTTCGGACGTGCGCGCCACCTCCACGGGCAATCCACGCGTTACTGTAAAATAACGTTCATTTGTTTGCCTAAAAAAAAAACAACCTTCGCCATAAGAGCGAACTCCTTCCGGAAAGCAGAGGTTTAAAAAAAACCTCAACAGGCTCTTCAGCAGAGTCAGTATTAATGCGTTTCCAGTTTATTGTGTTTTATGTGTGTTTTCCTTTCCCAGCAGATAGCATGTGTGCTCGGTGATAGGTGACAGCTTTCCCCCAAAAGGGAAAGCAGCGGGAACCATGAGAGCAGGTCCCTGGGCTTAGCGGAGGGAGGGGGAAGTTATTGATCGTGACGCACGCTTCCAGCGCACCTTCCCTGTGACCTGGAAGGAAGATTTGGGCTGGCAGGGCCGTTCTGTCCCTGACAGCTCCCACAGAGTGAGGGTGGTGGGGATGGGGCGGGCGGGGGGGGGGTATTGTCAGCCCCCCACTAACCCCCCCACCCCCCGCCACAATGTCACCCCAGACCGCTCGTAGCTCCGTGTCCCTCGCTGGGTATTTCTGGCTGTTGCTACAAGGTGAGTTGAGCTGCCTGTCTCGCTTAGCTTCTCTTTGACTGTACACAGGTCTGTCACAAATCCCCCCCCTCCCCTCTCCCCTTCACTCTCCCTCTCAGTAAATGGCCTCAGGACCGGCACAAACTATTTCACTCAGGTTCATGTCGCTGCGCGTTCTGACCGTGCCGTTTGCCGATGTCTAAACACCGTGTCTAATGGGTGCGTTTCCTGCAGGTCTGCCCACCTCCCCACCTCCCCCTCCACCGCAGACAGGTAATCGCTCCCTGCCTTCAAGGTGTGTGGCCACACCGCTCGGTGTGTGCGTGACATCACCTTTTACCGCTAAAATGACCCTGGAGCGGAGGGATAGCGGGAGCCTTCTTTTTTTTTAACAGGGTCCTGGGCCTGGCAGGGCAGTTTTCCACCAGCATGCTAGCGCTAGCGCAGTGCTTCATCTCAGAGGTGGGCCGGCGCGGCCTGCATGGGAACGGCTAACGCCTGTCACGCCGGCCCCCAATCGCAATGGATCATAAGCAATAAGCTCGGGGGTCCGCCAGGGGTTACGGACAATACGCCTCTGTATCTGCGTCCATTCATCTCCTGAGAGGAAATGACTAAATCCAATACGGCCCCTGATAGAGATCGGGCCCTGCCGCGCGACTCCCGCGCGCGGATCGCTTCCCAGATAAACGCCGCCGCTTCCTGCCCTCTCCCCTCCGTCTCCCGGAGGTTCCCTCGAGACGGATGGGCTTGGGCGCCTCGTCCGCCTCTCTGTGGTTGCTTCACGCCGCTCGGACACTCTGCAGGAGCAAACAACACTGTCTCTGTCTCTGAGCCGCTCTGTGTGTCTCTGAGATGCTCCGTGTGTCTCTGAGCCGCTCTGTGTGTCTCCTGGTGACTCTGTGTCTCTCTGAGACTCTCTGTGTGTCTCTGAGATGCTCTGTGTGTCCCTGAGACTCTGTGTGTCTCTGTGTGTCTCTGAGACTCTGTGTGTGTCTCTGGGTGTCTCTGAGCCGCTCTGAGTGTCTCTGAGACTGTGTGTGTGTGTCTCTGAGCCGCTCTGTGTGTCTCTGAGACGCTCTGTAGAAAGTGCAAATGAATACCACTGCGATCCACATTTTATCCGGATATGTAAAAATTAATGTGGGGCAGTTTATAAGTGGATTGCAAATAAGGAAGAAAATGCTAATTAATCTCTGATTGTTATTCAAAGTTTCAGTCCAACGGCCATGCGTAAGGTGAAGGTAACATACTGTAGCCTTTAAGACTCCTTAAATTAAGACATGTCATTTCAGGCATATTGACTCTATGGTGACTCCAACATTCAGAAGAGGAAACACGTTATATTTGAATAACTGGTACAGAAGTAGGATTTGTAGGTGGGAAGGGCATTTGTAGATGGGAAATTCCTAGATGCCATCAACTGTAGCAGCCTTTCTCATATTTTTTAAAGCATGTACATAAAATACAAACAGTTTTATAAAACAAAAGCTGAACACAGAGTCAGTTTGCCAGTGGCATTATATCTAGCTTCATGGGTGATTTATTTTTCTGATTTCATTGAACATTTTCCACATTAATTAACATTACCTAATAATTATAGTGTCTGTTAAGAGACTTTAAAATACACCAAACAGCTGATTTCAGGGCCACGTATTTTCAATATTGTAATCAATAAACAAATTATTCCTTTGAGGAGGAACTCAGGAGTTAAGATCCACCTCTTCCTGCAGTAAAAAAAGGACAGATTAATAACTAAAATACTGATCAGAAAACGTAGATAGATAATTACCAGCATATTTTCCATAAACTGCCTAATGCAATACCCTCCTTTCACAAATCAAAATCAGGGAAAAGATAAAAAAAGAGAAACTTTGGGTTTTCACTGACGCCCGCGGCGGGCAGGCTCCGCTAACCGCCAAACTGGGCCGCGCTAGGAGGCCGCGGCTCGCTCGATATCCTCGTTAGCCGCCGCCAACGAAAGCAACGCGCGCGCCTCGATTCACTTCACGTCTCTAACCCGCCCCCCCCCCACCCCGTCTCAAAAGACACCTCATTTCATACTTGTTTACGCCGCTCCGCTCGGATCTGAGGTTCAAAATCACTTTTTGCATTTTTTATTCTAAATTAAGCCCCGCAAATTCCATGTACACGTCGGGTAGTTTTGACAAACATCACCTCCCCCCACCCCCCCACCCCCCCCTTTTCTGGGCGTGGGGATTAGGAAGAACAAAAGCTAACGCGCTGGAGACGCGCGTTAAAGCCAGCCCTCCCTGTCAACGCTTAAGGCTACTGGGAACAGATTATAAAATCTTAACCTTTCAGTGAGATAGAGCGCACCATCAGGAATTCACAAAACTTAAATAACTAGTTAATTGATGTCATTTTCTCGGGTGTAAATGTTAGGGGATAGAGGCACGAATCTGCTCTTTGACAGCAATATATGGCGGTTCGTATTTTTAAATGATTGAATTATTCCAAATAAAGAACACTTTTAATTGTGATATACAAGGTTTGTAAAAAATTAAACCTGCTCCAGATAAGAAAGAGTATTACTGATTACTGTATGAATGATTCTGAAAAATCACATCTCAGTACAAGTTATGGGAATTGGAATTTAAGGGTGAGATCTGAACATTCAAAAATGCATTTAAAAGTGAACAGCTTTACTGTCCTGTTCTGTTTGTACAGTGGAGAATCACATGACTGACCCATCGTACACTGAATTGCACTATACTTAGAAGAGCTTAAAGGTTTTGTATAATCAACCAAACTATGAAGTATTTTTAAGATAGGAAGCCAAAGAGATAAGAATAAATTACAAAAAAATAAGTAGAAATGACAAAATGATGTATTGAACTACAACCGATCTCAATTTTGTTTCTTGGCTCTAGGTTAATAGAAGGGTTGATTGGCTACAATCTTGGGTCTTTAAAACATAGCTCAACCAGATGGGGTACAAAAGGTCAGCCATGCCTTATCAACCAGGCAACGACACTGACCAACTATTTGAGAATTGTTTTGTTTCATTCTTTCTGCTAGACACATTACTTTTTTTCCCCTCCCGTTCTCAACCACTCATCCTTTATACGAATGGTCTCGGACACTTGAGCTATTTCCGGTCATCTTTCAAACTATCCTGGCTAAACTGGCAAGTTTTCCTTTTTAATTATTTATTTTAAAAAGAGCCGCTTTAACCACTGAATAGTATTATTTAAGTTTATATTTTTAAATATTTTTTTTTATCATGTGTTTACAACCTATTACTGGTTCCGTTTTCGTATCTGTGAACTTGGCCAGGAACGATGCTCAGATCTGATTGACTGATTCTGATCAATCCGTACTCTCACCACATTCACAAATGACATAACATAACAAACTGTACTTTTTGTTTTATCAAAGCAGTGGGACGATGAAATGGATGTGATGTGCAGCTAAGCTGAAGCTCTGCTTGTGGGTTTACAGCTTAAAATCAGGAAATATGGCCTTTATATATATTTATACATACAGTGCCCTCCCTCCATAAGGTTTGGGACAAAGATTTTTATCTTTATTTAGTTCTGTACCCCACAATTTTAGATTTGTAATCAAACAATGCACATATAGTTAAATAGCTGATTCTCGGTTTTAATTAATAATTAATGAGGAGAAAACTTAAAAGTTCAGAATGTAAGTTTTGAGAAACGAGCGAGAGGGAGAGCTGGATTTAGAGAAAAAAAATGTTCCACCTCTCCCCTCAAAAGCCCTTCCCTGCAAACCCTCCAAATACACTAATACACTCCTAATATGCCTAAGATAAGGTCATATTTAAAGGTATATTTCTGAGAGCTCCCTGGAATTGTGTTGCAGATTAATGTCTGGAAACCTCCATATAAAAAGACTTAACAGGAAAACAAGGAAACGCAAAGCATATGTGACTGCCCTGATCATCATCAGAGAAACGATCCCAGGCTTTTCTCTCAACAGAGTCTGCAATCCAAATGTAAATCCATGCTCTGCATAAAATACACACAGACAAAGTCCACAGTTAAATGGGTCTTTTAATATAATAATAGAAACTCTGTCTTTCACAGTTATGAAAAACGGTCTTTACACACAAAGAAGCATGGCTACGTTAAATAAACATAACGTATTTGAAAATGTAAATTCATGCAAGTTAAAGATCTAAAACAATGTCTTCATTTCAAACAGACTTTGTTAGGCCTACCAGAACCATTGCTACATATATATTACAATAACGTACGAGTGCTTTGCATTAATAGTATTACATTCCTTGACATTTTCTGAAATACACTGAACATGCTGACAGATACTCTGAAATGAAGAGAGAAATATGTTTCCAAGAGTCGTATGCTTTCCTTGATGTACCTTTATTTTATTGCTGCCATTCCGTTCTATTATTTAAACATGCTTCATGTCATTTTATTATGGAAAAAAATCTAATCAAAATGGAACAAGTGTTAAAATATTCTGCTTCACTGTCAGTCTTATATTTTGCTGGCAACTACTGATAATGTCCTTATTTGAATTGACATAGGTGCTGGTTAATTAGTATAGAAAAGTACTTTACTCAGCTGACTGACAGCAATCGAGCGTAAGACGTAAGTGTGTAAGGTGCAGAGTCATCACGTTAGTAGTTAGGGAATGATTACAGTCAAATGGCTGCTGATCTGTGTCCTAGACAGGAATCTATCAGTGCACACTTAAATAAGGCAGTAGGACCCAGCGGTCAAATGTGCTACTAGGGAGCGAAAATTCATAATGAATCTGTGGGGGAAAAGTTGTCAAACCCAAAAAACTGTTGTTAAAAAAATCTGTTTTATTGATGTGGGCTGTGGCCAGTCTATAACTGCTTGTACCTTTGCGGGATCCATCTGTAAATTCCCATGAGAAATGATGAACCCTAAAAATGATACGTTGGGAGAAAGGAATTCATACTTCTGAGCTTTCACGTCTAAATGATTCCCAAGGGGCATGTCACGCAGCACATCATTTATGATGGCCTGGACGGTACAGTACCCATAGTGACCAGTAGGGGTATTGAAGGCTGTTTTCTATTCATTGCCCTCCTGGGTATGGACTGAATGGTAGGTGTTAGATAGGTCCAGCTTTGGGAAGACAGAGGGTACCGGTTCATATTAATGATCTTGTTTAGGCCTCGATAATTAATGCATGGATATGGACTGCCATGTTTCTTTCAAGGTGGCAGGTGTTAAGGAACTGAGGGAACAGGTTAAAAGAGACTAATCATTGTCAGAACAATCACACTCCCACTGTAGAACCATGCACACTGACCAATATTAGGGTAATTTTTAGCTATCCAGGGAAAACTAAGCACTAGAGGGAGCTCTGGAGAATACACAAGATAAAACTTGATGACCTCCAATACCTCTTTTCCACCAACGTGAACCTAGTTCTGGTTCTGGGCTGGTGCTAGTGCCGGTTCGCAGTTGGTTCAACTTGCGAACCTTCTAAGAACCGGTTTGCTTTTCCACAGGTTAGAGAGCCACGTCATTACATCACTGTATACGTCTCTGCTTTCCCAGCAACCTTGTTACCTATTAAAATGTATGTCCTGTAAAAATACAGATAATTAACTGTCAAAATGTAAAAAACCAACTTCATACATATACATTTAGTTATATTATTACAGCCTTATTTAGTCCCTCCAGTTTTTCGCGATTCAGAATTTTCGGAATTCAATACAACATCAAAATGCGTTCGCCGTTTTACGAATTATGCAGCGTCGGGGAAAATGCGGCATTTTGTTGAAGTTGTGTTGAATTCCGAAAATTCCAAATCGCAAAAAACTGGAGGGACTAATTTACTATATCAATTTTAGGACAAGCAACATGCTCAGAGTGATCTCATCAAGACCCATTAAAACCAATGGCACAGACATTGCTTCATAATTTCAAACTGCTTTCCTAACGGCTATTTTGCGTCCTGCGACTTGGGTTACAACAGTGAATATGTATGGATTCCTAGATGTGCTGATAGCGACCACCCTTTCTCATAACTTAAACACTTAAACTGTATGCTAACAAATTTATGTAAAGTTCCATTCATTTATATGGGGAGGTCGATACATGTCCCCTTAGCAACCAAAAGCTAAGCTCTGACTTATTTGCCGGCACAGAAAAAAATCGTGAAAATACTGAAAAAATAACCACTGGAGGATAACAAGGACATTTTTTCCTGCATAACTAGGTACAGGTTGTTACCGATAATTCGCATATTTCATATATAGTTGCAAATCAGTTTACATTTTCCTGTCTGTCGAACGAAGGTGGTCTCACTCTACCTGGCAGTCACAAAGTTTTAGTTGGTCTTGGTTGGTCACGATAATCCCGCCCCCAGCCCCTGACGTAAGCGGTTCTTGGTTCTAGTCCAGCTAAGAGTTGGTGCCGCTTTGGAACCAGTTTTCCTGGCCGAGAGCCGGTTCTTTTGCTGTCAAAAAATGGAAGTACTGGTTTGCGATTAGGCACCAGCTCCGAACCGGCCCTCAAAATTCCTTGGTGGAAAAGGGGCACAAGTGAGACCCCCACAGCTTTGGGTGGGTAGAGAAGGTAAGCTGCTTAGTGTTCCCTGTAACCAAAGATCATCCATCCAATTGGAATGACTGAAAGGGGTTTGGGCAAGCTAATCAAGGGTATACCCTGTCGACAGACTAGGGACTGGTCAAAACAAATTCTGGAACTACCAATGAATTACCAGTGAAGGTTTGCAGCTCTAACCGGGATGACAACTAATGGAGGCTAGCAGGTAACACAGTGCAGGATGCCAAAAGAATGGGAGATGTGAGCTGACCCATCGAAAGCCTCCCTAACCCTGACGAGTCTACCCATTCCCCGACAGTTCGGGGCAGGTGTAGCGAAAGAGGTCCAGCCAATTGCAGTAAATGCTGCATCTCTCCTGGAGACATTTTTCTCTCTCAAGGCAGGAGAGTTTGGTGCATCCCAGCTTAATGGGTTCTTCTGGAGGGTTGGTTGTTGCGCTGGGGAGGGCATGAGAGAGCTCAGGATTCCTTATATTAGTGGTTGACGATTGACTTAATAAAGTCTGTGAGTGCTCAGGGGAAATCGGAAGTGATGTTTTGGACTTAAACACAGTAATTTGTGCTTCCGGTCTTTTAGATAGCTGGTCCAGGTCTGTGGGAAAGTTTTGAGAGGCCACTTGATCTTGTAAACAGTCAGACAGTCCTTGTCTGAAAAAGGAATAATCCATTACACTCTGCGAGCCCTGCAAGGGCAGAACAAAAGTCTCCCTGGTTCTCGCTGACTTACGGGTTAGTGAAGCACATGTCCATTAACTGCATACTTACGCACGTTGGTGAATGTCACTCCCACAGCACCACAACCCAGGCAAGAGCCCTGGTCGAAAGCCAGGAGATAACAAAGTTCACTTTGGGACATTCTGTTGGGAAATTGGATGGCTCTAACTGGAAGCTGGGGAGTACTGAATTCGGATCAGAAAGCCCCAACATTTCCCCGGACTTCCTAACGGTTGGGTGGAGGGACATGAGGTTCTCATAGCCTTGCAAATGCTGAGTGCCAGTGATGGTCACAGAGTGAGGCATGGGAGAGGATGGGGGATTTCCCCTGGGAGAGAGGATGAGGGATTTCCCCTGGGAGAGAGGATGAGGGATTTCCCCTGGGAGAGAGGATGAGGGATTTCCCTGGGAGAGAGGATGAGGGATTTCCCCTGGGAGAGAGGATGAGGGATTTCCCCTGGGAGAGAAGATGAGGGATTTCCCGTGGAAGAGAGGATGAGGGATTTCCCTGGGAGAGAGGATGAGGGATTTCCCCTGGGAGAGAGGATGAGGGATTTCCCCTGGGAGAGAGGATGAGGGATTTCCCCTGGGAGAGAGGATGCTGGCTGATGTTGTGCAACATAGGCGAGAGGCCGCAGACTCTCCCACAATGGCTGGATGACACGCTAGTGCTGGCCGAGAGCGGTTCCTTAGTTCAACAGGGAATTCCTTACCTGAGAAGGATCCAATTGCAGACATGAACTCTCGAGGCAAGGTCAGGGAAGATAAACAATAGTTTTACTCGTACAGTTTCAACAAAACAACAAACAGGCCAACACACAGGGCTGAATACAGGAACAAGGGACAAAGTAGATAGCTAGCTGATAAGGTTGCAAACAAACACTCAGACGAAGCAAATAGAAACGGTGAGCAACAGACAGGTGAACAGGAGGAACTAATAAAACAGATGTGCAGATGATACCAAACCAGTAAAACAATAATGAAAAACTAATCACCAGCAGGGACACCCTAAGAACAGGAAGCCTTTAATGGCTGTCGGCCAGAACCGTGACAATGGATTTGTTTCATAAACAGTAGTCTCTAAAATTATTAGCACACTTAATAAAGATGAGCAAAAAAACTAAATAAAATAAATGAATAAACAGCAGACAAAGAGCTATATTGTGTGCTCATTTGCCTTTTGATTATAACTTGGGTGATATGATAAGATGAGGCCCAAATTGTGCATCTTAGCCAGGCATACCAGCAGCAGTGTTGGTATGGGGCCTGCAGTGAAATAGGCCAGTGGATTTCTGATGTTATGGGGGTTTTGCATCTATGAGTCCTGAGGCTCTTGTTAAGGTCAACAGAATTGTGAACTCCTGCAACTGCCCAAGACATATTGGCTGAAAACCCAGAAAACCCCCACCGCCACCCACCAAAAAATAAATAAAAATAAAAATAGGGCATCCACCAAATATTCTGAGTGGGGGAATGGCTGAAGACAGTGATGATCATTAATGTCATTAAACACTACAGAAGGTAGATCCTTGTTTTTCAGTGTGGAATGAAAACCTTTTGGAAAATAAATTACTACTTAAACACAAAAAACGGAGCATTGCCTATAAAATAATATAATTTAAAACAATAAAATATATTACTAATTATTATACATTTATTTTTGACCATACAATATACAGTAACTCATTACCTGTATGTTGTATTATTTTAGGCCGCTGCATATTGAATTTCATTCACACTGCTTGACATGAATATGTGTATAGAATTTTTTAAATAAAAAATTAAAATAAAGTCTGCAATTGTCTCAGCTTTGGTTGAGGCAACTTAATTAATATTTCAATGCTTCTGGGCAGAAATGAATTGAGTGTTGAATCCTCTTCTGATTTTGGCATTAAGTTCCACCAAGCAGATGGCATCAGGACATATCAGTTGATCATGTTGTGGGTCATTTCTACACAGCTAAAAGTATAACTGTCACAGAGAAGAGTTATTGTCTAATTGGAAATTTCACAGATAAAACTTTGCTCGTCCAAATGATTGTTTTTGTTGAGGTTGATTCTGCTTTGAGAGGACACAGATCCATCCCAGCTTTGAATTCATAATGTTGAAACACTGGACAAAACTCTTACGTAAGCCAGAATCCATTTCCATTGTTTGCATGTTTAACAAACCAAACTGTTTCACATCTTTTTGTGACCAGCCCTTGCATATGAAGACAGCAGTTGAGTCCTTAAAATAGGCATCCATGTGACCGATATAGTTGGGGGGAGTAGTCAGCTTCACTGAATGCTGCTGTTCTTCAGTAGTGAAATTCACTGCTATACCAAAGTGAAAGCTTACATTATGATGGAAAAATAAATTCTGTGAAAATGCATAAAATAGCTATATATGGAATGACCAGAAAATACTGGTGTATTTTTATTATTGATTAATTAGTATACTTTTTTTTCTAAAATATCAATAGGTATTTTCATGATTATGGAATTTCTCCATCAGTCTGTTTATCAGTTTTAGTCCGTTGGCATGTTTGAGTCAGTCATGGCACTGTATGAACAATGGACACCTCTCCCAATTCTGGTGAATATTCTGGACTGAACGGGCATGAGGAGGCAGACACAATTATGTACAGCATACAGGGCTCAGTTTTGGTACTGCAGCATGATACATTTTGCTTTTTTGTATATTTAGGTGTTTATGTATTTTTTATTTTATTTAAGTATTCCTCCATTTTGTATTTCTTTGTGTATTTCTTCATTTTCAGCAGCTTCTACTGTTCTATTGCAAAAAAAATTTTGCTGCCATTTTAGAATTGTGTGACATGAAATTCCTTGAAGAAATATTAGTAGCAATTGCCCTGGTCACAGAAAAAAGGCTCTTTTTTTTTTTTTTTACTGAAACGCAAGCCCACTCTCAAACTTCGGCTGACCTCCAGAGAACTATCACATGAGCAGCAGCTAACAGCTGGCCTCTGGTCACATGGGACCTGGGATCCCAAGAAGGAAGGTCAGAGGTCAGGGCAAGTGCAGACAGAGCCATTTTTGCAGGGAGCTAATCAGACTGCATCAAAAGGACCTCGTTGAACCACAGACCCTGAATGAGAGACAGAGTCTCTTAAAACGGTTGAATTTACATGTACAGCACATTGTAAAGGTATACAGAACATAGACCAGTATTCATTATAAGGAGCAGAATTATCACTTTGATGTACAGTGAGGAATTGGATTTGGCTCAGAAAGCAAAACAAATATTGTTAACATTTCTGAAATTCCTGTAGTCTAAGATGTGTCGGTGTTGATACCTTTCTTTGAACCTGTTATTTTGAACTATTTTCAGTTTCAGCAACAGGATCTCAGAAATGAATTTCCTGCATTTAAAACCGCATTATAAGTATCTTTTATTTGTGCTCAAACATCCAACACAACAAGCAACCGAATACAAACGCATTCAGATTTGCCTTTTTAAAAAAACATTTTAAATGCAAGATGTTCTCTCCAATGCAGAATAAAGATAGCTATTTTTTTTTTGCTGTTGTTTTTTCCGAGATGGTAGGCTGCCTCGGTCCTCGGGATTGGCGAGGCCAGCCTTCGGCTGCCGGAGTTCACCGCGCAGTGAGAGATACTGAACCCGGGGCCGGTAATGTAGGACAGTGCCAGGAAAACAGCCCGAGGAGGCCTTCTTCTCCCGAGCTCCTAAGTAAATGCATCTCTGGGCTCTTCTTTATGATGTTTACAGAGATGTTTAAGGCAAGGTGACAGAATAATATACAAGAAAAATTTCATAATTTCCAAAGAGCTTTAGGTGGAATACTTTTGGAAACCTTCCCTGCTTACCTAACGTGCTGAGGGAGCGGCGCCACGAGGCTCCTGAGGAATGGCTCGCGAGCAAATAAAAATGCACTCTGACAATCCCGCGTTCCCCCGAGGAGCGCATGCCAAAAACTACAATATTTCTTCTGAAAGCTCTTTTACGGAAGATGCTGGGGATTAAGAAAGAAAAACACTGCAGGACACCGTAGTGTCACCTACCATTAAACAGCCTTAATCTTTCTGTTATGAGATACTTCGCAAAATAGGTCAGGGGAAAGAGAGGGAGAGGGAAGGGTTTTTTTTATTATTTTCCCTCAGCGTTTCCCCCCCCCCCCCTCACCCCCACGGCTGCTGGTTTGCGTTTGCTGACGGATAAGATGTGGGGGAGTGGGGGATTGGGGGGGGTCGTTTATCCGCTGCCAGGCTTGGGTACGCCCCCCCCCCTCCCCTCCCAAGACTGTGTCAGATGTACGGTCATCGGGGCGACAGAGCACTAGCCACCTGTCCAGAGGAGGAGAGATTACACCTGTCAGAGAGGCACATTTGGCACAGTCCCAAACCCCCCCCCCCCCCCCTCCCTCCCTCCCCCGGCCCATGCCCAAAGTCAGCACAGGACGGTACCGTGCATCCAGCCAATGGGCGCGAGGTCACCGCACTCGACAGCATGACAATGTGAACAATGGGAGCGCTAAGCTAACGCGCGCTCGGCTCTCCATTAGAATCCCACGGAGCCGGGCCGCCGAGCCGAGGGGAGCCTCGGCTGGGACGGCGGCGCGCTAGCGGAGACGGATGTCCGCTGCACACCGCGTGCTTAACAACGCAGCGCCCGCGTCCCTCCAGTGAGCTAGCGCCCGCGTCCCTCCAGTGAGCTAGCGCCCGCCGCACAAGACGAAACCCGGTCTGTCTGACACCACCGCGCCTTAACAATCAGCGAGAATGGATTTCCTGATATTTTTCTTTAAAAATTTGATTACATAAAAGCACAAAATGCCCACATCTTTAGCTGGTATGTCAATTGTATGTGGTTTTCTGGAATTATATAACAAATTCAGTGGGGGAAAAAATTGCATAGCATAAAAAAACAGCTTTTTGCTAATCCATTTTTTTTTATTTAAATATTCACGTTGTTAAACATTTTGTGTGTAAAGATGTGTTTGTGTTATGTATCTGCAATATTTCCTAGTTTTGGTTTCCCGAGGGCTATTACCACAGGGTATCTAACTGGAAGGAACTCAGCCGACAGGGTACAGTGCAGCCTGTCTGTCTGTCTGCCTGTCTGCCTGTCTGCCTGTCCTTCCATCCCCAGATCGTCAGACATTCTGTACACTCTCTCTAGCTTCCATCGAGTCTGACTCTCGGTCACAAAAAATACTGGGGTCTGAACAACTGAAAATTACATCTGAATCTTCAGACGCCTTTCTGCAAGGCTCTCGGTGAATAATTAATGGGTTGCAGCCACAAAGTTTGCAGCGCTCTCCGTGTCAAAAAACATTTAAAATGCTTAATGGTGTTAAAGGAGACACCGAAAACAATGCAAATGGCCAGCAAAAAAAAGGCCCCAGGATGAGACCCAAAATATACAAAAGAGAAGTGGAGTTTTTTTAATCTTACCCCTTTAACTCTCTTTCCACGAAGCTGTCGCTGACTGCTTATTGGTCGGTTGTCTTTTATAATTTGTTAATGAAGCAACGGGGTGATGCGGTTTTTTTTTCCTAGACTGTAATGCCGTCAGATGTAAAAATAAATAAATAAATAAATAACATCAATGAAAAATTAGATTGTAGAAATAGTAATTTCTACAATCTAGCCCTCTTGGACATGTGTACTGAACTCACAGCTATATCGGAAACATACTGTAGGCCTTATGCACCAAAATCTATCTGTTTACAAGATTATTTTCAAATAATTTATTAGCAAGAAATTACAAAAAAAAGAAATGTACATGTGCATGAATTTATGAATTTTTTTATGCTATTTTGGTGTTTTAGCATTACATCCTGGTACCATAGAATTTACATAGAGGTGATTATCTGAAGCTGTCTGTGCCCTCATGTTTGCCCAAATGCCCTCTCTGCTCAGGGCAGCAGTAAGCATGCGTCAGAGTTATTTAAGCACCTGCAGTCATTGACAGTTTGTCTTCCCGCCCCCCCCCCCCCTCACCACGCCCCCCGCCCCTCGCCAGGCCCCCCCCCCCCCCCCCCCCCGTTGCCGCGGCCTCACAGGGAGCGTTTGTGGCCCTGCCAGAGCGTCGTCCTCCAGCCCCTCTGCGGCACGAGGAGGCCAGGCCTGGCATGCGGCCGCCCCCCGCAGGAGGACCCCCCCCCCCTCCCCGGGGGTCCGTAACGAGCCAAATTTCTCAAAGAGAGAGAGAGAGAGCCGCTCCTCCCGCGCAGCTGGGGCTCCCGCTACGCTACGCGCCGCGCGGACGACACCGACGGCCGAACCGTCGCCGCGGCCCCGTGTCCCGGTCCCGTCAGGCCTCGCGCACACGCACGCTAAGAGAGACCGCGCGGAACACAAAAGACACGGCCGCCGTGGCCTCTTTCAAAAATATCGGGCCCTCTGTTCGAGTGTGAACACCCCTGCTGCCGTTACTGCTAGCTTGTTATGGAAGAGCCGCGCTAACGGCGGCTGTGAGGGGCCAGGCACCTTAGCGCCCGTTTACCCTGACGCTAATGCTACTGTTATTGTTTCGGTGCAGAGGTCACACGCACTGAGTATATTTACTTAGATACAGACAAATAGTAGATGCACCGAAACACAATGCTGACAAATTAGTTTTTCATCAAATCGGTGATGAATTTTAAGCAGACCCAGGTCAATAGTGTGTTATTTTATTGGTGGTTTATCATTACACTTTTTCTTTTTAGAACGATACTTTTTATTAAGTGTCGACCCTGAGAATTTGTTTGTTTTTTATCTTAAAATAAGATTGGAAAATATCCCCATATAATATACCATATTTATCGTGTAGAAATAATTATCAAATATTTATATGCATTCATGGAATAATATATTTTTGTATAAATATTACAGGTGCACTATTACAGTAATTTAGAGAGAGAAATAAATGTTTGTATTCTCGCCAAAATAATGTGTAATAATACAGGTATATTACTAAAGGATCCTGCACTTGGACAGATGTAAATATTAAAATATCGTATTTATTTCTCTGAGTTCAGAGGGACATTTTGTGATTCTGTGTTGCTGTTACCGTGGTGCTGCTCTGCCCTCTACTGTCGCTGTTCTGGAAGGTTCCGCTGTGGAAAGGAGGCAGCGCTGTAGACTACAACGTCCCTGTCAGCTCTCGCCCCTCTCCGGCAGGTTCAGGGTCAAGGCCCCGGCTATTTCCGGCTCATCTCCGCCGTGATCCGTGCCGCAGGATGACAAGGTAACACAGTTTGGGGTCAGCTGCGTTACAGGAACGCTTACATCAATCGGGAAGGTGGAAATCAATCCCGGCTGACGGTGTCTTCAGGATACACAGGCCTTACTGTGGGCCGACTGTCATACTCCCCTCTGTTCCCCCAACACACACACACGCACACATACACACACACCCACGCGCACGCTCACGAACACACACGCATGCTTTACACACATGTATACACACAAGCGCACTCACACACACACACACACACACACACACACACTCCCCTCCTCCATGAATCAAGTGCTTGGGAACTCTGTCATTTCATGTTAGCCGAATCATTTCCGCTGCTGGCATAGTAAATAAACCGTTGTGTCGTCAGTCATTGTTTTCTACGTGCACTCTTTTCCCGCTTTCTCGACACGTCGAGAGAACTCGCTGGTTTAAATTTTAGCATTGTTCAGGACGCTGTCAGAATTTTTCATCGGGGAGAGTTCTTAGCTTTGTACTTCCTCAGTTTTTTACCGTTCAGCACTGTATCATTGGTACAGTGTGCAATGTGTATATACCACAGCCACTGCAGTCCTTTCAGCTCGCAAACAATTCTTCTTCACCAATTTGATATCTGACAATACTTCTTTATGTGTTCACACTGTCTTAAACTGAATTTAGTGCTGACTTCACTGGTGATCTGAGGGATGAAGACTATCACAGTGTTTTTGTAGTGTTTTTGTTTTTGTGCAAATTAAACTGCAGCTTACCACCAATCAGAAGACAGGGGCTGCAGCATTATTGACTTATCATATTAAGGTATATGTTCATGTATTCTTTCAAGATTTTTCCAATTTCCTTTGACATCAAATAAACGAGGTGGTGATGGATTTGCAGGGAATAGATACTCTAATAAGCACTATACCACATGTATCCCTCTTCAAGTTTCAGGTGTCTGTCTGTCAGTCTGTCATCACCTCTATAGAGCTGTACATCCATGTTAATCAGCAGAGGCAGTACTACTGCACTGGGTCCTGTAAGAGCGTAATGTGATTCTGTTAGGAAGCACATAGATTTACTTCTAGTTTTAAATCATTAAAAGAAGATCCTGAATCATCTCAGTGTCCCTACGGGGAATCTAAACAGGCCAGTCCTCGTATGACAGTCTGACACACGACCGCGCTGTGGTCGGAAGGCATTTACTCGGTACGACGGCGCTCGACGCAACCGCCGCCACGAAGGACGTCTAAACCAATGGGAAAGGAGGAAAGGCCCGCGACGGCCTACTGTAACTACATTAAAGCGCGCTAGAGTAACGCGGAGAAACGTCGCGGTAATGTTTCCCCTCGGTCCTAAATGATCAGTTTAGGGTTTTAATTACCAGTATACTTGTGTGGCGAAACAATGCTTGCATTGGCAGACGCTTGTCTCTCTCGCAGGTCATTGAGCATTCTGGGTAATTACTGCGCGAATAGCCTGTTTTCTCTCCCCTCCGGAAACAGGGTACCGGCGGCGGATGGGGGTCTAACAAATGTGTCATCTGCATAATTAGCCGGGAAACAACATATAAAACATTAAACATGCTTTGTGCCGACGACAATCAAAACATTTCATTTGTTGTCAATTATTCATCACTTTGAAGGTTCTGAAGGGGTTGTTAATATGGAAATCAGCTCAGATGCTAACAAGGTTAGAGAATCTGATTTAGGGCCCAGATCATTTGAACACAATTAAGCCGTTCTCTTTCTCCAACGCAGTTCTTTCGTTTGAGCCTCGAATATCTCAAGCTCGCTCCCAGCCCCCGTAATCGTGAACTTTTTCTTATTCATGAAGAATTTTTTTTTGAAACAGAAAAACTGTACTCTGGTTTAAAAAAAAAACAGAGCTTTCATGTGCTTTCTTACGAGTGACAAAAGTCTTTGATGGAATTGTTTGATGAGTTGAAGAAGCTACCCTATTGGCCGTTCTTTGTAAAAATGGGGCCAGAGTAAATTGACCTGCCTAGCAGAGAGTCTCTTATTTGTCATATAAATTTGAATATCAGCACGGACAGAGTAAAAAGCTGAACGGAAACATAGCATACTTAGCATACAACATATTGTCCCTTTTAAATATATTTATAACAAAGATATACATGTAGGTATAGGTACAAAGGCAAAAATTCTAACCCATTTTATTTTATTTGAGGAATTATTGATGATTGATTAATTTTGATTTATTTAAGTCTGTCACTTATGCCAACAATATGTGTCCGTTTTATTGTAGCTTATGCACTCTTCGTTTTTCCCTCAGTGAACACTATAAGCACATTAATTCACACAGGCGCATCATAGAGGCACCGTGCTTTTGAAAAGTGGATGTTTCGGAGTTTCCCGGGTCTGTGTATAGTTACCGAGCGGGAAAAAGGAAACCCTATAACCTGCTTTCCTAGCTACCTTTGGAGCTGTAAAATCAGGGGGACGTGAAGTGCAGAGATAAACGTGAGGGCGAGCTTGTAAGGGTAATTAAATTTGACGCGTGCTCTTAATCCCTGTTACCTGCAGGACCCCGGACCCGTCTGCGCTCGTGGCGGCGAGGGCCGGGTCCCCTAATTTCTGTCCCGGGGCGTGCCTGTGCCGAGAGAGGCACCGGTGTCCCTTATCAACAGCTCTCAAGCGGTGAACTCAGACTCCAGCTCGTAGCGCTGCTTTGGAGTTGCACACAAGAATAAATTAGACATTTCAAAGACCAAAAAAAAATCACCCACATGAAGGCACTCACACACACACACACACAAAACAAAACAGTGCGTGCACTTACATTTGTGCTACCTCCCACGGTTAATCAATCTGGCTGCTGTTGGTATCATTTTCTTGGAATAATCAAGACCTCCAGTACAGAGAAGGGAACCCTAAAACAACGCTCGTAGCTTTATTTTAGTTTATTTTAAGCTTAAAAATTACATTAAAAAAATGGCCAGGAACACGTTTTCTGGCTGTTGTTTTTGAAGAGAAAGACGGGTATAACACGAATTCTGAAAACATAAGCTGTGCTGTCACACTGCACTGAAATTCTCACCGTGGAATTGATAGAATAGATTCTCGTTGTACTGTATTATATTAGATGCAACGATATTCTATGCACATATATTCATACTGATTTATTTACTTTTGAAAACAAAAAAATAATTTATTTTATCTGAAGCCTGCATTACTCAGACCAGGACAAAAGTGATGTTTTTGTTTAGTTTTTCTGTTAATTGCCCACACCATTTACAATTTTACAACCAAATCAAACAGATTTTACAACCAAAAATGGACGTTTAGCTTTTTATGAAATCTCAGATTTCTCTCTTTCAGTCTGAACGCTGTTGTGTATAACCCCATCTCCACACAGCGGAAGCTCCTGGGGGCAGCGAGGGGCGCGCCGCGCTCGGTGCTCAGCGAGGGTTCAGGCGCGCCTCAGATTCGGCTTTCGAAAGGGCCGCTGCTTCGGCTCCTCAGACGGACGGGCCGCTCGAGACTCCGCCGCCGTCTCGGCGGGGGTCAAAGGTCGGACGTTCTCACGGGCGCCTCCGTCCGAGCCCGCGCCGCCAAAACCGCGCGCGCCCCCCCCCCCCCCCCCCCCCCTCCCTGGAACTCCGGGAACTTGGCACGCGGCGCGGATCGATGCGTCCTCCCGGAACACGCCGGAACACGCCGGAACACCCACTGACCGCGCTCTCCGCCAGGCCCTCCACCCGCCGCGGCCCCGCTAGCGGATACGAGCGAAACGCTCCCCGTTCAGACGCAGGGAAAATAAACCACACGGCTGGGCACTCAGCTGGATTCACACACAGCAATTTGGAGGAATTTTGGAATTAGAGAAAGTACACACACACACACACACACACACACACACACACACACACTCTATCAGTGTTGCGTATAGTGCTGTATCAGCACTGTCTGTTAGATTATTTACCATTTTTCCAATAATGCTGTATACAATACAGTGGGGTATATATCTGTATTTTCAATTATTTTTTACTCTGTTTTTATTTAATTTAAATTAACCATCATCTATAAGAATATCTCATAACAGGCAAAGTGTCTCTCTCTCTCTCTCTCACACACACACACACACACATACACACACACACTTAGGATGACAAAGCCATTTTTAAAATGTGACAATAATAATAATAATAATAATAATAACAATAGTTGGCCACGACAGGAGCCTCCATTCTGTCCAGCTTGATGAAGCTTGTATTCATGGTAATGCTGAATATGGTATGTTGCTGACAATGTATAAACACTTTTTTTTTTTTTTTTTTTTTAAACAAAAAAAATTCAACACTGTCTAAAATTATAATTCTTTTACAATAGCGTGTGGTAGATAAAGGGAAAAGTTTGAAGCAGGTGACACAAAACAACCGCTCCGTTTATTTTATTTTATTTTCCCTTTCCTTCCCCAAAAAAAGTGACAAATGCAAATGGTGCCACGTTCACCAGCTGGGTAGGGAAGTGCTCATTAGTTTTAAAGAAGGTTAATCCATTTAGCTTTCGCATATTGATATGCCAATTATGTCTAATTGTAGAAGAGGCATCCATCAAGGTAATAGTGCATAAACACATGCAGGAGCATTAAGAACATCCCAACATGTAGTAAAGTAGGTGTTAATTGGTAGGCAAGTACTGCAGGCTGCTGAGGTGTGTAATGCTCGGAGAGATGGATCACTTGTAATTCTTCTAAATAATTCCATTTGCAACCTCACGCTGTGTTGTTTCTCGAGCTTCTCAAAAAAAAAAAAAATTAGAAAAGGGGAAGGTGGAAAAAAAGAGATACAGAAACTACAAAAAGGAACAACTGTTATTTTTTTCTTTTTTTTAAAGCATTTTACAAAAGCTGAAGTGGCTGTTTCTCTTATTGCCGTGTGAGTCTCTTTTCTTCAGAGAGGCAATCTTATGAAAGGCATTCGGGGGCATCTGATAGCAATGGAAAAGATGGGATTCATCGTTCCCTTTTGTTGTTAACTCTTACCAGCACATATTCATAGAATACGGGCTTTAAGAGAATATTCCGAGGATATTACCACAATTATTCGGAATTTAAGTGGCGACTGTCTGTCTGTGAATAATGTCAGTGTACGTGTGGTATAAGAAGCACTCTGTACATGGCCTGTCAATGTTTCTTACAGTGTCCTTCCGTGGCGCTGGGACAGGTCATCCACTGTTGCTAGCTGATGGCCGACTGCACGTGATGCAGGGATTCATTTACAGTACTCCCTTTCTGTACTGTGCAGAAAGGTATCTTATGTCCTTTAGCTTTATCACATTAGATTCATTTGCAGTACTTTCTTATTTTATTGTGCACAAAGGTAGCTTAAGTTCTTTAGGTTAATCACATCAGATTCATTTACAATATTTCCTAGTCGTACTGTGCAGAAAGGTAGCTTACCTTCTTTAGCATAATCACATTTGTATAATAATGTTAATAATGTGTGAACTGGAATTAACAATTGTGCTTTTGCCAACCATGTTCACAGCTAAGGTGATTCCTGTTTTGTAGGGGACCAAGCACCTCTGGTGCAAGGCACCCTATTGTATTGCTTGGTATTATTATTATTATTATTATTATTATTATTATTTTTATTTATTTTTTATTTAACTTCTGCCATTTTATGCAATTCCAGCAAAATCACTGGGTAGATCGTCACGCAGAATAGACATGCAGTAAATATTCACCCAAATTGGCCACATGGTGGCGCTATAGCATACAGATAAATGCACAATTGCAAAAAAAAAAAAATCATTATTCTTGCCCCATTTATCTTAGAGACATGAAACCAGTGTCAATCAATGTGTCTTCTCTTGAAATGCAAATAATTCCATAGAACCCATAATACCCATAATAATACCCCATAGTATATATATTTCTTGCCATTTTTAATTTTTTGAAAAACCTCCTAGACTGGTTGACATATCAACATGGAATTTTCACCAATTTGTTCATTTGAATTCTAAAAAGTCACTGTCAATATAGTTGATACTCCCAAATCAATTGTTTTTTATTCATTTTTTTTTTAATTTAGGTATTAACAAAAAAAAATACTTTTGTCTTTTAATGATTAAAAACTTGCTGTAGTGATTTAGAATTTCCTCATCTGGAACATATATCTTTACCTTGTACCATGTATCTCTATCATCTTAGATTGGTTGCCATTTTGGAAATGCTATCAGTCAAAAAGGAAAGTCATTTTCCTTCAGTTTTGGCATAACCACAAGGGTGAGACTGGTGAAACTTGGCACCTTGGTAGAGGATATCTCCATACGGTCACTTTGCAATTTTAGCACTGATTGGTCACTTTGGGGTGCTACTGTATAACAGTCATTTTAATTTCCAAAAAAAAAAAAAGATGACTCCTGCCCGTTGTGGGCTTGCGACTTGAAACCAACCTCACAAGATGCTTCTCTGCATGGACAACATAAATGCTTAGAAGTAATAATTTCTGCCATATTACATTTTTTGCCATTTAGAATTTTTTGTAAAACCTTTAAAAGAAATATCCTGAATAAATGAAGTACAGTCTGACTTGATTGACAATTCATTTATTCAGCAGGTGAGAGTATAAGCTTTCTAACGATGTATAACATGTCTAATTTTGCTTTTGGAATAACGTTTTTTAGGTCAGCGTAACCGAAATGTTTCTTATCATCGCATTCACTTACGCATTCACTCTGTGGTAGCAGTATAAGACGCTGCACTTAATGAAACATGGTCAACGATTTTTCGTAATTTCTTGGAAAATACTATTATTATTGAGGACTTCTGGGCATAGCTAAGCCATATGTTTGCTGATAGACCTAGCTGACATCGTTTTCTGGAGCAAAACAGAAGCGAATAGAACAGTGTCATTGATTTACTGTCTCTGTCTCCATCTACTGAACATAGATAAAACTTCATCATTGCTATGTAAGTATTATTTTGGTTATATACGTTATTTTTGAAATTAAGTGTCTTTAAATAGGTTAGTGGTATTATATAATGTGGATATTTCACACTGTAATGTTAGCGTTAGTTAGTAGTGTAATAGTTTTTGTGAAGCATGCAACTGTGATGACGTGAGAGTTGGAACATTGCCAAACGTGGTGGACAGTTGAATATTGTTTTCATGTTGTCTCATCCCCATACAGCAAAACATACGAGGGTACAGAGCATAGAAATAAACATAAGAGTTCATTATTACACATTTAAGTACTGTACTGCATTGTGTGACACTATTTTTGTATTATTTTTTAATCTGATAGCAATGTTTCATCTTAAAGCTTCATAAGGGGCTCATTTATATGCTTTATAATGGACAAAAAACATTTTATTCATTTTTGAGAGATTCTGGATATGTTTCTGGACGCTTAGATATTTTATACCACTGTACTGATGGAAAGCTTGTAATTCCCATTTGAAAATGATGCAACAGTGAGTTTCTTGAGTCAGAACATTTGATTTGTAGTGAAATACATGAATATGTTGTGATTTACAATAATAATTTAGATATTTTGGATAGATTTGGAGACGCTGGTTACACTGCTTAGTTTTTGCTTCATACATCTATAGTAGTTCTACATATCCACCCTTAGATTTTATGAACTTGTGGTCAAGAAGTTTTTGATCCAGCACATGTATAGTTTAACCTGCTGTATATATGCAATCTCTCAGTATTTCATTGCAAATGGAAAAAAGTGCACATTTATTTTTGATTTTTTGTCTAGACAATTGCATTTGTGGCACTTTATTTCTTCCAAAATTATGAATATAAAATAATCTGCGTTAGTATTGTACATTGTACAAATGTCTTGCTTCATTTAAGCCATTTTTCAAGTCTCTGTGGTGTTCACATCTGGAGTTATAAAGCTAAATAAATAGGGTACCCCCTAAATGGGCAAGGATTGGCCAGATATGGCATGTGTGCTAAGGGGTTAAATCGGTTTCTGGATTGTCTTCAAGACACTTGGACTTGCTTGTTGCGGCCCTTCAAGCCGGCCGTAACTATATATATATATATATAACATGGGGATTTAAAAAATGTGTGCATGACAAGACATATGGGAAGGGTAGACATGCTCTGTTTAATGGGTGAGATCCTATCATGGGGAAGTTTGGATCCTGTAAAGGGTTAGATGTTATCATTGGTAAATGCTTGTGTTTAAAGAAGCAGCCATGGAAATCTCCTGAGCAAAACAGTGAGGTTGCAGAAACATTTCAGTGGGAATACTTTATACTTTTGTATACACATGATCACGATACAAATCTACAAAACATAGTTTGACATTCTTTATGTAAGGCCCGTTCGTGTTATCCCTCAGCCCTGGATTATCATCACTGCCAAAAATATTTCATCTCAAATCATCCCAGCCAATCCAAATAGTACTTATTTCGTATGCTGATAATACTACTTCTGTCATATCTGTCAAACATTACTTGCCGTCACCGAAATCCATATAAGCACCATTTACCACCTGTCAAACATGTCCAACAGGATATATTCTCCCGTAAAAGAATAATAAATTCTTCAGTCTGTGACTTTTGTTAGGTTATTTGATTTCTTAAGAAAACTATTGACTGAGTGAGCTTTTGCAGTATGAATACTGCTGCAGGTGTCAGGGGTTAAGACAGCACTGCGAAACATAGGCTACCGTACCAAATTTGAGATAAGATCAGATTAGGAGGCTGAAAATATTAAAATTGAGTTGAGAGCTATATTTCACAAAATGGCACCTCTTTGACCCCTTCTCTCTCTGTTCTATGACTAAAGCAGGGGAGAAAGCTGAGGAGTACTATTAATAATATGTTATTTTATTTCTTCAAGGATATTTTTTAAAGATGCAAGCTGTAAAGGGGCTTGCTGGTCAACAATATATTTTCTTTTTTTCTTCATATTTATTATTATCATTATTTGGTACTATGTGTATGATTCGTTTCTCAATAATGGTAGCAGTCTTCCATTAATAGTCATTCCACAATTTAACCACCAGAGGGTGATAAAGCTTTTCATGTATCACTAATGTGTTTAGTTAGTTATTTGCCGTTTCTCTAAGCGCACTCCTAATCTACCACGGAGTGCCACAGGCCTGAGGGTGCTGCCAGGCTCCTCCCCCCAGGAGTTCTGGAGTCCATGGAAACGAGCTACCAGCCAATAACTGAAGAGTCTTTGCTTGGGGAGAGCAGTTTAAGACCGGATAGCAAGGGGTGGGGGTGAAATCAATAATTTTATGCCGTATTCTCAAAATAAAAAACAATAGTCTTAAATTCCCACACCTACCACACACACATGCAAGCACACACACACGCACACACGTTCATGCGCATGCGCACACACACACACACACACACATTCATGCGCATACACACACACACACACACACACACACGCATGCACACAGACATACACACACAAATATATAAATCTCTATGAAACCATGACAGCATAACCTCCAAAAAATAAAAGTTCATATCCTTTCATCTCCGGTCAACAGCAGGCCCCACTCTGAACAGCGAACCCAGCCAAATGTCTGCTCAGGACCCCAGGCCTTGAGGGTGTCAGAGGGCAGGGTGCTGGGGGGGACGTAGGCTGGTATATCATTTTGGGCCCTAATGGGGTGGGGCCAGAGAGGGTGGCGTGCCCTCCCTATACCCTGGTGCCAGTCCAGTGCCCCTCTCCTGCCCGGTGTGTGATAAAATGCATTTTATAGGACATTTATTGCATCTGTCTCCATTCAGTTGATTCATACTGGTGAGATTCTCAGATTCTGGGTCATACAAGGTCTGTGGTCACTTCCTCCTTTTATCTAAAGCCCCATCTTTAAGCAGTTCCCTATGAACCCGTTCACTGGCACAATCACATGCACCACACACCACACAGTCTGGTCGACAACCTCGAATATGGAGCAACGCTGTTTCCAAATCATCTGGAAGCTTTAAGACTGGAGGTTTGTCTCTGATTGCTCAGTTCACAGACACAATGCCGCCAAACAGAAGAAAGAAAAGGATCCTCGCTCCTCAGCATGGAGTTGAGATAAAAGCAGGAACACATTATGTAGCACTAACAGAACTGAATCCTGACCATAGAGATTAAAATGTGCCAATGACATGAGATACAGCTAACTGTTTAAATATATTCATGGAGCTTTTAATGCATATGGTAACAGCATGTAGTATATAGCATGCATATTGTAATTTCTCAAATATGGTTACATTGTATCTTACCATACATCTTCCTGGTTTTGCAATAGTTCTAGAAGCAGGTACTTTTAAGAGAGTTATTTGCTGGGATTCCTAGCCAGCTTGTCCTGTTGAAACGATGTCTGGTGTAGCACACTGACAGAGCCATTCACTTTTAAAAAAAGCTTTTTTTCCCCACAATCTGTAACTCCCAGCCATACACGTAGGCCTGTTGTTATGGTGCAGCTCCCTCCTCACGCTGAGAGGAGAGGGTAGCCTAGCGTGCTAGTCCTCACAAGTGCCAGACACACTCTGCAGTCCATTAGCAGGGCTGCTCAGTCACTGCATAAAAGGACTTCTTTTATGCAGCTTCCACAAACTGCAGGTACCTGAATGACACAAGAAGCAACTAATGCACAGCAAAGAAAACACAAGATGGCGCCTAAATGCTCACGCTCACATACTGTATCACCAAAAGCACCAAGGTCATCATCCACTGACTCCTCCACATCCCAGAAGTAGTTTCTTCTGTTTTCCTTTTTTTTTTTTTTGTTCATTTTAGTTTTTTTCTATCAAGGCCTTTGTGTTACATAAGGTAAGGAAGGTTCAATCAAAATAAATGGCAATGCTAATTATCTATGAATAACAGGACACACTTCAAAGGAAGCGTATCTCATAAAGCCTACATATAGCATATATAATGATACAGGGGAAACACTGCTATGAATAGAATAGTGAGGATAGTTAAGTAAAACGTGTCCGTTTTAACAATCCTCACACATAGGCACCAAGGAATGGAGGGGATATATAAATATATATATATATACGTATATATATGTAGTGACGACCCCTTCCCCTCTGCTTGTGGCTATATATATATATATATATATATATATATATATATATATATATATATATATGACAAAAGAAAAATAGGATATATATATATATATATATATCCTCATGCGGTAATCAAATGTTGCAAAAGTAAAATCTGTCTCTTCATTAATCGGGTTCATAAAATTAATCAAATCATTATTACAAATTTCAGTATTGAATATTAAAATAATAACCAATGACGTAATAACGTCCATTGGTTCTTTGAGGTGGTAGGCTCAAGCATTTACAAGCATCTAAACTAAAATCCTAAAAGGCTAAATAAGGATATATAAAGAGAACTAGGGCGCTCTGGGTGTGGATCTAGTCCTGTGTGTTCTCCAGCACACGTGGTGCCTGATAGACCCAAAACTCCTGTGTTGGAGCGAATTATGAATCCGCGTTTAGCATGATGCGCTAAATATGGCCAAGAAATGATGGGAATGGCGAGCACAAACGGCTACTGAAGTTAGCGACCTCTAGCTAATCTCAGTGCACCTTGGCATTCTAAATATACCAGACCATATATGAAATGAGCAGCTATTAGTGCAGGAGAGCTCACATGCACGGATATCAGTTAAAAGGAAGTTGGATTGTAAACTAATGTTAGTAATTGGGTTGGGATGGCAGGTATGCCATCCCGCCAAGTTACGCCTTGGCGGGGGCATGCCCCATACGTATACAGCACCGAGAGTTTGGCACTTTTCAGGGTTCCCCACAGAAATAACCACAACAGCCACAGACACTCAGCCCTTAAAAACATTAAATTCTGCACATTCTGACCCCATTTCAACAGACAGATTTCATAAACAACTTCACATGTCCACACAATAAAGCCCCAAACTAAGGGGATTTTGCGTTTTCTCCTTCTTCTTCTTTCTTCTTCTTTTCTTCTTCTCATTTTTATTTTCCTGCCGCCTATCCCACTAATAACATGTCTCCCCATTGGACATTTTACCGACACCCGCCAAATCTTCACCTACACGACCCAATGAAAAACTCGCATACACAAGCAAAATACCCATACCTTTTTACTCTGAAACATTTTCAGTACAAACAGCTAGTCAGCCTGTGGCCTAGTGGGTAACGTTACAGTCTTGGGAACACAGGGTCGGAGGTTCAAGCCCAGCTAGGAACCCGTTTCTTTAACCTGCTTTTACCCTCACTAATAATTGTCTACTACTTCTCAATTATTGCTTTTGCACCATATCTACCAGCCGTTCCCCGAACGTATACACTGTATTATGACGTACCGTCTGCACGTTCAATTGTTAACCAGCTACAATATTGCAAAGCCATATGGATTCAACGGGAGCTCTTCTGTGCTTACTCGCCTGTGGTCTTCTTTAAAACCACGGACAGGTTTGCTAATATTTCACGCATTGCATAGCTATGTCATGGTGCTGCCCTAACAAAGTGACAGACTGGTAAACCTCCGGTTGAACGATTGAATCCCGCCTCGTCCTCAGGCAGATAATTTCCTCTTTTACACTCACGTTCTCTTACGCTTATATTAGCTTTACCAAAACTCACTCATGGCCACCCATATGCATTTCATGACGGCAAATGTATTCCTTTTATTAAAAAGTTACACCAGTTCACCACTGTGCCATTTCTACTAACTACATTTCTTCACTTGGCTACTGTACAAAACCTTATCAGCAAACGCCACGTTTCTACATTCATGTTACCTCGCCCTGTTCTCTATCTAGCCACATACAAACAATTACTACGTATATACGTTCTGCAACTCCCCATTAAAACATTACATTTAAAAACATGATTCACTCTTAATTATAACTACTAGTACTGAACATGAAAAAAACACAGCAGTACAATAGATTTCACACGTTACTTAACTTTCCACTTTAACAGCTGGCGCTTTATAGCAACTGTTATATATACCGTTCGATAAGGAATATAAGCTCGCTCATGGTCACTCCATTTACTTCGCACTATACTCCGTGATCATGTCAACCTTCACCTACATGCCCATTCTGCTAAAACAACATATTGTTTCAACTATGCAATTTCATAATTTCATCCTAATTTCTCTCACACTGTTGTTATTTTCTCATATGCAAAGCCTGCTGGGACATATGCGTCTGCTCCTATTCTCCACTATCATGTTTTCCGGTTCTAGTTTAGCAAAACAGCGAAGAGGATTCCTACCTGCAGATAAGCCTATCAAAATGCCTTATAAACCTTACAAACACTAAAAGTGCATCTCCACGAAATAACAGACAACGGAGCAGGACAGAAGGCTACACAAGTTGCGACCTAGGGAGTTATAATTCTACGGGCTTGCTGATTCTTTTGTCAGTCAAGGCTCGTTGGATGGACGTCAAATCCATGAGTACATACACTGGCCATATTTCATCTGCGTTTCTGATGCGTTTACACTTATGCCACCGCTCCCTTTCTCACAGCCACTGCTTTTGCTTTTACATATAGCAAACCGAAACTGCTGAACGGTACACGCTCATCAGACTGTACAAATTCACACAACGATAGCCATAATCCACAACCGTTTCTTACAGGGTCACATTTCTCACTCTCATAAAACGCTTTGCAAGAAGAAATATCTCATAAAAAACACGTTTTCAATGTACAAAAATGCCAAGTTACTCAAAAGTATGGATATCAAAATGACGCCAAGTTACGGTACTACAAACAATATATAATATCTTGCCTCACCGAAATGACATAAGATGTATTTTAAAGCAATGCTACCCAATATTTCCTCAATTCTTTCAGGTCACTTGGCCCTGTGTTTTGTAATCTTACCATTTGACAATATCATGCAAACTTTGTGTCAGATCAAAGAGTCAAATATTTCGAATTGCCTCATGGAACACATTGAAATTAATGTACAAAACTGCTGCTGAGTAACTACAGGAAGCATATTTCTCCAGAAAACATGTTTATACTTGCTTCTGAACTGAATTTGAATACATGTGCAAGTTATTGTATATTTGCTATGTACAATAATACTGCATGTAAAATACATATTGTACATACATACAGATAACTTCTTTGTCCCCATGGGGACATTTCCCTCGCAGCATGTTACATTCACATTTACGAACACACACTTATACCAAGAAACATACTATCATTCACGCAACAGAAAGGCTGGGCAGCGAAATACATACATACTGTGGCGGTTTCATGAAGAAGCAGAGACGGAGACAGGCTTGGCTGTTTTCGAATCGCTCCCGGGGAGCTTCGCTTTATTTGTGACATTTCTTCAAAACGGCAATTCGTAGACTGACCATCATAGCTGGGCGAAGCCTGCTTTTGTCAAACCCCGTTCGCCGTGATTGGCTGCCCAGGCACAACAGGACTAACCAATCACACAGCCTTAACGTCACATCACACAAAGGTCGGATAATTTACATACAGCGGGAAACAGCAGCACGAGACACACGCAAAACAGGGACAGGCAGGGATTACCACAACAGTAGTGGCCAGTTGACTAATGACAGAAACATGACGGTGCAAATCATAAACCCGAGGGGTTGCTAGCGCTACGTAAGTGATTCCTAGCAGGCTACACACATTTAAAATAACGAGTATTTACACGATCGCGGAGCGGGACAAGTTAATCGCTAACAAGCTAACAATTATTTAGTTATACACAGGCAAGATCGCCACACAGCCCCCACCTAAAGGGTCGCTAGTCCCCGACGACCCACAATTTCTACGCGATTTACCTCGTAGTCGATTAAATAATTCGGTAGCCGTTCCTTCCGAGTAGGTCGGCCCGTGGTGGGCTGTGCCGTCTCCTCTGCTGCCGGTGGTGTAGAGGGGACAGGGCCGCTACCTTGTCCGCCAGCTGCGTCTTCGGTGGCGAGTGGTTGGTAAGGTGCGAGTCGGTCTTGGTGGAGCACCACCAGGCGCCCTCGATTTGGCAGGCGCATGCGATACTTCACCTCACTCAGCCGCTCTAAGATCTCACCAGGCCCACGCCAACGTGACTGCAACTTAGGGGACAGGCCCTTCTTGCGCACTGGGCAGTGGACCCACACTTTATCACCTGGCTTGAAGGCCTGCCTCTTGCAGTGCTGGTTGTAGGCGCGCTTCTGTCGCAGTCCCCCAGTGTCCTGGACCTGGCGAGAGAAGTCGTGTGCCACTCGCAGTCGTTCCAGCAGCTGGCGGAAGTAGCAGGCCTCTGTACGGGCTGGTTCCCTGCTTTCGGGCGGGGCCCCGAACACCAGATCCACAGGCGTCCGGAGCTCCCGTCCGAACATCAGGGCGGTGGGCGTGCAGAGGCTGGACTCCTGTACGGCAGTTCGGTAGGACCACAGGACCAGGGGCAGGTGGCGGTCCCAGTCTCGTTGGTGCTGGCTGGCGAGGATGGCGAGTTGTGCAGTCAGGGTCTTGTTGAACCATTCAACCAGTCCGTCGCTCTGGGGATGCAGTGGAGTTGTGCGGGTCTTTGCTACTCCAAGCCGACTGCAGACCTCAGCCAGCACCCGCGATTCAAAATTTCGCCCCTGGTCACTGTGGAGTTGGGCGGGGACCCCGAAATGGGCAAACATCTCCTCGACCAGCTTCCCCGCTGTTGTTGCAGCACTTTGGTCCGGCACCGCGTACGCCTCGGGCCACTTCGTAAAGTAGCCGAGGACGTCCACCCCCATTCGCTCCATCGGGGCCCCCACCACGTAGCGTTGTAGAGGGGCGCGGGAGCGCTTGGTATGCCCCTTGCATGCCGTACAGGAGTCACAGCAGTGGACGTGCAGCTCCACGTCCCGGCGGCACCCAGGCCAGTAGAAGGGCCCCCTCAATCGTCACAGGGTCTTGCTGTTCCTGAAATGGCCTGCCCCCACTGAGCCATGCACCAACCCTTGGGGGCGGAGCGCTCGGGGAACGAGGAGTTGGAGGAGGTCGCTTCCAAGCCCGGGTGCCTGCCACCGCCGATACAGCAACCCGTCCCGCAGCTCAAGGTTCCTCCTTTGCCGTAGTAGGTTTTGACCTCAGGCCCCTCAGCCGAGACCTCAGCCCACTGCGGCGGTGTTTCTGCCTCCAGCCAACCCCTCACCTTTCTTAGCGTGCTGTCAGCCTCCTGGCCTTCCCGCAGCTGCTCCTGCGACACTGGCAGCCACCCCGCCTCGCTGATGTTAGCGGTACCCACCGCTAGCTACACCTGGCTCATATGTTCCTGTCGCTGGCAGTGTTGACAATCCAGCTCAGCACAGGGACGGTGGGACAAAGCGTCAGCGTTGGTGTGGTGCCGCCCCGCCCTGTGCTTGATCTGGAAATCGCACTCTTGTAGCTCTTCTAGCCACCGTGCGACTTGGCCCTCCGGGTGCTTGAAGTTTAGGAGCCAGGTGAGCGAAGCGTGGTCAGTGCGGAGGTGGAAGTGGCTACCTTGGAGATAGGGTCGGAAGTGCCTCAGTGCCTTGACTACGGCCAGCAGCTCTCGGCGGGTCACGCAGTAGTTTCGCTCTGCCCGGCTCAGGGCACCGCTGTAGTAGGTGACAGCTCTCACGGGGGCCTCCGAGAGAGCCGTTCTGAGCCGGGCAAAGGCTTCTGCGCATTCGGTGGTCCAGACGAAAGGCTGGTACTTGAGGGAGGGGACTGGCAATGGAGGCGAAACCCCGCACGAACCGCCGATTGTAGCTCGCCAACCCCAGGAAGCTGCGCAGCTCGCCTACATTTGCTGGAGTCGGCCAATCCCGCACAGCAGTCACCTTAGCTGGGTCGGTGGCTACCCCTCGCTCACTCACAACGTGCCCCAGGACGGCTGTCTCCCTCCGGAGCAGCTGGCACTTCCGGGGATTCAACCGTAGCCCAGCCCGGCGAATCGCCGTGAGCACGTCGTGGAGGTTAGCGAGGGCGTGCTCGAAGCTACTAGCATGTACTAGGAGGTCGTCCAGGTACACTACACAGCAGCTTCGGGGGACGGCCGTCAGCACCCTTTCCATCAGCCGCTCGAACGTGGCAGGGGCATTGCACAGTCCGAATGGCATCACGCGGAACTGCCACAACCCTTGCCCGATGGTGAAAGCGGTCTTAGCCTTCGCATCCTCGGCCATTTTGACCTGCAGTTATTTAGTTATACACAGGCAAGATCGCCACAATACCAATACAAATTGGACATATACACACCTATTCAATCAATCTTGACTGTGAGAGAGCCATCCACACATATGTTTGGCCTGTCCATGTAGTGCATGCTTATACACACAGGGCCAAGTGACTTGAAAGAATTGAGGAAATATTGGGTAGCATTGCTTTGAAATACATCTTGTCATTTCGGTGAGGCAAGATAGCCTATATTGTCTGTAGTACCGTAACTTGGCGTCATTTTGATATCAATACTTTTGAGTAACTTGGCATTTTTGTACGTTGAAAACGTGTTTTTTATGAGATAGATACGTTAGCTATGCTGGCTTGGCGACTGTAGCCAACTAACAATCAATGTGATATAAACACAGCATTATGCAATCGATAAAATACTTGTTTGCAAACAAGGAACAAACAGAAGCTTCCTAAGCAAATGCCTGGATGTTTGTTCAGTCTTACTGCTGTAGCGCAGATGTGTCTACGATTGGTCGCGCGGCTTGTTCATCAAGGAAACCTTGACTTGGGCACCATCTCTGGATCTCTACTGCGCTGTCTGTAGAAAGTCGGTCTCCATGCTGGCTCTCTTCCGTCCTTTCGTTGTTACTGGAGCAGGAAGATGTGCTGGCTTGCTGTTGCAGGAAGGTACGTTGGCTACACACGTTTTCTTGTTGTATGTTGCAGAATAAACGAGTAAAGTTAGTAAATAAACTAATTCCATGGGGGATCAGTTTCTTTAGCATTACTTGCAGTATACCTGTAGCTAACGTGTTTACTTGGTGTTATAAACTGCTGGCCGTGGCTGTAACCTCAGTGAGACAGTGCGTCTCTACACATGTTCCTTTACAGGCAGGTCCTTACTTCTCTTTAAGCCCACGTTCACTTAAAGACAGTGCCTTTTGCACATCTCTTCTGCTGAGCAGGAACGAAAGCATACATAAGCAAATGCCATTCTTCATAAAGGTTGACATAGCATCTTATGCAGCATGTTATGCCAGATAAGACAAAAATGTCACATGGCTAATAGCTGTAACCTTATAAAGGGTGATGTGCTTATGTTGGATGCTTGGCTAACGGACATAACTCATGATGTCACTTTGTCATGACACCGTCCAAATCAACCCAAGGGAAAATTAATCCCCTTTAATCCTGTTACAATAGCATTAAATATCTCTTGTATTAAAATCTTGCCACACAACTCTGCCACAGTAGGTAGTGATAAAAATTCTCTTTAAATACTCTCACCTGGTTTTGCTCACAAGATGACATTAATCTTCAGCACTTCCAAGTTTGGTCATCCACTGAACTTTGAGGTGATGTCCCTAACTCTGCGCAACTTATGCTTTTGTTTAACATCTTATGACTTTCCACTCTAATACCAGAGTTATAACTTATGCTGTGCTTAATGAAACATTAGCTAGTTCTATTAGTAGCATAGTACTGTAATGATGTAAAGTGACATTCTTTTCAGTGTCATTGTCCTCATGCTGAGGTATTGCTTCACAAATAATTCATAGATGCATTACAGTATGTAATATTTCAATGCACATCCTTTAAAGTGACACCAGTTTCAGTTTTCCTAATGCTGAGCTATTTCTTTAGAAATAATTCTGAAAGTAATACTGGTTGCTGTGTTGTTGATGTGACAGACGGGTGAGGGGGGTTCAGCTGTAATTTCATTAGTTGAGTGGGCTGGTGTGAATTCAAAACCACGGAAGTTTATGCTTATGACTGTGGCTTGTGATCTGAAATGTTGGGACTTAGCAACGGTGCTGTGCTACGCACTTTCACTGAGACTGACGTCAGAATTGGCGAACAGGCGGCTAAGTCACGACCCCATGTAACCAGTAGTGTGCATCTGTGATGCGTCGATTTATTGTGAAATAAAAATTCAAGGATTGCCTTGTCAGAATACAGAATTAACTTCCGCTAACATCACTCGCTGACAAAAGTGAGTGATTGCCTCTGATATAGATCAAGGTGGATTGTACCAGTCTAGCTAGATCCACCCAAATGGATGCAGAACAATGCATTTAAATCAGCTGTACCTTTTGCCTCTGATATGTAGCCCTCTCCTTTACTGGAATCAGAGATATATTGTGACATAGTGACATCTTGAACATGGTACAGGGCATTAGGGAGTATTTTTAATAGGTTCTGGGGAATCTCCATGGACAGAGCTTCCTTAAAGAAAGGGAAAAATCCATTTAAATTGTACAAAGCCCCTTCATCACAAAGCTTTGTCTGTTTGACGACTCATCCCCTTGGGAAGTGAAATACACTGGAGATTTACTGTAATAAAATATTTGATCAATCGTTGCAACTTTACAGCACATGGCCAATTATGCAATGACGTTGCTGTATACAGTGTGCTCCATACTGTGCTGTGAGATGGGTGGACTATTTATAAAAAGTATTGCAATTTGTACATAATGAACTAATGAACCCTTAAAAAGCTGAGAATCTGCACTTTACCCACATAATTGTTTGATTTCAAATATAAAATTGTGGGAGTACAGAGGGAGCCAAATCAAGAAAAAAAAAGTATTTTCCCCAATAAACGAATACTGAAATAAGGCAAAGTGCCTGGAGTACTGTACCTATACACAAATATAATGCACAGCTGACAATCAGAATTGAGTATTTAACCAAGCCATGGTATATATGGATACAATAGACTCTGCATTAGGCCTAACCTTTACAGCTGATTCATCATTAGATCCAACCCAAAAGGAAGAGAGAACAGGACCGAAGGGACTCAGTATGGGTTAGGGCCAGGGTCAGGGTTAGAGTATGAGTACATTTTGGGATAGGGACCTGGAAATGAAGAGAGGCAGGTACAGGGATGGCGACATACAGTTTGGGATACTTTTTAGGAAGAGGGGGGGGCTATAGTATTTATGGGGGAAAGCAGTTTGCACCAATGTTACAGATCCTGTGTCATGTCTAAAGACATTTAAAGAGCCCATTAGATAGTATGAATATGAAATATGAAATCTAATGGGTACATAAAGCAGTTATGACATGTAGCAAAGTTTATGTATTTATTTACTTCAAGTATTTAAGTTAGTTGAGTGTCGAAAAAATATATCGCCATGTTCAAAAAAAGTACGACTATGTACAAGTTGCTCATAATTAAACATCTACTCAGCATGCACACCTCTATGCAGGGAGCGTGCGCATACATAATACTGCTTTATACTGTTAGGCGCTCCTGAACAGTACATTATTTTGATGTTCACTTTTATGAGCAGTTTAATTTAACTTAAGCAACTGTCACTTCACGGTTTATGGTTTAATGGACTGGAAAAAAAATGTAAATGACACACAGTAATGATGGCACAATACAAGTCTGCATGATGCCATTAGGGGGATTTAATGTACAGCCATTTTAATTTTCCACGTTTTGTTCTAAATTACTTTTACACCTCTTGAATTGACATTGTCTAATGCCCTGGCTTCATACACTGATAACATTGGGCTGTTTAGCTGTCTTAAAATATTAATGAAGCACTTAAATGCAGCACGGTTATGAAAACTTCAGGAAAACTGTGTTGAAAGTGGAGCGGCAAACATTTTAATATTAATATTTTCACTTCATAAGCAAAACATTGAAATTAAAATAGTTAAGTCCCCTTCTTTTCAAACCTGATGGTTGTATGAAATGGAATTCAAATTCATGAGAGGCTTTGATGTAGGTTAAAGAAAGATCAACAGCTTCAAACGTATGCTTGTTAGCAGAAGATTCAAAGCAATCAAATAGTGTATGTCCATGCCGTAGAAATATGATTTTGTTCAGTGGTGCATTCACCATGTCTCTATGCCTTGTTTGAGAGGCAGTTTTCCGGCATGTTCTGTACATGTAGCGTCAATCACACAACGACCATGGAAGTAATCTTTATCTACTTCATATTACAGGTGATTATTATATCATATATTTACTATTTAAACTGTAAAGAGGAATCTTATGAATCTAATCCTGCTATTAAAAGAGTTGCTGTTAACTACCGCTACATAGGCAGTATACTGTAGGTCTTTCTCTCGTTCACTATTTTCTATTTCCGGTTTTCGGCTATGAGGAGGTATCACCATTGGCAATGGGGCAAATTAAGTGGGATCATGTAACTCTGTCTCCGAAAGACAAAGAAAAATGTCCATACTTGAGCTTCTTTTGTTTTCTTGAGGGATAAGACCTTAAGTGGAAGTGAGGAGAGATGAAGATCCGTTATTCAAAAAACAAACAAAAAAAAAACAAATCAATGTGCAGTACATATTTTTAAGAGGGAGATGGGTTTTTCACGCTAATAATGCATTATTGTGCATAGATAAATATTATATTATCTAGGAGCTATTGAACTTGAAAGCATTTGTCAGCTGTATTTTTTTTCAAATATCAGTTTAAATTCATAATTGGAAATATTTGTGTAAAATTGCACGAGGTAATAATGCACAAAGCATAGGCTCTGCATCTTGTGGCCATTGTTTGTGAACAATTTAGAAGTGGTTTGATGGCCCTAGGCCCTATCACCTAGGAGCTGTTGAACTTGAAAGCATTTGTCAGCTGTTTTTTCTCAATAATCAACAGAAATACCTCGTTGGAAATATTTGTGTAAAATCGCAGGAGGTGATGGTGCACAAAGCATGGGCTCTGCATCTTGCGGCCGCCCTTTGCGAACAATTTAGAAGTGGTTTGATGGCCCTAGGCCCTATCATCTAGGAGCTATTGAACTTGAAAGCATTTGTCAGCTGTGTTTTTTTCAATAATCAACAGAAATACCTCGTTGGAAATATTCGTGTAAAATCGCACGAGGTCATGACGCACAAAGCATAGGCTCTGCATCTTGTGCCCATTGTTTGTGAACAATTTAGAAGTGGTTTGAAGGTCCTAGGCCCTATTCTCTAGGAGCTATTGAACTTGAAAGCATTTGTCATCTGTATTTTTTTCAATAATCAATTGAAATACTTAATTGGAAATATTTGTGTAAAATTGCATGAGGTAATAATGCACAAAACATAGGCTGTGCATCCTGTGGCCATTGTTTGTGTAATGTTACTTGCATTCACTCTGTAAGTGTTTGTAGCACCTTCTATAGGCCATTATGTGAATGTCACTTATTCCTGTTATTTCAGATGTTTGCATTCTCATTGGTTGTTTAAAGTCACATTGATTGCTAGTCACATTATAAGCATTTTCCCTCTTTCCCTGTTTGATCCAGAAGGAGGCGATAATTCAACTAAAAAGGATGCCAACTGCTGTAAAACACCAACGAAGAAGAAAAATTTTCACTGTAAAACAAGCTAAAGAACAGCATGATTCAAGACCTTCTTTAATCTTGTTCCATCTGCCTGTGTGATCCTTGGAGAAGCTTTGTTTGTGAGTAGATTAATTGATCGATGTTTTTAGGAATTATTTCTGCTCATACTTCATTGTATTTCATAATATTTGTTTACATTATTTCATAGTCACTTTTGAATTATTTGCAGTTTCACACTACAACAACTTGACCACATGAAAGTGCTGTATCTTCATTAAACGGACGTACAAGTGCACGTTGATAACTTACTTTATGCTCCTTCATCATTGAAGCTACCTAGGGCTACTTCAGTCAAGTCAGTTAAGAGTGCTTCTTCAAAAATAAATTGAAATACTGTGGCCATTGTTTGTGAACAATTTAGAAGTGGTTTGATGGTCCTAGACCCTATTATCTATGCAGGTGACTATTTTTACCTGCATTTTAAACAAACTGACATTATAAATTAAAATATAAAATCAGACAGGACACGATTCATGACAGATTAATAAGCACAAATACATCAGTACAAAAATAACTTGACTTGGTGAGATGGTTGCTCAATTAAAAAGTGGTAACTTATTTTGAAATCTTTGAAACATCAATCAAACAATGAACGCTGACAATTAATTGATGATATGCTGGATGTAATGATGGCGAGATGTGGGAGCCTAATTTTTAGACATTTGGTAAAGTTGTAAGCCAGTTAACTTGCTAAGTATTCTAAAAGGCAGGGACCAAATGCTAACCCTTTCATCTGATCCTTGCCATTGTTGTTTTGTTTGTATACTCACAATCATTGCTTTTTGGCCAATACTGAGCGACACAAACCAATTGATTATACAGATACGTAAGACAATGATGGCATGGATGTAGCATGGATATATCATATATTTCTATTCATTCATTTTTAACTCTGTATGCCGTACAATTTTGAAAGAAACACTTACGCATAATGCAATTTTGCTCTTTTCAACCAAATTGGAAAAATATGAGGAATTAATAATCATGTTTTCTTTGCTCAAGGGCAAAACACTTGCATTTCAGAATGAGGAGCACTATGTGCAATAACCTGTATGCCTGTTTCACCAGCAGATGGCGCTGAGTAACAAAGCTCAGACTCTCCTGAGTACTCTCAGCCAGTGGTGAGAGGTGATCCCTGAACCCCAGGAAAGTGATTAGGATGGCAGATTTCATCCGCCAACTAATGGGTTGTTGGGGTGTACCAAAGGTCTATGCAGAATTGAAATATATTTACAGCACTGGTTCCCCATTGAAATAATTACAATGACCACAGGCTCAGTCCTTACAAACGTGAACTTCTGTACGTACATTCTGATGTCTTGTAAACGCACAGAAACAAACACACACACACACACACCTACACACACACACACACACACACATCTATTTGTGACCTCAGAGAACAGGCAGCTTTAGCTGCCACCCTCCCCTCTATAACATGCATATTTATCCTACATATCAAAGCCAGCTGTCCCCTGCGAGTTACAGGTCTGAAGTGTGTGAAAACTGCTGTTAAGCCTTTAGCCCTGCTGTATTCCTTTCAGTGGAAATAAGGCCTCAGTGGATTCTTGGGCCTCGGTAATTTGGAGGTTGTGGTTGCCTTTTACAGGGGGAAAAAAATTGGCAGTAATGTTTCAGGACAGGAAATGTAGCTTTGCTCACAAGCATGCCCTGCAAAAACACCGACAAATGATCAAGGATTCTGAGTGAATAATCTTCACAAAATACACGTGAAGATTATTCACGAGTACCATAAACATGGGCATGCAAAATGAGACTCGTATTTACAGTATTTTGTCAATGAGCATTAAAAGTGCGCGTACTTCATACTTTGTCTTCGTCTTACAGATAGATATATTAAACCCTTATAATACACCTGTAATACAATGTGCTTTATAGAAGTAAAATAAATTTACACAGAAGCAACCCCTCTCTTTCCCATTAAATGCAATACAATTATAATGAAGGTTAATCAGATGCAAGTAATGCACAATAAACAATGAAACGAGGATTTATAATAATAGTAATTATCTCCTTAGCCAGCTTGCATGTTTATATGAGTGTATATGCTGTTGGTAGTTATTATTCTTCAGACCCTGTGTATAGAAAGTGGGAGCAGGTTAATGCATTAAGAGTGTGTGTCACTCACAGCGACAGCCCGCCTCCTCAGCAGTGTTGGCAATTTAACGACTTTCTCGCTAGATTTAGTGCCTTTTTGACTTCCCTAGCGACTAAAAATCTTATCTAGCGACAAGCATGGCGACTTCTCGCAACTTTGCCGACCTCCATTCTCGTTGTCGAGCAACAGGAAAAATTACCTTTCACCGAGTTGTGACAACGTGTTAGCTGGGGGGTGGGGGGGGGGGGGGCGGGGGGGGTTGGTCAGTGCTACCATGCTACCCCCCCCCCCCCCCCCCCCCCCACCCACGGTAACATGGTAGCACTCCCCCCCCCCCCCCCAACACAGTAGCACCCCCAACCACCCCGCACTGGGTGACACGCCACTGGACGTCATCACGCAATCTAGCGACTTCTAGTGAGATTTTTTTGGCAACACTGCTCCTCAGCTCCTCCAGAGCTGGATGGGCTTGTGTGGGCGAGCCCCATCCAGACCGTATACCGATCAGGTGCTCTGCGCACACACTCCAGTCCGAGGGCTTTCAGGCTAGAAAGCAGCCACAGACACATCTCCCACACCAAATTCACTCTGAGTCAGTGAACTGCCCTTTGCATCGGATAGTGCCTGTTTATATGGGCGCTCGGTCAGTGAGTGCAGCAATTCTACTGGCGGAAAGGGTGCTTCAACAGTCAAGAGACAGACCTTTCAGATTCAAAAATATACTGTAGGCCGGAGCATCTGATTGGTCTGATTTTGTAGCAAGGCTGCTGGAAGATAATGTCTGTGATGATTTAAGGTCATTTTGAGACATTAATGTTTAATATATAACTTAAGTTAAATATAATGGCGTAAATAGTTGTATCGTTAGGTAGTGTGGAGGATTGTTCAGCCAAAAATGAAAATGGTCCACTGGCGATTGTGTTCATATCTGTTGTGCATTTGCAATCCGGGCAAATACAGAACAGGAGTATGGTAGCATTTAAATGAATAATGTAGACACTGATGTTGTCCACCTTGTTACATTACATTACAGGCATTTAGCAGACGCTCTTATCAAGAGCAGCTTACACAACTTTTACCCAGCATTTACATTGCGTCCATTTATACAGCTGGATATATACTGAAGCAATGCAGGTTAATAAGTACTAATCGAGCCTGAGACCTTTAGGTTACGAGGCCAGTTCCTTACCCATTATACTACACTGTCGTCACTGTACCTTGTGTAGCAGTAGGTACCAGTTTTCTGGCCTACTGTCATATTTGCTCTGGTGAGTGCAGGGAAAAGAGGAGCAGAGAGAAAGTACAGGAGGATGATGACAGGGAAGAAGGAGAAGGAGACATGGAGGTGAGAGAGAAAGGAGCAACTGTTGAGAGAAAGGAAGGGATAGTCAAGCATGATTTTCTCCTAGCATGAAAGCATCTAAAGCCAAAGGAAACCGGAATCTCTGGTTTAGGTAACAGTAACAGCAGCCAAATTTTTCCCAGCTTCCTACAAAGTCTGTTATCCATGAATTACATGGTCAAACAATCTATATTGTGTATGATATATATATAAAATAGTCTAATTTTAAAAGGCGACACAGCTGTGGGAATGAGTAATTCCCTCCTGTTGTTTTGACATTTCATGATGCTTTTTAAATCATCGTTTTGCTGTAAACACTGTAGATATGTAAATAAGCTACTCACAGAACCAGGGACTTGTCTTCATTACATAGATTTTCCAGGTTAATGTAGTTTACTTGCTACTTTATTTCAGGATAGATACTATAGAGCAGAGCCATAATTACCAGTAGGCTATCTATGTTCCTGTTGATCCTATGCTTACTGTCCTATTATAGAACAAGTAGTTGCTATGGCTACCATCATATATTTATCAGATGAATGTTTATCTATAGACCAAAAAAAGAATATATTTAAATCAAGAATATTTGTGAAATAAATATTCTTATAGAATTACTGTGGACACGTAAATTATTTTAAAAAATTCATCAATTTAAATAAATAAATAAATACTTCCCCCTCCTCCAATCAAATTTGGGAGTTTGCATCCTAAGTCCAGGCAGTAGAATAGAGTTTGGGTTTGGTTGTCCATATAATGGAATAATCAGTATAATTGTAACTTTCATTTACAGAAAGTTTTTTATTCCATGGATTATGTCAAATATTTCAAGAAAGGTGTTGTTCTTATATAAAAATTTCGAGCTAAAGTCAAAGAACCAAGCAAACGTATCGCTGGATCGAAGCAAGTAGTCTTCTACCTGTGTTCCCTGCAATGAGGCACTCTCTCCACATGATGGCACTGTGAAATAAGTTACTGAAATGAAAACGGCCTTGTTGAAGCGTCTGTGTCCTTAATCGAACACAATATGCATAATGCTCGCCTTTTTTGCACATAGGAAATTAATAATATGAGACAGATTCATCTGACATAAAGTTAATATTGACCAATGTGGCTAAAGTTCATGGACCTCCGTAGAGTAGCCTGTTGAAATGAGTGATTTAAATTGGCCATTGTTGAGTCAGATTGGGGGCAGGAAGAGGTGCTACACAATGGTTCATAGTTTCAGTTTATCAGTTATTTTTCACTTACCTCTCATTAGTGATTCTCAAAACAGGGAGCTTTTATTCGTTTTGCAAATTAATTTGAAAAATGAAGTGAATACTTCTACTCATATAGCAATATCCATAATTTTTGTGTAAAAGAGCAGACATATTTTTAAAAGGATTGAATCCGAATATTATTATATTATGAATTATTAGTATTATTATGAAGTCTTATGCCCAAAGGGGAGGGCCAGATGCTGTAGGAAGAGGATCTGAACCCTGCAGACAGAATAGTCAGAGCTTTGGGCTCTGAACCTTTAGGAAGGGGATTCAAACCCTGCAGATTGCGTGTGCAACAGAAGTCAGAGGTTTGGGTTCGGAACCTTTAGGAAGGGGATTCAAACCCTGCAGACTGAGCGCGTGATAGGGCGTGCGCGACGGGGGTCGGAGGTTCGGCTGTTTTTCAGCTCCTAATTACAACGCCGCCGCACTTCTGCAAGGTGTAATTTTTTCCCGGGACCGAGGCGGCAAAAAAAATCTTCCCATGCAAATTTCCCCTCGGCCCGCGAGCCGCAGCGGAATAACTCATAACCGCCGACCGGCCGAAGGGGCTATTTTGGATGCGCAGCAGACGCAGCGCTGCTGCAGCGTGAGCCGCGCGCACCACCGCAGCACATTTCGGCGGCCATTTTTCACGCGGAGCGCCCGGGAGTCGCGCCTCGCTGCGGGACGGCTCGCGGTCCCTCCTCTCTGTGCGCATAATCGCGTTATTATTAGCCCCGCAGACGCGTCTAACCAGGGCAACTTCCACGACTTATCTTTCCTTTAACGATTTCTCCGTGTTTACCGCTGGGTCTTTCCCTAAGAACCGCGGGGCCGAGTCCTGTTCGGAGATACGAATGCAGAAGCCTTTTTCTGGTTGGTGCTTACGACTGTCTGACTGAAGATCCATCTGCCTAACCTCTGCACCACTCTGTCAACGTGAAATATCCAAAAAATATTAATATCCAGAAATGTATTCATTCTTTTATCAAGTTATGACAGCACAGTTCTGATCGGCTGGTTCTCCGAGACGGTCGGGAAGTTGAGATATTTTGACAGTTCTGACATGTTTTTTTCATTCCTGAAGGGCCTCTATTCAAAGCTCTGCCTCTGTAATTTACACTGTAAATATAGGGAATGGGGAGGGTAGCGATTTACATGTATTAAAATGGGACATTTGCAGGTCTGAAAAATTCTAATGGATTAAAAGCAATATACTGTATAATAATAATATGAATATTATATTATAAATCTGTTACATGCTATTTTCCTCTTATCTTATATTTCTTGCTGTATTTCCGGTACCTTGTATAAAATCTTTATTATTATTATTATTATTATTATTATTATTGATTTTCTCAGTTATAAAATGTATTTGCTTTGCTACGTTTCTGATGCGCCCATAACCACCAATCACGCACCTGCATATTTACTGGGCGGTCCAGGTACCCAATAAAAGGCACACTGGAGAGGTATGAAATAAGCAAGGTGCCCCAGCCAGAGTTCGAAATCCCTGCAGACCCACCCTGACATTTCCCTGCTAATTACGCCTGAAATAGAAATTAGTTACAGACATGCGCGGCGGCCTTGGCGGCCGACGGGCTGTCTCGTATAGCTGAACACATTTAATCCCGCTTCGGGGCGCACCGCTGTTCTGCACTGTACGACCCGCCGAAAAGTTAGGAGCTTCTCGGTCCTTCTCTCCGCATGCTCCGACTGCAATATTTTGCATTAACCTTCCACCGTGAGCGACATCCAAGTTAATAATCTTTAGCTTCGCCCTTTGAGATCCGAGCTAATCCCGGGGATGAAAGGAGATTTGGAACCTGGAACATCACCAGGAGCGAATGACTCTGCAGAATGAGCTAGCTGACTCTCTCCTGGAGCGGCACAAACGGAGCGAACTGTGTGATATAGACAGTAATTACATACGGCTCGAAGCAAAGGTTAGAACTTAACAGCGCTGACAATGTGGCTATATATAAAATCAGCTTTCGGGGCGTGTGTGTGTGTGTGTGAGAGAGAGAGTGTGCGTGCATGTGTGTGTGTGTGTTTGAGAGTGTGTGTGCATGTGGGTGTGTGTGTGTCTTTTGTCTTATCAAAGAGCTCATGTTGAAAACTTGTTATTCATTTTTGCAATACATTAGGATGACCACCTGAGGGCAGTACATTTGCACCAGGGACATGTTCTGTGACAGTTTAAGGGTGCTTCAAGTTGAATCAAGTAAAAAAAAAATAAAAATAAATAAATTTTTAAAAACCACAGCCGTATTGCTTGAATTCAAAAACAGGATCAATTCCTGGTGTCAAACCAAAACAGGTCTGACAGAGAATAGCTCGTAAATAAATCCTTTGCTCCAATCGCTTTGTTATGGAGAAAGATCAATACAGAGTTTTAAGTGATTGAAGGCCTCTGTGGGAGATATATCTAACGGGGCCAGTCACAGTCTCCTGACTCAGGCTCTGCAATACTGTGACATTACAGTGAAAATAACAGGAAGTGAAAGACACTTGAATCTCCGGCACCTCGATTATCTGGGAAAATAATCACACTGCACAGCCAGCGCTATTTTTTGCTTAATCAGATGTACCTGTTGTAAGGCACAGTGGTGAGAGTTTTCCGCTATTACACTTCTAAACTATGGAACACTTTCCCACAGCACATCAGAACAGCAGACTCAGCTGGTAATTATAAAAAAGCAGCGAGAAATGTACCTTTTTAATTTGGCTTTTAATTTTGCTTTGTATCTTTTATTCTGCTTTGTGTTTTTTGCAGCGTATTCACATTTTATTTTTATTTGTTCAGATTCCCTGCCCTGGGTGACGTTAAATAAGTTATGTCCTGATCTGGGGTTGCTGGTCAAAGTCAGATGTGGCACAGTCTGGTGGGGGCCTTCTTTATAAAGGCAAGTGATGTTCATGCCTTCACAGATACCAGACCATGGGGCCCATCCACATGCTGAGACAGAGCCTTAACAGATACCAAACTATGAGGCCCATCCATACACTGGAACAGTGCCTTAACAGATACCAGACTGTGGGGCCCATCCACACACTGGAGCAGGGCCTTAACAGATACCAGACTGTGGGGCCCATCCACACACTGGAACAGTGCCTTAACAGACACCAGACCATGGGGCCCATCCACACACTGGAACAGGGCCTTAACAGATACCAGACCATGGGGCCCATCCACATGCTGAGACAGAGCCTTAACAGATACCAAACTATGAGGCCCATCCATACACTGGAACAGAGCCTTAACAGATACCAAAGTATGTGGCCCATCCACACACTGGAACAGAGCCTTAACAGACACCAAACTATGGGGCTCATCCACACACTGTAACAGAGCCTTAGCAGGATGAACCACCCTGCAGCCCCAGTAGTTGCAGTATTAAAAGTTGCTTATAGTGTGCAGGCACTTGAACTGAATATAAGTTCACCGAAGTACACCTCCCATCTTGTAAATTAACCTTGATCTAATCCCAAACCTAAACATCCAGCACGGCTCTGTTGACGGGGTCGGGTTTGACGTCGCATGGCGTCCCCACACTCACGCTAGCTCCGACCTTCACCAGGGGCGGGCTCTGCCCCCATCCATTTCCAAAAAAAAACACATTCGCGCACCCGCAGCATCCACCAGTACACTCAGCGAAAGCAAGCTGCAGCTAACAGTGCCGTTAGCGCCTGGGTTCATTTTTAACTCCAAGAATAGACCCTGAAACTCCCTCTTGTCTGCCACCTGAGAAACAGAGACCGGCTGAGAAAGCAGGATGCATTCGAGCACCCTTAAAATTAAAATGCTTTTTTTAAAATTATTTTTTATCTTGGGAGGGGAAACGGCCTTCGACTCGATCACAATTCGAGAGTTCTAAGAAATGCCCCGCTGGCTGAAGGTGCAAATTAACTGTCAAGCAAACACGGCCGCCACTTCATCTTTTGCGTCCCGAGGATAAACGAATGATTAAACAAGCAAACGCGTTCGCTTGCTGGTGTGGTGCGGTGCAGTTACACTCGCAGCCAGCATAACATGGATGCCTAATGATGAACAAACAGCCGCTGAAGGGACTCCGTTAAAAATGAAGCGTTGTTGAGGCCTGCCGAGCTGTCATTTTCAGATTGATTTTGAAATCGTGCCGCTGCGGCTTAATCAAGCCGTACAAGTCAAAAACGTTTCATTGGAGAAGCCGAGTGCGTTCCAATTACTGCCATCACGATAACTATCAAATGGACCCAAGAATTGATTCGTGGTTTGCGGTACTGGGTTCACCCAGTTGGGGGGGGGGGGGGGGGGAAGAGTTTCTAAATACTGAAATAGCGGCAGGACAGATGATAAGCACAGACACACACACAAACACACACACGCACACATGCATGCACATACATACACATACACACACATACAAAGACATGTAATCATACACATGCACGCATGTACACACATACACATGCATACACGTACGCAAAAAGACATTCAATCACACGCACGCACGCACCCCCAAACACACACACCTACACACAGTCATTACTGAATCAACCTTCGCCGGTGGCGTTGGACACGGGGCCCGGGGAGTCGTTTTCGACCCGAACCCAAGGCAGGGAGCCGTTATCCCCACCCCCCCCCCCCCCGGCACCTCGGTGAATAGCGATCGGTTGCGGTCGTATTAAAAAGCGGAGAAGCCCTTAGCGTTCGCATAAAGCTAGCGCCCGCGCGCTAATTAGGTTATTAACTTTGAAAGAACACCGGAGCCGTAAAACGTCCGCGGCTCTGCCGCGACCATAAAGCCGTGGATAAAAGAGAAGAGAGGAGGCAGATAAGCTCTCTCTTTTGACCACTTGTCCTCGACCGTCGCTTTTTTTTTTTTTTTTTTTTACTTTTTATTTTTCGTTTTTTGGCTCCCTTCCTGGAGACGTACGCGCAGAGGAAACGCGGTCGGCAGCGCCGCAACGGAGCGAGAGGGTGGCTGAACGCAGATTAGCGGCGCGTTGTTTGACCCCCGCCCCCGCCCCGAGAGTCCTCTCGTTTGAAGGACAGGCCGTGGGCCGTGAGGAGTGTTTTTGCTTAATGGCAGGGGAGGGGAGGGGAGGGGGGGGGGGGGGGTGTGGCGCTTGGGGTTGTTAATGTTTTAACGTGCTCCGAGCGGCTACGCTAATCTCAGTCATGAAATCTGCCACATTAACCTAGAAAGGACCGTGCTGTGCATTCAGCAGTGTTCACCTAGAAAGGACCGTGCTGTGCATTCAGCTATGTTCACCTAGAAAGGACCGTGCTGTGCATTCAGCAGCGTTCACCTAGAAAGGACCGTGCTGTGCATTCAGCAGTGTTCACCTAGAAAGGACCGTGCTGTGCATTCAGCTATGTTCACCTAGAAAGGACCGTGCTGTGCATTCAGCAGTGTTCACCTAGAAAGGACCGTGCTGTGCATTCAGCTATGTTCACCTAGAAAGGACCGTGCTGTGCATTCAGCAGTGTTCACCTAGAAAGGACCGTGCTGTGCATTCAGCTATGTTCACCTAGAAAGGACCGTGCTGTGCATTCAGCAGTGTTCACCTAGAAAGGACCGTGCTGTGCATTCAGCAGTGTTCACCTAGAAAGGACCGTGCTGTGCATTCAGCAGTGTTCACCTAGAAAGGACCGTGCTGTGCATTCAGCAGTGTTCACTTAGAAAGGACCGTGCTGTGCATTCAGCTATGTTCACCTAGAAAGGACCGTGCTGTGCATTCAGCTATGTTCACCTAGAAAGGACCGTGCTGTGCATTCAGCAGTGTTCACCTAGAAAGGACTGTGCTGTGCATTCAGCAGTGTTCCAAAAAAGGCCTATTCGGTCCACAGAAAGGGGTAAAACAGTAATCATTGTTTTAAATGGAAATCTTAATTAAAAATCAAGTGTGTGTGTGTGTGTGTGTGTGTGTGCGTGTGTGTGTGTGTGTGCGTGCGTGTTTGTGTGTGTAAGTGCGTGTGTGTGTGCTTATTATGCAGCTGGTCACTGTCTTTGGTGACCAGGTTCTGTCCAAGTAGGTGTCACAACTCCTTGTGTTTGTTGAGGTATCTCACCCAGCACGGCGCTTACGCTGCCTCCTGGTGTGAGGGAGGCCGTACTGACGAACATGCTGTCCGGTCAGTCATCACCGCGTTCTGTCCTAAAACAGCCTCCCTGAGGGTAATTAATTACATACACACCGCGTACATAATCAACCATATGGCCAGCCATCTCAAACCATCACAAATAATTTGATTTCTCCAAGGCTAGCCAACTCCCTTAAGGGGCAGATCAGCAGTTCCCTAAATACACCCGTACAACGTGCTCCGATTGATACTCAGTTTTGATTGGTCGATGGCCGTTCTTGTCTATTTCACGACCGAATGAAAGATCACTTCTTTCACTTTAAATCACTTACTGCAGTGCAGCTAACACACAGGAACAAATCTGGGCACCTTTACAAGGATTAGCGTCACCGCGCTAAAAATAGTATTTTTACGTTGTAATGTCTGCTTGTTGATTCTCTTATCCAGGGCTCACTTGTAAAAGAGATAGACATCCCAATGGGACTCACCTGGTTAACAGACGAAGAAATAAATACAAACACCGCATTAAAAAAATTCCAAAATAATAAAGAAAAGCTTTAAAACGATTAAACGATGGGACGATTAAACAGACGTGATGTGAAGGGAAAACCGAAGATCAGCTGTGAGTTCACAGCTGAAAACCGGGGAATATGGATTCAATATTAAAACTGACAGCAATCCAGCCCACTTTTCTCATTCATATACATAGCTTTTCTTTTCTCATTTGTATACCTATTGAGGACGCTTTCAAGGTACAGTGACTGGCTCTCTTTAAATTCGATGCATTTCGCAGCTGCTTTTAAAGCAGACGTACTGTCCTGATGGGTTGTGTGTGTGTGTGTGTGTGTGTGTGTGAGAGAGAGAGAGAGAGAGAGAGAGAGAGAGAGAGAGAACCATCATCAAAGAAGTGTCACTGGAAACCTGCACGCGTGATTGGCTATTGTACGTTTGCATCAATTTTGTCTCCAGTGGGTAATTACCAATGTTCAGTGCATTTCCCTTCCTTTCATTACATTATATTACAGTGCATACATTTTGCTACATTCCCTTCCCAGATGCTTTTGCTCTTGAGTGACTTCCATTGAAAGAGAACATAGGTTTATCCACCGGAGTCAGACCAGCGAAATACTATTCAGATACAAGATGTTTTTAGATACATGTGTATCAAAAAAATATATTAAATCTGAATGGTTAAGTTGTGCCTTTTCTTCAATCGTTTCTTTTATCTGGGATTCCGCGCCACAGAATAGATTCAACCAAGTCTCACAAAAAATTTAATTTGACATGGACCTCAAAGTTCAAGAAGCATTGTCAGATGGTGCAGTATCTGCCGCTAAACTGGAATTTACAGCATCAAAGTGCACAGTGTCAGCAGAAAACAACTTTACTGTCCCGTGTACAGTATGGATTTTCCTCACACGACAAATAAAACGTGCGAAACATAATTGTTTGTGCCAATCCGTTGACCTATCTGTGAGCGCACACACGGTGATGTCACTGACCTGACCAGCTCCGTTATCTTTAGCCAGCAGCTTTCGGCTCGTCATTTCTTCTGACGTCGTTTTGGAAGAGGAAGCCCCGCCCTCCTGGCACAAGCATTTAAAAAACGCACGATTTATGATTGTCTTTTTCAAGCGTTACGCTTGCACTCAAAAGCAGGCTCCGTTAGCTGCTTAATTCTGTATTTGACTCATTGTTACTTCAGACCATAATCGAGTTGTTTTTTTTTTTTTTTTTTGTTTTGTTTTTTGTTTTTCTGGTCAGCAACTGCCAATCTTCTGTTGTTGGTTTGTGCCTGAATGGATTCATTGCAATAATGTGCAAAATCAATTAAGTGACACAAGTCAATCTGCAGTACAGGCTTTTTGTTGCTACTGACTCAAATTCTGAACATAACTGTTTTGTTTGGTCTTCGCCACTCTTGTGGGCATTGACATTATTCAAAATTGTGGATGCATGTCAGCCTATTCCCCACGACCCTGCCCAGGATAAGCGAGTATAGATAATGGATGGATTGATGGATGTCAGCCTATTCCCCAGGACTCTGCCCAGGATAAGCGGGTATAGATAATGGATGGGTGGATGCATGTCAGCCTATTCCCCACGACCCTGCCCAGGATAAGCGAGTATAGATAATGGATGGCTGGATGCATGTCAGCCTATTCCCCAGGACTCTGCCCAGGATAAGCGAGTATAGATAATGGATGGGTGGGTGCATGTCAGCCTATTCCCCAGGACTCTGCCCAGGATAAGCGGGTATAGATAATGGATGGGTGGATGCATGTCAGCCTATTCCCCACGACCCTGCCCAGGATAAGCGAGTATAGATAATGGATGGATTGATGGATGTCAGCCTATTTTCCATGACCCTGCCCAGGATAAACGGTTATAGATAATGGATGGGTGGATGGATGTCAGCCTATTCCCCATGACCCTGCCCAGGATAAGCGGGTATTGATAATGGATGGGTGGATGCATGTCAGCCTGTACTCTTTGCTATCAGCACTCACGCTCAGAGAATATGCATGGCAAAGATCTGCAGTGCTTAGATTTTGTCATTTGAAATGACCTTGAAGGGCAGGTTTTGTTGGATAGCCTTTATTGCAGTTTGTAACAGAGTGGCGTGTATTTTTTGTCAGCTGTACTAATCAATTAAGAATGATTTCCCTACATTGAATTTTTTACATCTGTAGCATGATGTGAACAAAGAAGTTATGTGTTTACCTGCCACTGGTTTATTCAGATTGCTGGCGCTCTCTGTCAATCAAAAACATTTAAGTTGAGATTAATGGTTATTGTTTACTGAGAAGCTTGATATCGGTAATACTAGGGTGTCATGTCTGCAGTGTATCTCGTTTGACGCTATCTTAGGAAAAGTTTCTAGTCATCGGTGCATTTAACGATGGAACTTCGACCGCGCTATCTTGTCCATCCCCACTCAGTAGCAATGCATTTGAAATTTCGGTATCTATCCTTTCTTAGATTCACATTCACTGAGAATGGGAGAAATGTTACAAGGGGATTATGTGTGTTTTACGACATCGCGAGCAGCGTTACGGTGTTCGCTGGCTAACGGCCGCAGTCAGACCTGCGCGATACAGCTTTACGAGGAGAAATGTTCTATCGAGCATAAATCTGGATGGATGGCTGTTCCTGCATTGCATCTGGCTTTCTGGGAACACTGTGTTCATTCAGGCCTGCACACAAATCTTCCGCTTTCCAACACGACCATTTGTTGGGGGACAAATGGAGTCTCGAATGAGGAATGAGGGGCAGGCTGAGGGGTTGTGGAGAAAAATAAATGGCTCAATGACCTGTTCGTCGTCCATTTTCATAAAATCAGGCATGGGCAAGCCAAAATGCACTATGTCACAAAATATCAGCAAAGTCACTGTTATTTGTGGGGTCAGGAAAACAATTTAGGCTCAGTGTTGACATAAACAATGTTACGAAGCCTATATAAACAAATTGCAAATAACATTTTAATGCCGACTTTCTAACCCCTTGCTTCTCCTGCCTCTCTCCTTTCCACGGGCTTTGTCCAGTGCGTGGGTGTGTCAGTTATTTACACTAAAGTTATTTTACCCCTGTTTTTATCATCTACTTGTATGTTATTTATATTTTTCTGCTGTTTGTATTATTTTACTTTTATTGCGTTTACTGTAAAGTGTGTTGGCTTCTGTGAAATGAACTTTAAAATAACCTCGATTTTATTTGATTTGTTTTGATGGATTGATATTGAATGACTTGACAGTTAATCAGTGACATTTATTTTTAACTCGTGTTTTAATTTACTGCAAGACTGAAACCTGTGGTTTGGTGCGCGTTAGATGTCCTGGGTTATGTTGAACTCCTTATGGCTCTCAGCAGCCATCATATCCCCACTTCAAAGGCATAATTTTGTAATTACCTAGAATATCCAGGGGCACTTCACCCTCAAAACAACATGAGGAAATTATACAGGAATTATGGTGCATCAAAATTAGCAGGTGGGTTTTTATCACAACTTTAACATATAGTTCAAAATTATCTAAAGTGATTTCACTTGAAATGCTGTCAATTAATTTGATACAAATGATATCACTGATAGGACATAAATCAGGGGTGTTAAACTGTAATCCTGGCAGGCTGCATCATCCGCATGTGTTTCCTGTCAATCAACAGCAAACGAGGGCTTGCCAGCAAGGTTTGTGGATTCTTTAACCAATCAATAACTCAATCGAATGGTGCTGAAACAAAAAAATCAACAGACACTATGGTTCTCCAGGACTGGATTCTGATGGCCTTGGCCTAAGTGATATCAACACTTCAGAACAGACACTACGGTTCTCCAGGACTGGATTCTGATGGCCTTGGCCTAAGTGATATCAACACTTCAGAACAGACACTACGGTTCTGCAGGAATGGATTCTGATGGCCGTGGCCTAAGTGATATCAGCACTTCAGAACGGACACTATGGTTCTCCAGGACTGGATTCTAATGGCCTTGGCCTAAGTGATATCAGCAGTTCACAAGACAAAAAGCACTTTGTGGGTATAGCTGAGGAGGCAGAATAAGGCTGACTGCTGCTGTTTAAAGCCCTTTGTAAGGTACTGTAATGTGAAATCTGAAGATGGACCCTGAAATGGGGCTTGTTCACTTACCTGAAGTGGAAAGTATTTGCTGAAACACGTTTGATCTTCTCTGGCGGATGAATGACTCGCGATGGTCGGTAACGACCCAGCGGCACTCATTATGAAGGGCGGGCGGATCTCCAGTCTCCTGAGGAGAACTCCCGAGCTGTCTCTTTCAACCTGGCCATCGAATCACCCCCCAGTTTAACAGGCTCAATAATGCCCTAACCTCTTCCTCAAGCCTGATGTGTGGAGAGCACTCTGGAGCAAAATGGCTTCCGCGCATCACCCTGCTCAGAGCTGCCCTTTGGTAGGGCTTGAGGTGAGATTCCGTCCATCAACGTGAAAAGCTTTCAGATCAGGAAATGAGCTGTGATATGTGACTGCAATCTGTTATTGTTCTTCTTCTTCTTGATTTTCTTCTTTTTATTCTTCTTAACATGCTAGCTTGTGTGGAGAGTATTCTAGAGTAAAATGTTCCAAAACGCTTGTTAAGCTCTAGTCGGACCGTGGCCAAGCCATGGTCCTGAGGCACTATGGGATGAGTTTATTTGGTAATAGAACCATCCTCAGTATGTGTACTGTTCCAAGAAAAGTGATCTTTAGTAGCTCACTGATGTTGACTGAGCCAGGGATCTTTTCTGTATACTTCTCCAATCCCTTTCTGATAGCTCAGAGCACCCCCACAATAACTGGTGCTGTTTCATTGTTTTCCCTACGGTTGTTTCAATCTCTAGGTCTCTGTATTTGAACAGTTTTTCTGTGGCCTTTACTGAGGTGATCAAATCAAATCAAATTTTATTTATAGAGCACATTTCATACAAGTGATGCAGCTCAATGTGCTGTACATAAAAATAAAAAAGAACAAATTAAAAAAAAATTACAGAGGAGAAAATAGAAAACAGTACAAACGGTACAAAGAGATACCAAACACATGATACCGGAAGAGCTAAATAAATTAAAAATAAAATTTAAAAATCGGGTGCGGCAGAGACGAACACTAATTTGAGGTAAATGTAGCCTAAATTGAGATATAAGAGCATTCTGATGGCAGTGACATGGCTATACGTTTGCAGGTCTTATCCTTGTGGTCTTTAATCATTATGTCAGACCTGTTGGCTGATGTTTCTCTATAGCCGTGTGTTGGCAAGTCCTGTCTCGTTTTCAGTGGCCGTTTCTGGTTCGTGATGCGTGGCATTCGGTCCGCCGGAGAGGCGGGTTGGTCTCGGCTGCGCCGGCTGGTGGAGAGAGCACACGCACCTGGGCTGCGTTAGCTAATCAGCCCAGGTGCTTGAAGGCGTGCTGCTCTCCACGGTTCGGGGGCCGAGACCGGGAGCACACGTCGAGAGAGGTCATTTTGAGTGTGGTTTGTGCACAAAACACGGAGAAAGCAAACCGCCACTGAAAAGCAGGAGGAGCAGGACAGCTGAAAAGCAGGAGGAGCAGGACAGCTGAAAAGCAGGAGGAGCAGGACAGCTGAAAAGCAGGAGGAGCAGGGCAGCTGAAAAGCTGGAGGAGCTGGTCAGCTGAAAAGCAGGAGGAGCAGGACAGCTGAAAAGCAGGAGGAGCAGGACAGCTGAAAAGCTGGAGGAGCAGGGCAGCTGAAAAGCAGGAGGAGCTGGTCAGCTGAAAAGCAGGAGGAGCAGGGCAGCTGAAAAGCAGGAGGAGCAGGGCAGCTGAAAAGCAGGAGGAGCAGGACAGATGAAAAGCAGGAGGAGCAGGACAGATGAAAAGCAGGAGGAGCAGGGCAGCTGAAAAGCAGGAGGAGCAGGGCAGCTGAAAAGCAGGAGGAGCAGGACAGCTGAAAAGCAGGAGGAGCAGGACAGATGAAAAGCAGGAGGAGCAGGACAGATGAAAAGCAGGAGGAGCAGGGCAGCTGAAAAGCAGGAGGAGCAGGGCAGATGAAAAGCAGGAGGAGCAGGACAGATGAAAAGCAGGAGGAGCAGGACAGATGAAAAGCAGGAGGAGCAGGGCAGATGAAAAGCAGGAGGAGCTGGGCAGCTGAAAAGCAGGAGGAGCAGGACAGATGAAAAGCAGGAGGAGCAGGGCAGCTGAAAAGCAGGAGGAGCAGGGCAGATGAAAAGCAGGAGGAGCAGGACAGATGAAAAGCAGGAGGAGCAGGACAGCTGAAAATCAGGAGGAGCTGGTCAGCTGAAAAGCTGGAGGAGCAGGAGAGCTGAAAAGCAGGAGGAGCAGGACAGATGAGAAGCAGGAGGTGCAGGACAGCTGAAAAGCAGGAGGAGCAGGGCAGATGAAAAGCAGGAGGAGCAGGACAGATGAAAAGCAGGAGGAGCAGGACAGATGAAAAGCAGGGCAGCCACGAGCTGAGCTGAAAAGGTCAAGCTCCATTTTACTTCCTTTTGTCTTCGTTATTTTAGTTTGTTGTTTTAGTTTATTGCTTTTGCCCAGAATCAGTGAGGGGAAAGGGTGAAGGTGTCTGTTTATTTGATTTCCTATTTGTGTGGGTGCACTCTCGCTCTCGTTCTCTCAGCCTCTCTCTCTCTCTTTCTCTTTCTCTCTCCATGGGCAACCAACAGTGCACACCCAGAAGTGCCGCATCTCCCTCCCAGGGGTGTCACACTGGCGTGTGGCATGATCGTTCCGCTTTTCTGACGTCTTGATGTTATAGTTCTGACACACCTTCCACTGTGTTTATTTAGCCGCCTTATCCTGTTTGTGGGTACATTCCGTTTGGTCTCCCCAGACTTGGTAAGACACAGTATGGTTAACTGTTTCTTTGAGTTTGCTGCACAGTCTGCATAGTATGTTAGTGCCTTCTCGCCATTGGTAATAAATTAATTATGTAACCGGTCGTACGATTCTTTAAAATTATTTCATAACCTAAAGCCGAACTTGCAAGTACTGTGCCCAGGTTAAGTAAAGCCACATCAATAAAGTTTAATCTGGGTTCCCCTTTGCCCAGTCCTACACCACAATTATTATTATTATTATTATTATTATTATTATTATGAGTACAATATTTCTACAATATGGGGACAAATATTTAAATCTCATTCTCAAATACCTGAATCCCAAGCTCAAAAATCTCATACAAACCCTTGATGTAATGGTGCATGGTGCACAGTGCTTTGTTTCTCCATCGTTAGAATCCCTGTGGTGATTAGACAGGTTTATCTTGCAGATAATGGCAAGCAATGTTTTATTGGCTACCCAAACGTACCCCTGAACCTGCACCTCCACTGATGTGAGTATTACTCATTGTATGCTGATGTGGCTATAAACAACCTGGCTATAAAGAAAGGCAAATGAGATCATAAACATTAGTTATAAATGTATATTGATTGTGTCCTTAAAGTACTCATTTGCTTTGGGGATATCAGTTTGCTATCTGTGCTGAAGGGCATCTCTGAACACAAAACCTGGCGAACCTAAAAGTGGATGGGCTGCAGCAGCAGAAGACCACACTGTGTTCCACTCCTCTCAGCTAAGAACAGGAAGATGAGGCTACAGTGGGCGTGTGATCACCAAACCTGGATGATTGAAGATTGGAAAGCCCTCGCCTGGTCTGATGAATCTTGATTTCTGCTGCGACATGCAGATGTAATGTTGGGATTCGGCTTAAGCACCGTGAATCTATGGACTGCCTGTCAACAGTGCAGGTTGCTGGTGGTGGTGTAATGGGGTGGGTAATGTTTTCTTGACGCACATCGGGTCCCTTAATGCCAACATCATTTGAATGCCGCAGCATACCTACGCATTGCTGCTGACCGTGTGCATCCCTTCATGGCCACATCCACCCTTTTGCCAATGGGTACTTCCAGCACCATGTCACAAAGCATGCAGCTGTTTCCAGTAACATAGCAGTGGCTTCAGTTTAATCCACTGTGCCTGCCTCCCCAGATCTCAATGCAATAGAGCACCTTTGGGATGAGGTGGAACGGGAGGTGCGCAGCATGAGTCTATGGCCGAAGAATCTGCAGGAACTGCTGATGCTATCGAGTCAGCATGGACCAAAACCCCTAAGGAATGTTTCTAGCAGCTTTTTGAATCAATGCTGCAGAGAATTAAAGGAGGTAGAAGTACATCCTACCCAGTACTAGATAGGTGTACCTAGTAGGGTTGCCACTGTGTGTGTGTGTGTGTGTGTGTGTGTGTGTGTGTGTGTTTGTTTGTGTATTTTTTCTTGATTTGGCTCTGTACTCAATAATTTTATATTTGTAATCAAACACATGTGGTTAGAGTGCACATTTTCAGCTCTTATTTAATGGTATTTTTAAACACTCTGGTTTCACCTTGGAGAAATTAAAACACAAAGTACAGCATTTCCTTGTCCCAGACATTATGGAGCTCACTGTATACAGTATATAGTTTACAGAAATTTCACGTACTTAACAACTTTTTTTTTAAAGTATGCTATCTAGCCTACTTAATAGTAGGATGATAAAAACAACTCAATTATAACATCAGTATCGAATCCTGCCAAGTAAAATCACACAATGATTTTCATTCTTATATATACATTATGGCCATGACCTGGTTTAAAATTTGACAGTGAACCCCTTAGTTCTGTAGAAAGCAGCTGGAGTTTCTCCATCATAACCTATGAGGAAATTAAACGCTGCGGTGCACTGGATGGATATTCAAGAGAAACCACGTCCTCCATTTGTGTGTTCAGGGAAGATACTAAATGAAGTTTAAAGCATAAAGCTTTAGTATTTAGGATAAAGATTTTAAGGTCCAACAACTCTTACACCGTGATGTTTGCATAAAGTCTAAATTTAAAAGGGGCATTTTTTTTCTTTTCCTCAATTCAATTTCAGTTATTATTTTTAACAGCCTTGCCAGGCTTTTAGCTTTTATAAAATCCTTTTCGTGTACGCTTGCACGTGAGGCCGTCGCCAGAGATCGCAGAGAGTCTCTCTTTCCAGCCAGCTGCTGGGTTATATCCCCGCCCCAATCATTCCCCCCCCGGCACCTGGTAACAAAAACGCGGCGAAAGTCTACTGATTAAATCTTCACACTCGCCCCTCAGGGAGATCGCGGCTGAGGCGGGGAAAGGCTACTCTCCCCCCCCCCCCCCCGTAAAACTGTCAGCCGTCAGCGAGCGTGCTCGGACGCCGGTCTCCGCCCACACTCGCACCGTGAGCTGCCTTCGTCTCGCCTCCCTTCGCTTCTGCCATCTTACGCGACGTGCGACACGGTCTTCCCGTTTATTCCCCCTCTTTACGGCCGGCCGACAGGAGTGCGGCCCATTCCTGGTTTTATGTGTGCGCTTACACTTACCGAACAAGACTGGATTAAACCGGACCGCGGTTTTGCAAAAATCTGTGTTCTCGTAGTCAATGTCAGAGGAGAAGCAACGCTGACCTTGTCCGTTAAAGAAAATGAAACAGGCCGGCTAGATGCTTTTCTATTAGAACTTTCATAACATTTCATTTAACAATAACAAGGTGAATTTATTGTGTTCTCGTCTCCTGAATCCTCTATTAATTTAATCTCCCGCGGACAGTTCTTCTGTACAATAAAGCATCAGAGAGGGCTGGGGATAAAGTTTATGGAGCAGACAAGGCCAGGGACACTGAGCACAAGCTGAATGCTCGGTCCTGCGATGGTTGTTTTGGTAACTTTTGTCCATCATACTTTTTTGCGTTGTGAATTGTAATGGTTTATAATGTAGTGTAAGCCCTCTCATATAGCACTTGTATGATGTCACGGATTTGAGACAAAGTAATGTTTTTGTTTTGTTTTTTAATCACATTTTTAAACTCCGGATCTGGTTTCATAGGATTTTTTACTTCAGAGTGGCATGATATAAAAATGCAGAAGCTCATGTGTATGACTCGTGTGTCATCATAATGATATGAAGTAACTTGCAAAAATGAAAATATGAGGTATTCATGTGTGATACTGTCTGAATTATAATGAGCATTCATTCATTGTATACATTTTGTACACAGAAACTTGCTGTTTTACGTGGTGAGTTTCCTGAAGGGTGTCTTCCAGAGATCCCCAGGAGAGCAGGGTAGCTCTGGGTGGCTGTGCGCTCTCTCAGAGTCTGAGTCCTTCAGGACCATGGACAGCGATGTCCTCACCCTGGGCACACAGCTGAGGCTGATCTGGTGATCAACACTGAGGCCGATTTGAGCAGCTAAGGTTGTTTTGCAATCACAGCTGGGGTTGACTTGTGATCACAGTTAAGATTGATTTGATCTGCTGAGTCTGTTTTGTAATCACAGCAGAGGCTGATTTGATTGGCTGAGATATTTGGTGAGATGGACTGCAGGAGGGTTGTGGGGATGGGTTCCAGGTACAATAGACTGTTTCCTGGCTATGTCTCTGGAACAGCAGATTGGTGGACTTTCTGTTTCCAGCCTCGGAAAGCAGTATCGAAAAAAGGGTATTTAAATTTGGTCCTGATAATGTTGTTCAATGGACTCCACAAACCCTTTGAGGCAGTGGTGTGAGTGAATGCTTTGCCAGATAATTTCACTATGTCTCTGTCACTACACGTATACTTTTAATAAATGTCTTCATCAAGATCAGAACTGCGTCAGATTTTCTAGCGAGGGGTAGGATTGTTTTGGTAGACAGTGGACTGTGTTGGAGGACTCAGGTCAAGATGGTGAATGTGGAAAAGTTATGAATATCAGAAACTTTTTCAAAAACAAAGAAAATACCTGTACATCTGAATAAATAAACCAGGTGCCAGACAGGCAACACATGGAATTGGAATAAGCAGATCTGCATATAAACAATCAGATATCAGCCATCTTTTCATTGAACAAAGTAACGATTAAACAATAGTAAACAATATGCCAAATCTAGTTATATTTTCCATAAATGAAGTTGATCAGCAAATGCATGCTTATCAGATGTAATGCATGTCCAGAATAATTTTGTGTAGTTTCAGTATTTTCCACTGCTCTGCATTCAGTGTGTTAGACTTTGGGTAGTGCGCCTTAGCCAATACATCTCTCATGAGCTGTAAAATCACCCTCAAATGAGGTTGAACAAAATGTTTTTTTTCTTCGGTACAGATAACTGGCCGTCTATTATCCAGTGCTCGAGGATTGGCTTTGCATTATAATGCATGCACTTCAGCCAAGGAAGACTAAACAAAGCAATGATGTGGTGTTTCATTTGAGGCCCTGAACCCGCACACCAAAACAATTCAGAGCAGTTTCACTTCCTTGGTTTTTTTACTTTGCCCATGAATCAATATCATTTTAGTTATTTTCGCTTCCTCGGATTGAAACCCCCAGGTGAGACGGACAATATGGACGCCGGGAGGGATGCCCACCCCTGGGCAGCGTTGTGAAAAAAAAAAAAATCAATGTTTCAGTCCAGCTTTAATTTTTCTCTGCCTAAGGCTTGTATCTGTACCTACTGGCGTATGCTTAGACAACAAAATACACGGCAAAATACCTGGTCGCTGTCGCAGTCGCAAATTTTAAAGCAAGACGGGGACGAGGCATTTCTGGGTACGGCTCCAATTTTATGGGATTCTTAGCCAGAATGTGTCAGAGCCTTTGCCTCTCCCCAGCTGAATCCCTACTGACGTACAACCTTCAAGTCATCCACTCATGAAATTAATAGGAAAGGTTTTAATAATTTCTAAAGGCAATATATCATTTATCTGTAATTCTCTCCATAGCCTTTCGCGATTAATCACTGCCGGCTATAACCAGAACACAGAACAATGACCGTAATTCTTCAATAAACTGGGAGAGGGTGTGGGAGAATATTGCTGTCTCATCTCAAAATCTGGACAATCGAATTATAAGTTTCAATTTTGTACACGGTTTATTTGACGACGAAGAGAATACATTGGATGAAAACAACCTCCACTATGTGTTCTATGTAATTTAAATCAGATTAGGCACATTTATGCATAAGGTTTGGGAGTACTCAAATGTTCATTCTTTCTTGAAAAGAGTCTCTCATAACATTGGTAATTTAATGGGTACAGAATATGATTGGTCACCACGGTTAATATTATTCAGTGATAACTCATGTACGAGTCTAAGGTGCCTTCTCATATTTACAGTGAGGTGGTTGGGGATTGGGTAGCCGTGGAGATTCTCCCACGTTATCAGGCTCTGAGGCTCAACGGCTCAGAGTTAACTTAACTGATATGGTGGGGAGGGGAAATTAGGGCTTAGGCACTTCCTGCCTAAAGACTAATAGGGTCTTTTCTGGATATGGTGAGGGAAATAAGGGGAGGTAAATAGCAGATAAAGAGATTTAAGGGAGCAGGAAACAGGTTAAACTTATTGGCAGCAAGCAGGTACTGTAGAGTCAGCTCCATAATGCTTGGGACAAATACATAGTTATTCTTGTTATGGCTCTGTACTTCACAATTTTTTATTTGTAGTCTCACAAAGCATGTGGTGAAAGTGCACTTTATCAGGTCTCCGGGTGTAATTAAAGAATTGCATTCTTATACATAATGTTTGGGACAAATGGCTTCACAGGTGTTTATGATGAATGATGTGTTTTTAATTTCTTCCTTAGTGCAGGTATAAGAGAGCTTCCAGTATCTACCCTTGATTATAGGCTTTTTGTTGCCTTTCGAGTCAATGTTATTGGGGTTTGTCAACATGAGGACCAATGCAAGTCAAGGAAACCATTATGAGGCTGAGAAAAATAACTGTTAGAGACATAGGCCAAGCCCTTAGGCTTACCAAAGTCAACTGCTTGACACATCATTAAGACGAAAGACAGCACTAGTGAGCTCAGTAATTGCAAAGGGCCTGGTAACCCAAGGAAGACCTCTGCAGTTGATTACCTAAGAATTCTCACCATAATGAAGGAAAACCCCCCAAACACCTGTCAGGCAGATCAGAAACATTTTCAGAGACAGACGGAGATGTGTCCCTGACTACAGCTGTCTGCTGAGGGCTTTACAAACAGAACTGCAGAGGCTGAACTGCAAGATGCAAATCACTAGAAATCTAAAATTGTGGAGTACAGAGCAAAATAAAGAAAAAATATGTTTTTGTCAAAAACATTGACATATTGCTCACTATATATGGTACATGTACTGTCACTTGCACCTGGTTAACCGTAATATCTCTGTTTGCTGAAGCTGACAAGCTGACACCAGACTGGTGGTTGATTCATTCTGATTGTGTTCCTTCTGGCTTTTTGTGCGACAATCATTATTTCTTGTCTTGCGCTGCAACATACTAATAAACTTTGATTTAACAAATTTTGATTGAATCAAGCCCTCTAGTTTCTTCTTTTGAATGGGGTTGAAAGACCCAATTTTCAGCCTGTAGCTCTTCCTGAATTACTGTTTTAAATCTTTATTCTTTTACATACCGTATATTATTATCATTATCATTATGGAGTAATAGTGGGCCTCGGTCTTTGGTTAATGAGACATTCTCTTTCACAGCTGTCATGGTCCTCAGCACCGTGACTAATTTTTCCATCTCGGCTTTATGATGTCTTGAAGGAGCGTGTCAGAAGATGGGATCCCTGCTGGAGGTGACTTAATGTGGATCCCTCGAGTTGGTATGCCTTAAACAATATAACAACCTCTACTCTTCTGGGAAGGCTTTCTACAAGATGTTGGAGCAGGGATTTGCTTCAATTCAGCAAGAAGAGCATTTGTGAGGTCGGGCATTGATTGGACGATTAGGCCTGGCTCTCAGTTGGCTATCCAATTGATCGCAAACTTGTTGGATGGGGTGAGGTCAGGGTTATGTGCAGGCCAGTCAATTTCTTCCACACCGTTCAAAACCATTTCTGTATGGACTTCACTGTGTACCCAGCGTCATTGTAATGCTGAAACAGGAAAGGGTCTTCCCCAAACTGTTGGAGATGCACAGGATTGTCTAGAATGTGATTGTATGCTGAATAATTAAGATTTCCCTTCGCTGGAACTAAGGGGCCAAACCGTGCAAACAGATCCAGACCAAGGGGGGTGTCCAGTATTATTGCTTTTGAGGAAACCAGACGGTGGTATGCATCTGATGTTTTACTTGGTTTAGTGGATTAATCGTACTTGATTGCCATACCTGTACAGTGTCATAATCTGGCACTGGTCAGTAATCCCGGGCCCTATGGTGTACTCTGTGGCCATAACCCTGTGGGCCCTGTTACCCCAGCTAGCTGTTACCCAGGTAATTAATGCTAACTGTGGTAATGGTTTCGCTAATGTAGTAAGTATGATTAGTGTATAGTGATGTTGGTTTTTCAACATGTAGCTAATATGCTACTAGTTAAGCACAAAAAACAGCTAGCTAATACCAGTGGTAGTAATACCATTGTGCAAGCTAGTTAGCTGCCAAGCAATGCGACACACCCGCTAATTCAATAAGTAATTGTTCAAAAAAAAAACTGGTATCCTTTGTTCGGGTTTCACAAGTCAGTATTGCTCCATGATCCATACCTCAGTGGGGTTTAGAGAGACTGGCGAGACGAGGGACAGCTGGTCTCTGCTGTACTGCTGCGGACTGGCAGGACGTGTTGAGGGCCTGCAGTAATCAGCATGGGGGTGTGATACACATACACATTTTTTCCAGAGACATTGGGCCTCATTCACTAAACTTTCCTTAAGTCATTCTTACTTTTGTTCACAAAAATGTTCCTATGAAAAACCAATATGGAATTCATGACACTTGTGCAGACCTTTGTTTTTGTGCATATCCCAGGTGGATGGGATGACGAATGCTGGCTGTTTGTAAATTTTAAGTGCAATCCTGTTCATGCGATTTGCATAAGGAAACAGCCATGAAAAATACAGATAAGTAGATCTTGGAAACGTTCTTACCGCAGTTTTCAATGAAATGTGTTCCTACGCATGTTTCGTGAGTGAGGCCCACTGTCACAAAAACGCTTCGCAGGAATAGGAAAATTAGTAAAGGCATAGCACGAGACCCCAAAAGAACAGCAAGCAAACATTTAAAAACTACCAACTGCCCAACAGGAAGAAAACACATTCAAATATCAGTGAGCAAAAAAACTCCTGGGAGGTAAGAAATCTCAGGAGGAACCCAGCTTTAACAGGAGAGCCCATTCTCCACTGGCCAGCCTGGTTTAGGCCTATGCAGGCTACGCATCCTTTCTGATATTATTTTCAGCTCTCTCGAAAAGAGCTTTTCAACCTCAGACCTCCTGCTTATTAAATTCAAGGTTAAATAAAATATGATGGACAGTGGTGTTGAGATCACAACAGTTGAAATATAAATTCTTGATGGTGCCTCATACCTGAGGTTTGTCAGAAAAACATCGACAGAAACACGTTTAGAAAGAACAAAGACTGAAAAAAACAACGTTTTCTCCCACTGAATAGAAGTTAGAAAGGTGTGTTATTTTCCTTTCGTTTGGATCATGGGGAGTTTTTGTTCTTCATCAGAGAAAGGGTGTCAGGTCCTCTGAGATTATACTCTTCAACAGCAGGTGCGATTCCTCTTTGCCAGTAACTCTTCGCCATGTGTAAAGGCACAAACTTTTTAATTTGAGCCGCGTGTCTGGGAGCGCGTTACTGTAAAAGGAGAAATACGCCTCGGAGACATCTCGCGTCGGTAAGGAGCCGCTCCGCTCCCGTAAAAGTCGGCGGGCTACCGAGAGGAGGATTTACGTCTTCTCCGCCCCCGCCGCGTTAACCGTTCAGCGGCCGGGCCGTTATTCGGGCGGACGGGCGCAGCGGGGCGGCCGCTCGCTCCTCCTGGCGGCGCTCGCTAGCACGCGCTCAGAGGGAGGCGCACTCGGAGACAGGGAGCGCTGGAGGCCGGGTATTAGCTGCGGCGCGCGCGGATGAGTGATGAAAGGAGGCGCTGCGTTTCCCCGTGAGCTCCGCTGCCCCGCTCACACCTCCCCGCATTACCATATACACTTCATGAATTCAGGCAGCGCTGTACGCTGCATGATAATAAGACCACAGGTGGTAAGAACACTTCCACCCTCGCATCCTTTTATATTTACCTCCGGAGGATGGGTGCCTGCTTTGACATCCATTACTTATGAATATTGTAAAAAAAAAAATATATATATATATATATAAAGAAATAAATGAGAGTGGATCCGCACGTTGACTAGTTTCACTGTCACTGAATACAGGCACCACCTGCTCTCAGTCAGAGAGGGAAGCAGGGAGATTTTATGTGATGTGCGTCAACATTACTGCATGCACTGTTTTTGCTTAAAATCCCAGGATTATTCAGTGTCATTTGTATTGTATTAAATGTAATGAATACCAGTCTGTGGCTGGTATGTAAGGTTATTAGTAAAATAATAATAATAAATATGTATACATTTATTCAGTGCAAAATTTAATTTCAGAAAGAATATGCAATATACTCTATGCATGTAAATACATTATTTCCACAGTAATCATACCTTTTTATCCAGAGAACTGGATATGTTAGAGATCAGGTGATTTCTTTTTAGGTCAGGAACCAAACAGAGGAGTCCCTTTGAGAATTGCACAAAGGGACCTAACTACCAATTAATTTGAAGGCTGCCTCCATTGTTTTTATTTATTTATTTGTTTTATTCTTATCTGTTTTTTTTTGGGCCTGATAATTGATGGCTTAATTGAATTTGCAGGAAGATTATGCAGCTGCAGCTGAAGCAGTGGGGGTGAGGTCCCTACTGGGGGTGCCTGCGGGGGGCGGGGGGCGGGGGGGAGGGGGGTGGCATGCCCCATATTGAGCATTTCATTAGGAAGTTCCGCTATTCCAGCAGGGGCATGCTGATGGGTGGCAGGAGCATTTATCCCCCCCACCCCTCACCCTTTCCAAATGTATAAAAGCAGGGGGGCCAGGTTATTGTGTTTATTTACAGAAGTCCCAGGGGAAACAGGTTCCAGGCTGCTTTATGTCTGCTGCAGTCATTGTGCTTTGCTTCCCAGAATGCAGTTGAGCAGGATTGTGCAGATGGCTAGCCTCAGCTCCCATTTTACTGCACCCTGACTGAGCCAGTGCCCGAGTGGCCTGGAAAGGAGGTGGGGGGGGGGGGGGGGGGGGGGGGGGGGATTGGGGTGGTTTATGACTGGCTCTAGGGTCACCCACTTCACCTCATTGGTCAGCCTATGGCAACTGTCTAGTAAATGCTCTTATTTATTGGATCAGAGAGGGAGAGACTGAGGTCTGGCGTCATGGGTGTCAGAGGACAGCAGGCTGTCACAGCAATGCAATCAAACTGAGGCCTGTGTTTGCTGTTTAGCAGTAGCAGTACCAATTCAACATGTGCTCTTTAGTGATGGGTCAGTAACAATTCAACATGTGTTCTTTAGCAATGGGTCAGTACCAATTCAACATGTGCTCTTTAGAAATGGGTCAGTACCAATTCAACGTGTTCTTTAGTGATGGGTTAGTCCCAATTCAACGTGTGCTCTTTAGAAATGGGTCAGTACCAATTCAACATGTGCTCTTTAGCAATGGATCAGTACCAATTCAGCATGTGTTCTTTGGCAATGGGTCTGTACCAATTCAACATGTGTTCTTTAGCAATGGGTCAGTACCAATTCAACGTGTGTTCTTTAGTGATGGGTCAGTACCAATTCAACATGTGCTCTTTAGCAATGGGTCAGTCCCAATTCAACGTGTGCTCTAGAGGGATGGGTTGAAGTGGATGAAATTTTTCCCATAGGGCAATGTGGCAATACTAGTTCTCCATGTTGTCTTCAAACAAGCATGATTAATGCGCCACTCAAGCAAATTTTGGAATTGCAGAAAATGTGTTGATTAATTCTGTGGTAATTAGCGTACTCAAATTTGCAAAGAAGTCAGAAGAAGTCAATTTTTGTTCTATTCCTAGACATTGCTGAGGTAAGACTCTGCGGGGGTACAAGAAAACATTGCCGCTTCAGTAATTAACACTGGATTTTAAAAAAATAATAAAAAAACAAAGGGGGGTAAAAAAACAGATTAACAACTGAAACCCAATTCACTATGGATGTTGACAGCATCTCCTTCACAGTGCAGTGTATGTATACAGTATGTGTGCCGCTCCTTCACAGTAGTAATGTGTAGTATGTGTGCATCTCCTTCACAGTGCAGTGAGTAGATATGTGTGAATTTCCTTCACAGTTCAGTCTGTAGATACACGTGCATCTCCTTCACAGTGCAGTGTGTAGATACAGTATGTGTTCATCTCCTTCACAGTGCAGTGTGCAGTATGTGTGCACCTCCTTCACAGTGCAGTGTGTCGTATGTTTTCCGCTCCTTCACAGTGCAGTGTGCAGTATGTGTGCATCTCCTTCACAGTGCAGTGTGTAGATACAGTATGTGTGCATCTCCTTCACAGTGTAGTGTGTAGATACAGTATGTGTGCATCTCCTTCACAGTGCAGTGTGTAGATACAGTATGTGTGCATCTCCTTCACAGTGCAGTATGTAGATACAGTATGTGTGCATCTCCTTCACAGTGCAGTATGTAGATACAGTATGTGTGCATCTCCTTCTCAGCGCAGTGTGTAGATACAGTATGTGTGCATCTCCTTCTCAGCGCAGTGTGTAGATACAGTATGTGTGCATCTCCTTCTCAGTGCAGTATGTAGATACAGTATGTGTGCATCTCCTTCACAGTGCAGTGTGTAGATACAGTATGTGTGCATCTCCTTCTCAGTGCAGTATGTAGATACAGTATGTGTGCATCTCCTTCACAGTGCAGTGTGTAGATACAGTATGTGTGCATCTCCTTCACAGTGCAGTGTGTAGATACAGTATGTGTTGTCAGTCATCTAGTCAGTAGAATATCATCTTTGAGAAACAGACAATACCATTTGTATGACCATAGTGATGTGTCTGTTTTCTCCCTGCCCCCTCTCCACACCCTCCACTCTGTAAACATGGAAGGGAACATGCTTGTGGCAATTAAGCCATGTTACAGCTCTTATCTCTATATAAGTCTGGGGTGTCCTGGAGAGCCATCTCTCCTTTGAAAGTTACTTCATCGCCTCCCAGAAGAGACACAGGACCCCCTACTGGGAGTCAGAGACCCTGCATGGCAATGTGCTGCACTAAGATCCATATTCCCTTAAACCTTTGAATTCTGATAGTTAAGATCTCCATTTTTAGAGTTAATTTCAGTTAGAAGTGGAAACCAATGCGGTGTGATTTGGTTTTGTTACATGGAAAATATTTTACCTGAAGGTGTATAATTATTTGTCTACAAAACTCCATCTCTAGTAGTAGTAGTTGAAAAACTGCCGTGCTTCTTTCTTTGATAGCCGAGCTGGATTGCCTCAAACCATAATCATGTTTGATCTTTTTATAAAGGGCTTAAAATCAAGAATATTTTGATAAAAATATCATAGTGCTTCGTCCTGCTTCCAAAAATATAAGGCCACTTTTATATGTAAATTTGCTTGTTTCCAGTTAGTCACAGTCCCTGTCTGCTGTCCACACACTTCACACCTCACCAAATCAGCGTGGCCAGGTTGACCCCCTCTCTCTCAACCATGCTCCCCTCCCACGCAGAACTGCTGAAAGGAGACTTTTCTTTTTCTAGTCAGTTAGGGTTGGAGTTCGAGTAAGAGAAAGAAAGTAGCTCCTGGGTGCTTAGCATCTCTTGTGGTGGCCATTCTGGGGCAGAAAATCTGCAGTTGCCATTCAGAGTATTGTGAACTTTGCATCTGGGCCTGGTGTTGTGTGGTGTTTGGCGTGGGCAGTATCTGATGCTTTTGTCTAACAGCTCACCTGGCATTTTTACATTTTCATCCTTGGCTTTCTGGAGCATTCAACTGTCTTTTGGCTTTTGGACTTTGATCTTGGGAAGAAACAAGCAGTGGTTTAATATTTTCTTTCATTAATTTCTTTTGTGATTGTAAGTGCCCATGTATGTTTTTTGTAATGTAATTGAACCTCGTTTTTAGATCGGATGTAAGTATTTGTTGTAACTTAATACATATCTTAATTTTAATCTGGTTTAAAGTTGTACATTTGATAAAGGTTGATCCAACAGATTTCTCTGCCTATCAGCAAATTCAGCGATTTCATTACTTATGTCTTTGATAACAGTTAACAGATTAAATCGACTAAATATATTTTACATGTTGGGTAAGTGAGGTGTTTAAAATGTTAATGCTCTTGTGTTTGGTATTCAGAGTGCCGGATGTCAAACAAGGTTTTTAACTGCTTAAACTGGATTCAGAAAAATTGAACATATTTCACTTAATCCTCACTTCCCACACAGTGTATAAAGCCCTTTGTCAAACCCTTCATTTTGGACACGGCTGTAGCACCAGGTCTTTTCCTTGCTTTACACATAACGCTCGCCGTCGCAGCGAAACTTTCAAATTATGCGACCGTGAGAGCTGAGGTCAGGGCCGGCTCAGTTCCTTTGCGGTCTCATTACGCGCGGTGCTTTCCTCGTTAGCCCCGCTCGCTCTCTCAGAAAATAATCGCACAAACATCAGCGCTCCGCTTTCATCACTCGCTGAGGCTCGGAGGCCAAATAAACACTGACGGTAAGTATGAGGCGCTGTCAGAAGGGCCTGACCGACCGCTCGGTTGACGCTCGGCTACGCTAACACGGGCTGGTCCTTCGAACGCTTGGCTGACGGCCGCAACGGCTACGCTAACGCGGGCTAGCCCTTTGAACACTCGGCTGATGGCTGTGAAGGCTACGCTAACGCAGACTAGCCCTTCGAATGCTCGGCTGACGGCCGCGACAGCTACGCTAACGCGGGCTAGCCCTTTGAACACTCGGCTGATGGCTGTCAAGGCTACGCTAACGCAGACTAGCCCTTCGAACGCTCGACTGATGGGAAGGGAGCTGGCACGCATGAAAACCCATGGGGGCTGTCCGCCGATACACGGCAGTGTAGAGTAATGGGTAAAGAACTGGTCTCGCAACCGAAAGGTCACAGGTTTGATTCCCGCGTGGGACACTGCTGTTGTACCCTTGAGCAAGGTACTTAACCTGCATTGCTTCAGTATATATCCAGCTGTATAAATGGATGCAATGTAAATGCTGTGTGAAAGTTGCATAAGTCGCTCTGGATAAGAGCATGTGCTAAATCCCTGTAATGTAATGCAATGTAACGGTACGCGGAGGGGGGGAGGAGCCAGCCGCACGCCCTGTGCTGAGCCTCGCGTTCTCCGGGAGGGCGGGGGGAGCTGCGAGAGCAGAAGTTAACCTGAGGAAACCCGGGGTTGGGAGGAGGCCAACGCCGCCCTCCAAGGTGCTGACAGCCCCTTCCCGAGATCGCGGCAGCCGTCCGGATTGATCTGCTCGCTCCCCGCAGGGCCGGTGTCTGTCCCCACGCTTAACTGATGGCAGCGCTGATGAAAATGTCACCGGCTCTAAGTCCGGCCGTACATATCCTCCCTTCCCCGTGAATCAGCATCCCCGATCGGGTGACATGGCGCACCCAGTCAACGCCAGGACACCGTCACAGCACTGCAGAGTCTCTCATGCCAGGGACCCTGTATAGGAAATCATTGCTCCCTAATTGCCTTCAGTTTCCCCCGAGCAGCAACAGGAAACGGATCTCGCGCAGACATCAAAATGTTACACAAGCGGCATGCACCGATCAGCCACAACCTTAAAAACCACCTACCTAATATTGTGTAGGTCGCCCTCGTGCCGCGAAAACAGCTCTGACCCATGGAGGCATGGACTCCACCTCTGAAGGTGTCCTCTGGCATATTTGGATTTCTGTATATATTTGAATCTACTGTATATTTGTATCTGATATTTTGCATCTACTATAAATTTGTATCTGACTGTGTTACTTTGTTGTCTTTGATGCTGCAACAGTGCAAATTCCCCCCGGGGATCAATAAAGTACACTACTACTACTACTACTACTACTACTTATCACATTATTGGTTTTTAATACATGAAAAATTTGAAATGGATTACATTATTGGGAGTTATTACATTATTAGTTGCTACAGGGCTATAAAAAGCTAAGATGTTAGAGGGTGAATTATTTCCACAGGATTTTGAAAACTCTCGATGGGTCAGAGCTGGTTTGCTGGCACGAGGGGGACCTACACAATATTAGGCAGGTGATTTTAATGTTGTGGCTGATCAGTGTACATTACAATTCCATTCATGCTGTGAACTGCATTGTAACAATTGTTTGTGGTTCATTTCATTTAGGGGTATTTGATCCATAGATTTGTATATATTTGAGATCCATAGATTTATACATTAGAGATATGCATTTGTCACAAAATCTTATTTATACTGTAATCATAGATATAGTTAAATATAGCTATAAAGAATACTTATAGCAATCTTTATTGCTTTTCTGACTTCTATGGGGGAAATTCTGCTTCGCACTGCTGCGTACATTGTGCAGAATAAAGCAGATAATATTTTTGGAGGAGACCCTCATAAAAATCAGTCACATGTCCTAACGAGGGTCACTAGTTTATCTGGGCCACATGACCAAAAATGGCCTGTCACATGACAGCAAGTCTTTTAGTGACTTGGCGCAACTGTACCCTCCTGGTACACAGATGGAACCAAATTATTTTGCACAGTTTACAATGAATCCGTACAGGCACCAAAAAAAAAACAGACTGACACTTACAGACAAAAAGCACCAATTGCAGTCTGAAAGAAATGACATGGTGGAATACTCTGTCAGAAGAAAATAAAACAAAAACCAAATGGAGCAGTGGAAAAATGTCATCCAAGATAAGAGGAATGCATTTTTGAGTGCAAACCATTCCACGCGAAAAAGCTGACTATCTTAAATTGCATGCATTTTAGAATAGACGTCTGAGAAATGGTGGGGACTTCCTGAAAACAACTTTGGCAGAAGCATCTGTGGCAAACCACTGACACTCATAAAGAAAGGCGGTCACAACCGAGTCTACAGATGGCACAGACAAGTATGATCTGCACAATTAATGTTGTCTGCGAAAAAGTTACCTGTAAGTTATCACTCTGTAGCGAATGGCATCGAATGATGCCTTTTGAACACTGAGGTCAATTTCAACAATGTAACTGCACAATGATGTGTGGATAATGTAAGTTGTATGTTGTTCTGTTGCTTTTTCAAAGGATTAATCATCCACTGGCTCAATGGGCCAAAGGGGACACAAATGCCTAACTTTGCTCCAAATAGTAATTTATGCTGAATATATTCTAATTTATGCTAAATAACCCACTCCTAACCAACTTTAATTATGTTAACAGATTCAAATAGATTCAACACGTCTTGCCTGCTTTATATGTTGAGAAGCATATGTTGTTGATGTGGGTCCACCATAGTGTAGAGATCAGGGCTTTACTTCTAGATTAACTGGCTTAATCTTTAATGAGTTATTGTGGGATCTATAAACATTTACAGTTAGAATTTAAACAGAGCTCCCAACCCAAGTTCTTGATCAGTAATGTGGGTAAAGTATCATGCATTCACAGGTAATATGCAATTTATAGCTTCTACAGGTTACATGCACAACAAGCCCAGTAAACAAATCTTTAACTAGGCGTGTCACTAATAATTTTATAATCCCAAAGAAAGAATCTCACATTTTCCACATTGCATCAGAATCAGATTCTGCATTCAAGGAGTACATATCAACCGTCGTTTCCATGACACCCTTCAATCATTTATTTCTAGCCCACTCATCATTGGATACAAGCTTCCACCTCCTCTTTTGCCTTATGGTTTTGTGGCATGCAGTTTTGAAGGGGCCATTTTGCAAACTACCATGATTGTAAAAGCAGTGTTCTGCATTTGGACCCATTTGCAAGCTCTAGTGTCTTTGCTTTCTTGCTTGGCAGGCAGCTTTGTGTGGGCTCTTTGTCACTCTTGTGTACTGACATAACATAACATGATGATGAGAACAGGCCATTCAGCCCAGCAATGCTCGCCATTTTCCGACCACTAAAGTGCACCAAGTGCTCTGTTTACCCACAACAAAATAGTGTATGCCACCGTATCAAGCCTGGTCTTGAAAAACCCCGAGTTTTTTTCCTCTACTACATGACCTGGCAGGCTATTCCACACAGTGACTACTCTTTGCTTGAAGAAATGCATCCTATCATCTTCGCTAATTTCCCTTCATGCCCCCTCGATCTATTAACAGAACTCAATCTGAAGAATCTCCTGTAGTAATAGTTTTTGCTATCCGTGCTCTTGCTTTTCCTGATGATTTCATCGCACAGTTGCTTTTCATTCACTGCGTCCGTGTTTCGCTGCTCTCTCTCTCTCTCTCTCTCGCTCTGTCTCTGTCTCTGTCTCTCTCTCTCTCTCTCTACCCATTCCCGCAGTCCCCTCAGTGTGGCCCTGGCTCTCAGCCAGAGCTCCTCTTCATCCTGACGATGCTGACAGCCTCCTGTTAGGAACACATGGCACTGGGAGGAGACCACACTTTGATCACAGATAACCAAAAGGGTATCAACAAAATAAAGATTTACAACAAAAATACATAATGTGAGTAAAACTGGAACAAAACCAACAGCTGCTGGTGACAGGGAGTGAACGCAGGAAAGAGCCATGTTTATTTCTGCCACAGGGCAATCTGCAATCAAAGGAATGAATGCCACCTGCACAGCATGCGGGACTCTGGAGCAGTGGAAACGCGTTCTCTGGAGTGATGAATCACTATCTGGCTGTCTGACAGACCGGTTCAGTGCATGCCAGGAGAATGCTACCTGCGCTAACGCATAGCGCCAACTGTAAAGTTTGCTGGAGGAGGAACAACGGTCCGGGACCGTTTTTCATGGTTTCGGCTAGACCCCTTAGTTGCAGTGAAGGAAAAGCTTAAGGCTACAGCATACAATGACATACCAGGGAATTGTGTGCTTCCAATTTTGAGGCAACGGTTTGGGGAAGGCCCTTTTCCTGTTTCAGCATGATGATGCCCCTGGGCACAAAGCAAGGTCCATAAAGAAATGGTTTGCTGAGTTTAGTGTGGAAAAATTGACTGGTCTGCACAGAGCTCTCATCTTAACCCCATCCAAAACCTTTGGGATGAATAGGAGCACCGACTCTGAGCCAGGCCTTATTGCCCAACATCAGTGCCCAAGCTCACTAAATGCTCTTGTGGCTGAATGGAATCGAATCCCTGCAGCGGTGTTCCAAAATCTACTGAAAAGCCTTCCCAGAAGAATGGAGGCAGTTACAGCAGTAAAGAGGGGTCCAACTCCATATTATTTCCCTTGGTTTTGGAATGAGAAGTTCAACAAGCATATATAGGTGTGATGTTTGGGTGTCCATGTAGTGTATGTGTGATGTATATATAAAAACATGTGCTGTCTGTATACATTCAATATTATAAATTGAACAATGGCTGTTTGTTATTACATTGCCTGAATTTTCTAATGGAAAGTCCTTATTACTACAATTTTTCATTAAATACATGTTCAGGAAATACACTACTTTTCTTGGTGCTTTACAACCCAAATGTCACAGCATTGCCTGCAGGACACAAAATATTTGGGGGTGCTGGGGCGAAAGTAAAATAATCGATCACTGACACATTGTCCGAGGTCCAAAATATTCCAATAATTTTTTTTCAGTACAAACCCAAATTGTGTGTAATATAGGGATCAAATTAATTATCCAACATCAATTAGCACTGGTGCCCATATTTTCCCATAAGTGTACATATACCCAAATGTATTAAACTAAAGATTTCTCTTTTCACTCGCATGCATATTGAAAACACTATATATAGTGAAAGGTCTGCAAATTTGTAAAGGTGGAAACTTTTTTTGGCACCAGGCAGTAAAACAGAGTCACGGAAGACTGTTAAGTCCTTGCCTAGTAGCTAATCCCTATGACCTAATATAGACTTCCGATATATTAGAAGCCCTGCTGTACTTAAGCTGATAGGGGCAATATAATTTAGTCCATAATGCAAAACCGTGAAAATGTGGGTATACTTAGTCTAGATATGACTTGACTGGACTTGGTATGAATTGTATCTAGTGTAAATTCTGTCCAATCATGCTTACATTGTCATGGCAGGAGAAAAATGGTAAGTTTGAGTCATAATCAATACGCACGTATGGTGCTTTTAATATACTTAAGCTTCAACACATCACAAAAGAAGCTGGAGGAATGTACAGGACACACTACCCCACTCTGGCCAGTCACGCCTTAAAATTTGACAAAAGGTGCATTTCACTGAAAAGTGTGCGGGAGTGCTTTTGTAATGCCAGTGTCCTTCTGGCTAAACACAAAATGGCTATAGAATGCAATGCTAGCCGTTTCAGGTGGGTCACAGTGGGTTTTTACAAGGGCTAGATGGTGTGTGTGCGCGTGTGTGTGTGTATGTGTGAGTGGTTTATATTGACACCATGCTACCCAGATACGGCTATGTGTTCAAACACCAAGTAACATCCACACTTACTTCCTCAAGTCTGGGGTAAATCTGGGAGAAGTGGTATTAATTGGAAATTAAATGTGTCTGAAATGGCTGGGAATTGTTTCATAACTGCATTAATAACCAAAGTGGATCTAATAGGACTATGTATGTGGAAAACTGGGTTATTTTTCACCCTTTGTGTCATTATGAGGATTAGTATTCTGACTGCTGTTTGTTAGAACAGCATAGATTGTATTCATTTCAGTCTAAAATATCTTCATAAAAACCCCCCATCCAAATAGCATCTCATTAAAATGACACAAATACAGCAAAACTGCCATTGTCTCTGTTACTTCCCTGGCCTATTTTCTAACTAATTGGTGTTAAATAATGAGGAAATATGCTTTGCGTTTGTCTTATGAATTTGCCAAGCAGAGACCCATATCAACAGACAGACACGCACACACACACACATCAGCCATTTCTGGATGGGATGGGGTGGGAAGGGATGTCTGTAAAGTCAGGAGGTTAAATGCCTTGCTGGAGGGTATATGTAGGATTTGACACTGAAAACTTTTGAGTACATGAACAGTTAATTCAACAAAGTTTAAAATATACTCTTATCTTCAACTTGCAGCTTCCATTGTATCTAATACAGAAAAACTAACAACGTTGCGTGAAACAAATCAATGAGTCAGTACATCTGGGGCCTTGAGCCGAAAAGGATGTCATTCATACTGAATAATGTGTCATTAATACCAAAGATTCCAGCCGTCTAACTGGGAGAATTACAGACCTACTTTTCAAAGGGCTCTCGCCTTGGAGAGCGCTGCTATTCCAACAGCAACAAGAGAAAGACCGTAATGTATAATGTAGGTTTTAAAAAAGGTTCCTCTGTGTAGTGCCAGTCACTTCTGAAGGCTTCACGCGGTGGACAATGGCCATGTTTTGTGGTGTCCTTCATATTGTTCCCGTAAGGAGACGGGCGTCCGTGTCCTCGGTGTTCAGTTACCAGAGGGATGCTGAGCATGCTGGGAGCGTTCTGTAATCTTCCAGTTCCTGTGTGTTAATCCTCCGCCCTGATCAGGAAGTCCCCCATGGCAACCCTCTCCAGGTGTTTGAATTAATTGGTTTCGGAGTTCTTTCGTCCAGGTTAACCTCGGCTGCCCCGTCGTCTAGAAAACAAGCGTCTCTTAAGGCCCTTGAAGTGGAGTGTGCTGTTACTGATTCACCTTATCGCCAGTGACGATTCAGTGCTCTGAATCATACCTTTATTACTGACCGTTATTTTGGCCTTTCTGACCCCCTTTCATTCTGTTTTGGATGCTTGGCATGAAATTGATGCTCAAAATGGACTTTGGGTCTAATCTGGCCCTGATTCTGTTGCGATAGAAATGGGTTTAGGGTGGAGAGGAAGTCCGTTGTCATGAGAACATGCTTCATTGTGACCTCTTACATGCAGGCATGTTACAAGCCACAGAATACACACAATTTAAATACCAAATTAAATGATACTACACATAAACAACATATTGGCTTGGTGTTGAATAATTATGTCCTCTAGGATCTTCAGGTTTTATCTACACGGTCATTTCCCCCGTAAAATCCTTACCACATAAAACAACACTGCGCCGATCAGAAGGCAAACAATGCACAATCAATGTGTGTGCACACCAGTCAATAGTACTGAAGTCATGAGGTTAAGCGATTTCTACATATACATGCATGAGAACTAAAAAGTGGCTTCCAACGGAAATATGTAACCACCCATGTAACCTGCAGCTGTTCACACATGCACACATAATCAATAAGTTGAGAAATTTAGAATTGAGGCTCCTTTCGGTTTGTATTGGCAGCTTATTGCGAAGAATCCATACACGACAAAGCCCTTTGTCATGCATGGTTCTAACCTATGTTGACCACTCAGTGACTTATTACAGACTCTCAGTTAGAAGTCATTTTTTGTTTCCGGAGGGATGTTTAGGATAAAATTGACCAGGACTGCTGGGGGGGGGGGGGGGGGGGGTTATTTAAGCATGAAAATGATCTAGTTTACATTTTACACACTCGTTTACATTTTAGGCATATGGCGGTGCTCTAATTCAGAGAGAATAGCAATAAGCAAACACGTGCACACACACACACACTCACGGTCAGTGATAAACTGCAACACTGCAGGGAAAACCCTACATAACCAAAGCTCAGTCAGCCAGATCATGTCTGCACTGCCATACGCATCATGGAACTGGAAGAAACGGATTCTGGTAGTGTCTAACATTTACTTTCAGAAGGTCTGCGTTTGGTGAAATATTTTCATATGTTGATATTTCTCAATGTGGAGCTCATATCGATATTGACAATATGACAGTTTCACTAATACTGAAATGTTGAATGCAGCATGAATATTGTTTCAGAGAAAGCCTTCACTTAAACCCTGTCGCAGATCATTAGCGTTAACGCTACAGAATCCATCCCAGTCCCATCCTAATGCAATCCCGATTTCGTTGCTATGTGTCTGGAATATTTTTTAGTGATTGTCTGGAGTATTTTTTAGTGATTGCTTTGTTTGACTTTGCATTTTGTTTGATTCTGATTCCCGTCGAGCCCTTCTGGTTTGTTTGCACCGTGATTTTGTGTGTCTGACCATTTGCTGTCGTGTTCTATTCCGATTTTCGCCTGGCCCCTCTGTTTTGTTTGCTGATTGGATTTCGTGTTTGACCATTCGCTCGTTCTCGACCTCGACTCTTGGTTTGCCCTCTGCTTGCCGTACGGTGCTCCAGTTAGTTAGTGTGTTCCCAGCTGGACTGCAAATCCTTCCATCGGGACACAAGTTCGGTATTTTACCTTGTTATTGTTCCTTTATTATACATGAAGGTACTCCGGGTGGAGATTTAACGCTCCACTGGTGGTATGCTATTCAGTCCTTTGGTTTCAGACTACCGACTAACTAACTGTCGTAAGCTCAGTGTTCAAAGATGCCCCGTGCCCAGAAGTCCAGCCAGTTTTCAGTTTGGATAGTAGGCAGGTTTGGATAGTAGGCAGATCGGGACTGGAGTTACCGGTCGGTTTGTGGTACGTTTCCCTAATCCATTCACACTCATTTCCCTCATCATTCATCCAGTTACGGTCTGACCGAGACCAGGTCTTGATACGTTCCTATGGAGAGAATGAAACAGTCACATGGACCGTAATATACGACAAAGCACAGCTTAACCAGAGTGTCTTAACCATGACTGACCGGGCCAAAGTATTTTAAAGGCTACCAGGAGAGTATGTTTTTACCTCTGATGATATTCAGATGACATGTCCCATCAATATTCAATATTCAGATATGCAGTCAATATCCAGAGTGTGTGGCAGACCTTTGAATCAAGATAGGATGTTGAATCGGGTGCATAAAATGTGCTAAGCCTGCACAACTTTATTTTTTTACATTTAATTTTTTATTTGGAAACTGAAAAAGTGATAGGGGGAACATAATATAAAAGAATAATAAAGTGAATTGTTACCGAACCATGTAGTGTTTTAATTCCAGTATGCATACTTCTTTTGTTGTGAAAATTATAGAGAGAACACCAACTCCTGAAGCCGGTAAGGCCAGCCTCCTGAGAACCTACACCCACACTTCTGAAACACAGCTGAAATCATCTGGGCGAGCACAAAAGCAAAGAGGTCTGGCAGTTTACCTTTAAAACACCATTTAAAGGAGCAGGCCAAATAACTGAATCCATTACTGATCAGTGTTATTGTCTGAGTATTTCTCTACCTGTGTTTTAAGTGCACATGAGTGAAAGCGCCTATCAATGAGGGAGAGAAATAAAGCTCACCTCTGACCCCACAGAGCCACCTGTTGCTGAGATACGGCAGGAGCTGTGGAACTGCAAATAAGTGTGGTAGGAAACACTTTTATCTTTTTTTTTATTTATTTAATGGCATTTGTTAAAGATAGACTATCCACAATTTAGAAAAATTTGAGAGATATTAATTCTCACGCATGACATTTTTCTGTGTTACATAATTGTGTGGGAGCACAATCTTCGAGCAGATTTTACTTAAATTATAACAAAGACATTTGGCTGTACTTCAAAAACATACATTTTCTTTTGAACTCAAAAGCTTTTATTTTCATCTTATTACAGTTCAAATGTTTAATGCACACTAAAGCAGAGCTACTGAACTGCAAGAAGATTTTGCTAATAGGTGTGTGCATATACAATATAAAACCTGTGTATACAAGGTCATATTTATACCGAGTAGGGTGCCATATAAATCTGACTTTTATGTGTTGTAAATTTTAATCTGAATAAAAACACACTTTCAACGTAAAAAATGCCAAGTTACTCACACATACAAAGTACTATAATCAGTAAGACTTGCAAAATCTTGGCCTGCCATTAAATGTACTTATATAAAAATTACGGCAAGTTACAAGGAACAATATTTTCTGTCTTCGCTATCACAAATGAAGCATGCTGTAGTTTAACGTAATGCTGCTACCCAATGTTTCCTGAATTATTTCAAGGAACTTGGCCCTGCGTTTTTTCATCTTACCATCTGAACACATTGGCAGGTCTGACTTTAACTTCTGTACCTTCTGACCCCATTTCAACAGAGAGAATTCACAAACAACTTCACACGTCTGCACAATAAAGCCTCAAACTTAAGGGACTCAATGTTCTTAAGGGCTGACAGTCTGTGGTCATTGTGGTTATTTTCTGTAGGAAACACTTGGTGCTGTACAGATATGGGGCACGCCGCCTCGCCAAGGCATAACTTTGCAGGATGGCATACCTGCCATCGCAATTTTTGATTTATTTTTATTTTTTTATTTTGAATTTTGAAGAAATAAAACACATGTTTGAAAAGCTGCTGATCATAAATTGAATGACAGACTGTACACGCCTCCCCATCTTAACACTGTCTGAATGTCAAATTTTTAAAATTGTGAGAGCTGCGGTTGCCCCATAGTTTTATCCATTTCTGTTATTGCGAGTGTTTTGAGTTGATTGGTTATTAGTTTCTATGTCAGATGGCTGGTGCCCTCAGGTCAAGTGTGAATGAGCATCCTGGCTCATTTCTCAGTCTGGAGCAACATAGCTCAGTAGGTAAGACCGATTGTCTGGCAGTCGGAGGGTTGCCGGTTCAAACCCCGCCCTAGGCATGTCGAAGTGTCCTTGAGCAAGACACCTAACCCCTAACTGCTCTGGCGAATGAGAGGCATCAATTGTAAAGCGCTTTGGATAAAAGCGCTATATAAATGCAGTCCATTTACCATTTACCATCTTTACCAGCCACATGAAAACATCCACATGCTTCTCGTTTAATGCAATTGCACAATTAGCCATCATTCTAACAGGTGTCTTGCACTTTAATCATATTCAAACGCGAGCAGAGTTAGCGGAAAGAGCGGAAATTGAAAAGTGTTATGATGTTATTGTTGAAGACAATATTTACCACAGAGACTTGTCAACCATTAAAAGTCCCTAGCAAATTAGCAGCCGGATTGGTAGAGACATAGCAGGTGACTTGTGTGTAGCACGGGCAGTTTTTATTTGAAGGCTTTATTAAATCAATCTTCATAGTTTACTGCTCACTATCCACTGAGTGCCTGTGTTTCGATCTGTTTTATAGTTGTCCTTTATTTAAACGTGTATTTTTTTCTATTAATGCATCACGTTTATGTCGTTGAAAAGCTGAAATATGCTGCTGTCATCTTAACTCAAGGATTTCATCGTTATGCAATTGTCAGTCCTCTGGATGCCACGTTATATAAATGCCCACGCTTACATAAATTATCCGTATTAGCATAATTGGACGTAAACCAGTCCAGAGGGGATGCTCATGGGGCTCAGCAGGAAGGTGATGGACAGACATGATTGTAATGGGGCGCGATGACTTCGTCTGATTTCTTCCATCAAGATGGAGGCCCCTCAAGGCCGCCGGAGATAAGGGTGAGCGACCGTTGTCGACGGCGACGAGTTTACGCGACAGGCCATTACGGGGAACGCGGGCTGCTCTTCGTTCGGAAAGAGGAGCGGGGAGCTCGCGGATAGGCTCAATGGCGCGCCGCGAGTCAGACGACGCCTGCGCTTTTATGTTATTTATATCGTCCGCTCGCTCGCGGCCGTGGCCACGGCGAGGCTCGGCGGTCCCTCTGTTTTTACGGCCCCGTCACCACGGTGACGGGAGCGTTTCTTCGCTGTCGGGAGAAGGCGTGGTGCGTCCTTGAACTTTGATGCGATCTTAAAATCACCGCCTGCTCTTTTTTTTACACCCCCTCCCTCCCCCACACAGATTAACCAGAGCGTATGGCTGAAAGAGCCAAAGTATTTCATTGGCCCACCGGGAGGGTGTGTTTTTACATTTGAGGATATTCAGCGGGTGTGTCCCGTCAACATTCAACATTCAGATGTGCAGTCAATATCCAGAGAGTGTGACAGACGTTCGCCCTTGAACTTTGAAACGATCTTAAAATCACAACTTGTTTTTTTTACCCTCCTCCCCCCCCCCACCTCTCTCCCTCCTCCCCTCCTCCCCTCCCCCTCTTGCAGGGTCAGCTGGGAACGTGTGAAAGCTTTTAGCTGCTCTCTCTCTCCTGCCCCCCACTCCACCAGCTCACGGCCTTTCCAAAGAGAGAGAGAGCTGAGCCGCAGAATGACTCACCTGAGAGCCTCTACCTGCTACCTGCGGAGGCATCAATTGTAAAGCGCTTTGGATAAAAGCGCTATATAAATGCAGTCCATTTACCATTTACCATTTACCTGCATCCCCATGGAAACGCATCTCAGGTGACTCCTGGCGGAAGCTGTTGACACCTTTTTCCCTCAACTACCCAATGGGCTGCTGCTTGACCCCTCCCCTTCGGCTCCCCGATTTGCGGCTGAAAGTTTCTGAAGCCGACGCACGGAGCGCTTCCGGTGCCGTTTGGAGCGAACCGCTCGGCCTTTTAGCGGTTTCTCCCGGCACGTCGGCTTTCCTTCCTCTTCGGAGAGCTTGTGCGCCCGCCGTCCCGGATTCGTACGGAGCCGCGGGAAGCGAATCGCTGGGATTCGCTTGAAACGGTTTCCTCTGAAGGAGCTTCGCGTGGCGTTCAGGCGTTCTGTTCAGTGCTGACCAAAGCAGAGCCACGCGCTGCAAGCGTCTAATACAAATTCATCAGGGCATGTGCATACCCAGTACATTATGTACATGAATCTCAGAGTTTGCAGTTTATTTTTTTGTTTGTTAACTTTGTTTTTGCGGGTGAAAATCATCAAATCAAAATCTGGAAATCTTTCATTCTGGCCAGCCAAAAAATTCAAAAATAAATCTTTTTAAGGACAGAGCCTACAAAGTATGTAATCCATCCATCCAACCATTATCTATACCCGCTTATCCTGAGGCAGGGTCGCGGGGGGTGCTGGAGCCTATCCCAGCGTGCATTGGGTGAGAGGCAGGAATACACCCTGGACAGACCGCCAGTCTATCGCAGAGCACACGCACACACCATTCACTGCCCACTGCGCCACTGTGCCCTCCCCCAGAGTATGTAATGACTCCCGAAATTTCACTTCTTTTGCCTCCACAGCACTGAGAAGCTGCGTGCTGGAGGAGGCTAATGTGGCTAATGCTAATCTCAACACGCCTCGGCTTGCGAGAGTTTCGTTTTCGAATCAGCGGCTGCCCGCTTCCATGCAGTGAGGTATGGCCGCGAATGAACGGGCGTGAAGCCTGAACGAGCGTGCGGACGGCTAACACAGCCCTGACGCTATTTTTCTTCCTGTTACAAACATGCTGTTTTCAGTCAGGACTTGATGAGCTTCAAGGGGTCCAGAGATGAGCCGGATACGATCAGCAAACTGTTGTTTTATTGCCTTGCTGTTAAACTGCACTGTAGGCTAAAGCCGGTTAATGCATCATATATTACCCATAAAGGCCCATTCGCCCTGCCGTATTGCAGAAATTGAATTTATCAGCCGTGGGGATGTTTTCCTCTTTATTCTGGATGAGATGATTCCTCTTTATTCAGAAGTAAAATACATTTGAGCAAACAACATGATGCAAGATCATGGCAGCTTCTCTCGTTGAGAAAGGTTTACAAGCACTCTGATTGCACACAAAAAAAATTCCTTTTTTGCTTAATTCATTCTTCTGAGGAAAGCATATTCATATTTTTACATTTCATCTTTATGATAATGTTTGTTTGCAAATATCGGAAAAATATCAAAAAAAGTTCAAAAATGTAGTTTTTACATGTGTTGTTGAACAGCCCTTCCTACTGAGTGTGCATTAGTATAGATATGGTGGAATGTTGATTATTATTCTAAATAAATAAATAAATAAATAAATTAATTAATTAATTAATAAATGTCACCCCCTTCAACAGCTCACTTCATGTGCAGCTGTTGAAGGGGGTCAGGTGCCCAGTCCACCTGCAGGGGTCACTAGAGAGCAGTGAACGACTGTAATTCAGGTCTGATCTGTAGTGCAAGTGCCTGTTTTACTTGCACTACAGGCTGAAGGTAATGTAAAAAAACCTCAAGGTAATTTCATTAATTTCATTACCCCTCCACCTCCCCCTCCCCCCTCAACCTCCCCCTTTGCAAAATGACTGGATAGACTTCCAATAATTAATTTAATTGTAATTAAAGCCAAAGGAGTATATTTCAAGTCATGTCTAAGATTATTTTCAGTAAAAATCATATTTTGCTGTTATTGTCGGTAGAAATTGAAAATAAATGTTTGTACTTTGGATTGTTATTCAATAAATGAGCATATATTAACTGAATTTTTCTCTACCCGATGCTGAAAATAACAGGAAAAACAAAAACTATTTATGACCTTTATCACAAGGTTATACCAAAACACCTAAATCCATCCTTTTGAGTGTTAATTATATGTAATAATAATAATAATAATAATAATAATACTTTTTTGTTCTCATTAAATTACCATATACAGTATCTTTAATGTGGAAAAAAGAGAGCAGTTTGTCATAGACTCATTGTCGCAGGCACTGTAGAGTGTTTGGGGAAATAACTGGCCCTTATGAGATTTAGATGCCTACTTTACAATCAATTGTTCTTTTCATAAATTAACAAGAAGATGTATATAATTTACTCTGATTGTGATGGCTGCAGTGTGTAAATGGGTTTCACAATGCATTTGTCATAGTCATGGGCATTTTAGATACATTGGAAGCAAACATAAACGATGCAAAAAAAATAAAAAATAGCTCACACACACCCACCAAGGCTGTATAATGTGATACATTTCCATGTTAAATGATAAATTAAGGGTCTTCCCCCTTGTCATTGTGCGAACACGACCAATTAACTCCGCTCAAAAGGGGGAAAAACAAATTTTACGGGAGGTAACCATTAAAGATTCGAGTTGACATGATTTATTCCAGTGCTTGTGGTGGAAAAAAAAAAGAAAAAACATTGTCAGAGCAGAACACAAATTAAATGCTTTTGGTGCATAAATGTCAGTATTTATAGAACCAGCTAACTGTGCTTTCGCAGCAATTTACCTCCTACTCGGAAATGTAATTGTCCAGTATAATGTATATTTTAGCCAGACTGAAGAGATGTTTTCACTCTCGCCACTGTAACCGCCACTTGCAGAGAATAAGTGAAGTCTGACCTGAATGTGTTTATTGACCTCAGACAGTGGAGATTAAACTGTGGGAGAGCCCTACCGCAGAGTTAACTCCCCGAGTGGAAGAAAGTGAGTCCTGGAAGTACTGAACTCCAGCTGTACTTTAAAGATGGCGACTGCCCCCCGAGAAAAATCCGGCTCGGGTCATCCAGGGGCGGCGGGGCAACGTGCGGGAACTTAAAACTTTTTGATAGAGTCCGAACGTACTCATTTAGCTCTGTTGAAGCGCAAGGTCACTGAAGTCAATAGCATCATTTCTAAGAGGGTTTTTTTTTTTTCTTTTTTGCCACAGCAGTCACTTCACAGAGGTTTTTTTTAATACGCTCGACCCCTCGACTGACCAATGGGCAGGCGGACGCCGCGCTCCCCGGCGGAAAGGTCAGCCCGATGGCGGTGGGTGTCCTTCGGCTGAGCCCCGCGCGCTCGCCGGCTCCTCTGGTGAAGCGGATTGGCTTCGGCGGCCTGGAGGGCGGCGGTCGGCGGGTTGGCCTCGAATCGCGAGCGGGGGGGGGGGGGGGGGGGGGTCCTCCCGCCGCGACGGGCAATTGGGGTGCGACACCCACTCCGGGTCCTCAGTTCATCTGTCAGGTACACAAATTGCTTTCTCCTTTGGTATCGACCATACCGTATCTTTTTGCAGCATTTCTGTATGAAGAACGTGACTGGCAACAATATTGTGATCTTTCACAATCCACTGAGCGGCCTGCCAGTCAGTGATTTTTCTATGTAGATCTAGTGATGTCATCAGATTGGTCGTTTTCATTTCCGGTTACTTAGCTTGGAAAAGTTGCCGTTTGCCACCTCCCCATTGAGCCTAGCTCAAACTCATGCTTGGTGTGTCGTGTATAGTGATTGCTTTTTTGGCTTCACGTTTGACCCTATTTTTATTTGATTCCAATTGGCGTCTAGCCCTTCTGGTTTGTTTGCTGATTCAATCTTGCGTATGACCACTGACTTGTTCCTTCGACTCCGATTCTTGCCTTAGCCTTTCTAATTTGTTTCGCCGGTGATTTTGTGTGTCTGACCATTCGCTCTCGTATTCTATTCCGATTCTCGCCGAGCCCCTCTGTTTTGTTTGTTGATTGGATTTCGTGTTTGGCCATTCCCTCGGTCTCTACCTTGATTTTCGTTTTGCCCTCTGCTCGCCGTATAGTGCTCCAGTTAGTTAGTGTGTTCCCAGCTGAACTACAAACCCGTCCATCGGGACACAAGTTTGTTATTTTGCTTTGTTCTTTTACCTTTATTGTTTTTGAAGCTACACTGGGTGGAGATTTAACACTCTGTAGGGGGTACGCTGGTTTCAGACTATCGGCTAACTGTCCAAAGTTCAGTGTTCAAAGCCGCCCCATGCCCAGTACCCTACCAGTTTTCGGTTAGATTTGGATAGGTAGTTAGGGACCAGAGTTACTGGTCGGTTTGCAGTACGTTTCCCTTACCAATTCTTCACTCATTCAGTCTGACCCTAGACCAGGTCGTTACAAGATCTAGTGGGCAGCCAACCAGTGATCTTTCTATGTAGATCTCGTGGCCTGCTAATCAATGCAGATCTAGTGGCAAGCCAATCAGTGATCTTTCTATGTAGAGCTAGTGGCCAGCCAATCAGTGATCTTAATATACAGATCTAGTGGGCAGCCAATCAGTGATCTTTCTATTTAGATTTAGTGGCCAGCTGATCAATGATGCTAATATGCAGATCTAGTGGCCAGCCAATCAGTGTGCTTTGCCAAGAATTTTGTATCATAATCAGCTGAGTTTTCCCTTTCGCTCAGTTTTTTGAATCCGCACGGGGACAGGGACTCATTCGCTCGCCGGAGGTAGCCGGGCTTTCGCGGGTCCTGCGGAGGGATCAGACGAGTCATGGGAGCTTGGCGGTTTGGAGTGGCTCAACGGGGCGGGTATGGTGTCAGAGACCACCCTGCCCAACACCTCTGATAGCTCTCTGATAAAGCCTCAGGGCTGGGCTTCACGTTGACCTCCCCATAACAACATCTTCAAGCTCCCCAGCAGTTTAATTCTCAGTGCTAAATGAACGTATGTCAAAAGTAAATAAAGGAGAACATGACATGATTTAACCCCTGATAGTAGTTACTGTTAACATGTGCTGTGGAGATATATACGTGCACAATTCCACTCCAAGCCATGCTTTTTTAAAATCCCAAGTTCCAAAATACTTCCAAAAATATTAAAAGTGGTTAATTGGTCTTCAGACAGTTAAAAGTGATGGATTATGGGTTATGTCACAGGACCACCTCATATAAATTTGTGTTATACAGAGAGAGGGAAGCTGTCTGAGAATGAGTCGGTAGCAGTAAGGAGGCTGCGTAGGTGAACTCTCCCGCTGTGTTATTGTTATGCGAATGGAAAATCTCAAGATGTGTCCTAAATCTGATGCGTGTTTCCTGCTGAAGTTTTAATTACGTTTCACAGAAGCCAGCTTGCCTGTCAGAGGGGCCAATTACAATGGCTTTATCTGTGTGAGGTTCTCATCTAGACTCGAAAATGTCATGTCAGCCCCCCCCCCCCCCCCCAAAGAAAGTGTGGCCTCTTCCCGCAAAGAACACGAAAGGTTTGTTTGAGCAGTGACGGTCGGTGTTACTTTAGAACTCACAACTTTATTGGGATAGAGCAGTGAAGAAAGGGTTTCAAATGTGATGCATGAATTCTCGAACGAAGAGCACGTTGAACCAACTGTTTAGTAAACAGTGACAAAAAATGAAACAAAAGGCATCTCTCGCCAATAATCTTAAGAATATTTTTGTAACTCTTCATGGGAAGGGAAACTATCTACATAACAAGCACGGAATCGTCCAGACCCACGGCACAACTCACTCCCGCAGACACATTTTAGCTGGCACCACCTGCGCGTGCGTCCTGCTGAACGAAGCACCACCTGCGCATGCGTCCCACAAAACGTCTCTCAAAGGTCGTCCGTGAGTGAGGGACTGAGTGACCACAATTTGCCATGCATAGCCCACGGCGGCAGTTCCTGCGCACCGTGGGAAAAATGCAAACTGTATTGTACAGATGCATTACAGCTATAGCTGCATACTGTATAAAGGTGTTTTAGATCATATTAAAAGGCAGATTCTTTATATCTTTACTGGAATTGTGTGGATTTTGAAAAATGAACCCATAATAAATTTTCAACCTCTGGATTTGAGAGCATACAAAAATAGAGAATTAAAAGAGAAAAGTAGAGACTGTCATTTTCTCCTGTTGTTATGACAATCGGGTGCAGGCAGAACTCAAATGGATACAGCATGATTTTAGTGAACTGTCTTATCAACTCAAGACGTCTCAGAGAAGTGTCAGAATTCATGTTCCCCACTTGTGTCTGCATCCTCACTTCTTATTATGAGGTCATGTGAAATCTCTGAAATGTGAAAGTGGTTATTATTATTATTATTATTATTATTATTATTATTATTATTATTAATATTACACACATTTCCTTTCTATCTGACCTCACACACTTACAGTACGTTATTGCATGACTATGGTAAATGTTTCATATTTTTGTACTTTTGCTCTGACCTTCCTTTGTTTTCTCTCCTTACCTCTCCTCTCCTTTCATGAACTCCACTCAAGTCCATACCGCAACCCGAATATTACTGTTCCTGTTGTCCTTTCCTGTCTAGACAGCCTAAACTCATCTAATCCTGTCAATACCAACAGCCTTGGCATTGACGTCACTGAAGCCGGTTGTGCAACAAAGATGGCATACTTTTTCAGTTCACTTGAAATTGTCAAAAAAAAATATACATGCTAGAAAACGTGGCCTACTTATTTATTGGGTGCGCCCACAAGCCTGCCTTCTAGCTAGCACCAGTCCTCAGCACCGTTAAAATACTGATTTCCAGTATATTTCTGATTTCCAGTTTCAAAGGCCATTTGTATTGTGTGACCACATGACTGAAGAAGTGATAGCACAATGAGCTTTCATGAGGCCAGAAATAGGATGAGCTTGGATAAGCTATAATGATTTGAACCAGTCATTGAGTTTTGCTATGCACAGTCGAGCCCTTTGATTTGTTCCGGGTAGTCAGTGATTGACAACCCAGTGTAGTTGCATCCATTAGGGCAGGGATACTCAAATCTAGACCTCAAGGTCAGTAGTACCACTGGTTTTATCTTCTGCCTGAGAGTCCGTAGTCCAATAATGTCACTGATTGGCCAGAGGTAACACTCACCTGGTGTGAATTTTGTTTTCATATATAAAGGCATACCTCTGTGGAAACAGCTATGATTGGGAGAGTTTGATGTTTATTGAAGCTGGAAAACCAATGAGTGTTTCTTTCCCTTCCCTTCATAGCAACAAGAGAGATAAAGAGAGCTATTCAGATATGAAAGATAAAAAAGAGAGAGACAACAGACAGACAGAGACAGTGTGTGTGTGTGCGTGAGTGTGTGTGTGTGTGTGTAAGAGAGGGAGAGAGAGAGAGAGAGAGAGAGAGAGAGAGAGAGAGAGAGAGAGGGAGTAAATTCCTTTGCATGCTCAGTCTTTGTAATCTATTCAGAGTTGATCATTAATACACAATCATCCAATTACTCCACCGGATTCAACAGCTCCCTTGAAATTTGCACTGAGGACTTCGCCCCCCTTAAGAACAAGGTTCAAGAGCACAGCCGAGACTTGAGGGTTTTTCAGCCTACTGGACTTTTAACTGCCCCCCTGGGAGCAGAGGATAAGCCCAGAGAGAGCAAATGGCCTCTTACATTCTCTGGGTTGATTGTTATTTTGCTTATTAGCCCACGGTTGTCATAGGAGCGGTGCTCTTGTGGTTCTGAGCTGATCAGTGCTGTCCGACGCTTCCATGGAAATCCTGCTGATTTGGTCCTGATGGCAAATTGCTAAAAACCCTCTTGAGGTCCCACGAGTGTTTAATGGGTAAAAGCTGCTCTGACCTTTGAGCTCCAAAATAATACGTCTGGGAAAGAGCGCAATTGAATAAATAAATCCCACTATTTGGGTGAATTTGTGTTGTTTAGAACAGCGACAAAGGACTTGAAGGCCTGAAAGCTGCTATAGAAATATGAATCATTCCGAAACATGGAATCGCAAATGGGAAGATTAATTTTCATATGTCCCCCAGACCATTCAATCACAGTTCTAATACACAGAAAGCCCATATTTTAAATATAAGTCAAAGGTTCTAATACATCATGAATGTAATATAAATACAGAGATCACAGGTTCAATATTACACTTCATTACTTGATGCTATAATATTTAATTCCATCTTGTTATTAATGTTTTTGTAGTTCAAAGTTTGAAAAGTATTTCTTCATTATAAAGGCATGACAATGAAAATATGGCATTATGGCACTGTAAAAGTAAAACAATCGAAAAATGTCCATTACGTACAATAGTCACAATTCCGGTACTCCGACCATCCATTATCTATACTTCCTGAGCAGGGTTGCAGGGGGTGCTGGAGCTTATCCCAGCATGCATTGGGTGAGAGGGCAGGAATACACCCTGGACAGGTTGCCAGTCTGTCGCAGGGCACACATTCACTTACACACTTCTACCTAGTCTCCAGTTAGCCTGCCTGCATGCCTTTGGACTGTGTACCCAGAGGAAACCCACGCGGACATAGGGAGAACATGCAAACTTCATGTGAACGCTACAGAACGGCCCTGGTCAGAGTCGAACCCATGACCTTTTTGCTGTGAGGCAACCGTGCTACCCACTGCGCCATCGTGCCACCCCTTGTCAGGTACTACCAAAATTCATTTATATTTTTCATTGTAATGGAATGGAATGGAAGCAAATCATTTCTGTATTCAAGAAATATTTGGTAATGTTTATTGAAATTGTTTCTAAATATAAATTAATTGTGTCCTCCTATTAATGTCTTTACAAATAGTTTCTCATCTAATTAAAATGCCCATTAGTATGGCAAATAATTATTCTCTAAATTGTTACGCCAATAAAAATAGTTTTATAAATATGTGAGGCAAGTACTATGAATTGCACTTTACAATGGTTTTGTTTTTTTTCCCCTTGAAGAAAATATTCCTCTGTATGCATTGTGAAGGCTTGCTTGTCAAGAATTCCATCTCCTTATTCCTTTTGTTCTGAAAACCAAAAGAAAAAAAACATCAGAGTTAACAACATCACAGTTGTCCTGTCTTTCTTTATTTATTTAGTATGGATGACAAATTTAACTTTCATATTTAAAACGTGTTTCTTCAGAAATTTCCTTTGGATCCGTGAAACATTAATATGTTGAGAATGATTGTGACTGAAAAAGGCAGTAAATCAACATTGGACATGCCTTACAGGGTTGCTATCAAGAACTTTATTATGCTTCCTCGATGCTCGATGCTTCCTCTGCTACTGCTAGCGCAGCTATTAAGAATCTAGGCACAATCTTTGATCGAGATCTTTCATTCGATACTCATATCAAAAACATATCCAGAGTGGCTTTCTATCACCTTCGTAGGATTGCTAAACTTAGTCACTGCACGATGCGGAAAAGCTAGTCCATGCCTTTATAACTTCGAGGCTGGACTATTGTAATGCGCTACTATCTGGGTGTTCTAAAACATCATTAAATAGTCTCCAGATGGTCCAAAACGCAGCAGCTAGGGTCCTTCCTAGGAAGAGAAAATACGACCATATCACCCCAGTGCTGGCCTCTCTACACTGGCTACCTGTCAAATGGCAAATTGATTTTAAAGTAATTCTGCTTGTTTTTAAAGTCCTGAACGGGCTCCCACCACAATACTTGAGCGATCTCATTGTCCCGTGTAGACCTCATTGCTCATTGCATTCGCACAGCTCTGATGCTCTTGTGGTTCCAAGAATCAACAAAGTTACTGCAGGTGGCAGAGCCCGTTCCTGCAGAGCTCCACTGCTTTGGAACAAACTCCCAATCGACGTTCGGACCGTGGAGACCGTAGCCAGTTTTAAATCTAAACTTAAAACTCATCTTTTTAACGGTTGGGGGGGGGAGTGACTCTTGTTCTAATTTATTTATTTATTTATTTATTATCTCTATTTTTATTCTTTTTATCTCTATCTCTCTTTTATCAAGCTTTAGCCAGATGTATGTTTCTAAATTACTTATTTTAAACCACAATAAATAGTTTTTTCTTTTACGATACTCATATGTACACATGGGAATTTCTCTACCTGTGTGTACATGTCAATGTCTGTTAAGCACTTTGTGCTGACTCGGTCAGAAAAAGTTCTATATAAATCTGAATAACGTGACTTGACTTGACATAGTACAAAAAGCCATAACAGCAAGAGAGATGAGCTATAATAGAACCAAAGATTTCATCTGAGATTTTTCTATTTTTTATTGTTTAATATAATCTCAGAGAGATGCTCTGTGCTGTGGTACAGACAGAGAGATGCTCTGTGCTGTGGTACAGTCAGAGAGAAGCTCTGTGCTGTGGTAAATTCTGAGAGGAGCTCTGTGCTGCGGTACATTCTGAGAGAAGCTCTGTGCTGTGGTACAGACAGAGAGAAGCTCTGGGCTGTGGTACAGACAGAGAGAAGCTCTGTGCTGTGGTACAGTCAGAGAGAAGCTCTGTGCTGTGGTAAATTCTGAGAGGAGCTCTGTGCTGTGGTACATTCTGAGAGAAGCTCTGTGCTGTGGTACAGACAGAGAGAAGCTCTGGGCTGTGGTACAGACAGAGAGAAGCTCTGTGCTGTGGTACAGTCAGAGAGAAGCTCTGTGCTGTGGTAAATTCTGAGAGGAGCTCTGTGCTGTGGTACATTCTGAGAGAAGCTCTGTGCTGTGGTACAGACAGAGAGAAGCTCTGCTGTGGTACATTTACAGAGATGCTCATTGTGTTGAATGTGCAGTGGTGTGGCTTGTGGGCAAACTGGCCACTTTCAGCAATTAACTGAACTTAACTGAATGTATTGCGATTGCAGCTGGGGCACTGTCTAACAGTGTCTGCCAAAGCAGCTGGTGAGCCTGAAAATGGACTGAGCATTTTACTTTGAGTTTTCAGCAGCCTGAACTGACCATTTTATATCCATGGTTACAGGAGCAGAGATGAATGAAGTCATGCAGTAGTGAATTGTTATAAAAAGAAATGCACCAACAGGATTTATTTTTAAACCTGTGAGTACACAGTTAAATGCAAAAGTTTTTGGTACAGTGACAGAGTTAAAGGTGAAAACGCAGACTGTCAGCTTTAATTTGAATGTATTTGCATCCAAACTGGATCAATTAAAGCTAACAGTCTGCACTTTAAGCTGATATTCATTGTTTCATGTCCCAGTGGTCTTGCATTTAACTGCAAAATTAATTTGTGGCAAAATGGTTGTGGTGTTAATATACTGAATATTAAAAAAAACATTTATACACATGTGGATATTAATTGTATATAAGGTAGCAAAAGGTAGATTCAATCGTGGACCAAACATGTCAATGCTTCATGATCAGTCTAGAAAAAAGGCTTTCACTACAGTGCACTACAGAGCCTAAAATATATATATATATATATTTAATCCAGCATAATCAGCAGTTACTAAGCAACATGATTGACACGTTTTGTTTGTTAGTTTTTTTCTTGTGTAAACAGAAAGAGTGTAAACAAAAGAGAATTTATTGCCTTCAGGAGACACCATTTCAGCTCCTAGTGACCAGGGGCTTGTTTTATTTCCTTTGGGGCTGCAGAGTTCTCAGGATGTGCATACAATTGTAGCTCTATGCTTAACTGGCTGTCCTTCTTCCAGGGATACTTGCATTGATGGTGTTTTTGGTGTGACTTTTAGATGTGGAAATGGCTGGAGTTAAAATAAATAAATAAATAAAAACGTACAATGCCATGCCTACAGATTATTTGAAAGATGTTACGTTCCCTTGCTCTGTGAGTCTGCGTGTGTGTCTTTAGTCCTGCAGGTGGAGCTGATTGGGTCTTGATTGCTTAACAATGCGCACCTGTGTCCACCTAAGTCAACAGGATAAAGCCTGAAGACACCTCAGTTGAAGGGCAGCTTTTGAGAGACTCCTTTGGGAAGAGATATTCTTTTTTGATTCAGATGCCTTTTTTAAGACTCCCTTTAGTTTTGTCTTACAGTTTGCTGCTACCACATTTTGTTGTCTGTTTATGTATTGTTTTGGTACTTTTCTGTTGTAGGTTGCAGGTGGTCTCGCAGTTTCTTTGTTTTAACGCATTTTAGATGGTTAGGCCAGAGCAGGAAGAAGTTTGCCGGAAGACTCACTCCTTTTGCTTTGCCCCAGTAGTGAGGTTTTAAACAGTTTAGAATTTTATCCATGGCAGTTTGTATGCACAGAGATATCATGATGAGATCCTGAGGCCCACTGCTGTGCCATTCATCCACTGCCATCACCTCATGTTTCAGCATGACAATGCACGGCCCCATGCTGCAAGGATCTGTACACAATTCCTCGTAGCTGAAAATGTATCAGTTCTTCCATGGCCTGCATACTCATCAGACATGTCACCCATTGAGCATTTTTGGGATGCTCTGGACCGGTGCATACGACAGCGTGTTCCAGTTCCCACCAATATCCAACAACTTCGTACAGCTATTGAAGAGGAGTGGGACAATGTTCCACAGGCTACAATCAACAATTTGATAAATTCAATGCGAAGGAGATGTTGCGTTGCATGAGGCAAATGGTGGTCACAAGATACTGATCGGTATTCTGTTCATTTCATGGTATCTTTTGTGGAATCTGTGACTAACAAATGCATATCTGTATCCCCGGTCACATGAAATCAATAGATAAGTGCTTAATGAATCTATTTCAGTTGACTGATTTACATTTATTTACCTTTATTACTATAACTCAATCTTCAAAATTGATAAGTGTTGCATTAATATTTTTGTCCAATGTATATATAATACCACATAAAAGTTAAATGACTGAACATGTCAAAAAAGGCTTCTGTTTATTACCGGAAATTTAATTTATGAAGCTGTATGCTGTTTAAAAAAAAAAAAAAAAAGTAAAACTCCTCTAACTACAGAATTGTATATAACCTAATTACAGTGCACTTTTTAAGATGGCTCAATGTAGTTTCATTGTATTATAATTGGAGTAATAAAATATAGTTCACTAAACTACAGATGTTTTACTGGACCGATTTGTCTTGTTAGCAGAACAGCGCAATATGAGTTCATACAACTTATTTTTGGTTGCTGTGCCAACATAAAAGGCTTGTCATCAGAGCTTAGAATTTGTAATCCAAAGAACATGAGTTGAGCCAACTTAAAAAGTGTATTGTAATCAATTACTTGTCTAACAATTTTGTAGTAGGAGAAGCATTATAGTTTTACGGTGTATGCAAACACACTGTGGCACTATATACTTCTAAATTTGAGAGAAACTGTCTGGTGTCATGTTGAGAAAATAGCTGTTAAAGTTGTTTTTTTTTTGCCTTGTGTTGTAACAGACTAGCTGTTATAAATCATCTGAAATCATCATTATTTAAGATTGTTGTACATTTGATGAAACAAGGGTAGCAGTAAAAGCAAAATATCAGAATATCTCAAAAATGACGTATGGAGCCCAAAACCCCAACCTGTCCCTGAGATCCCTGACCTGAAGACATTTATGAGAGATATTACATGATATGATGGTGGCCTGGGATTAAAAATAATACTAATTCTGTTATTAGAACAAACAGTGTACAATCTGTATACTGTATGCATCCTTATTGGAAATGGATGGTGAATGCCCAGTCAACCTAACTTGATGGATAGCTACTTGCCATCCCAAATTGTCCTACAGTATATGTGCATTTACACTGCTTTATACTGTAAACAGTACAATGAATCATCCAGTATAGTGTCAACCACAGCATACATTGCTTGGTTAAAAAATTAAGCTTCCTACAGCTACTGATATTATGAGGAAGATGTCACTTACATAAAACATTTTAAAAGTGTAGTAAATTATTTTCTTTAAACAGAACTGTCATTTACAGGAATAGAAATCCTTACCTGTGATTCATACCATGAGTTGCCATGTATATTTTCTATTCCTTCTGAGTTCCAAGACTGCGTTATTAACTTGCGATTTCGCCTATTGCCCGAAATCAAAATATTGAGGCTTTAGTAGTGTCCTGGCACTATCTCTGTCCCCCATGGTCCATATTTGGTGATGATCACATACACTGAAACAGTGGATGGGATTTTGGATTGTGCATTCATTTTCCATGCTGATGGTACTCAAAATCCAGTAACCTTTATCACCTGAAGGCAATCACTTCCATGGTAACAGCACCTATTTCTGTTTCATTGTAATTTTATGACATTCACTATAAAAGGCACATAGCCACACATATTGATTATGAAGACTACAAATGACCTTTCATGCGGCTTCTGATGAGATTGTGTCAGTACAGCACTGTCATGCTGCCAAGCAACTACAATGCACCCCCCTCCAATAGATCTGAAATGGCTTCTCTCTTTCACACACACACACACACACACACACACACAAGCACGCAAACACTTTGCCCTGCACAATTTTATAAATATTTTTTTATGAGGAATATTTTTGTTGTCTGACATTTATGTCTCCCTACTGTCACAGAAATAGTCTTAAAGTCCGTAGAGAGTAATTCCCATTGCTTAAGTGGCAGCCTGTGCGCAAGGCTCTCATTTTGCTGGTGTTTTTCCAAGCATCTGCAATATGCAGAAACAGCCATTCATTTTTTATTTAGTTAAATATTAAATGAAATTAAATTTAGAAAACAGTTTCACCAGGGATTGACCCACACTGGTGAGTTCCACTCGCTGGAATCAACATTTTATTTATCTGCAACCCCATACTCTTGGACCTCAATGTTTGCATATTTTTAGATATTATTTATTTTTTTCCCCCATCTCCTTAAATGTATTTTTCTTACTTTATTTATTTCGGATATTCACACAGTGTCATGCATGGATGGCATCTAAATCCCTCGGTACAAAGTCACTCAGATGCTTGAACGCTGGTCGATAATGGCCTCTCTTCTATTTTAACTAACCATGAGAGGCCCATCTATTTTGCATTAGCGGCATCACGCCATTCTGACCAGCCACCAAGGAAAGCTTCCATCTCCATATTTTAGAAGGCAGCTGCATATGGGGTCATTTCTCAATACTGGCTAAAAAGGGTGGGGGGGATTTAAATTGGAATCGGACAAAAACCTTAAAGAAACAGGACCGTCGAAACCCTGAAGCAAGGTTCTCGAGCTCAAATCCTGGAGGGACGCTGTATCGGCTTGTTTTCGACGTGTTCCCGCACTTCAGTCATTGATTGGCTAGAGAGTCTGCACAACTTGTTTCCGAGGCCTGAATTGGCCTCTGAATGAAAGGAAATCGCAAAAACGAAGCACGAACTACGGCTGCCCAGGACTGGAGTTTGATGCCTCTGCGTTAAACAGGGGAGTCCAGTCTTATACAAAAAAAACGGCTGGTGTGGGTACAGGTTTTTGTTTTAGCCCAGCACAGTGACACCTGATTCTACTTCTCAAGGTCTTGTTGGAGATCATGGTTAGTTATTTACATGAATCAGCAATCTTTGTGCTGGGCTAAAACAAAAACCTGCTCTCACACCAGCCCTTTTTGGATGAGACTGCACAACCCTGGCCTTAAAGAAAACAGATGCATAATGAAAACTATAAAAAAGGTAGGGCTGCTCAATGCTGTTCTTGGAGATCTACCATCCTGTGGGTTTTCACTCCAACCCTAACTAAGCACATCTCCTTCAAAAGGTAGAGATCTCGTTGAGCTAATTAGCAGAACCAGGTGTACCTAATTAAGGTTGAAATGTCCTACAGTATGGTCTGTAAACAAAAAACGAACTTTCTCAACCAGGCAAAAAAGAAATCTGTGTACATTCACCCAATCATGTCTTCAGTTTTGGCCATTCTATATGCCCATCTTCACGAATGAGATTCAGCTCTTCAGAAAAGTATAAATAGTTCATGAATGATTCTGCCTCAAGTGGGTGGCTGTAGTATCAATTTGTTGGAATCCTGATAAAAACCCAATAGTGGCTTGTTGGTGGTCGATGTCCACATAGGGCAGGGGTGTCCAATCTAATCCGAAAAGAGATGATGTGGGTGCAGGTTTTATTTTAATTCAGCATTAAGACACCTGATTCTACTGAAACAGCTTACCTTACCCACTACTGAGTATAAAAGTTGCACACAAATTGTTACAACTTGTATACTCAATAGTAGGCGAGTAAGCTGTTTCAGACACAGCCCAGGTCTTGATTGTAGAGTTGATCAGGTATTGTGCTGCACTAAAATAAACACCTGCACCCAAATTGGCCCTTTTCGGATAAGACTGGACACCCCTAGTGTAGGTGTTCAATAGCCTTTTCTTTGCAGCAAGATGCAAGGCTGTTCCCAGACTACAAATCAAACTCAACATATCCAACAGAGTGAGGTAACTGCAGGTAAAAGTAATTAGAAGAACTGCCATTTGTCCCACAGTCAGATTTATTTTAATTTATTTAAATAAAGTCATAGAATTCCAGAACTTCTGATATTACTTCAGTTTTATTATATGTTTTCAGTTGGCCCAGGCAATCGCTGTGTGCAGTTAATGATATTTTAGATTTTTACAGAAGTTTCTGAGGATCTGTCGCATTCACAATGACTGGTATCAAGAAAATAGACTTCACTTCAGAGCGGCTCGTATGGCCGTGCTAAGATTGAATGAATATAAAAGAAGCTCCAGAAAGTGAACTCTTCATTCAATGGCCTTTTAACATTTAAAATTTCATTTGTAAGTCATTCCAGCTCCTGCCAAACTCAAACCCAACAATGAAAAGGGCCTCAATGCCCCGCTGTTTTCCTCGTAATTAATCTCTTCAGCGTCCGTGTTAATCACCCAATCCCGCTCCTGTGGCGATGTCTGTGGATTAATCAGCGGACTTTTACATTACATCACAGGCATTTATCCTGTGTGGCTTATGTAACGTTCTCATATCTACATTCATACAGCTGCCCTTGCGCCTCCACCTGGCTTTGGTATAATGTCAATCTCTGAGGTAAGGAGAGGCTTAAAGTATCTTTCTCATTTTTCGCTCGAGTGACTCTGGATGAAGCCTGCATGTTCCTCTTTTTTTCTCTGTTTTTTTTTTCTTTTTTTCCCCTCTATGATGAGGTCCTCGTCGTGTGCTTGACATTTCCTCTGAATATAGGCCATCGCACAGAAGAGAACAGAGTCCTCTGGAGCTGAGCCGATGAACAAATTAATTTAGAAATGTGTGATTCTCTGCGAGGACGGAAAGGTATTAATTACCCCTTTGTGTCCTTCCTTAGTCTCGCATTAGTGAGTCACATGCAGGTAGATTATCAGCAAGCAGAGATTTGGGGGGAAAAAAAAGCATTATTATCATTCCTATTCAAAAAATACAGTCCAGCTAGTGCACATCATAAGTGATCGAGGTTTCCTAGGGTAAAAAAATATGTTGTGGTCAAGGCCTTATAAAATGTTTCTGCAATGTAAGAAAATTGTTTTTTCAGGCTTTTTTCCCTTTTTCATTCACTTTGGAATGCCCAAGTGGATTTTCTATCATTGCCGCAACCTCCACCGTTGATCCAGGAGCACGCAGACAAGCACGCGCTCCCCTCAGACACATGCGATGCCAGATGCCACCTCATCACACCGCACGTCAGGTCTGGCTCGCACAGACACGAGGTGGAGGAGGAAGACGCTTCACGTGCAGCTCAACAGGCCGACCGCGGGCGTTCGACTGACGGGCGTGGTCGCTGGTGAGTAATGACGCGCTGCCATTGTGGCAGACTGAAACCCTCCCGTCCCTGGGCGTTGCTAGGGCCAGCTGCGTGTCTCCCTGTTGGGCTGCCAACCACTGTCTGCCCTGTTATGGTCTGGATCTCAGACCAAACCATGTGTCTAATCCTTGCACTGAAACAGTGGCTTGACAGGATGGGTTTCCTGGAAGCCCCAAGTCTTTTTTAAATGTAATGAATGTTTAAATATATGTATCCAAAACATTGTCCATATTCCCTGGAATTCAATCAAAATGAAAAATCACTATATGGCTGTGAATCATACTTAATTGCTCATAGTGTATGAAGAATTTTTAGTTTCAATTTACAGAATATAAGCTCTTTGAATTGTATTAGATATTTAAATTAAAAATATCTAATACAACTGTACAAACTGCCAGTTTTGTACAGAATACATTCTTGCTAGTTTTGCAAGTGCCAATTTTTAGTTTCAATTTACAGAATATAAGCTCTTTGAATTGTATTAGATATTTAAATTAAAAGTTTTATGCCTCAGAAGATTAGGATCCTTTCGGGATGCTCTACTAAGGCGCTGAGGCCTGGCTACTGTGGAAGGTAATGTTAACTGTTTTCCTACACAGACTAAAGACCCACCTCTTTGGTCGGCATCCTGTCTCCCTTCCAATTCACAGTCCAGGAATCAATTATGTGATTACTTTCATATTGCTATGGCCTGCTTTATGAGTTTATATGGATGTTTCCTGTATGATCTTATAATTTAAGGCATAAGTTAACTTACTTTGCTTTGTTGACGTCGCACTTATACTCAATGGTGTGACAGGTATGGTGCTGCTGCTCACACACCTCTGGTAGGTATGTTTATGTTCTCATTGTAAGTTGCTGTGAAAGAGAATGTCTGTGAAGCCAAAGTAATGTAGTGCAATATAAAGCACTGGGGAACATTCAATTTTGATTCCAATTTTGGCTGAGAACTTTAAGACAAAAACATTCCTCTTAGCATTTTAGAACCCATTTATTGTTACATCAAAGTGGAAGAGCATTTTTCCAGACCTGTAGCTTGTGAACTTATATAGCATCATTTCGATAATGGTTAACATTTTGAAAAAAAAAAAAAAAACCTCATAAGGGACATCCAAGAAACAAATGTATGTGTTGGAAACATTTATCACAACTTCCAGAGAATGCTCTGGAAACCAGGAATTGTTTGATGGGATGCTGTTAGCCCCGAGCACTGCCTGTGCCTGTTTCTTCTGCATACGCTGGAAGCTCTTAGTGAGATTCAGCATCTCAGGAGACTTCATCACCCGAATAGCGATGCTTCTCTCATCCTGTCTCAGACTCCCACTCCCAGTTGCCTTGTTGTAGTGACGCACCTCCTTGTGATACTAGACACAGAACAATTTGCATTTGTGCAAGTCCTTATAAATCATTAATGCGCACTCTTCTGAATAAACATGGCACTTGCAAAACTAGCAAGAATGTATTCTGTACAAAACTGGCAGTTTTGCTTGCATATTCGTAGGTGAAGAGTTAAGGCCTCATACACACTAGCATTAAAACTCGTTTCGGAAACCGATTTGGCTCCACAAACCCATAAAATCCACACGATCAGAAAACTGTTTTGAAAACATTTTTATTTAATCGGAAGTAGGATCGAAAACGTTTCAAAGACCCTTAACTAGTTTTAGCCGTGGATGTGTATAGGATCGGTTTTTGAAAGCTACCCGTAGAATCATCTTCCTTGTGTCATAAATGAGCCCCATTGATGGTACTCATGAGTGCCAGGGGAATTTCAAACATCCTTATAGTTAATTTGACAATTAAAAATGTATTTACTATCATAATCGTATTTAATCTCTATATTATGGCTGCCGATCACAGTTCAACATGGAAGGAGGAGGAGACGCATCACAAACCCTTGGAAAGTGGCAAATTGATGTTGTTTATTTTATGAACTGTAAATGTTGTTATGGTTACCAAGTAACGCAAAAGATTAATTCCGCTACCAAGGGAATATACTGCGTGAAGCGCATTCGGGGTTTCGAAAACTGCCTAATGCATTCGAGTAATGTGTCAAGATAGCGAAAATCTTTCAACTAAAACGTTTTCGAAACGTTTCAAAGCTAAAACCACTAGTGTGTATGAGGCACAAGGTGAGGTATTGCTTATTGCTTACTGTATTTACCTCACTAGCTTGTGTAAATTCCTGTCTGTTTAACTGATACTTATTATTATGCATTTAAAAAGTTAGGCTGGGCTATGTAACAATAATCATTGAACGCATAATGATCATCACCCCAATGTGGCTTTAGGGTTCCCATCTTTCTCCCTTTATACCTGATGCAGCAATAAACATAAAAACTTCAGAGGCTGTGTGGAATGCTTCCAGGGAAAAAACTGATGTCAGCTGGATGTTGATAAGACAGCCAATCAGCAGCAAGGCCTTACTGCTTATGTGCGATTGACAAAAATACAACACATGATCACATGGAAGCTGTATGACCTTGTATGATATCAGCAACCAATAGATAACAGTGTTGATGGTTTTTTCCTCAGAAGCATTTAAAGTGCCCTCTGACATTTTGATGTTTACAACCACATCTGGTCTAATTCAATAAAATAGGCAATACACCACATGGTGGCGATGGTCATTACTGCATTTGATAATTATCGTTGCAGTATATCGCCCAGCTCTAACTGTAAAAAATACAAATTGGCAAAGATATGTATTTCTGTTAAGCTAATTAGAGATGTGGACTAAGCGTTTTCAAGATGGCTTCATTGGCTTACTGACTACTTTGTTATTTTATTAAAATTTATTAAAATTATTTATTGCTTATTTCTCTCTCTATGCAATATCATGTGCATAACAATATCTCCCATTATGTATTTCTGATTGTTCTTTTCAAACTAAGATTCTTCCTTTCGAAGGCCAATGAAGATATTCAGATCTGGGATTTAAACGGATACCTACGATTTAACCCAGTGCTGTATTCGGAGGCTATTGCCAATTTGAAACAAAGCCAGAACTCTACCTTTTAAGTTTCCCAGCAACCGCTAAAGCAGTCTATTTGAATTTAAATCGGACGGTTGTTCCGGCTGATGCGGTGTGCTATCAGCGTGAGAATCGTTCGCAGCCAACCAGGAGCCCCGGCCTGCGCGAGAGAGAGCGGAGACAATGATTGCATTCCTGTGTACAGAGCAGGCCAGGGGGCCGGGAGGGATCAAGCTCAACCGTATCACAGCCCTCAGATTAATTTGGAATACCATTGGAATGTAGCCGGAGGGGAAACGGCATCCCGTAGAACGGACTGCCGAAAACAGCTTGCTTTTGAAATTGCTCAACGCGTTCCGTGAGTGTTATTTTTATTTATTTTTTTAAAAAAGAGGAACACGATTCATGTACCCACAATGCGTTATTGGTCCCTTGTTTGAAACGGCAGTCACCGCGGGTATCGACGTTGCGGGGCCTCGCCGGTGTTCTCTAGCTGACGACGTGTGCATGTGACCTTCGTCACGTTTCTCTGTTCGAGTCACCCAGCCCCGCCCTCCAAACTGTCACACTCGATCTTCATCTCAGCAGTCAGGTGAAAGGTCACAGCCACAGCGCACCAGCTTACCAAACGTAGTTAATGCTTTATGAGGAAGAGGAGCCACAGCCCCCCCTGGAGAGACAGATGTATGTGGTGGAGAAGATAGGCCTTGGGCTTCAGCTGGGAAATCAGAGGATGTAATCTGTTCTGGTTGTTATCAGGGATAATAGGGAGGTGACATTGGTGTTGCTGCTTTTCTCTTAGAGATAAAAGAGGAGGAGCTCTCCACCAATCATGAAGAATGTTGGTAACAACAAATCAAACAAAGCCATCAGTGATTGGTGGATAATTCTTCTGGTTATGAACTCCTCTTTGGTTTCTATATGAAAAGTGAGTACATCAGCATTCTAACCCTGCTTTATTATCCAACCCGCCATTAAGCCCACCTGGTCGTGCACTTTGGCTTATTTTTGCAGTCCCCCCTCCCCATCACCCAGGCACCTTCCTTATTTCACAATCTGAAGTCTGCAGTATGGGCGGGGTTCTGCATGGTAATCGGCCTTGGGGTCCGGGTTCGAGCTCTAAAGTTTGCAGTATGGGCGGGGTTCTGCATGGTAATCGGCCTTGGGGACCAGGTTTGAGCTCTGAAGTCTGTAGTATGGGCGGGGTTCTGCATGGTAATTGGCCTTGGGGACCAGGTTTGAGCTCTGAAGTCTGTAGTATGGGCGGGGTTCTGCATGGTAATTGGCCTTGGGGACCAGGTTTGAGCTCTGAAGTCTGTAGTATGGGCGGGGTTCTGCATGGTAATTCGGCCTTGGGGACCGGGTTAAATGCGGACCTCTGCCTGCTTGCATCATTCCCTGAATCTGAACAGACTCCAAATTTAAAAACCACACCTAGAATCACTCTAGACCAGTGGTCTCAAACTCAGTGCCATGGAGGGCTGTGTGTATGCTGGTTTTTATTCCAGCCTCCGATCTTGAGTATATAATTAGTTCAATTATTTGCTGAATTAGGGATACAGGTTTGCACATAATGGTGACCCGCATTGTCTAAATAAAAATTTGCTTATATTCTTTGCTTCAGTGCAGTTAAATGGATATGGAATAATGAGTAATTGAACTCAGTTAAGGCAGCATTAATTGGTTGGAATGAAAACCTGCATACACACGGCCCTCCATGGCAACGAGTTTGAGGCCACTGCTGTAGACCTTGTGTTATCTTCCTTGTGCCTGAACTAATGACCTTGTGCCTGAACTAATGACCTTGTACCTGAACTAATGACCTTGTACCTGAACTAATGAAGCAACGACACACAGCTGGCCAAGGAACAGCTGATCAGCCAAATGTCCAATTACTATACTCGGTCCCTGTCTCTCTCTTCTCACTTTCTTACTGACATTTCACAAAACTTTTCTTAACTTCATCTTATATTTGTTTGTACTAATTTACAAGCATACTGAATGATAATTAAAAATATTTTGAGAATGTATTTAAGATGATCACTGGTATAAAATTGGATATGAAAAGTCCTTCATTGCACATGAAGTGAAAGCTGTTTTCATTGTCCTGTCAAAAGAGTGATTTCTTCCAAGAGTCTTCTGTTTACACTTAGGCCTTGAAAAATAATTATTGTCATAAAACCACAACCTTTTTGGGCATAAAGCCTCAAGAGATTTTTTTTGCCAGTGCAAAATGTGCGTACAGGAAAGGTTTAAGTAGGAGAAACCTTTTATGCAAGGCTAACAAACTACACACTGTTAGAAATGTAGTTTAATTGGATAAAATACTTCTCAGTCATCACTATTATAGCTTGCCATTGGCTGGCTATGTACTGGGCAGAAATTAGTCTATCCATGATGAGTCATTGCTTGTGCATAGTGAGTCCCACGGGCTATACTGAGTGACTGCTTGGTCAGTACTGGTCAGAGAACCTTGTAGGTGGACTCCAGAGGTGGACTCCAGAGAGTCTATACACACCAGAGATAATAACATTCCTATGTACACAGTTCCTTTGGCATGTACGGTGAAATGGACAACAATGATAATTCCCCCAGAGAATTGCTAAGTACACAATGGTCATTCTATTGCTGTTTCTCCGAGTCAGCATGTCTCTGGGACTAAAAAATTGATTTTGTATGCTGGACCCTTTCTATGATAAGGATACTGACTTTACCATGATTCATGTTGTCTGTGTATTTCCAAATAATATAAAAGGTGAAGCCCCCCCCCCCCCCCCAGGTTGTTTTTTCTCCCCATGTTAAAAAATAAGGAACTGTTGTTGCTAAAACTTTGGCATCATAAAATAGTTTATAGAACTGTGAGTTTTAACACTTTCAAAGGGTATATTGTGTGACCAGGCTGATTGAAAATGTCAGCGTAAAAAAACAGAATGAATGCAAATAAACCCACTCTTGTCTGAGTACAGGTCAGTGGGACTTAAGGGGTTGATAAGTTGTCGTAAGTTACTATGACAAACCAACATGGGATTCATGAAACAAGCGCAGACCTTTGATTTTGTGCATATCCCTGGTGTATCAGAGGATGAATGGAAATTGTGCGTGAATTGATTGCCTGTTCATGGTGATTTGCATAAGGAAACACCCAAGCAATCCCATAAAAGGCATACTGTCTTCAGAGTCATGTGCAAACATCAGCCAATCATCGCTCTCTGAAAACATATCTGCATCTCACATATGTGCCCTCTCCCCAAGGCATGATTAGCCAAGTAATCCAAAAGCAGCAAAAAGGCAGTTGCTAAGTGCTGGTTTTGGCTGTGCTTTTGTAACAATAATTGAAACAAATTACACATATACAACAAGGTTGTATTTGAAAAATAAAACTAAGAAGGAAGGGACGTGAGGGGGAAAAACATTATTGGAAAATTTTAATAAAAATAAAAACAAGTTTTTGGAAAAACAAAACAAAACAAAAACTACCAAACCTGCTCTTAAAACTAAATAAAGCTAAACTTAAATTGAAATCAAAAGCTAGTGCAAAATTTAAGGTTATTCAGACAGGTTAGATAATGTTAGTTAGTTAATGTAGTTAAAATCAATAGCATATTTAATATGAATTGATAAACATTTTTTTATTAACATGTGGTCTGTAAGGACTTAAAATGACTTCTCATGAATAATAAAGCATTGAATAATAAACTAAAAACATATTCTGCGTATACCTTTATATGTGTTTCCAAACACACATAGATTTTAATCTTATTAAAGAACAAATTAAGAAAAAAAAAGAATGAATGCGAAACGTTCATGGAAATGTTCGTAAGCCCAGTCAACAATCAAATTTGATCGTACATATTTTGTGAATGTTGCCCTCTCTCTCCCTCTGCGTCTCTCTCTCTCTCCCCCTCCCTCTCTCTCTCATCGTGTATACGATGCCATTGATTGAAACGCCCATAGGGGGCACCCAGGCACTGCAAACCACAGCCTAATCTCTGCTGCTTCTCAGCCAGGGAGAATTAGAAGAAGCCTTCGGACCAAACGGTCACAGAAAGCATGTTCTTCTGCGCAGCTCCAAGACATGGCCAATTAAGCCGATATGGAGACGATTTAGTAAAATCAGCCTTTAAAGGTGAAAGCAGTCGCGCGATGCGTGCATGAACTCGGGGTACAAAGCGGGTTGTTAAAACCGTGAGCTCGGATGCGGCGGGAAGGAAGCTTACTGCTCCAACCGGGGCTGCAATTAGTATTCTGCCGAGCGCCGGCGTTTGTGTGAGGGCGATCACACGGTCTCTTGCGGCTCGCGGAAGCATGACGGTAGCGTGTTTACATTCCCCCCCCCCCCACCCGAGTTTCTGGCGCTGAGGACCGCGCTCCATAGCCAGCCAAACCCCTTGCCTTGCTTGTGAAAATAAATTAGTATCACAGAGATCTGTCACTTGATGGCTAACATAAAAAAAAAAAAACTCCCGCTAAAACAATCAAGTGGAAAAAAAGGTATGTGTGGTCACCATGACAACAGTTTAAGAAAAAAAAAAAAGAACTTGCGATGTCACCTCTGGGGGATCAATTGGATAACTCTGGCCAGTGTGAATGTGTGTTTCTGCCAAATGTTTGATTGTGCTGTCAGTTGTTATTTAAGTGTCAATTTATCTATCAGTATTTGGCATATTGTCAGCTTTCTCACCCCTGTAATGTTTACCTAATAACTTATTTATCCCTTAGAAAACAGGATCAGCCAGGTCAGAGAATTCACTCTGGTGCAGTCATCTTGATAATTTGTGGACAGAGGGTCTTGATATTGGGATCCAGTTCCTTTGTCAATGTTTGTTCGTTCTCATAAACATACAGTGATATTCCTCGGCCTACTGTTCTTTTGGCGCTGGAGTATACTGACATGATAAAAATTCAGAAATCTTCGTTTCTGATTGGTGCGATTGATGTTCTGTGACCAATCAGAAGTCAGGATGAAGATTTCTGATGGCTTCTGCGCAATGTGGGGAGGGGGACATCATTGCAGAAATGGGAACACCTTTCATCCCGATGAATGCTGCGGAAGACATGCCCTGCCATTCAATGCTGCTGGTTACAGAAAAGACGGGAAGTAGAAATGTCAGCACAGGATGTGACATCATCACCAGTATCACATGCTGAAAGGACTCACCGTGCATGTGAGACTGTGCACAGGTTCAATACAGGATTTAGCTGGCTGGGGCATATCTGTTTTGATGAAGGAAAGAAAATTTTGGTGAAGTAAAGTTCCATTAGCTGTGCTATTGTTAGCTCGGTTCTGAAATGCAACAGGATCTTTTTCTTCCCTAGATGGCAGTAGTAAGTTAAACATGCCATATTACATTATCAACTACCCAGGGAAATACATGCTAACTTGTTCATGTTCCGCACGTTTGCTCCTATGAGTGAACAGAAATGTGGAGAACTTCATTCCTTTTCCTTGCAGATATCAATCTGGTTTTGATGAACAGGAATATTTAATTTTTCATGGCTTTAAACCGCAAAGAGTTAAGAAAGATGAAGCGATGGATGTGCGTGCCAAATCGATTTACAGATTTACAGTGTAAAATTATTTTGGTGTCAATACTTCAGGAAAAAGATGAAACTAATTAGTAATGAAACAATCAAGCATTATGAACATCATGTTAATACATTTCCTAATGTAGTATATGTTTCCTGTGCTGGCAAGAGCTTTTTTCCCCTTCCTCTGCTTTTCTGTTTGTGATGTTTGTGCTGTCGGAGTATTCTTGTGCTTATCATTCATACAAAGCAGCGTGAAGTTGCAGACTGGAAAACTGCTCATGCTGAAAAAAGAGAACATGTCATACTTTTTTTTTACGTGAAATGACTATAAGCCTGAGCTCCCCGATCCAATTTTATGCTGCCATATCCCTACATGATCTGTTAAATCCAACTTGTACGGTCATAGTGCAACAGAAACAAGTTCCCCAAAAATGTGTTTTCCTATCTTTTCATCTTTTAATTTTCTTCCTGGGCTTTGCTTGGTAAATTTATAGAATGGAAATAAGCAGGAAAAAATACAAGTAGAAAGTGTCATTTTAAATGTAACTGTCATTTTGTGAGATGAGATAGGATGAAATCATGGATGAAGTTTCAGCCATCTGCATGTTTGACTTAAAATCTGTCCAAACTGCCAGGATTTTACATTTGAAATCTGCGATTTGCTGTTCACTGGGACACAGGATTTACACTAGCTCTGTGATTTCCCTTGTTTTCATGATTCCAGAACATTCTGGTTGAATACCATCGGCCACAATCCCACCCACCCCCTTCCCCCAAATTTAAAAAAGAAACAACAATATAACAGCAAACTAGTCTGCGTTTGCAGTTGTTCAACATATAAAGAATTTACTGTTCAGTTTTCACTATTACTCATAGCTGTAAAAAGGATAAAATAAAATTTGATTTGCTAGGAAATGGGGTTTGCATCTATGTGAACCATCTAGCTACTGAACGTCATGAGGTGTTGAGGCTTTTTCTCCGGTCAGTGTTAATTGTGAGGGCACATGCACAAACAGTATATGCTGCAAATGTGTTTTCAGAGCATGTGACCCCTGACCCACGGCACAATGTGCATAGTTATCAGTGCCAAGGCCTTTCATACACAGTAACATGTCCAGGGCTAACTCAACTCTTAACAGATAACATTTTGGTCCCACTCTGGAATGCGGGACCAAATGTTTTCTGTTAAGCATAGAATTAATACTATTAGAGTTGGACTACCATTATACTGGTAAGTCAGTACTTACCTCTTACCTGCATCTTTTCAAGGACACACTGGGTAAGACTGCGAGGACCAGCGGCTGAGAATTCGGCTGAACACGGGACACACAAGAAGGAATGAGGTCACTAAACAGCCTCCAAGATTATGTGGGGCTGTTGAACTGTAGAGCTCTCATAATGACAGCACAAGCTCACTACATACCCTCCAAGGTACAGGCGCATAGCAAAGCGCTCAGTGCAGAATCAGCTCCGGGAGGGTACATTTTACTCTGATAGCGAACCAGTGCGAAGTCGTATAAACTAGAGTTCGAGTTTAATTATAAGTGAAGATTTATTGCACGGTTAGTCCTGACACAGCAATTTTACTGCGTCTTTTTTTTCCCCCGGTATCATTACATTTTGTTTATCTTTTTGTTCCCGTTCTCCAATATTTGCGTCCTTCACGTCTCATTTATTTCCTTCTGTCATGCCAGGTCTTTGTTTTCGCTGGATAATCCAGGTGATTTGTCCTCCAGGCCCCCCCCCCCTCCCTCCTCCCCCCTCCCCCCTCCCCCAGTTTATATTTTGCCACAGCGTTCCATGCTATGCTGCTGGTTATTATAATAGTTGAATGACTTGCTTGCTAATTGTGCTAATTGCAAGTGAACATATGTTCTCATTTGCTTCAGAGGTTATATTAGGATTTTCTTTTCGTGTCAAGTTGCATTTGTTATGGCTAATGTTCTGTACGATGTAAATTGTCCTTGAAAGAGGTATCTGCTCAAAATAAAAAACATAATTACGACCATATTGTTTCAAAAGTCTTTGAAGTAATCTGCTTTAAAATAATAATAACTGTGTTGCTTTCACATTGCACAATATCCAGGCATTTGGTTTGGAAATCAAATGAAATGTGACTGAATTTACACATTAGCCTGGAAGTTGTCATACGGCCCTCTCTCCCTCTTCCATGGTCACAGTCTCGAACTCATCGTTTGTTTTCCCCACATCCGCAGCAGACTGGATCTGGGTTCGGGTGGCTCCCATCTGCAGAGTGAATATTATTGACAGTGATCAAAGCATTTGAAGTCCGCCATAGGAATAATTAAAACCAACACGGCTTCTGTTCGTTCGCCCAGCAGATTGTTCATCAGGTACAAAGGCGGCACGTCTGTTTTAAAGATGAATTGATTGGGATGCGTGTCTTCTCCATGTGCCAGCCAGTTGTTGTCAGATATAATGAGGGCACAAATAAGTGATAATTTACATAAGTACCGGATGTTGCGACCCACAGGTATTCAGTTATATTCCAGAGTGTCTCTTGACCACACGCGTCACGGACGTGCACTCTCATTAAAATGCAACTTGTTTACATATTAACTGGTTTGGTCTGCAAGTGGTTATTTAAAGCCTGTTTTGGTGCATCGATTTCAGTGGACCTGACTGAGCAGGCTAAACACCTGTGCTTGTTCAGCAACCGGACAGAGAAACGTGACTGCCTGAAATGAAAATGACTTTTATGATTGAGGCTTTATGATTTAAGGCTGATTATTTGCAATTTCCATGAGTCTCCGCTCTCTGAAAAATGTATTTATTGTTCAGACATGAGCTTAAACATCACAAAGAAGGAGGTAAATAAGTCCTCTCTCATTGTCAGGATCGAACAAGCTACAAAATGAGAAAAATAACCAAAAAACAAAATCAGCAAAAAAGATATATTGCTATAGGATGAAGCGCTGTCCAATGATTTTGGAGGATGAAGCGCTGTCCAATGATTTTGGAGGTAGTTGCTTGAATTTGAGCAGGTAAGATGCTTCTGTACACTTCAGAATTAATTCTGCTGCTGCTGTCAGCAGTCACATCATCAATGAAGACAGGTGAGCCAGTACCTGTGGAAGCTATACATGCCCCACCACCATGTTTCACAGATGAGGGCAGGGGAGGGCAGGGGGGGGGGAGCTTAGGATCTTGGGCAGTTGTTTTTGGCCTTCATGCTTTGCTCTTGCCATCATTCTGATACAAGTGAATCTGTCCATAAGCCCTTTTGCCAGAACTATGCACACTCTTTTAGGTCCTTCTTGGCTAACTGTAACCCAACCGTCCTGTTTTGTGGTTAACTAGTGCTTTGCATTTAGAAGTATAGCCTCTGTGGTCCTGTTTGTGAAATTGTCTGTGGACTGTCACTAACACGTCCACGCCTGCTTCCTGAAGAGTGTTTCTGATCAGTCAGACAGGTGTTTAGTGGTTTTTCTTCATTGTGGTAAGAATTCTTCAGTCATCAACTGTAGAGGTCTTACATGGCCAACCAGTTCCTTTGTGATTACTGACAGGTGCTCTCTTCCTTCTTAATGATGTTCCAAACAGTTGATTTTGGTAAGCCTACGGTTTGGCCTATGCCTTTGACTGTTTTTTTCTTATCTCTCACCTTCTTAAGGCTTCCTTGGCTTTAATTAGCACAACTCTAGTCATCATGTTTACAAACCCCAATATTAGACTTCAAAGGCAATCAAAAGCCTAGACTAAGCACTAAGGATTCAATTGAACACACATGACCAATCAGAAACACCTGTGAAGCCTTTTTGTCCCAGATATTATGGTGCCCTGAAATGGGGGGACTGTGCATAAAACGTTCAGTAATTTTTACATGATGAAACCAACATATATATAAAATACGATTTAATAAAAGCTGAGAATCCGCACTTTAACCACATGTGAATAGTCTGATTATCAGCAAATTACACAATAGCTCCCCATATGTGGCGCTTCCTGGACCCCAATTATGTCTAGCTACGGATTCATAGCATTAACCAGCAACAGGTGTGGAGATTTCGCTGAGTGCTGCGCAGTCGATTGCTTATCCTCCTTTACGCCTCCCAGCAGCCGGGGCTGCACGAGCGTGAAGCGTGTCCCCATTTACCTGCCTGACCGCCGCGCCCGGCGCCTTATTTAATAAAGACCGTTTCTTCGTTCGTCATCAATCTGCTGCCAAACTCGAGCCCCGAGGACGCAGCGGCTGAAGATGTGGTCCTGGAGATAGCCGGCATTGTTCATCCTGTCCTGCCACTTTATTCCGAGGACAGAAATAAGTAAATCCATTGGAGTGTGTGGGGAGGGGGCAACAGAGTTTCTTCGTCCATAAACCAGCCCCCCCTTTGTTTTAAGGTTTAAATAGATATCTCTGGGGAGGTAATTTATAGACACTACATTTGCTTCACTTAATAACTCAGACATACTACTGAGATTACACATCATCCAGTCAACAACACGAATCTTGAATATGGTGTGAAATGTACGTAGGATAGTTATGTTAAATAAAAAAAAAATTAAAGTCGTAACTGGTAGTTTTAAGTATATACTTAACGTTCAGAACAGAACGAGAGAATGTTTCAATCGGTATGCAAATTTGCATCCAGACATTAACAATGATTGCTTTAAACTTCAATTTATAGTTAAACACGCACAGGAGTGATGCTGGGGATATCAAAGTGAATAACTAGGTTTCATGTACCTTTAAAGAATGCTATTATTCAGCAAATGCATTTGTTAATTTCTTAAAATGGCCATGCATTTTGCGGTTTTATTATATTAAAAAGAATATCAGAAATAATACGAACGATGTATGGTACTTGCAGGAGAATGTAATTAAAAAAATAAATATATAAATAACGGAGCCGCATTTCATATTTATGATTACCGAAAAAAGGACGAATCAAATCTTTCCAGCCCAGTGGGAGAAAAGTGATGCGTATTGCTTCCACATGGTACAGATTGGAGGTTAATGGACGTGATTTATCAGGGCATCAGGGGTGTTCAGCGGATCCACGTGATTAATCAGTAGCTTCCCAGCCTCTGGCATCTCGCGCTAACCCTGGGTGAATGATGTAAGATCAGACGTACTCTGCATAGAAAAGTAAAGGCAGACTCAGTTCTCTCCATCTGTACACCCCCCTCTCCTTCTCTTCTTCCTCCTCCTCTGGCACCTAACGCCTCCCTCCTGCCTATCTCTCCTCATTCTCTCCCTCTCTCTTACTGTCTCCTTCGCTCATATATACGCCGAGCAATCCAGCTGAAACCGGGAAAGGAGTGCTGGCTCATTTTAGCAGACGAATTTCAACTGACACCACGGCACGAGACTCGAGGCAGGGTCCGGACTTGCCTGAAAGAAGTGCAGCGGCAGGAGACTTCATTCTGCAACAATGTCCGAATTTATCCTCGCCTTTTTGACCATATCGGGATTATTTCCAATCGCCAAAGTGCTCACGGCCGTCGGAGGAGAGCCAGGTAAGACTGAGAAAGACAACGCGTTTGATAAAAAAAACTTGCTGCGCCGAATTGTTTTTTACTGCTTAGCCAATACACCCGAGTCTTACCCAAATAACGCGACCCTATTACTTTTCATGCTGTTAAAAATTCGTCTCGACGCTGTCATCTTTTAATTTGGGAGGATATGGAAAGTTGGGTCGTCCACTCTTGGACGCTGAAAAGGCGGTTTCAGGTTGCGTGTATATTATATAGAGGCATTGTCATGTATTAACGTGTGCCGGTTGCAGAATTTCTGGAGTGTGAAGTGTTCCTTCTGAGAAATTAATCTGTTTTTAAAGGGATTATATATCTAGCCATTGCCTGTTTTAACACACAAAAATCATATAATAATAGTAATGTATTGTGCATCCTGTGCATCCTACAGAAGGTAGGCTGTGATGGTGCGCTGACATACGTAGGTGCAGGTAAATTCTACCCAGCATTGGTATATGATGTAAAATGTATTAACCAAAGAATGAATTGTCTGCTGTATTTTGCAGCAGTATTGGGTCTTGGTATTACCTAAATATAAAGCCTGGGGTACTGAATATTGTATCTTAATATTCAGATGCATAATGAATAACTCTAAGTGCATATATAAACAGCCATTTTTTAGTATTCAGTAGTTGGATAGGAGGGAGGTAAAAGAAGAATGATCAAGGAGTACAGGCATGCTTTAAAGTTGCTTTTAAAGGTTGTAGCAGACGAGAAATTGCTTTTCAGTTCTTCCCAGGCAGCTACGCCTTTGCAAAAAAGTTATTTTTGAAACCCATCCAACCCATTGTTCCGTTAAAACGAAGATGCATCCTTGTACTATCACAAATTGTGTTTTGGATAAAAAGACTTGGTGATTTGCTGCCTCCCTGAAAAGTACTGAATAAATGAATTTGTAGGGTTTAGAAGGCTTTCTCATACAGACACAGCCGACTGGCTCTTGCATGTAGTGGAAATACAGAATGACAGGTCTCTATTGGGACATACAATTCCAAGTGATTGCAGTTAGCCATTGCTTTATTTGGGACTGGTAAAATAGAAAGTTTGTGTTTGATAGTGCACAGCTAAGTGAAAACTGAAACACTTTGATTGTCAAGGTTAGCTTGTCAGGTGAGCTTTATACAGTAGAATGAGCACAGCTCCCTGGCTCTCCAACACCCAAGATTAAGTTCTGTATTTATTACAAGACTCGACTCAGTGTGTAAATATACCTGCAAAATTAAGGAATAGATTTTGAAAAATATATATCTGTGTCTCACTCTTTCTGTTGCTGAATGTCCATATGGTTAAAAATGTGTGGGAGAAACTTTAGAGTATGGTCCCCTATTATTGCTTTATTGGTTCAGATTTTTACATTTAGCTAATTGCTGTATTGCAATGCGTTGTCGTGATTTTTACTTGTCCGTACCTGAATGTTGTAGGAGGTTAATTTTGGTCTCCTTGGCCAGGAGTAGAGCTGTATTTACCAGTGCTTGTGTCTCTTGGTACAGCGTTCAGTCAGAACTGAACCTGAATTCTAACTCCTTTTTTAATGGTCTTAAATGCCAGTGCCTGGCAAACTCAACGTTCTCACACTATTGATGCACTCAGAACTTTGGTGTGACAACTGTTGGATCCTTGTAGGTCTTTGTCAGGTCGGATGAACACGCGTAGCTAGAGCGCGTTGGCGTTCTGGGTCTTTCTGGAGTGCTGTGTGAATGTTTTCGGTGCCGAAATGTCAGTGCAGAACCAATTTGTTTGGAATTGGCGTCTGAAATGCTTTTTTTTCTGCTTTAAGTTTCTACTTACCAAGATGGATTCAGCTGAACTTTATCACACAGACCGTATTTATCAGGTGATGCATAGCACTTCTAGTTATTCCCCAAAATACGTAGGACCAAAATGTCAGGTTAACATTGGGAAAGGTCATCAAAACCGCAGAATATTTATTAAACTGGCATTGACATACTCAAATGTTGTTTTGTGCCATTTCCAGATTTTCTGACACTAGAGACAGAAGTGTTTTATCTGATCATGAATTGGTGACTTGTGTTCATGATTTGAAATCTGTCTCTGAATGGAAGCTTAAGCACTTCAGCAAACTGTTCTAGTTCGAAATCCGCACAGGAAACTCCAGACAGCTATTTTATTTATACCTGTCCATCAGTGGAGGGAAGACAACAACTTACGTAGGAGGTTGTGTAAAATGGCAATGCAGGATCTTATACAGTACTGACAATGATGAGGCATTGCATACTGGATCTTATACAGTACTGACAATGATGAGGTATTGCATGCTGGACCTTATACAGTACTACTGACAATGATGAGGGATTGAATGCAGGATCTTATACAGTACTGACAATGATGAGATGTTGCATACTTGATCTTATACAGTACTGGTGGTGATGATGATGATGATGATGATGATGAGGTATTGCATACTGGATCTTATGTAGTACTGATGGTGATGAGATGTTGCATACTTGATCTTATATAGTACTGGTGATGATGATGATGATGAGGTATTGCATACTGGATCTTATGCAGTACTGACGGTGATGAGATGTTGCATACTTGATCTTATACAGTACTGGTGGTGGTGATGATGATGATGATGATGAGGTATTGCATACTGGATCTTATACAGTACTGACAATGATGAGGTATTGAATGCTGGACCTTATACGGTACTACTGACAATGATGAGGTATTGAATGCAGGATTTTATACACTACTGACAATGATGAGATGTTGCATACTTAATCTTATACAGTACTGGTGATGATGATGATGATGAGGTATTGCATACTGGATCTTATGCAGTACTGACGGTGATGAGATGTTGCATACTTGATCTTATACAGTACTGGTGATGATGATGATGAGGTATTGCATACTGGATCTTATACAGTACTGACGGTGATTAGGCACTGGATCTTTTACAGTACTGACAGTGAGGTATTGAATGCTGGATCTTATATAGTACTGATAATGATGAGGTCTTGCATTATGGACATAATGAGATGGCTGCACACGCAATTACTTGTTTAGTTCTGGTGAGAGAAGCCCTTCACGCTGTGGGTGTGCGTGTGCCTGCGTGTGCATGCGTGTGCGTGTGTGTGTGCGTGCGTGTGTGTGTGTGAGATATATGGGAGCAGAATTAATTCTGGTTATTATTGATTAATTGGGAATTATGTATGTATGTTTTTGTGGTAGATGTCCAAAACAAAGATATTGGATATCGATGTGTTTTCACACAGAGCATTACAGAAGTAGTAATTTAGTGTATTGAGGAGTACGATGAACATAATTCCATCTGAGATTGGCTGATGTTATGTTCTCCAGGCAGCCAAATGTGTTGTCCCTTAATTTGGGTTTATCCTGCACCACTGCTGTTCATTTCCTACCTTGTCTGGGTTGCCAAATTCTCTGCTAATGTGCAATTTTACAAGGATAAGATCCTGCTATGTTTCCAGATATAACAGTATATTTTAGGCAACGGTTAAAGTAATTAACAGAAGTAAATGCAAACATTTTATGTAACTGGAAGACAGTCCTCCCCCTACTGGGAAACGTAATGAAATGATTGAGGAGGGTGTGTGAACCCCGGTGTGTCTTTCAGGCCATGTGTTCTCGTGGGGATCTCTGAAGTCCCAGTGGGGGTCAGACAGACTGTCCCCCTGATTAAGCCGCCGGAGTGAGACCCCGGTTCATCAGAAAGTCCAGCCGACGGCTGCAGGCTCTGCTGATTGTGCTGACTGCAGTCATCTGGGTTGGAACCAGAGATACCCCTGTCTGGCTGCCCTCTCTGATGAAAACACACACATTTCATCAAGTACGGCAAACTGTGTGTGTGTGTATGTGTGTGTGTAAAATCATGCGCGCGTGTGTGTGTGTGTGTGTGTGTGTGTGCAAATTCGTGCGTGCGCACGATTGTGTGAAAATTTGTCCAGCCTTCAATCAAGATTTGTACTTAACTTTCACTTACAAATAAATGCAAGCTTCGATTTTCTTTAGTCATAGAGTTCGGCAAGCTAGTCTTTGGCGAACAGCATTCACATGAAGAAAACTCAAACGTTAGCATTTCATTCCGAGTCAAAATGGACGGTCCGTTTAATTGCCCTTGTGTATCGGCGCTGGTTACTGGTCGTGTTATGATGCAGCTAAGAGCGCTGACCCACCCGTCTTCAAACCAGCAAACATGCTGGCATTTCTGAAGGATGGCATCTAGCCCTCCCACACTGTGGATCCAAAGTGTGCTGTTCACATTGAATAAATTACGCACGGGCCCTTTGCCCAGAGCTTCCAGTTCACTCCCTCATTTTGGGCTGCAGTTGTGTTTTCTGCACAAGATGCCGTATACTCAGCCGTTCTGATAAATGACCTGGCCGGTTTTCCTGATCGTGTTCCTGTGAACCTACACCCTGAGCCAGCCAATGGAAGATGGGCTCCCCTTCTTCTGAAACGAACCAATAATGAAAGCGCTCAAATGCACGCGCGTACCACAGAGCGACGCCAAGTCCTCGGCAGCTCAGCCAATCAGCGCCCTGCGAGGTAACATGAAATAGACTTTGTTTCCATTCGACTTGCTACACCGTCTGTTTTCCCCCATGGATTCCCCAGAGTTCTCCAGTTCCCCTGAATGAAAACATGGCGAATTACTTCTTGATTGTGTCTCGGCCTGGTGTGTTTAAGTTTTTTTTTATTTACCCCCACTTGCTCCTATGGGGGTTTAGGCTAGGGTTGTCTGTAAAGCGTATTGTGACAACTGTTGTAAAATACGCTATACAAATAAAATTTGATTTTGATTTTTGATTTATTTATTTATTTATTTTTAAAAGCCTACGACCAAACACCCGCCTGAAAGCATCTGCAGTTTGCCTTATCTCTGCTCTACAGCAGTTATCCTGCGCTGGGTTATTATTACCTCATTGGTCTTATAAATTGATGCTAGTGGAGTAGACTTTGAGAGGAGGCGGCGGTTGAATATTTACCCGCGGTTGCCGGTTTTTCCCGGGCATCTGGAAAGAAGCGCTCGCCTGTCGGACGGCGGTCCCCGGGCGATTTGTGGCCAGCTGTCTTCGCGCGGGCGTCTCTGCACGCCGCACGCCGCCCGCGGATATTGCGTTTGACAACAGTTTATCGCGTTCCTTTTCCTGACGCAAAGGTATTTTTTAGTGCAAGAATCTATTTTCATTTTTTTTTTTTTTTTTTTTTCCACCGTGCTAAGTGTGAAAAATCTCCTTGTCGTGCGAGTGCAAGTGGAAATCCTCCAGTCATTTTTGGGTTCAACTGGCACGTTGAACGCTTGCATTTACATTCTTACCGGTAATCGTTTGTGATAAATTTGTCCTTTTTTCTTTTTCTCTGGATCCTCTGCGCTGGCTTTCTGAAAGTATTGGTTTACGTTTTGCTTGTTAACTGTGGTTTCTCTGGTCTGAATCTGCTGAGGATTCAAAGAGAAACTGCTTTGTGCCATTTGAAGGCTGTGTGTGTGTGTGTGTGTGTGTGTGTGTGTGTGTGTGTGTGTATACACACACACACACACACACACACACACACACACACATTATGAATGGGAACATTTTTCTTAAAGAAGTTTATAAAACTTATCTGTTCTCTTTCAACTCATTGTTTCTTGCAGGACATTGTCTGTATTTGCACCTATAAAAATATATTTGAAACCGTTATCTCAAATATTCAAGCAGTATGATAAATTAGACTGTAGGTATGAACTAATACATATAGGAATGTGTAACGATTATTATTTAACACAAATGTATAATTATTTCTTCATATTACATTTATTTATTACATATTATGTATTATGCCAAAAAAGAGAAACTCTTACTAAATATTGTATTGTAAAACTCTTTATAAACTTTGTAAATACAGTGTTTCCTTAAATTGAGGCAGTTAAAAAAAAAAAAAAAAAAAAAAAAAAAATATATATATATATATATATAAAGTGTTGTTTATTGGTCTTGTGGGTGTGCAACATTTGTGAGTTGAACATAAAATGATTTGTATCTTGTCTGACATACTGTATAAACACTAGCTCTGTTTATTGACATCATAAACTAAGCATTAAGACTTTATTATGATGGAAAAACTCAGGTAATGATGTGCGTTGTTACGCATGCATTTGTTTTTTGTACAACCAGTGGTGCTGCCTGACCAAGATGCGTTCTAAAAAATAGATTCTTCCCCATGCTAGGAATTGATTTGGAATCCAGCACATAATGCGATCCCTCAATCTGTGAAATAATTGAAAATCACCATCCCTACTATACATATAGTAGGGATCGATTTATATATATATTTAAATTCGAAGTAGTTTGTATTAAGTCCCCACATTTTCATCGGTTCAAAAGTAAGTTAATGGGTAAAACATAAAAGCAAATCAAAACAATTAAGTAGAATACTTGGTTGCACAGCCCTTAAATCAAACAACTGCATGAAGTCTACGACTCATTGACATCACCAATCATTTGGTATCTTCTTTGGAAATGCTGTTCCAGACCTTCACTGCAGTGACTCATCTTTGTTTTTCCAGAGGTTTCAGTCTCCTGTTCAGCAAGTGCATGCTGGGAAGAAATGCATGCTCGATCGGATATAAATCAGGTGACTGAGCTGATCGGTCCAAAATTTTTTCCATTGATGAACTCCCATTGGTTGCATAGGCACGGTGTTTGGTGTCATTATCTTGCTGCACGATGAAGATGAGGCCGGAAGAATTTCTTTGCACATAGCCAGACAAAATATGTTGATACATTTCCAAATTTATCCTACTGCTGCCATCCTCCATTACATCATCAATACAGATGAGAGAGCCTGTTCCAAAATCAGCCATATTTTCCCAAGCCATGACAAGGCCTCCTCCGTATTTCACTACTGAGATGAGGCTGCTTTGGGTCATGGGCTGTTCCTTTCTCCTCACTTTTGGCTTCCTATTGTTTTGCTGAAGGTCTCTTTACTTCGGTCTCATCTGTCCCTAAAGCTGTTCCAAAACTTTGCTGGATCGTCTGTATTCTTTTTGGCAAATTCTAATCTGGCCTTTCGATTCTTGCTGCCAACGGGACGTCTGCATCCTGCTGTGCAGTCTATAATTCTGCTCTCAAAGACTTCTGCGTACGGCGGCTTGTGACATTTTCACCCCTGCCCCCAGGAGAGTGCTGCTGATGTCACTGACTGTTGCTTTTGGGTTTTAGGGTTTCTTCAGGGCTTCACAGCTCTTAAGATTCGTCTGCAATCAACTGCACTTGTCTTCCCCGGCCGAACTGTGTAGTGTTTATTTCTGAGTCCGACAAAGGTTTCTTTCTTTTTCAATACTTTCTTTTCCAAACTGCTGTATGCTTGATGTACCCAGTTTCTGTGCTATCCTTCTTAATGTATTCTTCTGTCCATTGAGCTTACAGATTAGTTGTTTTTCAGCCATATTGAGTCCTCTGGCCTCCATGATGGCGTATGCTTGCTGACTCGAAATGCAATCTCCACAGGTGAAAACGAAAGCTAAAACCAAGACACTCACTGCTCTCTTAAGTGTGAACATAACAATACAGCGACAGTTAACACCTGTCAGTCATTCAGTACCTTACATTTACACAGCTGAAAATGGGAGCTGTGTTCCCACATGTTCCATGTGAAAATGGAACACAAAAACAGCTGCTTCTGTAAAATGGCAAAACATACACATCCCAGAATGTAGAAGTTGATTCTCCATACTTGTCTCATATGCATCTTTTGATGTCAAATCCAAATGGCTTAAGTATACAGCAAAAATAACAAATTTCACTCTAGTGTTTCCATAATTCTGGAGGGAATTATATATAGCAGAGTGAAATTTGTTGTCAGTCTTTGTAGCGATTCCCTTTACACATATACTGCAATGCGAATATATTGAGATATTGCAATGCGTATACTGTCTATTGAGATTGATATGACACTGTTGAACTTTTTGTGTCTCAAAAAACACACAAGCCCCATCTACAGGATTAACGCATGCTGTGATCAAAGGAAACTCAAGAAGAGGTTAGAAAAAATGTTGCTGAAATATAGAGGTCTGGAAAGGATTAAAAAGCCATTTCTAAGGCTCTGGGACTCCATTGAACCACAGTGAGATCCATTATCTCCAAATGGACAACACTTGAAACAGTGGTTAATTTTCCCAGGTGAGAAAGCAGTACATTCTAAACTGAACCTGACTTGGGTGCCAGTTCCTCGCTGCACCATCTGTTGCGGGATGGAGGATTGAGAGTTTCTCTTGGTTTTGGAATTGTTTATGTACTGTCCTGAGTACTTCTTTGATAGGTCTGTGTTGAAATCTGATTTGAGATGCAGTGTAGTGTGGTGAATGTATGTAGTGAACTAATTTCAGAACACACATGATTTTTGGAGGAATAAGACCCCACGCCTTCATTTGGGACCAACTCAGGTGGCCCTGACTGAAATGACTTTAAATGGTTACAAATAGCAACTTTATCTAGGCATGTGTGCACATGCCAACACAATGAAATATTTTGCCCTGTAGCCGGTTTTATTGTTCAGTGTGTAACTCAGTGTCCCATCTGCTGCTTGATTATCAATGGTGACCACATTTGAACCCGTTTTATGTATTCATTTTTATAAGCTCTTGTGTTTCTGTTAGAAGATGAAATGGGATTGCATTGTAGTGTTTTTAATCCAGGGGGCCTTTTGTGAATGCAGTTTCACATGATGCATTGTGTCCGATCACCATCACATCTTCCAATAATATCAGACCCAGCCTGAATGTTATACCACAGAACCTTGTATTCAATTTTATTAATTCCTCAGTGCAGTGGAAATAATGGCAGTCATAATGTGAACTTCACCTCATTCTTACACAGTGCACTACAGGGGAAACTTTCTGATTTGTCACTCTCTCTGAAATACTGTATCTCGCTATAGTATTGCTGTGTTATCTTATGTTCACTGCACAATTAATAACTGGTCTAGGAATCATTCTTGTATAAAGAAGGTTCGAGATTAACACAGCTAACAAAACTGGAATGGTTTGTGGAGTGTTAGAACTTTTACACAACATGGCAGCAGTGTTGTGAGGACATTTTGTATTTGCTGGGACGTGAAAGGAGAAAGGAAACAAAATGGACTCAACCAGCACGAGACCCAACCAGCAGATGGCGCTATCATTTTCAATGGACTGTCTGTGTTACTTGATGTCAGGTCTTGCAGAAAAAGTATCTTTGTCTGAGATGGAGCTGGAGCATAAGCAACCCACAAGCGTGTGTATCAGAGGTGGGCAACGAGGGCCGTGTCTGTTTCTGCTTTTCATGCCAACGTCTGGCCTTAATTACTTAATTAGGCCTAACCATCATGCCAAATGACATTTTAGCTACATTTCTCGCTAATCACGCGGATAACAGCCAAAGATTGTTCTCGTGTCCCTGCTGTGATGTAATCTACGAGTGAACCAGTGTTGGCGTGTGCAGCCAATTCACTCATTTAGCCAGGGTAATTGGTGGAAACAAAAACCTGCACCCACACCGGCCCTCCAGGACTGGAATTGCCCCCCCGTGCTCCATATGGAGAGACCGGAGAACGGATTTCACGAGTCTGAAATATTGTTCTGGAACAGGAGGGGAGCATTTGCACAGGATTACCATCGTGGCTTTCAGATGCCAGATGAGGGACGAGCGCGAGCAGTAACAGCGCGGACCGCTTGCATTAAAATGTAAAAGTTAAATAATGTGCGCATATTTAAATATTTAAAGGCGGGGGCCCGGACTGCCCTGCGTGACATGTGGGTGTGAGGTGCTTCGCGCGGAGAAGGCCGAGCACGGAAAAGCCTGGCGTGCCTTTTGAAAGGCCCGACGGGGCTGCAGGGGAGCGTGTGCCGCGGCAGGAGAGCCGCGGCGATGCCTTTCTGAGCGCTAACAGGCCCCGCCGACACCCACAGAACGTTCCGGACCACAAATCAAAACAAGCCGAGGAAGACCCCTAACGGCCTTCGCTATCGCAGACGAGAGGCTTGAGGAAGTATAACACACAGAGGCGGCGCTGTGCAGTGCGTAATTGGCACTGGATAGCGGCCAAGGCAGCGGGCTCGTAACCCAGCGGTTGCAGGTTCGATTCACGGGTGGGATAGTGCTGTTGTGCTCTTGAGCGAGGTAATTAGCCTGCTTTGCTTCAGTATGTATTGAGCAGTACAAACAGATGCTATGTAAAAAAAAATAAAAAATAAAAAAAGCTGTGTTAAGTCGCTCTGGGTAAACGTGTTTGCTAAAATATGTGGATATGATCGGTCCACTTAAATTCAGATTGAATATTTGCAATGGAAGTGAAGGTTTATATTCTTAGCGCAGTATTGGATTTTATTTTAATCCTGAAAATGTTGCCACCGGAAATGTGAAATTTTGCCATATTTTCTCGCTCTGAGTGGATTTTTTTTCTGTGTTTGCTGTGTGCTGGATGAGTCTCCCCGGTAATTAAAACACATTGCTTAATTGCTTGCGATGTACCTCAACAGCCTTGGAGGCAATATGCCACCACCACCTTTTGCACTTTGTTTTTTTTTTCCCGTTTTAACGCGTCTGCGACTGGCTGACTGTATCTCCGCTCGGAACAGCCAAGAGCAGATGCTCGCGAATGACGCGCGACACGCCGTTTCCCGTGATGGATGCCATTTGGCAAAACATCGCGTCCCTCTCCGCAACAAACAAGCCGCGAGAGCCGTCCAGCACTTATCCCGTCGTGCGAGAGACGGAGAGTGAGATCATAAAGTGAACGCGCATCGCCGCGTGTTCCTGACATTTACGGCTTTGTGTGCTGATGACAGGTAGTTCTCTGTCTGCTGTCGACAAACACTGTGTTGCTGAGACTACGGCCCGTGCTCCTCTCCGATTCTGCCACCGCGCACCTTCAACCTTAGCGGGAGAAATGACAACCTCCGTTTGGATCCCACCGCTTCGATACGCCTCACTAGCACCACAGTGGGCCGGCTGATTCCGTCAGGTTTTCCCGAAGACGAACCGACGTCACGGAAACCTTCTGGTCCAAATTCCTGTCAGTGAATCAGGACAACTGAGCTCTGTAGACAAGTGTTCTATCCGTCGGTGCCAGTTTTTTTTTAGTAGAGAGAGAACTAATGTTCCACAGTGGGTAAAAGTTGAGGATCGGCAGTTTTGGAAATGTTAGCGCATGCGCAGTGCACAAGCGTTCCAGATGACCTTGGTGGAGCCCTCATTCCAGAAGAGGAAGCGTAGCACGTTGCAGTTAAACTGAGGGTTTAATGCCGTGATTAGCATTGTGCTACGCTGTGGTGGCTGCGGATGGTGCTGATGGTAAAGGTTCAGGCTGTGGAAGTGCCCGGCACTAGGGACCGGTCCTCACTTTAACAGGCCGGTGAGTACCTGAAGGAGCCACTGCACTGCCGTACGGCCTATGGAGGAGGACAGCGCTCTCCCTCACGAGGGGGCGGTGAAAGGATCTCACTCTTTGTTCAGACGGACTCCTCTCAGGGCCCGGGGGTGGCTGTGCACTTTGAAGGGTAACGCGGTGAGAACGGACTGCCCGTCGTGGTTCAATGTGAGGACGCACCTGTGCGCTGCGGTGCGACTGGCGATCGGGCTCTGAAGAAAAGTCCCGCCGGTTGCGTCGGGCTGAAACCGACTTGGATGCGGGTGGATCCGCTCCTCGCGCCCGCCTTTCCCCAAGGCCGGGCGGGGCCCCGAGGAACGGGGCTGGGGGCGGACCGCCCCGGCGGGCGAACGCTCGGACCCGTCTGTCAAACATGTGCGCGCCAATGAGGAGCTGGGGCTAGGAGGCCTGGAGAGAGAGAGAGAGAGTGAGCGATGCGGCAGAGGGAAGAACGGCTGAGACCAGGCCGCTGAGGAGGAGGGGGAGCGTGTGGGACGCAGCCCAGGGAGGGAGATAACGCCGTACATACTCTATATGTGTACAGGCTACGGCTAATGCTCAACCCTTATCTGTGGATGCCAAGGAGCAGGAGAGGAGGTTTCGCAGAGCAGCGGTCCAGGAGGAGGGGGTGTATTCCTCTGTATCGTTTCTCGCACACATCTCTCGGCCATTCCGTCTCAAACTACCATTACGGCTCAAACCGCCAAAACAGATGGGCACTTTAATGTATGCTCGGAGATAATACAGGACGTGCTCTGAATGTTGCATGAAAGGGGAATGAAGCAAAGATAAAAATACTGTTTACTGTACATTAATGCCAAATGGCTCATACACATGTTAACTGCTATTGTATGTTTATTCGCCAATATAATGCGTATTTCAAGAACGTGAGGAAACTCTGTTTGGAAAGGCCTGAGAAAAAGCACTCACTGAAATCTAGGCACTGAAAGACATTCATGGTAAACTAAAAGCACTTTTCTCCCCCACACAATTTAATGGTCAATTTTAGTTTAATAACTGAGAAATTTCAATGATTAATCTTCGTATTGATGGGTTATTAAATGTTTAGGCATGGCATTATGTAATAATTGCCATTCCATTTACAAAATTGTCATAAAATTTTTTGTTGTGTTTTTTTTTTCTGTTTCATATTTTAAAGTTTTAAATGAGTTTAAATGCCCTGGTTTGTATGTTTGCAGTCCATATCAAGCATCATTAATTAAGCATCTTTGATTGGCATCTAACTTTATTTGAAAAAATAGTACTTCCCAGCTGCTCAATTCGCCACTTTTATAAAAGGTTTAATGATAAAATAGGCCTATTGTACCTGTCGAGAGCTGAATATAGTTTTTAGATTTTCAGGGACTGTGATAGATTGGCAGCCTGTCCACAGTGTAATCCTGCCTCTCGCCCAATGCATGCTGGGATAGGCTCCAGCACCTCTCGTGACCCAGACCAGCAACAATCGGGTATAGATAATGGATGGATGGAATGGAATTTCAGGGGTAAAAAAAAAAAATCCATCCTCTGAAGGTATACCAGTGCACATAGCCAAGTCATCTACAGAAAACGAGGGCATTGCACATGCCCGATATTGCAATGGCATACATACACGTGATAGAGCCTGAAGTGTGGGCTTCTGTTTTACCTGTTTGAATGTTACTCTGCGGGATTTCTCTCTAGCAGGTCCCCGAGCAGGCATGAGTCAGGCGTGAAGCCTGCTTACGGTGGGGCCTGGGAGAACGCTCGCACGGAGGGCACCGAGGTGGCACGGATGCAGAGACTCTCGTCTGGCAGCTTTGACAGAGCAGGTGCGGCCGCTGATGCCGCGCGCTTCATCCTCGCCGCGAACCGGAGTCTGAACGCCACCCCGAGCCCGCGTTAATTCGATACGCTAACACTGTTAGCTGGCAAGCTGCTCGTGGCAGTTTCAGCGGGCTGATTTTTCACACTCGGTAGAATGAGACGTTCAAATTCTGATTAGATTTTAACGCGCGTGCGATTCAGCCAATCTCATAATTCCGTAATACGGTATGCAGTCATTTACCGACAAACAGAAAATATTTTTAAATACTAAGGAGATACTTTACCCAACAGGCATGTAGACGGACGGGACATGAACAATGCATTTGAAAATACCATTATTTAACCCGCAGCACGAAGAACAAAATTTATGAATGTGGGAAGCGTGGAAGGCTGGTTTAAGCCTGTCCTATGAGCAGCTGATTAGAATCTCCCAATTTTACATCTTTACCAAAGACAAACTCAGGCATACCCGAAGCAATTTACTGTACATACAAAGAGAAGTGTTTAATGTTAATTAAACTCCAGCAGAGCGTACTGGATTACTTGCACTCTATGGTAAATGGTAAATGGACTGCATTTATATAGCGCTTTTATCCAAAGCTCTTTACAATTGATGCCTCTCATTCGCCAGAGCAGTTGGAGGTTAGGGGTTAGGTGTCTTGCTCAAGGACACTTCGACACGCCCAGGGCGGGGTTTGAACCGGCAACCCTCCGACTGCCAGACAATTGGCCTTACCTCCTGAGCTATGTCGCCCCTTCCTCTGCCAGTGGAAAGTGTCTGGAGCAGTGGTTTCCAAACTTTTCAGGCCCTGCAAAGAATTTACGTTTCCGCTGCACCCAAAAATGCGGTTTTAAACACCTTATACACGTTTTTAAGTGATAAAAAGCTGCTCACGTTATGAATTGGTTGTAAATCTGTATCGAAGACAGAAATAGATGAATGTGGTCCATATCTGTTTCTGGAACATCTGCTCTGATTTCTGCCCGATCATTTAGTAATTTATATTTTATTTACATTTCTTCAGAAGTTCATTTTACAGCCAAATACTGTCCCCGTGTCCAAACATGACACATCTTAGTGCGGTGTCATACATGTTTGAACCAGCACAGCTCATTTGTCCAATGAGAACCTGCGTGTACACCGACCTTTAGGAATGGGATTGGCCACCTTTGGTATAGAGGAGCAAAGGGCACGCTCACACACTGAAGGTTTCTGCAGCCTTCTGATTAGGGCTAGGGTTAGCTTTCATGCAGCCGAAAAGCCTGCTAGTTCCCCTATCAACTTGACATTGTGCTATAAATTATAGTAAAAGAAGTATTTGAAGAATACTTGGAAAAGCTGATCTCAGTTAGAGGCTCCATTTTGATCTTTATGAAGTGGTCGTTTGCTCAAAGATGGTGTCCTAGTCAAAGTTCTGCGAGAGAGTTCAGTGTTTCCTTATTCCACATTAACATTCTGTATGCCACTCGTCCAGCAGCTTTCCAGCAAGACCTACAAAGTTTGGCTACTAGTTCACCTACTTGCTTGTGCTTTTTGTACAAATAGCGCAGATATTTTTTTCGATGTTCACAATTTCACATCGGATAGTTTCCCATAGATTAACATGTTCGAAATATGAACAACACACTTGCAGATGCAAGCTACAATCGTCGTTGCTGCTGCCATAGGTACAAACCGTCTCTCTCTCTCTCATGTGCCCTTCAAATAATGCCATACACTCTTTGCTGTGTGTTGCTACACATTTGTAAGTCTTTATTTAACAGTAGCACACCCAGGTGAAAATTGCCTCTATAAATGCTTTGTGAGAAAGGGTTAAAATGAGTAGGTACTCCATAGTACTCCAAATAAATGAAATGGTCATTTTTCAGACATTGTGAACATATGCTTTGAGCTCTTGAAAACTCCAAATGGCTGTTTGGGGACGAAACAGATTTTTTGCCGGAATTTCTGTATCGCAAGACACAATTCTGTTTCATTGGAGATTAATAAAGGCTGGCTAAATGAAATTAGACTCTTTGCCTGGGATTCAGTGGCTGTTGTGTTTTATGATTTCGGAAGCGGTGTGGCCTGGACGATTATGTTACAAGCTATTCATTTTCTTTTCAGGTTTGAAAGTGGGAAACGTTGCCTAATGGCTCGACGGGATGTGGTTTTTAGCGCGCGTGTAAAAGCCGTAGCCCAGGGGTAGGTTTAGGGGAGGCTAATAAATTAAACATTTGAGCATTTAATTTGGCGCTTTTGAGGCTCGATGTGACGTGTCCTTATGTCCTTATCGTTTCACACACACAGAAGGCACCTCCCTAAATTCCCGTTTCTCTAAGTGACTGCTGAGTTCAGTTGAACTGGAATGCAGACTAATCACTATTAAGTGGTGTCAAGTCCCGAGTGGCAGAAAGAGTAAGGCGCCTCAATCATACTGTCCTCTGAAAGAAGGGTGTTATGGGAAACTGCTCCTTTAGAGATTCTCAAAGAAATGAAAACAACATCTGTAGCCTCAAACATAATTGGACCACTGCCACACGTTTATAACTATATCTGAGCAGTTCCTCTACTGGATCTATTTTAGGTATCATTTCATTGCAGTGAACATGTTAATTAATCCAAATGAAAATACTTAAATTTAATATACACACACGCACACAGTCTCACACACACACACACACACACACACACACACACACACACACACATGCACTCACAGACACGTAATTTCAGAGGGCCTTTTTTTGCCCTCTGAAATTCGACCCCGAGCGCCCCTTTAATTTTTTATGCGGTCGTGAATTAAGAACGACACGGACGAACACAAAGCGATGCGGACCCGTTTATTTCCCTTTGGATTTTTCGGGAAGCGGCATCTGTTTAGCAACACGTGCTTGAAGCAGCGCATTTTAATGATGGCATGAATCAGTTATATTAGCTGCACATAATTAGCACCAATAAGAATTTTCCTTTCCGCTGATTGATGGAGCAGATGAATCGTCTCCTCAAAGGAGCCCCATGAAAGGAGAAGATGACTAGTCAGATGACTGTGTGCATTAGCTAGATTGCTTATACAGATTGCTTATCATCATTTAAACTCCTTCTTACAGCAGGTTTAGGTAGCGGGGGGATTGCTCAACCTTAGCATCGCCGTGCCCGTGCAGTGAATCAAAATTATGGAAGGAACCTACCCTGGCAGACCATTTGGCTGAATGGACAGTGGCCCGAAGCAGTATCGCGCATGATGAGCGTTTACATGCTGACGGTGGAAACGTTGCTCTTCATTAAAACGTGTTACGTACGTGTGAATACAATACCTGTTGAGTGAAGGGCCTTAAGGGGAGCACCGTAAATAACTTGTTAATATCGCAGATGTTATTTATTCCGTAATTCCGTAACGTTGATCTATTTGATGCTTATTAGCGAGGGACGCAGGGGAGCTTCCGACTCATGTCGAACCCGCGGGATAATTGCCGAGTCCGCTTTCGGTGATTGGTCCTGTTGTCCCGGGGATATTCTCGGTTACTGTATGCCCGTAACGACACCAGCGAGAGCGGGCTGTAATTAAGCAGGAAGGCTGCTGCTGGGACCCAGCTCTTCTGTCTCCATTAAATTCAGCGGTGCCCTTGGTTTTTTTTTTTTTTGGTTTTTTTTTACATTCAAGCATGTTTAATTGGCGTAATTGAGACAGATGTTTATTTGCGCGGGGCTGTCTGTCAATCAACGGGACGTGCTGGCTCCGATGGGCGGAAAAGTGTTGCCGTATTTTTATTTTTTATTTTTTATTTTTTTTTTGCGGATCAAGCGATGCGAATCCCCCACCGGTAACATCTGTGACTCGCTCGCCGAAGTCGAATCGGGTAAAACGATCAGCCGCCATCGACCGACTCCACGCGGAGTTTGAAATTGACGGACAGCTCCCGACAGGCCTGACGCGTCCACCACGGGTCGCCGCAAAGCTTCCGTACGAAACGCAGCGGACATCGTTACTTAATGTGGCTTAATGAGGGATTCCATTCCACCACTCCAGCATTAAATGCTCCATTTCGTACTGACCCGTGTGTTAATTGAGCACTTCTAAGCTGGCCTGCCCTTTTCTACCTCCTTACCTGGCTTGAAACTGGCAGGATCTATCGGGCATTTTTACAGAGGTTCATCTCAAACTAAATGAAGATAAATTGTACACACGCACACACATACACAGTATCCACACACAGTGCAGTCAGTATCTATTTGGCCAGTTACACAATTTTTGTTGATTTGGCTCTGTACTCCAGCAGACTGGATTTGAAATGAAACTGTCAGCTTTAATTTTAGGGTATTTACATCCATATCGAGTGATCCATGCAGGGGTTTTTTGGGGGCTTTTCTTCATTATGGTGCAAATTATTCTTTCACCATCTGTAGAGGTCTTCCTTGGCCTACCAGGCATATTACTGAGCTCACCAGTGCTCTCTTGCTTCTTAATGTTGTGATGTGACTCTGCCTTTTCCCAATTTCCCAATTTGGTCCAGTGTAGATGGTGGTTGGCCCACTAGAGTCTCTTCTTCTTGTTAGCAGTTCAAACCAAGGGCTTTTCGCATATGCACATCCTGTTAGACCAGCAGATCGTAGTCACTGTTTCACTGAAGTCAGGGAAACTGGTTTCTATCTAGTGGCATTGTGTTCTCCCTATAGTTGTGGTGCAGTTTTATGATGGCTTCTTTTTCTAGACAATGCAAGATATTTGTCTTCTGCCTCTTGAGCTTCCTGGGTTTCTCCTATTAACATTACTGCTGGTCAGCTAGACCCTTCTGAGTTTGCACTGAACACTGTACCTGAAAATCTTAAGCTTCTTCGCAATTTCTCGCTGGGAGTAACCTTTCTGCAATATGTTTACTTGGCCACAGACTTCTAAGCCTAACTTTTTCTTTGCCATTTTTCTTGCAACTTTAATGCCTATTTACTTTCACTACAGGCTGAAGGCATTTGACTACTTGTGATTTTACAACATATGGTAGATACGATTCACTTCAATTTAATTACCCCACCACCTCTCTCCTACCCCTCCACCTCCCACTTTGCAAAATGATTGGATATACTTCCAATAATGTGTTTACTTGTAATTAAAACCAAAGGAAGCTATTTTGAGGAAAGTTTTTTTTTTTTTTTTTTTTTTTATTAAGAAAAAGCTGTCTTTTGTGTTATTGTGGGTAGAAATTGAAAAAAAATGTATGTACTTTGGTTTCTTGTTCAATAAATGTGCATATATATATATATATATATATATATATATATAAATGGTGCAGCGAGCAGATAGTCCTACTGGTCCTAAAATTATTACACAGTCCTAAAGTATTACACAGAAAACAAACGGTCATCTAACTTTTTATGTTATTGTGAATTGTTAAACCATCCAGTACGCCTCTAACTCTGTTAATTGTTTGACAACGCCTATTACCTTATGTGATGTGCTAATTGCCTGATAGCCTACAGGTATCGTGCCTCCTCCTATGTATTCCACAGCACTTAAAATGTGCTTCTCTTTTGCGTTCTTGCTATGCCCTGACGAAGGTCTTTGACCGAAAGCTTGCCATTAAAAAGACACATTTGCTGCTCTCAGTGTGCCCTCTGTCCTTTATTACATTGCATGGTTTTATCTTTGGTTGCACCTGAGCAGTTGTCGGATGTGCGGACGAGTCTTCTACTATTTACATGTTATTGCTTAAAAGCAGTAATTATCCAAAGACCTCTTGTACATGTCTTGTACTCCTTAATCCTCTACCTCTACCTCAGTGGGTTTCGGGAGCGCTCATTCAAACAGAATATGCATACACGGTTTGACCAAGGGGTTTGTTACTGACAATTCTAATGTATTTGACTGAAGTTGAGCTGAAGCACTTTCATTTTCCTAGCACAAGATTAAAGCAGTGTGCAAGGCCAGCGTTTTTCTGTTACTGGCCAGTGACTGATATGGCATCTTATGTGTGGGCAGACCCACACACCCAACACACGCTACTGACTGCTTTCACTGCCGCTGTGCTCCAGCTGCTCAGCGAACTGTACATTCTGTGCAAGTGCTACTATAACTGATGGGCTCTGTGCGGCACACCCACCTGTTGCAACTAATTAGATACTAAATAGCTGAAATATGAATCACATAGTACGTTTAAAAAAAAAAAAGAAAAGTAACAATTAGCGAAAGGTTTTGCTAATACATATAAAGAGCAGGCCTTTATGAGCCATGCATGCTATTCTGCTAATAGCCTGAAAAAAAACAAGCTAATGAAGTGCACCGTAACGACAGCGAGATTAATACTGAATCGGACGTTTCAAAAGCTAATTAGAAGAAAAGAACTCTGAGAAGCTATTTCCAAGAACCTGCAGATGGGGGGAAATTCATACAAGGCTCTTGCATATAAAGATTTGTGACAGTCAAATTCAAACGTACCGTTTTCTGTTATGTCCTGTAGGTAGTGGCCAAAAAGGATGGACACGCTTACTGTGATAGGCCGATAGGCACCACGTGTTGCGGGAACAGCTTGTATCCCCCTTGGCATAGGATAACCTGTCAGGGTCTGGATTTTCATTGGAGGGATGCCACATCATTCTTCCATGAGAAAGTAAATCAGCTTTTGTGCAACCGCGTCCTTATTGGTGGACACAGAAGAACTCTGCCCCACACTTTGTTCCAGAAGCTACCGTAAATGTTTAGATCTGGGGACTGATGGCTGACATTGTTGTCCTGCTCATACAGTCACTGGGTCTGTGGATTCGGGGTTCTGTCAGCGGAGGGACACCCCTCCTGGCAGGAAGTACATGCAAGCGCGTGGAACGATGGGGATCACCCTTTCCTCCCGTGACGAATGTGTAAGCATTGGCTTTGAGCTTGCCTTCTGAGGGGATGAGTGCATCCGATCCATGCCAGGAAAATGCACCCCCCCTCCCATTACAGAAGTGCCAGAACCCTCCGCTGGTAGAACCGAGCAGTCAGGCCTGTAGGCTTCTACTTATGTGCACCGCACACGGTGGAGCGTGATTCACCTGTCCGTATTACCTTTCCCCTGTGCTCAGGAGTCCATCGCCCCTGCTCTTTCAGCACCTGCACGTGCCACTGTGCACTGCTGGGTGTACGGAGTCATCTGCAGCCAGTCTGTAGGTCCTCCTCCACGGAACATTCTAGAAGGAAACGCCTGTTCACACCCAAGGCTGAAATTTGCTCACCTTTTTAACCTTGCACCTCAAACTAACGCACAGACGTAATGATTTGATACGAGCTCACGCCTACAGCTTGGAACGGTTTGCCATTTTTTGCTTGGTGTGCCAGTCAGGGCTAAGCCTGAAAAACGAGTACTTTTTCATAGTACACTTTTTAGTACACTTGGAAAATGTTTGCATCGGTCCTTCTGTACTGATTCATGTGTTAAAATAAATGGAACACAAAATAATTCCCCAGATCTTTCCCTCAGACTTAAATGAACAAAGTAGGAGGAATACCTAGAATAAAAGCAAAAATGTGCATTATTATATATATCATTATATTATTAGAAAATATACCATTGTATGCGGTCAAATCAAATCATATAAGGTATGAAAAAAATAAACAAGTTTAGTTTTTATTTTTCAATTGAATCCAGTCCAGCATTTTGTAGTGAAATTATTTTTTTTGTTTTTCTTCCAGGCTATCAAATTTGTCTGTGCCAGGAATTGCTATTTATCTGAAATAAAAAATAATTTCCACAATCTTGTTTAATTATTCAAAACAATAGCATGATAATTAATGGGAAATATCACAGGTTCCAAACAGTGGCTGCATAATTATAAAACATATTGCTGATTTAAAACATTAGCTTCATTGTAAACTGAAAACATCACATTTGTGGCAGATTCAGTCATGAAGACACGTGAAATCGTTAATTTACCTTACAACAGTCAAAAAACCGCATCGCAGTGTAAACTGATGCCAATGGAAAGCCGCTCTCAATCTTAAGAAAAGAAGACCCACAATAAAACAAAGTAGTTGGATAGCCTGCTGGCAGTCCTGTGAGTTGAGCCAAGTCAGTTGGTCAGTAACTCCTTCAGGCAACCCTGGCAATTCCTCACCTTTATTTTTCACTTAGTCAGTTTTCTTGAAGTGTTTTAATGTCCACACATCCGCAGTTGCTTCAGTCCAGTCGTTTACTTTTTGAATTGAATTATACAGACAGTTCCAATGCTCACATCAGAAAAAGGCTTCTCTTCTTCTCAACCGACTTGTGCCCTACTGCTGCTTCGAATTCTCGGCCTAGTTAACAGAGAGAAAGGGGCGGGCAGGTAAAAGGGGGAGGGTCTTATGTGACTGGCAGACCATCACAAGCTGGCGTGTGTTGATTCAGGCCTCCATTCAGTCATCCATATGGAGTTCCACGCAGTCGTTCCCTTAGACACTGCTCCTTGTGACTCATCAGCAAGCTGAGCTGTCTTCACCACTGAAGCTTATGTCAAACGTGCCCCACCCATCACAGCAGTACGACTGGCACCGGAGACAGGCTGATGGTGACACTTACTTCACCGCAGGTCTCCTGAGGGATACAGTGCTCGTGGAGGTTGAGGGGTGGGGTAGAGGTGAATAGAATACTGAAGCAGGGGAGTTTAGGATTATAAGAGTGTTATGTGGAGAAAAACTTTACTGTGCACTGGCTGCTGTTGTCCTTATACTGACCTTATCCCGGTGTATCTACTGGTGACCACTTTGGCGTTTATTAAACTGTTTATCACTACTGTGCGATTCGGCTGCTGAGCTCATCACTATGCGACTCAGCTGCTGACCTCATCGCTTTACATATGGTTACACCAACGTACTTGTATGTGGAACAGCATGACGGTGACTGTTAATGAAGTTTCATCTTATTATCACATCAGGCAGATTCTCTTTTTATTTGACATATTTTCATTGTAGACGTCCTCATGATTCCTCATGACCTCGCCTGGTATGGCACAGAGAAATAAATGAAAACAAATTCAACACATTAAATCAGGCCTTCAGTTTGACCTTTTAAAGCGTAATGAAGGCTGAACAGCGTTATTCCCGAGTAGCATTTAGAAGAATTTGGGGGAGTGGACGAAAGCAAGCGCTCATGAATTACCCGGCGTGATTTATCAAGGCTCGCTGCAATTGCATTAAAGATAATTGTCTTGGTTTTACCACCTGGGGAAAGCAGGTCTTGGCTTTCATACCGGCATGACAACATTGACTTTGGCTGCTGTAATTGTTGCTAGGAGATATTTTCTCTTATCAAGGATTAAGAGTCTGAGTGGAGAAAGTGTTTTCTGTTTTCTATCTGAGCATCTGTCAAAAAAAGAAAAAAAAACCCTCCGGACTCCTAGCTTATGTAGCACTATAGATACTGTATTGGATATGGTGTAGCCGCAAAAAAGATTAAATGTGTTGTTGAGTGTGACCAAAATAAATAAATAATGATCCCTCTCCCTCTTTCAAACACACAGTGGAGCTGCTCAGTGGCCAACAATAGAGGATTGTGGTTGTACTGGGCAGCTCCCAGTTGTGAATGTATGTGAGTGTGAAGCAGGACGTTCCTGCAAAAGAGCATCCGTGCACAGCGAACTTAACCTGGGTAAATAAAGGTTAAAAAAGAAAATAGGCAGTGTGAGTATGTGGAGTGTACGCTCTCTGTTACTTTTTGGATATGGGGTGTCTTTGTGGGTTTTTGGAGTCTGGGTCTTTGGTCTTTTGATGCTTGGAGAGAGAAGCATTGTTTTGGCATCTTTCAGTAATTTCTATGGCTTTAGGGTCCATGTCCATAGAATCCATTGTTTGTTAAGTTAGTTGGACCTTGGTCTTTGTTTTACGTAGATGTGGAATTTTTTGCGTCTTTGCTGTCATTTTTACTAAACAATTATCTTAATTTTAATATGATTGTGAGTTGTACAATTTGACTAAGGTTGATCCTCCGCCTATCAACAGATTTGGATATCTAATTGTTAATTGGTATCTGTAATCTTAATTAGCAAATTAAATGAAGTAAAATATATACATACTGGATAAGTGAGGAATTATAACACATAATACGACGTTGTGTTCTGCATTGAGAGTACCTACAGCAGGGAGGTCCCGGGTTTGAATCCTGGTGTGAGTTTCCTCTGGGACCTTCGGTTTCCTGCCACAATCCGAAGGTTAGGCTAACTGGAGAGCCTAAATTACCCCCGGGTATGAGGGTGTGAGTGAATGGTGTGGGTGCACTGCACTGGATTGGTGACCTGTCCAAATGAGGGCTTCATTACTTATTTTATTTTACTATTCTAACTTCTGGACTGAAAAACTGTAATTTCAAGCAAATTCGTACTTATCCAACACAAGGAAAGTTCTAGGATGAGACGAATTCTCATGGAAATTTAATTGTGATATTTCTGTAAGGAATCCCACTTGGTGCCTTTCAGAGCACTTAAGAAATGGCATTTAGTCGGGTTTTTAAAGATCTAAAACATATTTCACTACTGCATAATTTAGTCAGCAAAACTTTAGTTTCTGGAGCAGCTGACTGCTCGGATCTCAGTGTTCTTAACGCTGATGAGAGCCTATGTCTATTGGCAGAGCTCTACATGAGCATTTTTTCCTAAGGAGCTAAAGGAGCATGTGTGCTGGTAAGTTAAAACATTGATGAGAACACTAACGCATTCCAATTAGCAGTTGTGCTCCTAATTTATTTAGCATTTTCCCAAATGCTCCTAAAATGGAAGCGCAGTAGAGCCTGTGTTGGTCACCTCTTTGTATTCCGTGCAGCATTCAGTCTGCATCTCCAGTATTTTCAAGTTGTCTTCTGTGCAAGGCGTCTATCAACGGACTTGCAAATGCATGTTGCGGATCAGCAGTTTTTGATTAGTAAAAAGGCCTTCCCTAAATTTAAGGTACCACATGCAGCAGCCATTCTTATTGCTAGGACATTGCATTAGCACTTAGGGGAGCAACTTGCAAAGGTGGAGGATGCATACCATTATACATTAAGGCAAATTTATCTACCTATACCAGCTATGGCTGTAGCATTTTCCCAAATGGAAATCTGAGAAGAAGCAGGTTCTGGGGAGCCAAGGTGCCGTCTGCAGACATGTGTTAGAAGGTGGGCGGGGTTTCTGGGTGTGCTGTCGCTCCACGTCTGTCAGTTAAGCTCGCACAGACACCAGTTAGAGGAAGACCCTTCAGCTGATGAGTGGTGAGTGTTCTGGCACAAAATGGCAGCCATTACAATGCATTACATTGATTTGGCAGATGATTTTATCCAAGCTGTTCATCGCCCTGGTGAGTGCTACAGATTGCCGGTGGTTGAGGTGAGTTTCCCCCTAGTAAAGCACTTTGAGTGTCTGGAAAAGTTCTATATAAATGCGGTGTTTCATTCATTCACTTATATGTGCTTTGATCAAACAGACTTTGGGCACCTGGTTGACCAGCAGGTGGCGCTAGGGTGGTTAAGGCATGCTCATTCTGGCCAGCTGAACACAGGGTAGTGCCCCGGTCAATTGTGCATCACCCTGCCGGGCTGCCAGAACCACAGCTGGCGCCAGCACAGTTGGGTTCTGTTGGGATCAATGACAGACCACGGGGCCCATCCCCACATTGAAGCAGTGCCGTAGCAGAATGAGACAACCACCAGCCAGATCATGGGACACAACCTCCATCATACCTTTTTATTTTTAGAAGAACCTAATCTGGCCCCTAATCTGGCTCAACATGTCCAATTTTATCACAGGTTTTATTTTGGAAGGGGGCTCCGACACCCCACACACCTTTTTATTTTTACCATCGATTGCGGAAACCAATCACTTCCTTCAAAATTTAATTTTCATTCTTCTCATTGGCCTGGGTTTATCTCCGTAGATTCTAATAACGCACGACTCCTGTCATGTGGAGCGGTGGACTCAGAGAACCTGCTTACCTCCCGTGACACCCTTTCTGGGGCTGGGCCTAATTGAAATTTCTGTTCCGCTCCGAGGTCTTGCAGGGCCGATCCGTCCTTTATTTCTCACACATTTCACAATGGTCTGCTTTAATTAAATGTTCGTTCCGGTCCTGCATGCGGGGCCCACGCAGAAGACTCAGGCAGGATCTTTTGTGCTGCAGACGGCTTATTATTAACACTTCAGAACACTGATATTTCATATCAGCCCTGCTTGAAGAAAAAACAGGATACTGGACATTATTCACAGTGTCCATTTTTGGACGTTTTCAGGAACTAGCCATATAAACCTCTCATTGCTGCTTCGTTCACCCTTTCTGCTTAATGTAGGGCCCCACATCTTCGTGTGTACACCCACTTCACGAAACCTCGGTCTGAACATCAGAATCAGAATTATCTGGACTTCCCCAATTCAGTCCTCCTCACCCTTTTTGGACTAAACTGAGGCTAAACTCAGCTGAATGAAACCCATTACAGAGACAGACCATACTGACAATTCAGGTGTTTTCGTGTACTCTTGCGAAGATGACCACTATTTCAGAGATGATGTCATGTAAATTTAGCCATTTTGTCCAGAATCTGTTTCTTACTGAAATATTGGGAGGTAGGTTACTTGTTCAAAGAACCATGAAAGTTTCGGCCATCTCCTTGGTCACATGGTTTGACTTGTATGCTAGTTTACATAATTTGTGTCATAAACTGGCATGTAGTCTTTCAAAGCGCCTCATTTCAGTTGATAAGAAGCTAACTGCTAGCTGAACATCTTTCAATGATCTTGCATAGTTACTCATCTGATAAATGTGAATATATTTTTAAACTAGTATCTGACTCTACCACCAGCCACTGTGGTGCGGAGCCGTTCTCTCAGTAGCTGTTTGCCTGGCAGGTGCGCTAACCTTAACCCAGCCGTTCTCTCAGTAGCTGTTTGCCTGGCAGGTGCGCTAACCTTAACCCAGCCGCTCTCTCAGTAGCTGTTTGCCTGGCAGGTGCGCTAACCTTAACCCAGCCGCTCTCTCAGTAGCTGTTTGCCTGGCAGGTGCGCTAACCTTAACCCAGCCGTTCTCTCAGTAGCTGTTTGCCTGGCAGGTGCGCTAACCTTAACCCAGCCGCTCTCTCAGTAGCTGTTTGCCTGGCAGGTGCACTAACCTTAACCCAGCCGCTCTCTCAGTAGCTGTTTGCCTGGCAGGTGCGCTAACCTTAACCCAGCCGCTCTCTCAGTAGCTGTTTGCCTGGCAGGTGCGCTAACCTTAACCCAGCCGCTCTCTCAGTAGCTGTTTGCCTGGCAGGTGCGCTAACCTTAACCCAGCCGTTCTCTCAGTAGCTGTTTGCCTGGCAGGTGCACTAACCTTAACCCAGCCGCTCTCTCAGTAGCTGTTTGCCTGGCAGGTGCGCTAACCTTAACCCAGCCGCTCTCTCAGTAGCTGTTTGCCTGGCAGGTGCGCTAACCTTAACCCAGCCGTTCTCTCAGTAGCTGTTTGCCTGGCAGGTGCGCTAACCTTAACCCAGCCGTTCTCTCAGTAGCTGTTTGCCTGGCAGGTGCGCTAACCTTAACCCAGCCGCTCTCTCAGTAGCTGTTTGCCTGGCAGGTGCGCTAACCTTAACCCAGCCGCTCTCTCAGTAGCTGTTTGCCTGGCAGGTGCGCTAACCTTAACCCAGCCGTTCTCTCAGTAGCTGTTTGCCTGGCAGGTGCACTAACCTTAACCCAGCCGTTCTCTCAGTAGCTGTTTGCCTGGCAGGTGCGCTAACCTTAACCCAGCCGCTCTCTCAGTAGCTGTTTGCCTGGCAGGTGCACTAACCTTAACCCAGCCGTTCTCTCAGTAGCTGTTTGCCTGGCAGGTGCGCTAACCTTAACCCAGCCGCTCTCTCAGTAGCTGTTTGCCTGGCAGGTGCACTAACCTTAACCCAGCCGTTCTCTCAGTAGCTGTTTGCCTGGCAGGTGCACTAACCTTAACCCAGCCGCTCTCTCAGTAGCTGTTTGCCTGGCAGGTGCGCTAACCTTAACCCAGCCGCTCTCTCAGTAGCTGTTTGCCTGGCAGGTGCACTAACCTTAACCCAGCCGCTCTCTCAGTAGCTGTTTGCCTGGCAGGTGCACTAACCTTAACCCAGCCGCTCTCTCAGTAGCTGTTTGCCTGGCAGGTGCGCTAACCTTAACCCAGCCGCTCTCTCAGTAGCTGTTTGCCTGGCAGGTGCGCTAACCTTAACCCAGCCGCTCTCTCAGTAGCTGTTTGCCTGGCAGGTGCGCTAACCTTAACCCAGCCGCTCTCTCAGTAGCTGTTTGCCTGGCAGGTGCGCTAACCTTAACCCAGCCGTTCTCTCAGTAGCTGTTTGCCTGGCAGGTGCGCTAACCTTAACCCAGCCGCTCTCTCAGTAGCTGTTTGCCTGGCAGGTGCGCTAACCTTAACCCAGCCGCTCTCTCAGTAGCTGTTTGCCTGGCAGGTGCGCTAACCTTAACCCAGCCGCTCTCTCAGTAGCTGTTTGCCTGGCAGGTGCGCTAACCTTAACCCAGCCGCTCTCTCAGTAGCTGTTTGCCTGGCAGGTGCGCTAACCTTAACCCAGCCGCTCTCTCAGTAGCTGTTTGCCTGGCAGGTGCGCTAACCTTAACCCAGCCGCTCTCTCAGTAGCTGTTTGCCTGGCAGGTGCGCTAACCTTAACCCAGCCGCTCTCTCAGTAGCTGTTTGCCTGGCAGGTGCGCTAACCTTAACCCAGCCGCTCTCTCAGTAGCTGTTTGCCTGGCAGGTGCGCTAACCTTAACCCAGCCGCTCTCTCAGTAGCTGTTTGCCTGGCAGGTGCGCTAACCTTAACCCAGCCGCTCTCTCAGTAGCTGTTTGCCATTTGCCAACAGCTGGCTCATTCTTAAACCCTGCAGACTGAAATATCTCCATTATCTGTGCAGCACTATGGTCAGTCATTCGTTGATCCTCAGAAACATGTTAGTTTAGGGAAAATTTTATTACGTGTTCACAATTCACATTTTGTTTACCCTGGACAAGTATACAAGAGTTTTGTTCACTGCATGTAATATTTGCGTATGATATTCCATTTTTCAGCGCCAAAATGTTAAACACCATTTTAAATCTTTTGCATACAATGTGGAATTGGAATGTTCATTATGCAAAAATATGGAGTGCTTAGGAATGTCACACGGTAATTTTGACACCACAAAGGGTAATGCCTCTATGAAGTAATGTAAGTAGCTGTCAGATTCTCATGTGTAATGGGAAGAGTACACGGTGCAAGTGTTCTTTCTGTGCTGACGTAGCATATTCAGTGCAGGGCTGTGTTTTAAAATTGAATTTTAAAAGTCGATGCTCGGCATGCACATTGTATGTCGTTTTTTTTAAAAATAACCACGAGAATTTCTATCTCAGGTTTGTGGTTCACCTCAGAACAAGCAACCGTTTGTATCCGAGAAACCAGGCGAGGTGAATTAACCACGTAATCAACTGCTTTAATGGATCAATTAAAAACCAAACAACAGCTGACTCTGTCGCTCTCCAGAACCGGGATTGGGGACCAATACTTGTTATGTAAGAGCGTGCGGGCGACTCGACCCTCAGCCATAAACCGCTCTGTGCCTCTGCCGTGCGCATGCTCGACCGGGCCTGTGCTCAGAGTTAATAACCTCTTTGAAGACCGTGGCTCCGTGTTTCCATTGGCCGGCTAACGGAATGGAGTTACGCAGCCGGTGGAGTTTATGGAGGCTCTGGAACACGGGCGGCCGTGACTAATAGAGTTAATAACCGGAGCAGCCCGGGCCCCTCCAGCCCTGCTGGGTCCCTGGAGCCGGGTTTTAGCGAGCGAGCTCCCGCCGGTCCGAGCAGATGGGCGGACGGGTGACCCCTGGCCCTCGGGGCGGACAGGTGTAGAATGGCTGGCAGCGCGCTGATAAAGGGCATCGCGAAGCAATTGTCCTAGAGGAAGCGACGTCAGAGAAGACCAACCGGCAGGCTTCGGTTTTTTGACAGCAGGAGCAGCTGGAGCCTTTTAATGTGCGCGATAAGCGCAGTGTGGCCAATTAGACAATGCAGAAAGTGAAACCTGCTGTATTCACGGTGCTGTGTTGCGTACGGCGATTTTGATTGGTCAGTGAATTGCCCCAAGTCAGTTTAAGAGCTGGTCTGAGCATTCACTGGCCAGTATTGGTGGGCTTGATATTTTGTTATTGTATGTGTTGTAGCGCTAAAGTTAAGGCTTTTCAAACACGATGCTTTTTTAGTGCTGAGAGCTGCCTGTGTGTCGTGTGAGCAGGAGGTTGATACATGAAGAGGAAGAGTCGCCTTTCCTGATCACATGCCAGGCTGCTTTCTGATCAAAGGCGAATCATTCAACTCGGCGCACTCAGAACCGGGCATGGGCTCCTTACTTTCTTTTTTCCTCGTCGTTTCCTTTTGATGAATAAATGACAGGACTGAACATTTCCAGCATGTTAGTAACGCTTTGAACTTAGCCTTTTCGCGGTATTGAGAATGGAAAATGGCTGTTTGTGTATCTTCGGTAGGGCGAGGCCTCTCCTTCCCTTCTCAGCTGATGGTTTCTGGAATCACATTCCCAAAGACGAAGTGTCCTTTGAAGCACCGGGCACAGGCAGACAATCCCCCTGTCCCTTCGCCTTTACAGTGATCAAGCTCTACCTGCTGGCAACAGAGGACTGGAATAACTTCATTCTTCAGAGGAGAGGTTTTCATAGAGGCAGTAACACTAATGTGACATTTCTAAATATTAAGTGACTAATATTTTTTGAGACAACTTTTTGAGGGACAGGCACTTAGAGCTCTATTAGTGCTTTCAAGTCACAGTCGTCAAACTCAAAAAGCAAGTCGTGGTGGTGAATTAAGGTGTGTCCAATTCCATTTTGGTCATTTCCTGACTGGAGACTGTAGTGCACCTACTGCACATTTTTGAAAGAGACGAGCTTGGATCAAGAGAAATGACTAACTTGTGGGTGTGGAGATAGTTTGGCCAATAACATTTACAGTAATACATTACATCAAGGCCACAGTAACGTGCATAGCACCTCGTTAAAGCTTTATTATAGCCAAATTATGCTGTCAAGATGGTGATTTGGAGGAGGAAGATATGAGACTCTAAGTGACACAATATTCTCCATTTCCCTGTACATGTCTTAGAGGTTCTGTGGAGAATATGTCTCTTTCTCTTAAGATCCAGTTAACAGTCTTGTGTGATCGATTATTCTGTACGACTTGGTGGTGTGTGTTTTGTTTGTGGATTTTCATCTTTGTTGGATATAGGCCTAAAGTATTGATTTTTTAATTATAATTTGTAGAACTAAATCTTGTTTAAAGACTACACATTTTTGGGACTATTTAAGTGACATATATTCTCTTACTCTTGAGCTTGAACTGAAGCTGAAAGAGCTGTGGTCACAGTGCTAGTGCACCAGTGTGGCAGTGTTCCAGTGTGCCAGTGTATCAGTGTGCCTGTGAGCCAGTGTGTCAGTGCACCAGTATGCCAGTGTTCCAGTGGACCAGTGTGCCTGTGCTCCAGGGTGTCAGTGTTCCAGTGCGCCAGTGTGTCAGTGTTCCAGGGTGTCAGTGTTCCAGTGTGTCTGTGAGCCAGTGTGCCAGTTCGCCTCTGCGCCAGTGTGTCAGTGTTCCAGTGTGTCTGTGAGCCAGTGTGCCAGTTCGCCTCTGCGCCAGTGTGTCAGTGTTCCAGTGTTCCAGTGCACCAGTGTGTCAGTGTTCCAGTGCGCCAGTGTTCCAGTGTGTCAGTGTTCCAGTGTTCCAGTGCACCAGTGTGTCAGTGTTCCAGTGTGTCAGTGTTCCAGTGTGCCGTGCGGCTTAGCATATCATTGGGGGGGGAGTGGGGGGGGGGGGGGGGAGATCGATCTCCAAGACCAAAATCAGATCTCCAAGATCAAAACAGCACATTTCACGCCTACTCTCTTTATTTCCAAAGTTTCTAATATTGACTGATTATATCGATGATTTTATTGATTATCAAATCCAAATTTGACAGTTTATCCAACACCGGGGTGTGAGAATATGCATGTTATGCTCTTCTCTTCATCATGGCAGATTCACATTTCACAGATCACACAGCCAACTGCTGTAAAAGCACTGCTCCATGAGATTCCATGGCTTAAAATGCTTGTCTTTAGCTTCTTTAGTTACAATACAAATAGTTGTTTGTAAATTTAACATTACACTTACTGATTATGAATGGGCCTTTGTAGCTGTATTTTCTGTATTCCTGAGAGTAACACTGAAATTGCACAGTGACGGTAATGTAATTTAAATGTAAAACCTAAAAAGGTGAGAAATAAACAAAAACGAATCACTTTACACGATAAGAAGGATTAACCAGAATCAGAAGTAGACAAAGACTAACTATGTTTCAGCATTAATGCTAAAGGTTATATCTTCACTCTGTAACATATTATTGCAAAAACAGTGCCAAGCTCATTAGTGGCATCCACCTTGCAGGGCTACACAGAGGACACGCTCAACGATACACAATAAAAAGAATAATTGCCTACATGCTTATTAACAGTTAGAGTAGAGGAAATGTGTTTTGACTGTTGCAGGTTGGTCAGTTAATCTGAAAAATGCCAAAACATTCTACCTCTGTCTGGTTTTGTATAATTATCAACATCTGGGTGTTAATTATTTGTACATATTTTTCAGTATCGCATGTCACACATGACCATATAAGGCATCTAATGAATGGCTGCTTACTAATAAACTACGCACTGCTTTCCGATGTAAATATAATTAATTATAATTAATTAATTAATTTAATTAATTAAAATCAAACCATTTGTAAAGTGCAAATGTTCAGAAAAAAGCACTAATGAGTTCCTCATTACCAATGGTTTGACAAAGTTTTTTGGCTACAAAACGAGAGTAGCCCATTCTTAAAAATAAGGTAACTGTGATGTAGGTAACAATGGCGGTAAGAGGATTAGAACTTGAACAATAGAAGCATGTCTGTTTCAAACAATCTTCCTCGTGCATTTCTGCGTTAGAGGTTCCACTGTCCACTTTGACAATGTAACAGATGTCTCGCTAAACATCCAGCAAATAGTCATGTGCAATAGCTTGTCTACCCGATATGTGCATCTTTATTTGAATTAAGAGGGGCCGGGTTGAGATAAAAACACAATTTTTAGATACCAAATTAGCACAGCGCCAAACACATTTGTTCTCACGCTCCCTATTGCACTTTACAAGCCACGTTAACGCAAATGCAGACCGCGGAATGACCGACCTGACCAGGCAGAACACATTCCGTTTTCTCGGGGTGAAGTTAGCAGTTCCACTAGCGCCCTGGCATGAGTGCCCTACCTTTGTCACCAGCAGTGTAGCACCTGGGCAGGACACTGCCGTTGTACCCTCTAGCAAGGTACTTAACCTGAATCGCTTCAGTATATATCCAGCTGTATAAAAATGGATACGGTGTAAAAAAAAAAAAATGCTATGTAAAAGTTGTGTAAGTTGCTCTGGATAAGAGCATCTGCTAAATGCCTGTAATGTAAAATAGAGCTCTAGTCCTTTTAATAATTCATATTCTGTTAAATCAAAACTAAAAAACCTGAACAGTTAATAACAGTCAATAAAGCAATAATCGATATGATTTGCTTTGGTCAGCATATCTCAGCACTGTGCCAGGGGATAAAACTTCATGCCAAAGATGATTCATTTTGAGTGAATGATGCTGTAGGCTGCGTCTGGGTGGCCAGAAATAAATGAGGATTACAGCCTTCTTATGAGTGTCTGTGACACATTTATATCCGGCTTAATCCAGCAATGTTCATGTCCGCTGAAGAAATCTCTCATATCACAGAAAAAACAGATGCTTGCCACTTGCCAATTAGCTTTCTACAGTTCTGGCAGTATGAAAACGAAAAAAATAAAGAAGAAGTTAATGAACGTATTAAGGAATGAGAAGACGTCATGAATCCGTTCTTTGTGAATGGTTCTTATTGCTGTTCATAAGGTTTTAAAAATAAATGTTATTTCCAAATTACAACAGCTGACTTTCAATAAGCTCAACGATGAATCATGAGAAAAAAAACGAAAGAAGAAAAAGGGTCTGCCCCAGGATGCTCAAATGTGTATTAACGAACCAATCTTCTTCTCAAACTGCCTCTGCGGTGACCTCAGCTACTGCGCCATTGGCTGGCTGCTCTGAAATAGCCGTGTCCACCCGTGGGGTAATGTATCCGCTGTGATTTCTTGGTGACTGTGCCCCAGTGCTAGTAACTGCGGGGGAGAAAAGCTAACTGCCGTTTATTTTTATAGCAAATACAAGACAATTTGAAAAAAGGGACTCCTGATATAAGATGAATTTCTTGAGATATTTATGATTTTATATCAAAAGATTTCTTGTTGATTTGCGCTGAGTGATGGAAACTTGTTTTATGATGTAGGTAATTTATCCAAAATGTGCAATTTGGAGAAGAGGTTTTGGAACACCGAAAGGACACCTGTGCCCCATATTGGGAAAACCCAAGAAAACCCAATTTCAGCTTTACAGCTTTTGTTATCTGAAATTTTGTCCAGTGGTGGGAAACATGTTGGGAATGAACTGTGTACAATAATCATTAGCTCATGTAGATTTAGTGAAATAATCCATAGAGCAAAAAAAAATTCAAAGACAATTTTTGTGTGTTTTGCATTTTTACGAACATTGTGTACATTCTGATTCTTAGTCTTGATGATACCCTTGTGCCCTTCAAATAATGGCATGTGCTCTTCTGTGTGTTACCACAAAGTTATCAGTCTTTATTTAAGAGTGGCGCAAACCAGGTGGAAATTGCATTTTTAAGTGCTTGGGGTTATGAGGTTCAACACATCAAAATACAGAACATCACCAAGTCCCTGGACTATTTATTCACTGTGCGGAATGCATTAACTCAAAAAACATTTTAATGGTCAATTATATTGTTAGCACATGAAACGGCTTTTACTTGTGAAAACCTATTTTACCTTAAAATTTACAATTTAGTCATTTGCAAGATGCGTACATAAGTGTGTTTCACATTTTCAGCAAACACCACCAGGGCGAGAGAGCACTAGAGCAAAGTTACAACCACACAAGTGTCACTGTAAAGGTGCATGCTTCATGATGTGTGAGATAAAAGATAAAAGGACGGGCTGGTTAGTTTGTTTTTTTATTAAATAGAAGCATTGAGGTGTAGTCTAAAAAGGTGGGTTTTCTGATGCTTGTGGAAAACAGCCGATAAATCGACTTTCCTGACTGACTGGGGAAGGTTGTTCCACCATTGGTGGATGAGGGCAGAAGAGAACCAATGCTTGAAAAGAGGGAGCAGCCAGCTGGTGTGAGGACGCCCAATCATTCTTACGATAATCACTGTCTTATGATTGGAGGAGGCAACACCATTTTCAGCTTGGTGTGCCAGTTTGAGTTATTTGAGTTGGAACGTGGATAGCCACCGGAAGCCAGGGAGAGGTATTCAAAAGTGGTGTGGCATGTGTGAATTTCGGCAAGTTGAAGACCAAGACCGCGAAGACCATTCTGGACCAGCTGCGGTGGCCCAGGACTAAGACAACTTATTCTGCTTATCAAGGTCTTGATTGAATATCATGATTAGTTAATTAGTTGAATCAGGTGTCATTGGGCTGGACTGAAACAAAAACCTGCACCCACATCGACCCTTTTCAAATAAGATTCGACACCCTTAGATAGCAGAGATAACTTGGACCGAGTGATTTAGTGTTAATAGAGAAGAGGAGAGGACTAAGCATTGAGCCCTGTGGGATGCCGGGGGGGGGGGGGGGGGTGAAAAAGGATGGAGCCCTCACTCAGCGAAGAGCCTCTGCGCCTGGTTAGATCTGAAACGCGATTGATTGGGGTCAAGGAGTCTTATTCTGTGGGAGATGGAGGAGGGATGATTGCAGACTGCACTCAAGAGTTTTAAATAAATGTGTGGGGAGTGAGACAGCTGAGTGAATCTGTACATCTGCTGGGTTCGGAGTGGGTTTCTGGAGGAGAGGAGTACTGATTGGAAGAAGGGGCTGGAATAGGGTCAAGAGAATAGGTAGTGGAGTGGATTTGGAGTTAGAGAGGGGTGAGAAGGAGGATGGGAATGTGGGAGCTTGTAAGGATCATAGGGTTAGTAGAGAGGTGGAGAGAGATGGCCGTAAAGTGCTGGTTGGAAATGAGAAGTGGTGCTTTCATGGGCTTTGGTGTAGAGTAGCACCTGCTGAAGATAAGGCCTGGTTGGTTTCTGGCCTTCAGGGTCGATGGGGACCTGGCAGCCGTGAGACTGGAGGAAGGTAATGGAAGCTGTGGCCGGGGAGGTGTGCATCTGAAGGCGTCACTAAGAAGGTCACTAAGAAGCAAAGCAGAGGCACCGTCTTCAGGGAAGAGGCTTAGCAGGGCATCGAGCTCCTCCAGGAAGGCCCTCCAGTGGACCACAGGGCACAATGTAGATCTAGAGTATGAAACGGTAAAAGGTACAGTGACGGCGTGGAATTCAAAATGGCGGAAGGAGAAGGAGACACACTGCGGAAGGTCTGTGAGATGCCTGGGGTTGCAGGAAAAGACAGGGGCCGAGGAGAGAGAGATGGGAGTGCGATCCACGTTTCCGGGACGACCAGGAGACTGAGATCCCTAGCTAGGAGACCTGGACTGAGGTGAAGTGTGCTGGCACTTCCTGAGGCCTGCTGCAACAGCATGATTTAGAGAAAAGGTATTGCATTTGAGGTCCTGTGTTTGTATTAAGATAATGTGATTGTAAAGCTGGAGACAGGTAAACAGATTCTCTAAACTAATTACATTTACATCATGTGGGAGACGCTCTTGTCCAGAGAGACTTACAGAAGCGCTGTAAACTTCACTACGACAAGGCAGTTTTGCATCCGCATATTAGCAAGTGAAATAAATTACGCAATTAGTTCTAGGTTGTTTTTTTTGGTTTTTATTTTTTTGAAAAGGAAAGTGCAATCAGCGTGGTAAGCTCACAGTCTCTTGTGACAATCAGATATCAGGCCGCACATCCTGTTTCCTGGATTTTCAGTTTTTATTTGCATTAAGGTAGATCCCTATGGGAATATGTCTGTTTTATTGAATCGCCTGTCTGATTGAATTGGATATTGCCTTAAATATGGGCCAAGTGCATCTAGGGGATTGACTATATCAAACCCAGATGTCTGTTTCACAATAAGCACCTATGCATCACTAACTAATTTTACATGCTGCCTAATATTCCATCAATAAACCAAAATAATGTTCTTTCTGAATGAATCCCCTTCATATAAACATTCCAGTATAATAGAGCTCATTCTGAATGAATGATCTGACATCTGTAATAAATCATTCAATACGAGAACATCAGAATAATAGGCGTTGAATTGCTTATTCTGATCACATACATATTCAGAGTAACTAAACGTTTAATGTGCATTCTCTTCTGAGAAGTCATGTTAAAGTTTTGTTTCCATTCTGCATTGGAAAACTCATGTAGTGTAGCTCTGCACCAACTTTAAGGGGGTGGGGTAGACTGCAGAATCTCAGCATGTACATATGATATGAAAGCCTCTGAGTATGTCAGCTTTTTAATTTCAATGGTGGGATGATGGTTTCTTGTGCCTGACTAATTTGAGAAAATATGGAAATTTCCGCCGTATTGAAAAGTTCAGAGAATGCAAAGACTGGAAGGACAGCCTGCGCAAGTTAAAATGATTCAGTTAGGATTTATGTGCTTAGACATGTGAACGGGTGACCCACCGCAGTCTGTGATCAGTGCAGTTGGTTTGCAATGTGCATTGGCTATGAAGTGACTGAATATGTAGACATAGTCCCAGATGAGTTATTTCACAGCATCGCAGTCACATTTGTTTTAGTTACATGTTTTACTGCTCCATAATTTCATTTATGTACTTCAGCTTATTTCGGTTTCTACAGAAAGCAGTCATTTTATTTCATTTTTTTTAACCGAATGCTGGAGCAGTATCTTGCTGGAAGTTTAATTTTGAATGTTTCTTTTCTGAAATTGTATGATGTGGTGGTGATTGCATATGGGAGACGGTAATTAGTCATGCAGTTATAGGGGTTAGGCTGCATTCCAGCTCGGTCTCTTTAAGCTGGTCTCACAGACTGGGACCCCGATAAGGAAGGAAAAGGACCCAAAAACGAAAGGAAAAGGGTCTTTTCATGTCTCCTCTTTGTATTGTTATCAGTTGATAAAACCAGGCTCCAAATGGCAAATGCAAAGCTAGTGGCAGTCAGTGAGCTGTGCCTTTTTATGACTCATTATTTTACTTCATTTGAAACATTTTTAATTACTGTATTCCTCCCTCCTGGGGAACAGCATAACAGAACGGCTCCTTTACTATGGGAATATCCAGTTTTTTTGGACTGGCTAAATGCAATAGAGTTTTCTGTGTTGTGGCCGTAGAAAGACAGGTTTGGAAAGGAACATGGCTTTCTTCTTTTCTATGTTTTGGTAAATCGCTGTGTTCACGCTTATGCTGCTGGGAACGCAGTTAATGCGCGCATCGCTGATATTTTTTCTATACTCTCGGTTACACATCGCTGCATATTGCTGCAGAACGGAGTCCTGCATTTGCCAATTAGGTAAACGTTAGCGCGAAACCTCTGTCTCGGTGTAAGACCGTGCGCTCACAGGGCCGAGCGAGGCCTTATCTCCCAGCCTCGGAACAGGGCAGCCGTGCATTTACATATAAAATGCACTCGCGAGTATATCCTTTGACGGCCGCTGGCATTTATATTGTTATCATTGTCAGCCTAATCGACTGGGGGATGTCAGGGTGCGCCGGATGCTCTGAATGGACTTGTCAAATGATATATATTTTACGGGAACGATGAGCTGGCTGCTCCGGAGTCTGGCCACGTCGGCGCGCTCTCCGCGGCTCGCCGAATCTAAGGGCAACGAGATTTACGATCGCCACAGACCGCGGCGGCCCCCGCTTCGCGCGCCGAGCCGAGTGGTCGCCGTGCCTTAACGCGATCCTGTGCATTCGAGCGCGCTCCCTTCCATCGCGTCGATGCATCATTTAGCCTCTGGGAAGCAACCGTCGATATTGGTGAGGGGGGAAAAAAAAAAAAAAAAAAAAGCTGAAATGAGATTATTTTGTCTTCGCTTTTATAAGACGTCCTTTTAAAAGTGTTGACAAATGGCATGTAGGCCTATACCCGACACATCTGACAGGTAATGACAAATAAAGAATTAAAAAAAGCTGTTTATTTTTAAAGTGTGTGGCGAGTTCTCCGATGTGAGCGCAATTTTACGAATCGTGACGGTTGGCAACAAATGCATTCTTTAAAAGCATGTGTTGTTAGAAGCGGGCATTTTGCTGGGAGTGAGCGTTCAGAATTTGTTCTGCTTTTATTTCCCGGCGCACTACCCTCTCGCGGCGCTGAACTCGCTCGCCTTAACGCCGCTCAGGGAGAAAGACGTCGGCCATTAAAGGAACGGCGCTTCTGCGGAGAAGCCGATGCCATTAGCGCGCGCGCTCTCCGCCCGCTTTCCACTCAAACATACTCAGCCAGGCCGCATTTCACGGACCGCCAGGCTAAATGGGCAGCGCCTCAAAGCCGGTGTTTCATGGGGAGTCCGTGCTTCCTACACGAGAATGATTGCGGTCTCCGGGTAATTCGTTAATTCCGCGGTCGACGTCCAATGAAAAGCACTGACGAATGGGGTGCTAATGGAGGACGTTAGCGTTCGATAGCCCTCAGAGCTGCGCCGTTACATATTAGCACGAGCACTTACTGCTTGCGCGCTCACACGCCAGACCCTGCATTATGCAGGCAAGCGTGCGGGCGAGGCGGTCGGAAGCCTCGGATTCAGTCAAACGCAGCGGCCCGCTTTCAGTGAATGCGTAATTCGGCTAATGAAAACACTGGACCTGTCCGATACTCTCTGAGCTGTGTTCATCAGCGGGGAACATGGCGTCCGAGCCTCAGGTTCTGCCTGCGTCTGTGCGGAACGGGAACCCGACAGCATTATGACCTCTTACCTGCACACCACCATTACACACCTTATATTGTTTTACTTCTTTATTTTATTGAGGATAAGTCATGTTCCCACAGTACAGTGATAGCAGCAACATATAGCTCAATGAGTGAAATATTTTCAGTTAAACAAGATTCATGTGTCATAATGTCTATAATAGCAAAACTGGTCTTGAGCATTTTTGTCTGGTGTGTTACACTTCCTAAATAGATGATAGATTTCCTATATGTACAGATATAATGGCTTTCAATACGAATCAGCAGTCGTGTACAATGGCTTACGCTTACATCACTCTTGATCAGCTGGCTTGCTGGCCCTACCGTCATTCTAAATGCTTCCAGACGCTGTCTGGAACAGATTCATAATCCATTCTGCAGGCATTAGCGACCTCCTGAATCTGCCTGAGGTGCAGGCAAAGATACAACTACTAGCCTTACTCTCCGGTGTATTCTTTTTGAAAAGAGTTTCCTAGATTGTGTGTGGCAGAAGTCTCAGGTGATTTTTCTAAGTAATGTTGGGTAGCATATAATAGTATTAGGAAGAGTCAATAGTTGTGACCAACAAGTGGCCAAGTTCAGAAATAAAATCTACCAGCGAGAAAAGAAAAAAAAAAACCTCATCGTGTTAAATATTAGTTCTTTCCACATCGCCCATGCGTTTCTCAAAAGTACAGTAGAAGGTGACATTGTATAAGTGTTATATACTGCTCCACCTCAGGGGGCAATAGAGGACAGGTGGAGGCTGATGTGGCTGCAGGGGACCTTCGCTGTCAGTAAAGGGAGCTTTGTTCGTCTGCAGGCGTAGCTGCCTGTGAGCAGGCGGTAGGCTGCACGTGCGTACTGCCTCCCAGGTCACCTTGCGTGGTCTGGTGTTGTCACATCTAACTGAGGTCACACCGCAGGGATAATTTAACAGTGCAGGGCAGCAGCTGACTCCGCTCTGCTTCATGCAAAAACATGCCACCTGTATGTGGGCATACGCACATTTTCTACTGCTGTGAGTTTGACCCAGAGACCATGCTCGTAGCACGTGGACCTCTTCATACATGGAATTCAGAAAAAAATCATTGTAAAAGTAAAAAATGACTGAAATAAAGATTCGAAAAAGATTTAGTTCTCCAGTGGGAAGAGAGATTTGAGGGTAGGCTTTTCATTCAGGTCTAAGTCTCAGAATGAGAAAAACACTCCTTGGAACCGTGCCTTTCTAAAATAGCGATAGTCTTTGCGCCATTTTCTTCCTGCTTGCAGTTAAGGCAGCTCTGTGGCAGGGTGTAGCAAGGTGTGGCAGTGCTGTGGTGGGTCTGTGGTAGGGTGTGGCAGGCTGTGGCAGGAGGTGGCAGTGCTGCAGCAGGTTGTGGCAATGCTGTGGTGGGTCTGTGGCAGGCTGTGGCAGTGCTGTGGCAGGGTGTGGCAATGCTGTGGTGAGCTGTGGCAGGCTGTGGCAGTGCTGTGGTGAGCTGTGGCAGGGTGTGGCAGTGCTGTGGTGGGTCTGTGGCAGGGTGTGACAGGGTGTGGTGGGTCTGTGCCAGGGTGTGGCGGGCTGTGGCAGTGTGTGGCAGCGCTGTGGCAGTGCTGTGGCAGGGTGTGGCAGCGCTGTGGCAGGGTGCGGCAATGCTGTGGTGGGTCTGTGGCAGGGTGTGGCAGGGTGTGGTGGGTCTGTGCCAGGGTGTGGCGGGCTGTGGCAGGGTATGGCAGTGCTGTGGCAGGGTGTGGCAGCGCTGTGGCAGGGTGCGGTAATGCTGTGGCAGGCTGTGGCTGTGCTGTGGCAGGGTGTGGCAGTGCTGTGGTGGGTCTGTGGCAGGGTGTGGCAGGGTGTGGCGGGCTGTGGCAGGGTGTGGCAGCGCTGTGTCTGGGTGTGGTGGGGCTTAAATGGCACAGTTTCCCTCCGTCCCTGCTTCGGTTTTCATACTCTGAGCCGTTAGTCAGATGAGAGCTTGCTCGGCTGGGCCCGTATGGTTTTTGATGCTTCATAAAAGAGCGTTAGATTGACCCTCTTTCGACTTATTTAAGTGTGTACGCCTCCTGAGTGCAATAAATATCACCTTTTAAAAAGAAGGATTTTACAGTGGCATAGGCGTGAAGGTAAGCCACACACCCCTTCCATCAAGCCCCATGTCAAGCGTCCTTCCATACCTCAGTCTGATGATGTAAATTTATTTGGGGCTCAGGCTGGCTCTAGGTGTTTTTTTCTGTGAAGTAACCAGGTCATTCAGGGATGAACCTGGAGACCTTGCTCTGTAAGCCACTGTTGCTAAACAGCCTACCTTCAGAAAAGTGATTTCTTTTTGTTGTGTATTCAAAGTATTACTCTCGGTTTCTGAGATGGTTTGCCACAGGAGGTTGTGTGGTAGGGCATGGCATACTTTACCACATCTCTTTCTCATTTATGTAGCACCATAGTTCCAACATTTATGGATCTGAATCAGAATATAGATTAGCGTACCTTAGAGTTGGTTGTCTGTTACTACCCATGGATGCATTCTGTATGTAATGTTTATGAATCCCTGACCTTTCAGTGATGCGTGCAAGTTTTAAAATGGCCGATTTGTTTCCCTAGGTGGAGTAAACTAGAGATTTGAAATAAAATGATCCATAAACCACCTGGTTTGGGCAACTCTCCGGTCCTGACAGGCGAGATCTTCACATTGGCTCGGATTCATTACTTCAATTTGGCCTAGCCCGTGGCTAACCGCACGCGTGTGAAAAATTAGTTCATCTCTATTCCTAATGACATTGGAAGTTTGGTGTGAAGCATCGTTGAAGAGAAGTGCCTCACTGCTGAAAATTGGATTTCTTTGCTGCTCTGGTATATAAAAGCAATAAGTTAACATTGGGAACTAAAACAAGGGTGATAGAAGCGGCTCGCGCCCCATCCTTCTTCCAGCTTTATCACAAAATGGCCTGTAATTGCACTTTATGGATTTGTTGATAGATACATGCCCAAAGTAAAGATCTGTTGATAGCAGCTGCTCTTACAAATCTTTCCGAGTTGTATTTTCATCTCTGCTGGGGCCATGCTGAATTAATTTTATATTTTCGATTCGGTGGGCATTATTCTCTAAAGCATTTCAGAGTAACGTGTCTGCTGTTTTTTGGGGATATTTTCTATTGAACTGTGAAATCCGTGTGGCCAGAATGACATTGTATTGCATAATATCAGATTTGCTATTCTGCTAGGAGAAACAACAAACGAACAAAAAAACACCTGTTTTCCTTGGCAACTACACACGTATCCCAGCAATTTATGAACTTGCATAAGAACTTACATAAGAACTTATGTTCTGTTGGTTATTCATAGGTACTTAATGAGTGCACATTCATAAAGAAAGAAGAAAAGGTCTTTTCATCATGGCGTCTTTATCTGGAATTTTTGAGTCGATAGCATTGTGTTATTGAAGCATCTGGTGTGACACCGTGCTTGCTGCTGAATCGCACTCTTTTCAGTTCAGTGTTTTACATTTTTATGGGATTAGCTACGTTTCCAGGTCCCTTAAATAGCAGAATCCTGTCAGTAATTAATGAACTATTCTTCCTTAAGAACCTAATTAATGTGGACCGTGACAAAGCCAGACGTGCTCTGAGAACGCGGCCAGTCACAAAATGGCCGACGCAGGGGTGGGCAGTCTGCTCCGGAAAGCGCCGGCCGGGCGCCGGCTTTTGTTGCAGCCCAGCGCTACGACACCCGATCCGACTAATTAACTAATCACGGTCATCAATCACGAGCGTGCGGAGCGTGGAGCGGGTGGCCTGTGAGCGAATAGGCCGGAGTTAATCCGTAGCTGAGGGATGGATGTCTTAGGCGCGGTAAAGCCAGCAAATATTAACCTTCTCCGGGCAAAGGGTGCCAGTTTAAGACAAATCGTCCTTTTACGGTCATCCTTTATCGCTATTGTGCGGTGTCCAGGAAAACCTCAGCACACAGCCGCGATGTCCGACTGTTTCTTTTCAGAGGGCTGTACTGTCTTAAAGAAACCAGTGTATCGGACTGCTCTGAAGGTCTGTTATGTTCTTTTGTTATGCTGCTAGAGTCTAATTATAAGATTCAGTTTCAGCAGTTGGAAGATGGAAGATGTCCTGGAAAATCAGTTCATGCACTAGATAATGTATTATGTGTTTTCAGACATCAATGCTTTGTTGCATTGCACAATTAGGGCCATTGATCCATACTTGCTTTATTTAAGAGGAAAGGCTTGACAATGTTAGCCCACTGCCATGTACTGCTGGAACAAAATTTGAAATTCAATAACAGGTAAAGCAGTTTGCCTGATGGATGTCCGAGTTTGTTGAAGTAACATTTTTGTATGGCATGTGCAGCTTTTTAGTCTAAAACTTTAAAAAGCGCAGCAGTGATTGGATTGAGATTCTTTCTAATTGGATGGTTAATTCGGAGGGAGCCAGCCTATGCAAAAATACTGACTTATTGTCATTAAGCACTGAAACGCTAGATTTCAACCTGACACGTCACAGCATATGCTGCTGGTTGATACAGCATTGCATCTTTACATCATGCGCAAGAACATCTTACCAAGCTACACAATAATACAAAAAAGTACAATATATGAGAATATATGAGGTAATAATCTTTTGGCATATACATGCAATGTTCAGACATTAAACACAACAGATATGATTTTTTTTGTCTGTAAATGTTGGAGATGATGCAAAACTGAAGGTTAGATTCACTTTCACATAAAGTGTTCAGTTTTATTACAGGACAGAAATGACCGTCCTCAAGTGAATTTGTGTCCATGTTATCATGCCCCGAGGAAAGGTCCTTAAAGAGGCTCTCTGCCCGCCATCGGAAAATAATCAAGAATAAATCTATAGCGCTTTAAGCGTTAGCGCTTTCTTCCTGGTCTTCTTCTGGAGCGTAGGCCCTCTCTGGGCACGCGCTGCCACCCCTTTGCCCCCCCCGTGCTGTTTGATTACAGTGAGGCTATCCTCGCCGGCCTGCTCCCACCTCTCAGTGTCTCAGACGTGGGGTTGCAGCAGCGGCCGAACCTCGCTCAGCAGCTCCTAATAGAACGGCTCTGTTCTGCAGGCCCCCGGCAGCAGATGGCTAGCCGGTCACTCCTATCGCCCCCGATGCCCAAAGATGATAAATGGAGCATCCTTCCTGGTAGGACTCCGTATGTTTCCCCCCCCCCGCAACCCCCCAACCCCCACCTTACCCCACTCCATCACCGCGCGTCAGTCTCGCCTCCTGCCGAGAGGCCAGGTAGCGCGGAGTCCAAACAAAACGCTCAAACTCAGCCTGTTAGCGTTAGCGAGCGGCCTCCGCGCTGACAGACCCGCGCGGTCGTCCTGCGAGCGTACGCCGCTCGGGCAAATATGCACGCGGGTCGCATCCGTCACCGTGATAGGCCGATGCGAACCGTAGCGACACCGGAGGCTGGCGTTGGGCTTCGGTTGGCGGTCCGTTGAGCTACGGCTGCCGTATCCAATTACAGCCGGTCCCTGATGCTGCTGAACAGCTTAATCTTGTTGTCTCGCCATAAATATGTTTGAGGTCCCCCAGCTCGGTGTGGGCAGCGAGCGCGGTAAGTATCTGAGCACGGTGCTGATTGGTGGCTTTGAGGACCATTGGGGAGCTTCCACAGCGCACCGCAGTTGCTCAAACATATGTTTTTTTTTTTTTTTTTTTGGGAGAGATTTATTTTTCACTTGAAACTAAAACGCCGCGGTTGTGTCTGCTTTTCCGCGCTCCAGTTCTGCTGCGAGACGCGGTGATTACGTTGCCATGGCTCCGGGCGATTACCTCGCGAGTGACCCGCGCGCAGTCGGAACGGGAACGGCGAAGCGCGTCAGTCGCGTATTAATTTGATCCCGTCTCTGTCTCTCCCCCCCCCCGTGAGTCCTTTCGTTCCCCATCCCCCCCCCCACGCCACGCCGCGTTCTCGCGGGGCCACGCGAACCGTCTTTGTAGCGCCAGCTAACGTTTAGCACGCCCTGACCACTGCGCGGAAACAGACGCGTGATTGGCTGAGAGTAACGGGTCGACGCTTCCTCCGCTCCTCTCTGGGGTGAGAGCGCACGCAGAGGCGTGCTGTGGCCAGCCACTGGGGTTCAGGATGAGGTCACAGCAGGAAAGGTGCGAGCTGAAGGCTGAGAATCATCATCCAGCTGAGTGTCTTTACTTATACACAGAAATATGGGAGGTAGATGCGCCTGTTTCCCTTTATGATTATTATCTTTGAAGTGTCTCACATGGACTCTTACACCAAGGCTGTGAAACAGCTGCTTTCAGCCTTATGGTCATAAAGACACGCAGTTTTCACGTGAAGTCATGAAATACTGACAGTGGTACAAACTGTAGAGCACAAACACGGTTGAACCTTATGGTCATAAAGATACGCAGTTTTCATGTGAAGTCATGCAATACTGACAGTGGGACAAACTGTAGAGCACAAACACGGTTGAACCTTATGGTCATGAAGATACGCAGCTTTCATGTGAAGTCATGAAATACTGACAGCTGTAGATCAGAAACACGGTTGTATTAATTGCAAATGAGGTCTTAAAGTCAATGGGATATCAGACATTAAGGTCAACAGGACTTCCTTGTAAAATGAAGAATAAATAAATTAAAAAATAAAACTGGAGGAAGTGCATTGCAAGGATGAAATAAAGCATGGAAGGAAAAAGCCACTCTTCTCCATCTTCATTGCTTCAGTGTTTCAGAAATATACTGTAGGCCTGTTTTATAAATAAAATGTGGTTTGTCAATGCTATCCTGAGTTACTTTTTTACACTTTTTTCCTTTTATATCTTTTTTAAATTATATTTTTACTGATATGGTGAAATTGTTCAGTATTACTTGGTTCCACAACCTGCTCATTTAGCACTTGGATGATCTGTGGTAAATTTAGACTTCATACCTTCTCATTGTCATGTAACAGCTGAGTTATGTGTTTCATTGATTTAAATGGATAAAATACAGATATACCTGTATGCAAGCAGAGAATTCAAGGTTTTTTTTTCTGTCCAACATAGCCAGTAGACAGGGGAACTGTCCTTAAACCTGTCTCATTTCAAAATGCCATTAGGGCAGAAGCAGGGAAAATGGCATTACTTTTTACCTCTTTATTACCCATGACAGGTGTGTATGTGTGCGTGTGTGTGTGTGTGTGTGTGTGTGTGTGTGTGTGTGTGTGTGTGTGTGTGTGTGTATGTTTGTGTTTGTGGGGTGGTGCGTACAGTATTTGTGGAGGTGTATGTTGTGTGTGTGTGTCGGGGGTGGGGGGGGGGAGTGGTGGGGTTTGTGTGTGCACGTGCGCGAATGTGATTGTGTGTGTGGGAGTGGGGGGTGTGCACACGTGCAAGTGTATACGGGTGTGTATGGGTGTGCATGTGTTCATGTTCACTGACCTGTTGCATCCCTGGCGCAGTAAGCACGCTGCTGCGTTACTCTGCAGCACTTTGCGCCGGGTGCAGATGAAGAGGAAAGCGTATCAACGCTGTCCGCTGAGGCGCGGGATGGAGGGGTGTAGCGGCTGATAAACCGCCGCTGCGATTAGGAGCAGCGCAGGCTCCTGATGACTTCATAAATCACGCGATCGGGCCCGGAACGCCGCGTACGCGCGCGTCACCGTTGCCCCGAGCGTAGGCCTGCCGCCCGGAGACCGCGCCCTCCCAGCGCTATAGGTCCGGGACGGCCGATTCAGCCCCGGCGGGTCCGTGCGGGGCGCGCAGTCCCGCTAACATCCATCAGCCTGATCGCGGGTGTCTGCACCCTCCCCCCCTCCAGCCTGTGGTCTGTGGCACCAGACTGACTGATGGGAATACGCTGACTCTCGCCGCAGTCTGCAGAGAGGCCTCTGGGCCCGAGCGTTCAGGGTCGGGCGGGCCCCGCGTAATTCTTCTTCCTGTTTGATTCATGAACTCCTTTTTTTACCGTTTCTGGTCGCAAAGGTCATGTGTCAACACCGGGAAAGTGTAATATTGTGATCATAAAGCCCCGGTGACTGACGGCGGGGACGCGTGTGCCACCCTGTGCTTTACTCCAGTTTTTCGGCAGTAGTGCTGTGATCTGCGCCAGGCAGCCGGACTCCTGTGAGTTTGAAGATTAAGAATAAAGGCGAGTCAGGCCAGGATCATTTTCCCTTAGCACTCCCATCTCATAAACCTCATCTTTCTTCGCTCTCCTTCATTACAGTTCATTCAGATATATGGCAGAGGAAGACCCATTCAGGGACATGATATTAAAAAAAGGACAGGGATTAGAAAGTAATGATATCAATCTAAACCACCAAGGCCTTCACAGACTACATTTCCCTGCATTCCCTGCAGCAGAGTGAGAGTTTTACAGACACGTGCAGTTATGCTGAAAATACATACGCATAACTCGCTTTTCACTTATCTTACACAGCGTGTACGCATATGGAGTCATTTCCTTAATAAAATACATTTCGACCGCCTTTGGAATACTGAGTATGGAATTTTATCTCAGGGCACTGGTGACATATTTTAACCCCAACAAATATAATTTTTTGTGGACTGAGCTACTACTATTCCTCTAGATTAAGTTAAGTTGGAGTAAGTATTTATCTTATTAGCCAGTGTAATGTGGAGTTTGTAGCTGTGCTGAGTACATAACGTACATAACTGTCACGTTCATTTTGGAATGGACGGCTAGGGGGTGGCGATGTTATGTCATCAGACAGGATTGGGTAGACAGCTGTCTGTCAAATTCGCTGTTGACCTGGTCACGCCCCTTTTGCTGGTCTGAGGTATTAGAAAGAGGAGAGGCAATTATTGAGCCACTTTTCTGTGTCTGCATGACTGGTACAACTGTACGCTGGGCTCAGTTATTTAGCTTCGCTAATAATATACACCGTTTTTCAAACAGCACAAACACAGTGCGTGGCGTATTACTCTGATAAGCGTGCTTGTTAGCTTCAGGAGTGTGCGCTCTGGGTTTTAAGGGACTGACATCCTTTCCGTTCTCTGAGCAGAGAATCAATGAGCGGCTACATTAGCTACATTATGGCTACATTAGCCGAGCCACTTGCAGCACGAGGCTCCAACCCCCCGGCGGTCCCTTCCGAAACGAAGGGGAACGCTGGGTTACTCGCCTCCCCGCGTCTCCCTGAAAGAGGAATGGGCCGCGGCCGCTCGCTCCCCCACGGGCGTCCGACATAGAAAAAGAGCCTGATTAGCGGCCTCTCTCACCGCTCATAGCTCACGCCAGCGGAAGGGACGGGCCCGTCCCCGCGGCAGTTTCGAGAGGGAGCGTTGCCTGGCCAACCAGCCACGCGAGATGGAATATCCCGCCCTTCTTGCCGTCCGTCTCTCTTTAAGGAAACCATGGTTACGCAAGTAACCCTTCATTACTTTGCGCTCTGTGTTGCACCGGTCCCTCCGTCCGCTCTCGCCTAGCAGGTACTTACGGTTTTGCGTGTTTTTGCGATGATTAGTCACTTTCTGTTTGATTGCTTCACTAATTAGCCCGGAGCTTTGATAGCGGGGCTGTTTCAGTTACCATAGCAGTGACATTTATTAATCAGCTGAGCTGCGGAGTGGAAGGGTGCCTTCATTTAAAAAATTAGCAGTACGTGGCGTTACTTAAACAGAGCAATCACGCAGCCTTTTGCAGTGCAACAGCAGCTGCGGTGGCAGTCTCGTCCAGACGAAGACTCGGTGAGATGAGGTCAAGGGAGCTCACTGTGGGAGTCCATCTTCTGCATACCTCCATACGTCTGCACGTGACGCATTCTCTTATAAAGGCATAGTTCTGTTATTGTTCTACGTTGGCGTAAGTTAGCTAACGTTTAGCGCTTTATTGAAGTCATGCTCGCTGTCCTGGGAATATTAGCTAGATCTGGCTCTGGTGCTCATAGCTTTGATGGGTGTGCTTTATGTTCTAGTTCTGAAAGCTTTGGATAAGAGCATCTGCTAACGTAATGTAATCCGTTGCTCCACATTGTTATAAAAGTTTAGGCACCCTTTATTCATACTGTAAGTTCCAGGGTGGCGTGGTTGAATTGGAAGCATCTCTGTGGTGACTACTGTCTACATTGTTGGCTGCATTGGAAACATCTCCTTTATGATGTTTTCAGAGACTCACTAGTCCAGAGTCGTCTTTAAAGTAATTATTGCCCTGAGCACACACATTTACCCTATGTAATACTGGAGCTGAGTGCACCCATCCCTGAGTTGAGCTGGTTTTAATTTTGAGTTCCAGAGCCTGAAGGATGAGCCTTAGAAAAGGCACTCAGTCATTGGTGTATCATTAATAGTCATCTTGCCTAATCATGGGGCGGCACCTCCCAGCAAGGTCCCAGGTTCGAATCCCTACCAGGGCTTTTCTGTTTGGGGTTTGCATGTTCTCCCCGTATGTGTGGGATTCCTCCGGGTACTCCAGTTTCCTCCCACAGTCTAAAGACATGCAGGTTAGGAGGCTCTAATTGGAGACTCTGAATTACCCATAGGTATGATTGTGAGAATGAATGGCGACTGGATCCTGTCCAGGGTGTATTCCTACCCATGCATGTTGGGATAGGCTCCCCCTCTCCTCCTGCAATGCTGATCAGGAATAGGCAGGTTAGATTCTGGATGGATGCCTCATCATTTTCAAACTACCTTTAACAATATACTCCCTTTAAACTGAATGACTGTATGAACTGTGATAAGGTCATCTATCACATTAAATTTGTGGGTAGCAGTAAAATAAATGCAGTACAGTTTTCTCTGAAATTGACAATGTATATTTGTTTATGTGTGTGAGTCTGTATGTGTGCACGCATGTGCATACTCATAGATGTGTGTATGTCTGTGCCTGTGTGTGTATGTGTGTGGTGTGTGTGCGCATGTGCTCGCGTGCGCGTGTGTTTGGGGGGCAATGAATTTTATTTCAGTGACAAATGGAAGTCGCACACACCTCTCTCGGTTTGGGGAAATACTCATGAACAGAGCGCAAATCAAATTCAATTATATTCTTTTGCCAACCGGCTGGTTAAATTATGTATAACTTTTTAATTGGCCGTGCTCAGAGTGGACCAAGATTTTTAATTTGTTTTACAGTAAAAAAAAATCTGTGACTGTGGCCTCATTCCAGAGGTCATATATTCCACCAGCAGGGGGCATCGAGGCAGCAGGTCTGCCTGATGATGTCCTCTGCTCCTTCATGGATAACGGAGAAGCAGATTGTTCTAAGACTTGTCTAACTGCGGTAGAGCACGCCCAACACAGATACCCACATTCAAACCAACCAACCTAATGCTTACTGAGGATCCACTCTGTGCTGCTTGAGGAAATTAAGTGCTGCTTAAACTCTCAGATACACGGACCTTATAAAAAAAGTCAGATTACAGGAATTAAATTGCTATTAAATGGAAATAACAGGGTCGTTACTCTCTTACCTTTGGTTTGCTACCTTAAATTAGTGTTTTTAAAATAAAATAAGCTAATTGCCCTGCTGCCTGGCTTATAGGCCTATGTCAGTTCTAAGCCAGCGTTATATAACCAACATACATGTAACACACAATTCCTATTTGATCAGTCTGTTGCATATGCTGTTACTTTCTATCCCAAGGAAATACAAAATATGTCACTAATCAGGTTACCTTAGTGCCAGAGGTAAACCAACATGTTCTTAGTTAACTGTACATTACATAACATCAATAATACATAATAGTGGCGGGGCGGCACGGTGGTGCAGTGGGTAGCACTGTGTTCGAATCTCAGCCTGGGCCTTTCTGGAGCTTGCATGCTGTCCCCGTGTGCTTGTGGGTGAGTGAACGATGTGTGTGACCCGCGATAGATTAGCGTCCTGTCCAGTGTATAATCCTGCCTCTCGCCCAATGCACGCTGGGATAGGCTCCTGTACCACCTGCAACCCTGACCAGGATAAGTGGGTACAGTTAATGGATAGATGGATAGATAATAGTGGCACATGATGTTTTGTGTAGGAATTTATTGCTAGATTTCTGAATGCATAAGTGATTTTTTCGATGTAGAAAAAGGCCGACATCATTGCAAGGAAGGAATTTGGCAGGGAGTCTAGTGACTGTAACTGTGTTGTTTGGTGTTGTTTAGATGATGAAGTAATCCAAACTGCAGCATCTTCCTGTTCATAATTGTTTTCACTTGAATATGTTTATACAAATGTTCTGCATGATTTTTGTTCAGCTTTTAGTAGTATACACTGTTCATGATTATGACAGGGAGGCAGAATGATTATTATTATTTTGTGTGCATGTGTTTTTTTTTTTTTTCATGTGTGCGCCCAAATAAATGCATTTGTGTTTACAAGTTATAAATAGGTTGGGTATATAATAAACTGTTTGTAAGCCTATATACTGGACCTTCTCTTTCAAATGCGATTTATATGCAGTTCAATGAGGCACAGTACATGCTTCTGTCCAGAGAGACATTTGTCATTGAAGATACTTACCGTATGTTCACGGGCTCTCATCCTGTACAGCTCTCAAGGAATAGAAATATCAGGGACATCTTTTGAGCGCAAACAATTGTACAGAAAAACCATGCATTTTACTTAACAGGTTTACAGAAAACAGACAAAGATCAAGTGGGGTAAATGCAGTTGCAGATTCCAGCCAGGAAGTTGTACAATGAAATGAAATGTAAACATATTCGCCTTTCTTCTTTACACTCACACTCACCCACACCCTCATCCATGCGTGCACACGCACACACACACACACACACACACACACATACTACACACACACACACTACACACACAAAGACACACACACTAAACATAAACGTAACACTCAGTTCCAATCAAACTAATTTTTTTTGTTAATTTGACAGATACCTTTTTACCAGTAGAATAATTAGTACGTTCCATTTGCCCTTAACTCTCTAATTATGGCAATTTGGTGTTAATAGGTGGAGAGTTCTTAAATATTCATGGTAACATTTAGCATGGTCATTATCATTATTTATGTAATCAATCGCTGATGTTGGCTGCATGGCTGATAAGTGATATTTTGTGTAGGGCTTAACTTGTTTCCCTGTGCATTTCACACCATCCAGTGAAATTGTATGGAAAAATTAAAACATCACTCAGATTATGACACTTATAATACTGTTTGAAATGTCAGTAAGACGGAGATAGCTCACATAAATCCTGATAACATTTGCATTAGGGGTCTCCTGTTGGTGCAAGGTCTCCAAGTGTTTCAAAAGTAGCACTATGAAATAAATTCCAGATAATTCATGAATTTGGAATCTTCATTTGCAGAGAGGGTAAATGTGTTGACCATGAGCATGAGCTAAGCTTGTTAGCCCTAGACTGGCTGGGTCCCAACATATTATGCAAAAATTATTTAAATATTTTCTGTAAAGTTTGCAAAGACTGAAACTTCTTTAATGGTCACACAAAATAGGCTTTACACAGCTGTCATCATAGTACTTCTTTAGTCTCAACTGAAATGTGATTGGTGCTGCTGGGAAGGGAAGGTACTGTTTGTAAGACAGCTGAAATGTGATTGGTGCTGCTGGGAAGGGAAGGTACTGTTTGTAAGACTGCTGAAATGTGATTGGTGCTTCTGGGAAGGGAAGGTACTGTTTGTAAGACCGCTGAAATCTGATTGGTGCTGCTGGGAAGGGAAGGTACTGTTTGTAAGACAGCTGAAATCTGATTGGTGCTGCTGGGAAGGGAAGGTACTGTTTGTAAGACAGCTGAAATCTGGTTGGTGCTGCTTCTTGTTTTAGTGGCATTATCCAATGTTGAAGTGGCTGAGTCTTCTCCTGTTTCTCTTTTCACCCCTCCCATTGTCCAATGCCCATTGACCTCCAAATCCTCCTCTTCCCCGACCCTAGTCTTCCTCGGCATTCTTCACTATTGGCCTAAATCATAAATAAGCCAGAATATTTTAACTGGCTTTGAGTTTTTTACCACAAAAGAAGACTTGCTATGTTTTTAGCGATGTGAATGCATATCACTCTTGCATGGTGCTTATTTCCCTCAAAATCTTATCATCACTCTATTGCAGCCACTAATTGCACCTGATTTAATAATGTGCTTTGGATGATCAGAGCTTGTTATTAGGCATTTTGTGCTCAGGGGCACATTTTAATTGTGTAAATTATAGCTATGAGTGTGTTTAAGTAATTGTACAAATTTTATTAAATAGCAATTCATTTGTTTGCCTGGTTTTATGAATTTCTTTGAGGGGATGTATGAAACTGTAGCGTGCATAACCCTGCAGACTGCTATTACACGGCTTCACGTTCAGTTATTTCGCTTAAGTTTTCCTTTAAATTTTTGGTTAGTTCCTGTTGGTTAAGGCACGCATAATTAGAGATCTTTGAAAATATTGGGATTGCTTGCTACAAATTTGTGTACGTTTTACCATCGTAACATTTTCCTCAACCGCATATTAGCAGGTTGCGCCAGTGCTAGCTTACAGGTGCTTAGTGCTTAGTATGTATAACGCGTCACTGGGCTAAAGTTGAACAGAAGGTGATCTTGCCTTCTACCTCCTAAAAGAGCAATTTGACGTTAATCTAAATGATAATTCGGGAGACAGGCTCTCAGTGCCGATGTCATTCATTTGTTGTGTTCAGAACGTGGCCCGTGTCATTTGTGCAATCAAAAATATTAAAACGCAAGACTGAATTAAAATGCAGGTTTGTTGTTTTTTTTTCTTTTTTTTGCTTCACTGAGTTCAGTAATCAGTGTCTTTAGTGGAACACAAGGATGAATGAAGGTCACTCCTTGCATCAGAACAAATGGGAGAAGCAGTAAACTGAAGAGGAACTGACAGGGTGAGACTTGCTATACAGTGTGCTCTACACGTAAAACTGAACTTCCTGTACAAAGCCGTGCATTGTGTAAATGGCACGTATGGGAGGTCGTTAGGGCTGTTTCCTCATTAGAGGATTCAGGCATCGTGCGGCCTCCTTGATTGGCGCATTTCAGTTTGTTGTTAATCAGACGCATTGTATTTCAGTTCGGCTCCCGGCTTAAATGCGACCTCGCGAATGTGTCACGTCTCTGATTGCGCCGGGGGGGAGAAGCTCCTTCTTTGATTCAATCTCCCGCTTCCGTATGTGACTGAAATACCGAGTCCCTCGAACGGTCACGTCTTCCTGGAAGCGGCCAAAAAACTAACTGCCTCCAGACGCGCGGAAGGAAGGAAAATGGTCCTAAAAGCGACCGGATACCCCGGAATTCGCACAATTACCCCCGCATCACCTCCACCGCGCAACCCTGTCATTTGGCCTTCTCCGCAAAACTCCAGCCCGGGTCCCTGTCATTTTTGTAATGCTCCCATTTTGTGGCTGTTTTGAAGCCCTTCTGAGAGCGCTGGCGGCGCGAATCCAGCTCACGCCCCATAAGGCCCCGCCCCGGGCCCGCAGCGCGGACGCGCCGCCACCCGCGAGCTTCGCTAGGCTTCTTTTCCCGTCTCCGGACCGAGAAACCGCGAGCGGGCGCACGGACGGTTCTGGCGAATCTCCGACGGGGCGGTGTCCTCGCTGGCGTCCCGCGGGACCGGGGGAATCTGACGATGACTCATTCCTCGTACCGCGGAGCCACCTGCTCTCGGGGGAAAACGTCGGGGGGGAAAAAACGTCGACTGCGCTGCTCGCCGTCTCTCGCTTCTGCAACACCGAGCGATGATGCGAGAGCCGTCAATCAGCCCAAAACGAATCAGGGGCTTTAAATCAGCAGGTGTGACCATGTTAGCCAGAGACGGAACCAAGAGAATCCATTTTTGATTATTAAATGTAGCTCTTTTTTTTTGGGCGGGGGGTGGATTCAAACTTTACCACCCCACCTTCTCCTCCCAAAAACAAGACCAGGTCAAAACCTAGTATATGGCTGGACCGGCCGACCAGTGGTGTAACTTCATAACTCAACCGACCGATGGTGTGACTTCACTCAGCGACTCAGTCACAGACATTCGCGTTTGTAGGGCTGGCCCCGCGGTTGCGGTCCAGCCAAAAAGAAAGATAGGCGATAGGAGAGAGATGTGAAATACGAGGACGATGATCTATAGAACTGAAAGCCTGAATCCTCCCAAAAATGCAACAGCACATGGAGAATCATGATCACAGTAGATCAGTAATAATTCTCCCACTACAAAATGTGTGCACCACTACCCAAATCCTCCCCCCCCTCCCCCGAATGAATTCCTGGCTATGCCCTTGGTGCTGAACAGTTGTGTTTGGCATCTGCTCCCTGTGCAACATGAACACACTCTAGTTTCTAGGGTAAGGTGCACCCAAGATGGCATACATTTCAAGGCATTTTCCTTGACTAGTTTTAATGAGTCTACATTGGTTGTTAATACAGTGACTTATATGCTTAACTAAATTCTGAATTGGACACACATGAAGAAATTAATATTTTGAAAATTGTGATTTAAAAAAGTGATTTTTTAAAAAGTGGCTGGGTCATTGAGTATATATATATTCATTCAGAGGCTAAACTTCTCAGTGTCAGTTCTCCTAGCTGCATTATCAGTATTGATATGGCTGTCACTACTGGCCACAAAGTAATCTGTCATTCATTTGTGAGGGGTTGGTCAGGTAATTCCCACAGCTTATTGATTGAGATATTGTAAATGCTCGGGGTGTCGCCGTTTCGTAGCACGTCGAATAAGAGATGCGAATTGTGTTCAACATACACTGACTGCTGCTGGTCTGCGTTGTTCTGTCTTCCCCGCTGACTCTCCCACGAGCCAAAGGATCCGCCAAGCCTGCAGACCTCCGGCACCGTCCACCCGCAGACACACACGCCAGAGCAGCGCTGCCCCCTCCCTTTCAGGCACTGCCCCCCTACCATTCACCTCTGAGCAGGCTGCAGTGTGCACTGGCTTCCAGCAGCTACAGCTGGATAAAACTGCCAATCTCGCCACGCGTGCAGCTGCGATTACCAGCAGATGAGCACAACATATTTATAGAATCAGAATCAGAAAAACAGCTGTTGACTAGTTTATTCCTTGGATAAAAAAGAGAGAGAAGAGCTCCCGTGTTCATACAGACAGTAGCTCTGTATTCATACGTTAGAGAGAGTAGCTCTGTATTCATACGGTTAGAGAGAGTGGCTCTGTATTCATACGGATAGAGAGAGCAGCTCTGTATTCATACGGATAGAGAGAGCAGCTCTGTATTCATACGGATAGAGAGAGCAGCTCTGTATTCATATGGTTAGAGAGAGCAGCTCTGTATTCATACGGTTAGAGAGAGTAGCTCTGTATTCATACGGTTAGAGAGAGTGGCTCTGTATTCATACGGATAGAGAGAGCAGCTCTGTATTCATACGGATAGAGAGAGCAGCTCTGTATTCATACGGATAGAGAGAGCAGCTCTGTATTCATATGGTTAGAGAGAGCAGCTCTGTATTCATACGGTTAGAGAGAGTAGCTCTGTATTCATACGGTTAGAGAGAGTGGCTCTGTATTCATACGGTTAGAGAGAGTAGCTCTGTATTCATACGGTTAGAGAGAGTGGCTCTGTATTCATACGGTTAGAGAGAGTAGCTCTGTATTCATATGGTTAGAGAGAGCAGCTCTGTATTCATACAGTTAGAGAGAGTAGCTCTGTATTCATACGGTTAGAGAGAGTGGCTCTATTCATACGGTTAGAGAGAGTAGCTCTGTATTCATATGGTTAGAGAGAGCAGCTCTGTATTCATACAGTTAGAGAGAGTAGCTCTGTATTCATACGGTTAGAGAGAGTGGCTCTGTATTCATACGGTTAGAGAGAGTAGCTCTGTATTCATACGTTAGAGAGAGTGGCTCTGTATTCATACGGTTAGAGAGAGTAGCTCTGTATTCATACGGTTAGAGAGAGTAGCTCTGTATTCATAGGGTTAGAGAGAGTAGCTCTGTATTCATACGGATAGAGAGAGTAGCTCTGTATTCATACGGATAGAGAGAGTAGCTCTGTATTCATACGGTTAGAGAGAGTAGCTCTGTATTCATACGGTTAGAGAGAGCAGCTCTGTAATCACACGTTAGAGAGAGCAGCTCTGTATTCACACGTTAGAGAGAGTAGCTCCTGTATTCATACGGTTAGAGAGAGTAGCTCCTGTATTCATACGGTTAGAGAGAGTAGCTCTGTATTCATACGGTTAGAGAGAGCAGCTCTGTATTCATACGGTTAGAGAGAGCAGCTCTGTATTCACACGTTAGAGAGAGTAGCTCCTGTATTCATACGGTTAGAGAGAGTAGCTCTGTATTCATACGGTTAGAGAGAGTAGCTCTGCATTCATACAGTTAGAGAGAGTAGCTCTGCATTCATACAGTTAGAGAGAGCAGCTCTGTATTCATATGGTTAGAGAGAGCAGCTCTGTATTCATACGGTTAGAGAGAGTAGCTCTGTATTCATAGGGTTAGAGAGAGCAGCTCTGTATTCATAGGGTTAGAGAGAGCAGCTCTGTATTCATACGGTTAGAGAGAGCAGCTCTGTATTCATACAGTTAGAGAGAGTAGCTCTGTATTCATACGGTTAGAGAGAGTGGCTCTGTATTCATACGGTTAGAGAGAGTAGCTCTGTATTCATAGGGTTAGAGAGAGTAGCTCTGTATTCATACGTTAGAGAGAGTAGCTCTGTATTCATACGGTTAGAGAGAGTAGCTCTGTATTCATAGGGTTAGAGAGAGTAGCTCTGTATTCATACGGATAGAGAGAGTAGCTCTGTATTCATACGGTTAGAGAGAGTAACTGCTGTATTCATAGGGTTAGAGAGAGTAGCTCTGTATTCATACGGTTAGAGAGAGCAGCTCTGTATTCACACGTTAGAGAGAGCAGCTCTGTATTCACACGTTAGAGAGAGTAGCTCCTGTATTCATACGGTTAGAGAGAGTAGCTCTGTATTCATAGGGTTAGAGAGAGCAGCTCTGTATTCATAGGGTTAGAGAGCAGCTCTGTATTCATAGGGTTAGAGAGAGTAACTGCTGTATTCATACGGTTAGAGAGAGTAGCTCTGTATTCATACGGTTAGAGAGAGCAGCTCTGTATTCACACGTTAGAGAGAGCAGCTCTGTATTCACACGTTAGAGAGAGTAGCTCCTGTATTCATACGTTTAGAGAGAGTAGCTCTGTATTCATACGGTTAGAGAGAGCAGCTCTGTATTCGTACGGTTAGAGAGAGCAGCTCTGTATTCATACGGATAGAGAGAGTAGCTCCTGTATTCATACGGTTAGAGAGAGTAGCTCTGTATTCGTACGGTTAGAGAGAGCAGCTCTGTATTCATACGGATAGAGAGAGTAGCTCCTGTATTCATACGGTTAGAGAGAGTAGCTCTGTATTCATACGGTTAGAGAGAGTGGCTCTGTATTCGTACGGTTAGAGAGAGCAGCTCTGTATTCATACGGTTAGAGAGAGTAGCTCTGTATTCATACGGTTAGAGAGAGCAGCTCTGTATTCATATGGTTAGAGAGAGCAGCTCCTGTATTCATATGGTTAGAGAGAGTAGCTCCTGTGGTTGCCTGTGGCAGAACAGCAAACAGTCTCCTGGATGAGGGGAGAGCTGCGTGTGCGGTTTGCAGAGGAAGACAGGGGTCGGACGTGAGGTCAGCTGCTGATGAGTCTCACGCAGTGTGTGACGATGCCCCGCAGACTCGAGCGTATGGTACAGTCTCATCTCTGTTTTCCTAACACACAGATGATATATAGATAGCATAGATAATATAAATAAAAACACATTAATATCTGCTTAATTAGGTTACTTGGCATCTGAGGCTCCTCCTCTTCTTGCCTTTCATCCTGTAAATATTCTATATTTTAAAGATTTGAACTCCTATATTCCACTTGTTTTTTTATGTCCAGAGTAAATATCTTTACTGAAAATATTCTATTTTCCATTACATACACCTGCAATTTGTACTGTTTTTCTTATGCAATCAGAAGAGCAATAACAACATTAACAATACAATACTACAGTGATGCACAATATATAAAAAGGGATATATCTTATCCTTTGTTAAACCCAGTTGAATAGAATCAATTTTGTTCAGTTATGGCCAATTATATCTAAGTATAATATATTGGTATACCTCTGTATGCCATAGCAAGCCTATTTGTTTACATGATATATTCTGTATAAGTCTCTTTGATCATATCACGAATGATAACAATTTTGCAGATTAAAGTCTTTTTAAAGTCTTTTCAGAAATGGATTGTGTTATAGCAGTAAGCCTGACACACTGGGATGAATGTAGCTGCACAGGGAGATAATTACTCCAGTTGGAGTTGAACATCATTAATAGCTGGACAACGGATGAAGAGGTTTCAGAAAGGCCACGGTGCAAAAAAAGAACAGTTTGATTTATACGGAAAGGGCCCACTCAAGGATAAAGGATAGATTGCTGGCTAAAAATAGAAACCCAGCCCGGATGGAGAACAGGAGAGAGAGAGGTGCAAGGTGAGCCCAGTTCCCAGAATGCTCTGCCGATCACGAGGTGTTACATTTTTAAAGTGCTCTGTAATTCCATTTTCAGCAGTTCAGAGCTGTTCCCTACCTCGTTTACATTCATCCCCCAGTCATCCTGGATCTGAACATTTGTTCAAAATATTTGCCGTTAATTAAACAAGCATGTTCAGGTTTTCATTCTCACAGTTTGAAGAGTTCAGCGATAACCATAAAATCACTTGCCAAACAAAAAAGTTTCATCAGACTCTTTCAGCATTCATTTGCAAGACATAAAGACATTTTGAATCAACAAAAGCCCTAGTGTGACTGTTAGCATTCCTGTAATTTATGGAGCAGCTGTTGGTACATTAGCTGCTGGAGCATTAGCTGATGAGCATTAGCTAGTTGAGCATTGGCTGGTAGAGCATTCGTTGCTGGAGCATTAGCTGGTAGAGCATTAGCTCCTGGAGCATTAGCTAGTGGAGTATTAGCTACTGGAGCATTAGCTAGTGGAGCATTAGCTGCTGGAACATTAGGTAGTGGAGTATTAGCTGGTGGCACATTAGCTATTAGCTAGTGTAGCATTAGCTAGTGGAGTACTAGCTGGTGGAGCACTAGCTAGTGGAGCATTAGCTGCTGGAGCATTAGCTAGTGGAGTATTAGCTGGTGGAGCATTAGCTAGTGGAGCAGTTAATGGAGCATTAGCTGGTTGAGCATTAGCTGCTAGAACAGCTGATGGAGCATTAGCTAGTGGAGCATTAGCTGCTGGAGCAGTTGATGGTGGTATGTCTCGGTGGTTGTAGTTGTCTTTTCATACTGCCTCTACTGAACAGCCCCAAAATGGCACTAAACAGCAGGAATGTAAGGCTGTGATGACACCTCCATGAAAATCAGTAGCTTAGCAATGCACCAGTGCAGATTCCAAATCACCCAATTATAGATCTGACATTTCAATTGAGTAACCAAATGGAGAACCCTATGAGTTGTGTTCATGTTGCTGGCCTTGAAATGGGCAGGGCAGCATTTCATTGTTAAGTCACGTTTAACAAAAAGTCTGGAATCCAGGAAAATGATAATGCGTTAAATGGGACTTAACCAACTTTCTCCAGGAGTTTACGTAAAGTATTTTGATCTGAAAAATGCCTCATACTGATTTTTCCCTTCCACATCAGTCCATAGACTTATTTCATATAAAGGCAGTGCATTGATAATGCAGACCTGTGAATAACAGGCATTCCTTACCCTCTGTGACATCTTAAGGACAGTCAATAGAAGTGACTGCCTCGCTCTGGTGAAATCTCGCTCGACTGAATGTTCTGTTTTCACCCAACAGACTGCGGTCATTGCCATTTACAAAACGTATGAGCGCACTCCAGCAACAGTTGATACTCAGAGGACAATGGAGGAAGAAGCAGCTTTAATACATGTCTTTAATATGTCTGCTGCTTTATTATTCCCCAGAAGGAGAAGAAGAACACGGAGGGCAAATGTCCGGGATGTAAATACAAGGTGGGGGAGTACAGTTCTCTAGTTAGAGAAATGAGCTTCAAGGATGTGGAGCTTGCTACATCAGAATGGCACCGAGCACTGCTTCCCAGGTTGGATTGTATCTCAGTCTCAACACAGTCCAGCTCAGCATCAGTCAGTGAAATCACAGTTACGATTAACAATAACTGTGAACTGTGCTTATTTATAAAGCTATTCATACGCTAAGATGGAGAATTCAACCAGCTAGTCTGCTAACTTCTTAGCCAAACAAGACATTAATTCAAGATAGCTAATAATACTTTGTAACATTTCTTAGAAGTACTTACACTTATATGAAGTGTTTAAATCAGCATCAATCTGGGACCGAGCATACTTTTATCTTAAGAGAGTCCTTGTAGTCAGTGTGGTCATGGGCATATATACATGAGTACCCCATGAGCACACTTAAAAGTTTGACATGCATTGCCCGTCAAAGGCCACAGAGACACTGCTCTTGTCGCTGGACTGTAAACTGCCCTTTTGCTTCAATTATTTTAATGCCTCAGTGATATAGGAGATTTCTGACTTAAATCACATTTGAGCAGAGGTGAAAAGTCCAGGGATCAGAAAGTAAAAGTCCTACCGTGTGTTTCTTCCACCCATGAACCCGTCCAGCAGATATGACTAAGCGATTCTACCTCCCGGCTGAAAAATCATGCTAATTAGCAAATCCAGGTGATTGGAACACAATGTATTTGTTTTCCTTATAACAGTTAGCCTCATGTTACGCACGCTGCCGGTTTGGCAGTTCATCAGGGCTGAGACGAAGAGGTAAGTGGTTTTGGAGTGTTTCGTCGTGATTATCTAGAGCGCACAGCCTCACATCGAGCAATCAACTGAACCTCATGACCTCATCAAGAGTAAACATGTTTCTTTCAATATTAGCTGACAATGTGGTGCGAATTGTGTGACAAGCTTGTTTGTCGGTTTGAAAATACAAACGTATATCTGCAACTCACTGAAGGATTTATTTACCCTTTTGCTCAGGACACATCCTTGTATTTTTGTAGAAAATTTTGGACAGCTTATGTTGTTGGATTTCTAAAAACACGACAAATATCATAATGTGAATAGTTCAATATGTTTTATAGGTTAGTTTACCATACTTCCAAGGTTCTAGCACGTGTGGGGCGATATAGCTCAGGAGGTAAGACCGATTGTCTGGCAGTCGGAGGGTTGCCGGTTCAAACCCCGCCCTGGGCATGTCGAAGTGTTCTTGAGCAAGACACCTAACCCCTAACCTCTAACTGCTCTGGCGAATGAGAGGCATCAATTGTAAAGTGCTTTGGATAAAAGCACTATATAAATGCAGTCCATTTACCATTTACCACGTATTAGTCCATGGTTCCTGACTATGTCAGTCTTAAAGGAACAGTGCATAACACACAGCACAGCTGTGTCAGTATTAAAGGAACAGCGTGTAACACAGCACAGCTGTGTCAGTATTAAAGGAACAGCGTGTAACACAGCACAGCTGTGTCAGTATTAAAGGAACAGCGTGTAACACAGCACGGCTGTGTCAGTACATGTGTACTCTTTTACTATTTCACTCTTTTACTCACCTTCAAAAGATGAATATTTAATTTAACCTGACATTCTGGGAAAAACATGAATCATGTAACCGTACTGGATAAAAACATGGTACTGTCCTATTAATTGTTAATATAATCTCACTGGATAAAAACATGATATGCATTAATTATTAATACAATTGCACTGGATAAAAACAATACTCTCCCACTAATTATTCATATAATTGCACTGGATAAAAACATGCTACTACCTGTTAATTATTAATATAATCTCATGGGATAAAAACATGCTAATCATTAACATAGCCTCACTAGATAAAAACATAATACTCTGTCATTAATTATTAATATAACCTCACTGTCTGGGAAAAAACAGCAACAAACATCCCTGTTCCCTAACTGTAATACTACACTACCAGCAATCCCTGTTCCCTAACTGTAATACTACACTACTAGCAATCCCTGTTCCCTAACTGTAATACTACACTAGGAGCAATCCCTGTTCCCTAACTGTAATACTACACTGTGAGCAATCCCTGTTCCCTAACTGTAATACTACACAACCAGCAATCCCTGTTCCCTAACTGTAATACTACACTATGAGCAATCCCTGTTCCCTAACTGTAATACTACACTACCAACAATCCCTGTTCCCTAACTGTAATACTACACTATGAGCAATCCTTGTTCCCTAACTGTAATACTACACTATGAGCAATCCCTGTTCCCTAACTGTAATACTACACTATGAGCAATCCCTGTTCCCTAACTGTAATACTACACTGTGAGCAATCCCTGTTCCCTAACTGTAATACTACACTACTAGCAATCCCTGTTCCCTAACTGTAATACTACACTATGAGCAATCCCTGTTCCCTAACTGTAATACTACACTGTGAGCAATCCCTGTTCCCTAACTGTAATACTACACTACCAGCAATCCCTGTTCCCTAACTGTATTACTACACTATGAGCAATCCCTGTTCCCTAACTGTAATACTACACTATGAGCAATCCCTGTTCCCTAACTGTAACTTCTTTCATCATCCAATTTTATCAAAATCTTCAGAAAAGAAAGGAAACATAGCCTGCCATGGGAACATTATTTAGCCTAAATGGTTAGCTGACCAGATCTGTTGAACAAAGTGGAAAAAAGAGACTGGCTCGCGAGGCTAGCTGACCAGTAACGTTAGGTGTCCATGGAGCTGAAAGTATCGCCGGAGGTTATTGGCAAAGAAAACCAGACGATCCACTTGCTCTGGGTCCAGGGCAGAATGTTTTTTATTGACAGAGGAAGTAACGTTAGCACAGGAAATGAACTTTGCGTGCATGAACATGATTCGCCGCACAAAATTAAAGCCTGCATGTTAAGTACAATACGCGGGATCCAAAACTAATATTTGAATGCTCAAATTTAGGTTCGAACTTTAAAAAAAGAAAGATTCTCAAATAGTTTTCGAACTTTTCAAATGTTTTTGACAGCCCTAATGAGCAACCCCTGTTCCCTAACTGTAATACTACACTTCCAGCAAGCCCTGAAAGCAGGACGTTTAAAAAAAGTCAGTGATGAAAACCCATAAGATGAATTGTCAAAATTGTACATTTTAAGTTAATTACCATACACGCAGCAATTTTGCACTAAATGTTTTGCGGGTATGATGCAAAGAAATCTAAGTGTTGCATCAGAACATCCTACAAACATTTCACCTACTTGCCCAATGTGTTTGTATCTTTGAGATTCTATTGTACTACATCCATTTGAGTGTAATTAATTAGTCTGTCTGAAATAAATATAACACACACACACACACAATGAGGCAGTTATTGCTCTGAGCAGTACTGTTTAATCATGTTATCTTGCATTTAAACAGCAATGGCAGTGTACAGCTGGAAGGATTAGGAAGAACTGGGAGGAACAGTGTATAACTCACAGCACAGCTGTGTCAGTATTAAAGGAACAGTGTGTAACTCACAGCACAGCTGTGTCAGTATTAGAGGAACAGTGTGTAACTCACAGCACAGCTATGTCAGTATTAAAGGAACAGTGTCTGTCACACAGCACAGCTGTGTCAGTATTAAAGGAACAGTGTCTGTCACACAGCACAGCTATGTCAGTATTAAAGGAACAGCGTGTCACACAGCACAGCTATGTCAGTATTAAAGGAACAGTGTCTGTCACACAGCACAGCTGTGTCAGTATTAAAGGAACAGTGTCTGTCACACAGCACAGCTGTGTCAGTATTAAAGGAACAGTGTCTGTCACACAGCACAGCTGTGTCAGTATTAAAGGAACAGTGTGACACACAGCACAGCTGTGTCGGATATTTGCAGAGACTAATTTCCCTTCCCCCGGCGTTGGCACGTGAGGGAAAGTGAGGAGAGTCGCAGATTGAGAGCAGCCCCCCTAAACACAGTTCCGACGCGCTTTTTAATTAAACGGTGTGGATTGGTGGCCGTCTGCCCGGAGACTTCCAGGCAGATGGATAGCGGGAAGGCGGGGATGTCCGCGTGCTTCCTCAGCGATAAGAGGGCGAGGGAGGTTTCGGGACGGGAGCATCACGGTGGCGTGTGTGTGGGAGGGTGGGGTGGGGTGTTGTATTTCACATGGGAGATTCATTAAGTCCGATACAGCCCTTGAGAGCTGTACACACGTGGACTGGTGAACTTTGGTAAAACGTTAGTGAGTTTGGCTTTAGATGAATCCTAACACTATTTTGGGGAAAGGGGCAATGACAGTGCCCCTGGCGTGTGTCCAAGGCAACATTCAGGTTTTGCGTATTTTGGAGGATGGTGCTGTGTTGTCGGTATTGGCACCTGCGGAATGGGGAAGGTTTGAGACGTTGCTGACGAGACCTTTCAGTAAGGAAACCTGGGAACCTGGGGTATTTATCCTAATGTGACTCCCTGTCAATGACAGAAAATATCTGTTAGAAATATCATGTGTACTCCTTTACTATTTCACTCTTTTACTCACCTTCAAGATGAATATTTAATTTAGCCTGACATTCTGGGAAAAACATGAATCATTAATATAACTGCACTGGATAAAAACATGGTACTGGCCTATTAATTATTAATATAATCTCACTGGATGAAAACATGATATGCATTTATTATTAATACCATCGCACTGGATAAAAACATAATACTCTCCCACTAATTATTCATATAATTGCACTGGATAAAAACATGATATCCATGAATTATTAATATGATCTCAATGGATAAAAACATGATACTACCTGTTCATTATTAATATAATCTCATGGGATAAAAACATGCTACTCTCTCATGAATCATTGATATGGCTTCACTGGATAAAAACATAATACTCTGTCATTAATTATTAATATAACCTCACTGTCTGGGGGGGGGGGGGGGGGGGAAGCAACAAACATCTGATACGTTTTTACTTTGCATGTTGAACAACGAGCACAGTCCCTGTAACTGAGTGGATGCCACTAAAGAGGTAACGCAGTGATGAATATTGCAGCACCTGTTTAAGCGCAATGACCTCAGTGTGGAGTCATTTTCTACGTAAGCAGTTAAGTCCCTTCATGTTAGAAGCAGGGACAGTGTAACGTCCTGATTTGTCCGACTTTCTTAACCCTCTCGGGTCGAGAGCTCCGCCGGCGGAGCTCGACAAGATGAAATTAACTTTTGTTTCTATTTGGATGATTAACTTCACGTGCTGTTATCATACAGACGCAACAAAAACATTGACAGAAACCTTAGAATCGTGACTTTCCAATGCGCCCATTGGCAAATAATATGAATTGTTTTAAAAGTTTTAAATTTGATTAATTAGAGCATGTATGCTTCGTTAAACTTTACTCATTACTATGTGAATTTCGCTCAGCAGGAAGTGCGCCCAAATCGCATTCACATGTTAACAACATTATAATTACTCTCCATAGAAGGAGACTAAAGGAGGGGCGATATGAGCATTGAAAAGAAATGTCTAGGCATGCAGAACTGGGAGCTGCTTGTTGCAGGCAACGGTCGGGACGGTGAGGATTGAGTAAAATATGTTTGTGTTCTGGATCCAGCTGCTAACACCCTTGTTTAAAATCCGACACTGAATACCAAAAACAGTCATCAACAGTTCAAATATTTTCCAGGTAACAGAACCAAATTGCACCACGTTAGAAGCTGTTCCACTTAATAGTGGAACAGCTTCTAAAAATGTAGATTTCAACTGTCGGGCCTCAACGGCCATTATCTATATGGCAGGGCTCTACACTTTGTTCCAGGGAGCACAATTGCTCCTAAGTTGAAAAATTTAGGATTACACTAATGCATCCCTGTTAGTAGATGTGCTCCTAAATAGTTTTTCCAGTTAGCACACACCAGTTTTCAGGAGCAAATTCTCCTGAAATGTGAGCACTGTAGAGCCCTGTATGGACGTTAAGTTTTTCAATCAGTGATTTCAGTTAAATATCACAGATTGCATTCAGACTTAAAACCAAACGGAACATGATCTTTGTGCCTTCTTTAGCCACGCTGGGTCTCTGAGTCCCAGTAATCCTGGTGTGCTGTGTCTTCAAGTCAGAAAGTAATAAAACTTTCAAAGGTGAGAAAACTCCAGGATACCATTTTATACCTGTTGAGGGAGGGGGGATGAAATACAGAACCTCTGTGTGACTCTTAATCGCTTGTTTCATTTGGTGTTTGTGGAGGGGGTAAGAAGACAGAGGGAGAACAGACAACATTGCTAGGGTCACACAGAGCAAGTTTGCCCGATCTAATTATATTGTCTGGTTCTCAAAGGCGATAATGTAAAAACAGGATATCCGACACTACAGTCGTACTGGGTTTCAGTGAACCTCAAACAGAGGTGTCCTCTGAAAGCTTGGCTTTTGTTTTGCAGTAATAGCTCTTGTCACGCGTTTACCAATTAGGGAAAATTACCGTCTCGTAGATGCAATTGTGCAGCGCTGCCAGGATGCATGGCTCAGCCTGAAGTGTAAGCAAGCACTCGAGATAATGGCAGAATTGGATTCAGGTCCATGTTTAAACATGCAGCCTCATTTTTTGTTTCCTCACTCAACTCAACAGACCACCCAGTCGCTTTTGTTTGGCTCAGGGGGAACTTTTTATTTGCGTAGATGCCCGTTTCAGCGCAATCTAAAATCAGTGATGTTTCCTCCATCCTCATCGCATAAACACAACATCTGGAAAAGAACCACTAGAAACGAAACCTGTGGGCGTAAATAGATCTCATGACTTACATTAAGCATTGATGCAAAGTTAGAATTTGTTGTCTGTATTGTGCATAATCTAATGGTGCAATAGAAATGTTTTCTGTTTTCTGTTGGAATTTTGTACTTTTCGTTCACATAATCAGTGAATCACCTTAAGGCACTTTTGTGAGGACAGAACAGTTGAGATGGATTTTAATCGGTATGTGAGGCAAATATTCCTTATGGAGCTCAACTGTCGTTTGATTAAAAGGATAGTTCTGGTCCCTGCATGCTGATTGGTTAACCAGCCTTCTTATAGCAGTGCATGTGCTATTTAGCATGACTAAATGGAATGTTCTCACGCCATCTTATCATTGCACTGCGCTAACAAATATTATAGATATCAAAATATTGTAATCAGTCACCCATGATAAAAAAACAGACTCATGGACTCAAGGTATTCTAGGTAGATGTCCCACTTTCTGGAGATTTGAGTGAAAAGAAGAAAAAAAACTTCAGATCGACAGTGAAGGCTGAAATGAATAATGCTCACACATTTCAATAGATGAAACTTTTAAGTAAGTTAATTTGCTTAGTGTCTGACATTTTCCATATAGTCCATTAAAGGTTTGAAGTCCATAGGGCATCCAGCTGTCAGTCCATAAATGTGTTTCCATGTCTCCACCATGACACTTTCTGTACCCCGATCCCGTCCGCTACCCTCTCTGATTCCCCTGTTTCAAAGTTAAAACAAATTCACTGTCTGTTTCTTTTCTTACTTTTCTGAGTCTATAAGGACATGTGCATCCAGTGCTGTGAAATAGAATTTCCCCCCTTCCTGATTTCCTCTATTACTGCATATCTGCCACACTGAATGGTTTCAGATCTTTAAACAAAATGTAATATTAGACAAAGGCAACCCGAGTGAACACAAAACACATTTTTGTGTTCTTTATTACTATTCTTTCATTTATCTTATGAAAAAGGGTATCAAACACTCGTATCACCCATGTGACAAAGTAATTACTCAATTAACCTAATTAAATTGATGATTAGACTCAGCTGATTGAACACAGCCAGGCTTGATTGCAGACAGCCCTGTTGAATCTAAACCTCATTCATATTGAACCTTGCCATCAGAGTCATGCAGACACTGCAAAGTTTCTACAAGCACACTATGCCACGATAAAAGGAAATTCCAGAAGAGATGAAAAAAAAAAAGGTTGTTGAAATATATCAGCCTGGACAGGTCTACAAAGCCATTTCTAAGGTTCTGGGACTTCGACATACCACAGTGAGAGCCATTATGTCCAAATGGAGAAAACTTGGATCAGTGCTGTATCTTCCTCGGAGTTTCTCCAAGGGCACAGTGAGAACTCATCAAGGAAGACGTAGAAGATCCCGGAAGAACGTCTAAAGAACTGCAGGCCTTTCTGGCCTCAGCTAAGGTCACTGTTCACAACTTCACACTAAGAAAGAGACTGGGCAAAAATGGAATTCATGGGAGAGTAGCAAGGCAGAAACCACTGCTAACCATGAGAAAGATCAATTCTCACCTCGCAAACGTGCACCTGGATGATCCCCATGCCATTTGAGATGATGTTCTATGGACAGGTGAGTAAAATGTGGAATTTTTTGGACAACACAGGTCCCAATATATCTGGCATATAGCACATACAGCATTTCATAGAAAGAACATCATACGAATAGTCATGCATGGTGGTGAGAGAGTGATGGTGTGGAGATGCTTTGCTGCCTGTGAACCTAGACGAGTTGCCATTATTAAAGGAACCATGAATTCTGCTCTTTACCAGAACATTCTTAAGGAGAATGTCTGGTCATCTGTCCATAAGCTGAAGCTGAAACACAATTGTGTTATGCAGCAAGACAATTATCCAAAACATAGAAGCAAGTCCACATCTGAATGTCTGAAAAGAAACAAAATTAAAGATTTGGGGTGGCCTAGACAAAGTCCTGTCTACAACCCAATAGAGATGCTGTGGCAATACCTGAAATGAGCAGTTATTGCTCAAAAACCTGATTATTTGTCTGAATTAAATGAGTTCTGCTAAGAAGAGTAGGCAAAAATTCCTCTACAGTGATGTGAAAGACTGGTATCAAAATATAGGAAGTGTTTGGTTCAGTTATTGCTGCTAAAGGTGGTGCAACCAGTAAATTTAAGGGAGCAATTACTTTTTCACATGGGTGATATGGGTGTTTGAAAAAAAAAATGTATTAAATAAATGAAATTACAGTTTAAAACATGTTTTGTGTTTACTCAGGTTCCCTTTGTCTAATATTTCATTTTTTCTAAAGACCTTTAGTGTGACATACAGGTGGCAGTGTAGCACAGTGGGTAAGGAACTGGGCTTGTAACTGAAAGGTCGCAGGTTCGATTCCCGTACTTAACAGGAATTGCTTCAGTATATATCCAGCTGTATAAATGGATACAATGTAAAATGCTATGTAAATGCAAGTCGCTCTGGATAAGAGCGTCTGCTAAATGCCTGTAATGTAATGTAATGTAAAAATATACAATAATATAGCAAATCAGGAAGGGGGGCAAATATGTTTCACAGCCCTGTATGGATGTGTTTTATAAATGCAACATGGAAGAAGACGCTGTAAAATATAAAGAGCATCTCATAGCTATGGGGCTGTCAACAAGACACAAACAGCCCCATAGCTATGCCGATATTGCTCATTTGTTTTCTCGTATGTTTTCTCGTTTCATATTGCTTTAGGGTACAAATTGAAATGTCTAAACATGATTTGAAATATTTTGAAACGAGCATGTTTTGAAATATTTTGTGAATAATTAAAATGAGAGTGGGACTCTTTCATTTACACTCCTCGCGTTAGACGCTTCCTGCACAGGCTGGCTGCACTGCCATGTCATCGTTGAAGGTGATGCATGGCGTTTTAATAATAAATGGTATATCATTAAATACTTTTTTAGAGGCAATGTATTTATATCTCAGTATCACAGCAAGAGATCATTAATATCCCACCAAACCCCTGGAGATATTTGAAAACGTATTTTTGGTTATTAGTTGTAGTATCCAGCAGTCAAATCTGTAAATCCATAAAAAAAATTTTTTTACAATGGAAACGCTCGGGTTCATATCACAGATAATAATACATGGAGAGAAAAAAAGGGGGGAAATCACTCGGCAGCGAGCACATCGAGAGCATTTCAGCTAGTCTGCGGCAGGTGTCATTTTTAAACGGCAAAGCTGGAGAAAAGGTAGTCTATAGATCAACCGCTGTCGCCAAAGCCCATTTAATGGCTTCATCTAATTTTATCTAATTATAAGATTGAAATGTTTTGTGACCGGTTTGATCTGATTTTGATTAATGCACTGCAGTTTAAATATGCATCTCTCCATTGCTTAACTTGGCAATTAGCCGAGCGGATGAGGGATGGTGTGGCCGCCATGGGTATAGAATGTGAAAGGGAACGGGAGAGGGGAACAGAGGGAAGGAGCAAGTGACCGAATGTGTGTGTGTGTGTGTGTGTGTGTGTGTGTGTGTGTGTGTGTGTGTGTGTGTGTGTGTGTGTGTGTGTGAGAGCGAGCGAGCGAGCGAGCGGGAGCGCAGTCAGGAAAGGAAGATTAATGCCCGAAAGTGCGACTAGGAAATTGGCCGCAAAGTATTGGTGATAGATTAATTTAAGCTTTTGACATGGGACGGGAAGAGAGAAATCTGCTGATGTTTAATTAATGAAATTGATCCAAACCGCATACATAAAAGGTCCCGACAAGACTGCAGTGCTTCCTTGTCACTGTGTCGACTAAGTGTATACTTTCATACTACACAGCATGGAGAAGTGTGCAGACCGAGTGTACACTCCTATTACACAGCATGGAGAAGTGTGCAGACCTAGTGTACACTCTGCTATTACACAGTATGGATAAGTGTGCAGACCTAGTTTACACTCTCCTATTACACAGTATGGAGAAGTGTGCATGCCTAGTGCGCACACTCATATAACAGCACTCAGATGTGTGCAGACCTAGTGTACATTCATTTAACACAGCACAGATTTTATTCTAGTGTGTTCTTTACTGAATCCAGTTAATCTTGCTAGCGTTTCTACAGTCCACATCTGTCCCTTACTGTATATCCTATGAAATGAGCCACAATGGCTGCACCCTGCTGTCATGGGCAGTTAGCACCTGGTGCCCACTAAAAGCCTGCCTTCTGTGCAGCTGCAGCCCTGCCAGCTTTCGCAAATTGGGCACAACAGCAGTCCTGCGAGTGGGCAGCGGGAGGCGAGGGAGTCGAGCAGGCAAAATAGTAAAATGTTTCTGCGGCTACCAGGCCACTGTAGAGCCAGTTTACAGAATGCTAGTGCGCTGAGAGCTGATGCAGATGGTGGACAGGAAAGGGCTTGCTTTTCTAGCACATGCTATAACCACACACAGTTTTCATCAGACAAGCTCATTACCGACTAACATTTATTAATTATTCCTGGAGGAATGCTATGAGATTGATTCAACAGGTTGATTGGTGAGAGATTCAACAGCAATGCGGGGTCGTAGTGAGCATAGACCTCTGAGTTTTAAGTGCAGGGGCCGAGTCTGAGATGCATTAATTAAGCATGAAGAGATGCGCTAATTAACCCTTTGCAGAGTAGATTTTTAAAAAATTGTTTAGAGTAGGCATATGCATAGTGTTCAGCTTCTTTTTAATGGTATTACAATTGATTTTGTAACTGCAATAAATAAATAAATAAATTTGACTGTAGAATATTGACCATTATTAAACCCAGAATAAGTTCATAATGTAATTATCTGATTTTGGAATGTCCAGAGATCAGAGGTGGCCAACCCTTGGCCTGGCAAATCTTATTGTAGACTTATTGCATATTTATTGTCATTATATTATGATTGGTCATGTACACCATGTCATCTGGTGGGCATTTTGAAACATTGCTCTGAAAGAGAGCTTTAGAAGGTTATTTTTTCACACTTTTTTGTTGCCTTTCGTATGTGCTGATATGACATCAGATCACCCAGGAAACAAATATTATTTTTTATCTGATAAAAAAAGATTTTCTGTGGCATGAGCCCGACAGTCTCAAATTGAATCTGGGCCGTGCCTGTGCTGACTGTGGCTGGTAGCTCCATAGACCGATGTGCGATTGCTGGTGATGTCACCCAGGGTGTGGAGGGGTTCAGTCAATCAGGAGTCTGCGTTTTCTTGCTCTCTAGCGACCTCTTCTGTTCGATCGGATGCCCGTGGAATGCATGTCAAAGCCACACATGAATGGTCTTCCTCTGACTCCACTCTATGCAAGCTGTATTCTGCCACATGAAAAGAAGCATACTGGCGACACCACATGCTTTGGATGAGAACTGTGGGTGTCTACACTCTCCCTAATTGGCGGTGGGCTTTGCACATGAAAACGGCTGTGGTCGCAGTCAGTTGGACATTCCCGATTAGGGTGGGAATTGGACATGTTGGGTGCCAAATTTTAGTTAGCACTCACCCCTGATCTCTCAGTGAAAACACTTCTTACTTAACCCTCGTGCTGTGTTCACATTACAGTATGCATATATACAGTATGCCCCCCATGTCCATAGGGTCAGAAACAGCCCATCCTCACCGGACCCTCCTCATTGAATTTTAAACCCTAAATCAATATTTATTCTTGTAGAAACAACCTGCCACTCATCAATAAATTGGTGAATAACTATTTTCCTACTTCATAGTCCAGAGAGACTGTATTTCCTCAGTCCACACCACTCATTTTTACTACAAATCACACGTCATGATCTTTTTTCTGTAATAGATGTGTGGTGCTTATCTTTGAGTATGACTTCTGATTTTATAACTGCACAGTTAAAAATACTCTATTTGTACCCTGACGGTGTACCACATTTCTAAAAATATAAAAGGGGTATTTTTTTTTTTTTTACTTTTTTAATGGTATGGTCACTCCAGGATAAGTCATAAAATGTAATGCTGAATAAATAACATTTCAAAGGTTTTCACTGCTCTTGAATTCAGGATAAGGTCTTTTTTTTTACCCTGAGGACAACACAGGTGAACTAGGTGTCATGCAACAACAGGTGCCCTGTTATTTCCCTTTTTCAAATACAAATTTTGCCGTTAAATTAACATTAAATTTTCATGCATTTGTGAATTTCAAAAACATTGTATTCATATCAGCTTAGCATACAACACTGCAAAAACCACTCCCCCCACCAAGAATCTAAATAAACATAAACAAATATCTGTATACATAATCAAAACTAACTCTGCTTACTGCTGTAGTGTACTTTTAAAAAACACAAAGAAAGAATCGTAACATTTTAATTTCAACTTATTTTTCCCACTGTCTTAACCATAAAACACAATTGTTACAGTGAATCACACCATGCTTCTGTTAAGCCCCTTTGGTATGAATGCAATTAAATACATGGTTGGACAATTATGATTTGATTTCACTCACAGCTAACTTATAATAATCACACGTAACGCAATAAATACAACTTTTCCGATATGACTTGCCTAAAACACATAACTACAGTCTGTGCACGTTTGCTCAAGACATGTTGGCTCACTCAAGAGGGAACTAGTGTAGTATAATGGGTAAGGACCTGGTCTCGTAACCTAAAGGTCACAGGTCTGGTTCCCAGGTAGGACACTGCCGTTGTACCCTTGAGCAAGGTACTTAACCTGCATTGCTTCAGTCTATATCCAGCTGTATAAATGGATGCAATGTAAATGCTGTGTAAAAAGTAGTGTAAGTCGCTCTGGATAAGGGCGTCTGCTGAATGTAATAATAATAATAACTAGAAACCCCTCTGCACTGCCGGGAAGACATTTCGAGTCATGAATAGTCAGGAAAATGTAAGACAGAAGTGCTGAATAATAATAAGCGCTCAGTAATTACGTGGTTGGTCCACAGCAAATCGTGTTACCAGTGTTTGTACTGTACCTTGCGTTGTGACTGCCAGCTCAGAAACCCCTTTTATCTGATAAATAATTGTTTAATGAGTAATCTGGTGTCATGTTTAAACAGTAATGGGTGTCTTGTGTGTGAGCGTTTAATTACTGTACAAATATGGAGACAGTCTCATAATTTAACAATGGACTCAATACTTGCAAATTATAATGTCTGAAAAATTTAATTGAATATTTTCCCCTAAGCGCAGGTTATGTTGTTTAAATAAGTGGGGAAAAAATCTGGCACTGACACAAATAAAATTTCAAAGTTTCAAGGGGATGTAGACTTATAGGCACTATTTAATATTTACAGTGTTCTTTACAAATGTATACAACAAATGTAAAATAAAAAGATATGTGCTGAAATACATGTACAAAAATATTTTCTATCATAATTTGTGAGGTTGGCTTATTTGGAACATGTATGGTGGGTACAAATTAAGCCCAATCTGGACTTTTCACTTTTTAGTTTTTTTCACATCAAATTTCATAAAGTTTATAGGTAAAATGATTAAAATTCAAGTCATTAATTTGTTTTTACTTCAGTTTTTCTAATGTTAGATTTAGGCGGCCTAATAGGTGCAGTTACACTAATTGACAAATTAAAGCAGTCGCCGTGCCGACTGTGGCTGTCAGCCCCATAGTGGCGCATATTAGCTTTGCAGGGATACAGTCGGGAGGGATATGGGAGGGATACAGTCGGTAGTGATATGGGAGGGATACAGTCAGTAGTGATATGGGAGGGGTACAGCCGGTAGGGATATGGAAGGGGTACAGCCGGTAGGGATATGGGAGGGATACAGTCAGTAGGGATATGGGAGGGACACAGTCGGGAGGGATATGGGAGGGGTACAGTCAGTAGGGATATGGGAGGGATACAGTCATTGGGGATATGGGAGGGATACAGTCATTGGGGATATAGGAGGGGTACAGTCGGTAGGGATATGGGAGGGGTACAGTCAGTAGGGATATGGGAGGGGTACAGTCAGTAGGGATATGGGAGGGGTACAGCTGGTAGGGATATGGGAGGGGTACAGCCGGTAGGGATATGGGAGGGATACAGTCGGGAGGGATATGGGAGGGATACAGTCGGGAGGGATATGGGAGGGGTACAGTCGGTAGTGATATGGGAGGGGTACAGTCAGTAGGGATATGGGAGGGGTACAGTCGGTAGTGATATGGGAGGGGTACAGTCAGTAGGGATATGGGAGGGGTACAGTAGGGAGGGATATGGGAGGGATACAGTCGGTAGTGATATGGGAGGGGTACAGTAGGGAGGGATATGGGAGGGATACAGTCGGTAGTGATATGGGAGGGGTACAGTCAGTAGGGATATGGGAGGGATACAGTCGGGAGGGATATGGGAGGGATACAGTCGGGACGGATATGGGAGGGATACAGTCGGTCGAGGTATGTAGCAGTGTCCATTGCTCGAGCAACTCCTGCTGTTCCAATGGCAGTGTGCTTTACACCACTCCAGTCGACACTTGGCATTGCACGTGGTGATCCTAGACTTGTGTGCAGCAGCTCGGCCAGGGAAACCAATTTCATGAAGCCCTTGACAAAGAGTTGTTGTGCTGACGTTGTTTCCAGAGATAGTTTCATAGATGATTTTTACGCGCTACACACTTCAGCCCTCGGCAGTGCCATTCTGTGAGCTTGTGTGGCCTACCGCTTTGCGGCTGAGCTCTTGTTGCTCCTATATGTGTCCACTTCACAATAACAGCACTCACAGTAGTGAGTATGACCCAGTATGACCCATTCTACTGCTAACGTTTGTCAATGGAGATTGTATGGCTGTATGCTTGATGGCTGTATGGCTTTATGTGTCTTTTAGCAATGGTTGTGGCTTAAATAGCCAAAACCACTAATTAGAAGGGGTGTCCACATACTTTTGGAAATGTAATGTATTTGAAATGACAGCTCACATGTATCTCTAAGTCATTCCCCATATACTATTTTGAAAGACAGGGTGAACTTTACATTCATATCTGTTTGTGTCTATTAGGGGGATATCTTCGACATATGCTCAAATGAGTATCCGTTTGTCAGGATACAGTGACTCATTCAACACAATTTACCAGTTTCATATGTGTGTTACCATTTAAAGATCAAAATGTAAATCTAAAACATTTCTGGACGATTACCTGTACACAGTTTTACCTGTACACTGACCATTACCTGTGCACTATTACCTGTACACAGTTTTACCTGTACACTGACTATTACCTGTGCACTATTACCTGTACACAGATTTACCTGTGTACTTGACTATTACCTGTACACAGTTTTACCTGTACACTGACTATTACCTGCACAGTTTTATCTGTACAAGGACTATTAGCTGCACATAGCAGAGTACACTGTGAAAGAGGGTCACTGCTGAAGCTGCAGCAAATTCACTAAAACACTTCTTTGGCAATGAGTAAATAGTTTAAGCTGAAGATAAATTTACCCTCACATCCTGACTGAAGACTCTTTTCTCTTTGAACAGTATGTCAGTGATCTGTTCATACTGCTGACCTGTGTGCATGGCTGCCCTGATGTTTCTAAACGCCAGCATTTGCCGCTCCTATGTTAATGTTCAATATTTCCACCAACGGCATGCACAGCCGGCCGCCGTAGCTGTGGATTTAAAAAAATCAGACGAAGAAGTGATTTTGCTCGTTAAATGATTAAGAGCAGAAGTTGTCACCTCGTGGTGCAGCCTGTGCTACAGGCTTCTGGAGCCTGTGCTTAAAATACATCAGTTCCATCTGCACCTTATCTATTAAACATTCATGCAATATGCTGATGAAGCTGAAGCCGATTGGCCGCATGCGTGCCCAACGTTCTGTCTTATTTTAAACGCTCCTTCTTTTAATGCCGAAATTATGGAACGCGATAAAATGTTTGGCTTGAAGAGTGCTGCGAAAGCGGTTCAGTTTCATTGGATTTAATGACACGCTCCAGCGTGAATTTTTCTGAATTGTCTCTCATAGTCATCTTAAGACAGAGCAGTTAGCGAACAGGCTAAACATTACCCATATGTTGACAAGAAAGGTGTCATGTCATTTGGTATGATGAAACAGAGGTGGTGACAGATAGTGTTTTTGTGGATGGCGGTTTGTATGTCTTCTGTATTTTGTCCAGTTCAGCCATACGTGGATTTTCTCAAAAACTCAAGCCGTAAGGGTGTTGTGGTCTGCATTTAAATGCTGTGGTATGATTCGTAGCTGCTTGTTCTGTGTCCAGTCGTAGTAGATAGGGCTCTGGCTGACAGTGATTGGCTTAAATTACTACCATTAATCCTTTCCTGGTGATGTGGAGGATGACGATGGAGAATGTGTGAGAAGATGCAGCAGTGACCGTGTCATTTTTAAGCCCCCATTCCACTGTCATCTTCAGCCTTGTTTCGAACTGTCTTCTCCAAAATGGAATTGCCTCAAGCAAGCAATGGAACCAAGTCACCAGACTGTGATATTGGTGTCAAAGTCACATTTTAATTGGTTCTGGTTTTGAGTTTATGGAAATTGTCTGAGTAATAATTACTTTGGGATATTTTGGAAACCACTTTGTAAGACTTTAGAAATGCAGAAATGTAGAAATCTTAATTTGGTTTTGAGACTTTTATTTTGAAAGGACATTTGGGAATTTGTCCTTTGGTTCATACCTGGCTGAGACAATAGTTAATAGTTTGGAAGATGCTAGTAGCCTACAGTTCCTCACCGCTTCAGTTCACTTTTGAATAAAGCTTATAAGCCTCGCTTGCTCGCTGTAAGCTTTTGTAAAACCTTTTTTGCCCCTACGTTTTATTTGATACTTTTAGTGGATTAATTGCCTTGGATGCTGACTGCCTGTTTGCCTGTTGACTGCCCGCTCACCTCTGTCAACCTGCCCATCTGTACCTGGCCCACAACCTGTCTTTAATGTACAAAACTCAAAAGGTGCCGTCTGGGGCTTTAACTTGCTTGACTCCACTTGCTTATTAATTGGAAGCATCAAGAACACAGCAATTGCACTATTCAAATAAAATAATAATCAAATGAAAAGGATTTAAAAAAGAATGTTAATAACTACATATTCTTTGTGGCCACCTTATTAAGTACACCTATCTCGTACTAAGTTGGACCCTTTTTTCATCCAAGTTGGCCTGAATCCTTTGCAGCATGGATTCAACAAGGCATTGGAAACATTCCTTAGGGATGTTGGTGCATGCTGACTCAGTGTCAAAATGCCGTTCCTTTTTGGTCGTGCAGTCATGCTGTGAACCTCTCGTTCCACCTCATCCCATCAGCTGCTTGAGATCTGGGTAGCTCTGATCTATGGGTCACTATCAAAATCTGCTGGCGTAATTCTGCTAGAAAAAAAAAAATCCAAAAAGCACAATTTAGTTCAGTGATGTCACTAGGTTGGTGAGACCCGGTGAGGTCTACCGTTTGGTGTCACCCGATGTTCTTGCGGGGGGGGGGGGTGTTGGATGTTGGATGTTGTCGACCGGGGGCGGGGGGTTGGGTGCTGTTGGATGTTGTACCGCTAATATAATCAAACCGTCTATACACAAAACAGTCATTTCCGTGTCACCCCCTCTGATGGTGTCACCCGGTGCAGTCTGCACCCACCGCACCTCCCTAGTGACGCCTCTGATTTAGTTTAGTTAGTGGATTGCCTTGCTGCATATGAGGTTGAAATACAGTTGGAAAACCTGGCAACAGAACTTGTACTTTCCACCTTCCTTCAAAGATATTCAGTTATTCCGAAGATATTTGTTTTGTTTTTTCTCTTCATGCATTCCTTGTCATTTTCATTTTACTTTCAAACTTAATGGAACTGGTGAAAGAAATAACCGTGTTGAATTCATCTAATGGTAGCATGATCTGCCAGGATGATACAGTCGGTTAATCTTCCGTGCCTGAAAGTGCCAGCTTGAAATGTAATAACCTATGTTAAAAAAAGATTGGCCAATGTTATTATTGAATAGCACTGCTGGAATCGGAATGTCGGTACAAAGGAAGGGGGGGTAGGTGTTGGGGGAATGGAGGGGGGGGGGGCGGCTTTCATCATCCCGGTGCATCTTTGAATTACATTCATAAATTAAATTGTACAGAGCTGCTGTAACAACTTAAAAAGTCCCAACATCATACAGATGTGGCGAAGTAATGGGATTGTACCAGTGGAGTTAGTGAGGGGGGCTGTGTCGCTGACAGATATACTCTCTGCTGTCTTTATGGGGAACCAGAAGTGCTCTTCCCTCCTCGGATGTAAGCCGTCATTTTTCTCCATTTTTTCATTTTAACGAATATGCCAACCTATGACAGCTTTACCGCGGCGACCTCCTTTAAAATGATTCCATCTAATTGTTTTGCTTTGCCATGCATTCATTGGGCATTACAGACGTGGGCAGATTTAAGGCTATTCTCATTGTTCTCAATGAGTAAGATGTCTACAAATAAAACCTTTTTTTCATTTTAACACTGTTCTGATGGCCGGGGAACCGTACAAACGGTATTAGGCTCTCAGTCACTAGCCATGTGGAAATGGCTGCTTCTTCTGTTGTCTCCAGATACCGAAAAGGTAATATAAAAATCTGCTTCATTGTACATTAAAAATACATGAGGATATTGTATTAAAAAGTAAATCTGTGTGGTGCCCTCCAAAAGTATGTTAATGGTTGAGTGAAATTTGTTATTCTTTTATGTACATTAGTCATTTGGATTTGACAACAAAAGATGACAATGAGTCAAAAGTGCAGACAATCAGTTTTTATTTCATGACATTTAGAGATATGTATGTTTTACCGTTTTACATAAACAGCCATTTTTTCCTTTATTTTAAAACGGAGAACTAACTCATCCTTATGCAACAGCAGTACATATTCTGTGCACAGAACATTTTATTCAGAAATAAAATTATTCAAATTAACATATTAAAGCTGGCTGTCTGCACTTTGACCTCATATTCATTGGTCTATTTCAAATCGAGCGTGCTGGAGTACTGAGCCAAAACAGCAAAAAATTGTGATTAAAAAAGTAAAACAAGTAAAACAAAAAGTAATAAATTGGAGTAATATGCCCATGGTATGTGATTTCAGTAGTAGGTTAGGAAATGTGAGTTGGGGTCTGTTTTTATTTGCGCCAAGGCGAAGCCTGGACCTGTAATACATGTTCACTATTAGATATGAAGGCAAAGGGGACCGGAGTTCTTGAAACATATGCTCATGATTATGTTTTTTTGTTTTTGAGTTATTCTCTGTAATGGTAAAAATTCTGATACGTGATCTTAGAATAATTTGGAGGTGATTCCTTCTCCAGAATAAAAGGATCTTTGCAAACTATGTTATAATGATCAGCAGCCTGAATAGATGTATTTTTAGAATCTAACAAAATATCAGGCAGAGCATTTAAAATGAAAATGTAAATAAAGACATGGATTTAGGTCGTGTTCTATTTCATGGCTGTTTTAGTGAAAATATTAATGGAATTCCAGAAGTTATTTACTGCTCACATTGCCAAAATAGATTAATGTTACATCTTGGACAATTTGGTATCTGGTATCTTTGGAGAATTGTTGCATCTTTAATGGAGTGAGATGGAATTTGTGAATTAACTTGAAATTAGCTTCTTATATTTTGTTCATTGTGAATGAATGTATTATTTCACTAAGGTTTAACCAAAGTCTTTCATCTGAAAACATGCCTAGATCTTTTTTACCAATTCTTGAGCAGAGGCAGCAGTGATGAGTGGTCAGTGGCCTCTTTTAAACAGGAATTTTAATTGAATTTAAAGACACCAGTATTGTCCTCCACATCAGATAAAGAAAATATCTTCTTCTTTCTTTAATAAGAAAATGAACAACATTCCAAATTTGTAAATACTTTTTAAAAAAGAATCTTTCCTTGGAATGCCATATTCTGTTCTGAGTTCACTAAATGACTGTGCATCAAAAAAGCAGTATGTCTTTATGAAACAAATGTTTAAAACCATGCGCAGATGCCAAATGTGGCCAATCTGCACTAGAATTACCAGAATTACTTTTCATCAGTATAGGGGTCTAAAAACCTATACAAAACCTCTCCAAAAATGAATATTTTGTCCAATATAAAGCATATAAATTTGCTGCTTATAATGTTTGAAACATTGATATCACATTGAAAAATAGTGCATAAACATTGTGACACACTGTGGTACACATACCTAAATATATCATTCACACTTGTTTTTCTGTACTTTACAATATGTAGTCTTTTGTTGCATGGTGATGGGATGACATGTTACCTTTATGATCACTCCAAGGAAAATTTTTCACTCATCTAGCACATATCAGCGCACAGTATATTGTGAATGAGTATTGTCCATGCCGTTTCCATAAATGTACTGAGCATTATTAGCCAAGGCTAACAGTTGTCTCTTACAACCAATGCAACTATAACAACATGAAAAATATGACACAATCATGTAAATAATTCAAAGAATGAAGAAGGCTCTGAACACCAAAACATGTCTCAAATGCACTTGAAGCACTACAAAAACAACAAACGTTTCAGCGTTAGCTTTCTTTATTCTTTGTTTCAGTATTTTTCTGGCGTTTATGCACCCAGTTTAAGTCTGAGTGTAGTCATTTTTTTTTTTTACAATGTGAATAATTGGAATGTTATGAGCAGTAATATGTACATATTTGTATATATTCTTGCTAGACTTCATACTTCCTGTTCTTCTGAGCCACACCTCAGTGCATTTGCTTTAGCCATGCTGACGAGTTGGCAAATTCAGTAAAATTATCTTAACCGAAGGAAAAAAACAATTACACCTCAACGAGTGCTTGTGTATTACTGCGTTAAGTTATGGTTGAATGCACCACACTGTGGTGAAGCAACCACTCATGCAGATATGCAGAGCTCTTACTCTTTGTAATAAAATTCAAATGGAACATGCAATATACCATTGGGGAGCTTGTATTGTCCTCTACACAATAGTTACACTGGCGTAAAATGCATGTGGGGTTTTGTGTGTGGCCGTTGTAAGTACCTAACCCCGCTTTCTGTTTGGCTCAGGACAACAAATAATCACTGAATCAGGAACAGGACACCTTTACGTGTAAAACCAATGGTACGATTGTATATTTATTCCATAGTTCGTCACAGATATTCATAGTAGAATAACGTGGTATAATTCCACAAAAATCTCTCGTATATTTCACTAATTGGTCAGCAGCATTTTTCACCATTGTATGATGATATGATTTTTTGGTCATGAACAAGAACATTTTTATAAACTACCAGGTGGACGCTATTGTTCAGTGTTGTCTTGCTTGGAGGAGATAGTTGCAGATGAGACTGCAGGGAGGAGGGTGCTTGTTAAATGGATGAATTATGCGACAAGGGTGGCACTTAGAAATTTCATATTTATCATTGTTGTAGTGTATCGTGTACTAATAAAACTATTAGTACCATTTCCACGCATTGTTTGGTTGCAATTAATGTCCAAGTTAATCAATCTCAGAACGCCAACCACTGCCAGTCACTGGGGGGCTTGCACGAAGGGGTTAAACTGTTTTAGACCTACAGTAGTCCATTTATGTATGTCGATTGATCATAAATGTTTGTTCAATAGGGGAGAGTATGGAAGTATAAGCACTGGACCCAGTTTTAGGGTTTATTAACTCAGACTGTTTGTACTGAATGTAAATACTTCCTGGATTCAGACTTCATCAACAAAACACACAGGTGTCACTGCTACAGCAATTAAATGTTTCCCTGAGGTTTGAGGCTAGCCGGCCCCAAGCCTAAACTAATCAAATTAGCTGTTCTTTTGCGTTTTTTTTCTTTTCTTTTTTTATCTGAGGATAAACAAGTCTGAGAGTGGGAGGGGGAGGGGGAGGGGGTGTGCAGAACCAGAGTCACAAACAGACTTTGTGGTGCAGATACAATTATTTAAGGAAATTGTAGAATAAAATTTAACGGCACTCTTATGTCTGAGGGGACGTCTATGATCTCTGGGACTGCTTTGTCGGCACACGCAACCAGCACATTCACAGTTAAAATGGCTTCCGATTCTGTACTCCTGTTCATTGACATGGATAAAGTCAATTGCACCAAGCGCACTGTTTTGATCTGGTATTGGGAATTTAAATGTTCCTCCATTTCTATTAAAATTAATATATATTCTCAAGGATCAGTTACTACAATAGGTCCACACACACCTTATTCCTGGTAGAAAAAATATATATTTCTGAAGTATAGAGTCATTTATGTCAATTAATTTATTAAAATCCTGATGATTGAAATATCACATCCCAAAACACTCTCAAAATGTTCCTACGTGAAGGCTTTACAAAAAATAAAAAAATAATCTTCAATAACCATACACCATTACCTTCCCTGCTTATGAAAAGCCGACTCAGCATTACGGCAACATAAAGCACTATCATATGATGAATCATTTGCCCCTCTCACATGACAGTGCTACTGGTGTCTGCAGTAAAGCCAGCAGCGATTTTTCATTCCGAAAATAAATAAAAGAAAAAGGCATAATAATAACGAATGAACAGCATATGGACTAACACATTTTTAGACAAAGGTGCATGTTCAGGTTTCAGCTCCAGTACAAACCTGACAGCCATTTTCTGTGCCTCCTCCTCACCACTCATCTGAGAGGGTTCACCACGACATGCAAACCGCTGATAAGCCACCGGAACAGAACTGCCACATTACCCCCCTGCTCTCCTGAGCCCGTTGACCATTGCCTTCAGCCAAGGAATGCAGCCTTTGCTATAAATGTAAGGTGCCCCACACAGCCCACGTCGAGTCAGCATTGCGCTGCGTCCGACACCGGCGTCCGACGCCTGCGTCCGAGCTCAGAAATCCACCGGCTTCGATTCTTGATGGCACACACTGTCCACTCACACAGTAGTGACACAAAGCAACAACAAGTCATGTTTCTGGCCAAGTATATCCCCGGGCGCTGTGCTGTGGCTGCCCACTGCTCCTAAGTAGCTAGGATGGGTTACATGCAGAGGACAAATTACCCCATGGGGTTCAATAAATTGTAGCATAGTCTAGCCCATAGGTCAGTTTTTCCCAAACTCGGTCCTGGGGCCCCCTGTGCATGCTGGTTTTCGTTCCAAACGCAATCACATTACCATAATTTTAACAAGCCACTAATTTTTTTTTAATTAATTAAAAAAATGTTTTTTTAAAATAAATTTTTAATTAAGTGCTTTTCATGTTTAGAGGGACTATTTACCCTCTTAAGCCATTTTATGTCTGAAAAAGCTTTGCTTTCTACAAAGAATAACGTTCCCGTGTTGATATTGTGCTACAATGTGCTTATTGTGCTATATTGCGAACAATTAAAAGAGCTTTTTGATCAAGTGAAAGACAAAGGTAGATCAATAGACTCCTAATTAGGTTGCTGAACACGTGTTTAAGTAAATCTTTTTTTCCTTAAACTTTTTAACAATGCAGGTTTGGCTCATTATCATTTGCTGTGTCTTTGAATTCTTCAGTATCGACCAAATGGTTATTTTTAGTGGCCATGTGTCCACACCTTCACCAGTTAGGAGCCAGTTGATTCACAGAAGTCTTTAACTTGATCTGTTAAATAATTTTGTAATGACTTTTTTTATGAAGCTGTTTGCAATATAGCACAACACGCAGCGTGTGAGGATGGGAATTTTATTCTTCATGGCATGCATATATATCTCTTACATAATGTGGCTTAAGAGGGTAAATAATACCTCTATGAATGAAAAGCACCTAATTAATACATTACATTACATTACAGGCATTATACAATACAAATGAAAACCTTGTTAAAATTCTGGGGTTGCAGTTGTGGCTGGAATGAAAACTAGCATACACAGGGGGTCCCCAGGACCAAGTTTGAATACCTACTGTCTAGCCTATTTCTGCAATAATGTTAAATTCAAACCTTCACCATTACTGTAAAATATTGGGCTGATACCAAGGGTGTGCATACAACTGTTACATTTAGCAAAACTGTTGAAGCATTTTTAATTATGAAGGCCAGAGGTAAGATGGATATAGTGGGCTATACGTTCAGTGGGAACGAACAGTGTTTAGCAGGGAAATCAGTGGTACTTGTGATTAATTTTCCTGCGAAGCCTATGCTCTTCTTGCTGATAAAGATGAACCTGCCAACTCCTTATAGCCCTCAGATCATGACGCTCAATTAAGAATCCAGCCGCAATGCAAAGCTAGCCGGTAATAACAGTTTTCAGTGGTGTAATTAAGTTTATTAAATTTGCTGAGCTTAGATGAGAATAACAGCACAAGTGACTTCCCATAAAGCCCGCAGTAATTGCATATTAAAATGTCTAAAATATATATCTTCACTAAGAAAAAAAGTGTTATTTATTTATTTATTTATTTATTTATTTATTTATTTATTTATTTTGTTTATCCCCAGTCTTTAGCTTTAGAGAGATGGACAGTGTTAGTGCAGTAGAGACAGGGACAGTGTTAGTGTAGTAGAGACAGGGACATGGACAGTGTTAGTGTAGTAGAGACAGGGACTTGGACAGTGTTAGTGCAGTAGAGACAGGGACATGAACAGTGTTAGTGCAGTAGAGACAGGGACATGGACAGTGTTAGTGTAGTAGAGACAGGGACTTGGACAGTGTTAGTGTAGTAGAGACAGGGACATGAACAGTGTTAGCGCTGTAGAGACAGGGACATGGACAGTGTTAGTGTAGTAGAGACAGGGACTTGGACAGTGTTAGTGTAGTAGAGACAGGGACATGAACAGTGTTAGCGCTGTAGAGACAGGGACATGGACAGTGTTAGTGCAGTAGAGACAGGGACATGAACAGTGTTAGTGCAGTAGAGACAGGGACATGGACAGTGTTAGTGCAGTAGAGACAGGGACAGTGTTAGTGTAGTAGAGACAGGGACAGGGACAGTGTTAGTGTAGTAGAGACAGGGACATGGACAGTGTTAGTGTAGTAGAGACAGGGACATGGACAGTGTTAGTGCAGTAGAGACAGGGACATGAACAGTGTTAGTGCAGTAGAGACAGGGACATGGACAGTGTTAGTGCAGTAGAGACAGGGACAGTGTTAGTGTAGTAGAGACAGGGACAGGGACAGTGTTAGTGTAGTAGAGACAGGGACATGGACAGTGTTAGTGTAGTAGAGACAGGGACATGGACAGTGTTAGTGCAGTAGAGACAGGGACATGAACAGTGTTAGTGCAGTAGAGACAGGGACATGGACAGTGTTAGTGTAGTAGAGACAGGGACTTGGACAGTGTTAATGCAGTAGAGACAGGGACATGGACAGTGTTAGTGCAGTAGAGACAGGGACATGAACAGTGTTAGTGCAGTAGAGACAGGGACATGGACAGTGTTAATGTAGTAGAGACAGGGACAGTGTTAGTGTAGTAGAGACGGGGACATGAACAGTGTTAGCGCTGTAGAGACAGGGACATGGACAGTGTTAGTGTAGTAGAGACAGGGACATGGACAGTGTTAGTGTAGTAGAGACAGGGACAGTGTTAGTGTAGTAGAGACAGGGACAGGGACAGTGTTAGTGTAGTAGAGACAGGGACATGGACAGTGTTAATGTAGTAGAGACAGGGACTTGGACAGTGTTAGTGTAGTAGAGACAGGGACAGTGTTAGTGTAGTAGAGACAGGGACAGGGACAGTGTTAGTGTAGTAGAGACAGGGACATGAACAGTGTTAGCGCTGTAGAGACAGGGACATGGACAGTGTTAGTGTAGTAGAGACAGGGACATGGACAGTGTTAGTGTAGTAGAGACAGGGACAGTGTTAGTGTAGTAGAGACAGGGACAGGGACAGTGTTAGTGTAGTAGAGACAGGGACATGGACAGTGTTAATGTAGTAGAGACAGGGACTTGGACAGTGTTAGTGTAGTAGAGACAGGGACAGTGTTAGTGTAGTAGAGACAGGGACATGAACAGTGTTAGTGCAGTAGAGACAGGGTCATGGACAGTCCTATGTCTGCAGCATCAGATGGTAGAAGAGGTGTATAGCATGTTTACTGTCTCTCCTGTTCGACATCTGCTTTCTCTGTGGTCTGCAGGGCAACATAGCTCAGCAGGTAAGAGTGGTTGTCTGGCAGTCGGAGGGTTGCTGGTTCGATCCCCTGCCCTGGGCATGTCGAAGTGTCCCTGAGCAACACACCTAACCCCTAATTTCTCCCAACGAGCTGATTGGTACCTTCCATGGCAGCCTTTCACCATTGCCATGTGAGTGTGTGTGTGTGTGTGTGAATGGGTGAATGAGAGGCATCAATTGTAAAGCGCTTTGGATAAAAGCGCTATATAAATGCAGTCCATTTACCATCTTTGAACATTATAAGCTTTTTTATGTAACTCATAAAAATGTTTAATTTAAAAAAAGGATTAATCTATGGGAATAACTACTTTAAACAGAGTTAATGCCAAATCATTTTGTGTTCGTGTTTGCTTAGTTGTGCTTGTATGTGTGTTATGTTTTGGGATTATATATAAGCGAATCTTGTTATTCTGATGATCTTTTAAAACAAGTTGAAAGCATTTTTTAATTAGCAACTGATAAATAATCTTCTCTTAGTCACAGACAGTAGTGCTCTATGGAGAGTTAGATAGTTAGGGCATTGCATTGATAACAGCCTCAAATACAAATTAATTTAAATTCGTGGTTTTCATACTTGTTCTTCTGTTGGGCAATGCATTTTCACCTCATGCTCACAATTTATCGGTACAGTATTGACATACTGAGCCGGAATACATTTCAGTTGTGTTTGTCCTCGTTGCTATTACAATCCGCAGATTCATACTTGTTTGAAAATGTGAATTGTGTCCATTAAATTGTTTGGCACCGTTGCCATTTTTAATTAATCTTTAACTTTTTCTGTAAGCTTGAGTTGTTGTCAACAGTATTAGACTAAAATAAATCCAAAATATAGATGGAAAACCAAGCATTTTTTTGTCCCTATGGACTGCAGGTATGAGGTTCGGTCAGGATAATTCAGAACAAATTAAGTTTAACACCCAATCAGAATTCTGTATGTCTGTAGAGTGAAACTTAGTGAAATAATGTAGACATGACAATGGTTGGGAAAAATTGTATATATTTATTGGTTATGATAATAAATACGTGAATAGGCTAATTAATTGAAAACAATATTTTGATTTGCAAAATATGAGGGATAATATTATTTGATTCTTAGTCAGAGGAAATGATAATTATGCAATGGCCAAACACAGAAGTTGACAGTACTACCACTTACCAAAGATTCATTCGTGGGTCAGTGACATGCTACTCTATATTATGTGCTTATTTTGTTTCATCAGTGTCATAAAATGAAGTTTTAACAAGGTCAGGTTGCTATTCCAGACCAGCACACATATAGCGAAACAAGACACAACAACAAACAGCAGTAAAATGACCCAATCAGGCTATTTTGCTGTTTGATGTCAGCGTTAAATAAAATGCGTTTCAGTACTTAGCGGCAGTAAAAGGGGAGGGCAGTCCTTAATTCCATTGGGTGGTGCGTCAGTTTGCCAGCTGGTCCAACGTCGCTGCGGGTGACCGGGTTCCGGTCAAGACGACTTGCGCAAGAGAGATAGCGGAGGAAAACTCTGTACTTGATCCTCAGAACAGCTGTCGATGGGAAGTAAACCAGCTTGGTTTGTTTTGTTTTGCGGATGGTGACAGGCCAACTCTGTCTTGGTGATCAAACGAGATGCGGGCGCTTCAAGGTCCCTAAGCTGCGCGTCTGGTCATTCCGTCTTCATCCTCAGAGCAAAGTTCTTAAGTTTTTGTTGAGCTTTTATGCTCAAATGCCACTGATGCGGCTGAATCCCACGTGCGTTCCCTGGAACCGGATTGGTAGATTATTTTGGGCACCCAAACATTTGATTGGTTCGTGGTATTGCGGCTGTCAATCAAACATTTATTACCACTTTAATGTTCAAAGCGTATTAAATCGGATTCTCCGTTTTCTTCTCAAAGGGGTGAGCGTCTGCCCCAAAGTGGTGCCTAATCGATCAAGCAGTGAGTTCATTGCAGGGTCACAAGAGGAAGGGGACAGGCACTTCATTAGGCCTTGGTTGACCAGAGATGTTAATAGTGGACGTGATTCAGAGGAGATTCATTCCTGTGGTCAGGAAGCCAGAGGTCACAAATATCCTGTGTAATGGTCTACCTTTTCAGTCAAAATGTTTCCATACAATAACTGTAGGTTATTTGCTGATGCATTTTCTTTCCAAACAATTTTTATTAATACAAAGGCAATTCAGTTTGACACAGATTTGATATTCCTGGTGTTTTTCTTTTTTGTTTAGTAAGACTTCTGAAAAGTTTAATTCACCAAATTGCCTGTCTAAAACACATTCAGATTTTCATTTCAATTATTATTATTATTATTATTATTATTATTATTATTATTATTATTATTATTATAGGGTCTGTGAGGCTATTCTTCCACAAGGCCTGAATTAATGACATATTCATTAGTTCAGTTGTCGTTATCTGTGCAGACACACTATATCCCTGTGGATGATGAACGTTCGGTTGGAAGACCTGCAGTAATAAAGGCACATGCTGTTTTTCTGGCTGCTGCGGACTCAGAAAAACTTGCAAAAAAAACAGGAGACATTTAAGCTCCCACTCACCGGCCTCGCAGAATGCATTTGCCTCTCCAAGAAGCCCAATTTTGTCAGCCATTATTATAAAGAGGAATTAAGGTGACCTTTGGTGAAACAGCCTTCTGAGAAAGCCCGGTTCCCCTGGCACGTCGAGGACTCCTCTGGCTGACGGTCCGATGAAATGGGCCCTCTCTCCCGGTGCTAAAGCCTGAGTCCTCCAGCGTCGTCTGTGTTCTCCTTCACCCCCCCCCCCCCCCCCCCCCCCCCCCCCCAATTTAAAAGCCTCCTCGTTCCCTGCTTCAGCTTTCAGGTGCATCGGAGGGAGAGTTCGGGTCTCTTTCCTCTTTTACCTGCCACTTCAGTACGGCTGAAGGCCAGACGCAATTATGGCAATTTGAGTTCCAGGGCGAGTTGAAAACGCTCCGGGGGCGGGAGCCGACGGGACCGCTGGCAGCCCGGCTGGACGGGGTCCGGGCAGCTCGCATCGGCGAAGGACGCTTTCAGGAATGTTTTTCGGCCATTTCGCGTCGCGTGTTCAGTCGTGAAAACATGAAGTTGACATGGTTTTTTTTTTTGTCCGGTTGCAAACCTGTCCTTCGAATGCTCTCCTGTGGTGGAAAAATGTAACTGTGGAGCTTTTCCTTACCTGGAGGCTGACCGTGTCTGTGGAAGGAGCTGCTAAAATGGGGGGGGGGGGGCCATATCAAAGCCGATTTTTTTTGGGGGGGGGGGGGGGGGCTCATATCAAAGCCGATTTTTTGGACGTGAACTTTGGAGTGTATGAGGGGTCTGCTGCCTGGGCTCTGGAGACACAGGGTGTGCTGGTGTCTGATTTCACCTTGAAATCCACAGCCAACTCAGACCCAAGAAACCAGGAGAGGTCAGATAGGGCAGTAATCAGCTGCTTTAACTGATCAATTAGGATCTGAGCAACAACTGAAAACAGCAGATGGGTGAAATATAGAGACAGAAACGACTTCAAACAAAACATGTGACTGTTCACCTCCAATAAATCGACACGTACTGATTATGCATACGTGCACCCCCCCACACACACACACACACAAACATGCAGCACATAAACACGCACCGACCCACATGCACATGCTCGGACAAACAGACACACACGCACATGCACATACACAAACATGCATGCAGCACACAAACACGCGCACACACACGCGTGCGTCCACACAAACACACACACACACAAACATTCGTGCAGCACACAAACACGCACCAACCCACATGCATCCACACACACACGCACATACACAAACATGCATGCGGCACACAAACACACGCACACAAAAAGATGCATGTAGCACACAAACACGCACCCACCCCCACACATGCGCGCACACAAACACACACACACACACACACACACACACTGCAGAAAAGTTTCCTGTTTCAGCAGCCGTTGAGTCACATGCGATGTGAGATTCATACTTATTAACAGGACTTATGTCAGTCAAACTGTCATTTAAGCCTACCATGAAAATGGATTCCTAATGCTTTGAAATGTTTGTGGCCAATTTAGTACTGCTGTACGTTGTCTGAATAACAAGCTCGTTATTCATTTGGAGACTCTGAATACGGTAAAACTCATATAGCTTAGATGCTCCTGATTAATAAAACGAGATACAGTTCATGTTTGTTCACTGGCCCTTTCAAGGATAACATTTTTCTGCATGATACTAAAAATGTGTAATTTTCCATGAGAATTCATTTTCATGCGTGAGCAAACATAAATTTAAATCTGCATATCAGAAAGAACTATGCACCGTTCAGTCATGGATTTACAGTTTAAGAGTGTCAATTATATAATGAATGTTTTCATTTTGGACAAGTGACACATAGTCACAAATTTCAGTGTTGAGGGAGAGTGGAAAGGTGGATCTCTAAATGGATGTCCTGGTGGCAGTGAGCAAGCTGGCAGTATACCACACACAGCTGCCCCAACAGTGCAGCACAGGCACCATATCACACACAGCACAGGCACCATGTCACACACAGCACAGACACCCTATCACACAGAGCACAGGCACCATATCACACACAGCTGCCCCAACAGTGCAGCACAGCACAGGCACAGGCACAGACACAGGCACCATAACTCACACAGCTGCCCCAAAAGTGCAGTGCAGGTACCATATCACACACAGCACAGCCACGGGCACCATGTCACACACAACACAGACACCATATCACACACAGCACAGGCACCACATCACACACCGCACAGGCACAATATCACACACAGCACAGGCACAGGCACCATATCACACGCAGCACAGGCACAGGGACCATATCACACACAGCTGCCCCAGTTGAGCAGCACAGAAATGACAGGGCCTGAGGGCAGCTCTTAGTTAAGGCTGTGTGCTAAAACACGGAGGGCTTTTCGAGATGCTGATTTGACTCATTTCTGCTTTTGTTTTTTCCTATGCTCTGCGCTTAATGCAGTGGAAGCACAGCGCACTCTGACCTTTTAAAGGAAACATCAGCCTACTCCGTCACTACGGCAACCGTTTCTCTCACGATACAATTCGGTCCACTTTTGCCTCTGTTTTCGGACACAGAATTAGACTGTGTCAGGAATCCGTCGCTGAGTACACTCACGGAAACTGCGCGCATCTGAAAAGTGTACGCGCCCTGAAATGAGTCACTTCGCTCCGTGATGCGGAAGCCCCGCTGTGCCCAACAGGGAGACCCGCTGTTTTTTTTTTTTGTTTGTTTTTTTTTGGGGGGGGGGGGGGGGGGCGCGCTGGGAAATGAGCTGACAGGAAGCCGTCTCCCTTTCTCTGAGAGGAAGATCTGCCCGTTCGCAGGCTCCTGTGCTGCTGAATGAAGCGTGAGCCCCGTGGGCAGGTTCCAGTGCACGGGCGTACTGCGCGGGCAAGCACTAGCGTTCCTGCTCTGAAACACGCGCGCCTGACCAGACAGAATGATCACAGGAGCTCCCCCCATTTCACCTTCACTTACGAGTGAGGAAGCTGGTAAACCCAAAGGGGCGTCGTAGTAGTAGTAGTAGTAGTAGTAGTAGTAGTAGTAGTAGTAGTAGTAGTAGTAGTAGTAGTAGTAGTAGTAGTAGTAGTAGTAGTAGTAGTAGTAGTAGTAGTAGTAGTAGTAGTAGTAGTAGTAGTAGTAGTAGTAGTAGTAGTAGTAGTAGTAGTAGTAGTAGTAGTAGGAGGTTTGTTGATGTTGTGTCATGTCATTAGTTGAAGTGTGATAAATAAATATGTAACATGGCCAAATTATGGTAACCAAGAATATGTTGTGTTGGACAGATTCTTAAGGTACCTCTTTATATTGATACTGTCTCTAGACAGTTGAGAGGCACATGGGATATCAATTAAAAGGCTGATGTCACGAACCTGTCCAGCGTGTGATACATAAAACGTTCTTGAAATAATAAATGACATGTTGTGCAGATGAGCTTGGTAAATGGTCTGAAAATGTTTGAGTGTGTCCAGAAGTGGTAGCCTTGCATATTAATGATTAATGTGTCTGAAGTTGGCAAATGGCTTTTGCAGAATCCATGGAAAAATAAACTAAATAGAGTCTACATTTTAATATTTATACCAGCATTTATAGATTGAATATCCACCGGGATATACTCGACTGTGCTTTGGAAATTGGAAGTCAATATAATTTCCAGTCAAGATACCCAGGGGTATTACCCTATTTTTCCCATTGATAAAGTTCGGCTATTAATTAGCATTAGATCGGGAACCAGAAAGGGGATTTTTTTGTTAATGAAAGAAAATGTGAAGACATCCCCCATGATCTGCAAAACACATGCACAGATTGAAAAGCAGGCTAATTTGTAAGTTTATTTCAGTTGCTGAAGTGGTTTCCATCACACAAAGAAGCAAATCGAATACAGTGGAGTCTGTGTTACTGTGAATCACAAACACATTTCAGTTCTGAAACAAGCACAGTAGAGTCTGTGTTACTGTGAATCCCAAACACATTTCAGTTCTGAAACAAACACAGAGGAGTCTGTGTTACCATGCATCCCAAGCACACTTCAGTTGTTAAAAAATCCCTAAATAAACCGTTGCGCACGGATGTACCCCAGATTGACAGCTCTGCGGGGCTTTCCAAAGACAGCGGCGTCCTCTCCTTTCAGACACTAGCGTTTCCCTTACGTCAGCCGTGGCCACTAATACGCCCGGGCCGCCGAGCGCACTGGGGAGAGGAGAGGCGCAGATCTGTATGCAGTGCGGGTTATTAGGACCCGGCCAACACGCGGACCGGGCCGCCGGCCGTGATTGATCGCGCCGCGGTCCAAAGTTCTTACGACCGGGTTAATGCGCGCCCGGATACTCCACGCCACATTATTCACCGGAGTCGGCGTGCATTTTAGGACCCCTGAAGTTGTCTGAACTTCAGAGGCCTGTCGCCATGCCAACTGATGACATCTCGGCCGTGGGCGGGCGCCGCGGTCCCCGTATCTGGTCAGAGCCGCTCGTCGAGAAACGCGCGTCCGCTTCCTCACCTCCTCAAGGGTTTGGCAGGAAGTGCTCAACGTACGCGGTCCACAACTGAGACCTGTTGATTTAATTGATTGTAAAAGCGTATTAAAAAGACTTTAAGTGAAACATAAAGTATTCACTCTAACCAGAATAATGTGTCCACAAACACAATTCATATAATATAGACGGTTCATATACTATTGCGGCAAGATAAATAATCTTATAATAACCATCACAGCATTGATTAAAGAAGCAAAAGAACTTCATACTTTATTGAGCCGCTGGCTTCACTATACACCCATCAACGATAAGGCTGATAACCCTGAGAGAGAGAGAGAGAGTGTGTGAGATCGGACGGTGTGCAGGTTGAGGCCTCTCTTAAAGCCGCGTCCTTCTCGGCAGGGTGTTCGCTCAGTCTTAAGCAGCACGTCCTGCTCCATCACTCTGCTAGAGCGCTGCATGCAGTGATCTCAGTTTCTACTGTTATGTGTGTCTGTGTGTGGGTGTGTGTGTGTGTGCATGCATGCGTGTGCGCGTGTGTGTGTGTGTGTGTGTGTGTGTGCGTGTGTGTGTAGGTGTGTGTGTGTGTGTGTGTGTGTGTGTGTGCATGTATGTGTGTGTGGATGTGTGTATGTGCGTGTGTGTGCATGTCCAGGTGGGTGGGTGTGTGTGCGCGTGTGTGCATTCATGTGTGCGTGTATGTGTGTAGGTGTGTGTGCATGTGCGTATGTGTGCACGTCTAGTTGTGTGTGTAGGTGTATGTGTGTGTGCATGCGTGATTGTTTTAGAGTGAAATGTTGCCATTTCCTGTTACCAAGTTCCAAGTCAGACTCCAGCTGGAAAACACCGCCCAGGTTGTGACTGATATGGCATTGTGGCAGTTTTTCCTTCAGCTGAAAGCTGGGGGCTTCACGTGTATTTAATGGCTCCCTTCAATAGAATCGGCCTCTGTTGGGCCCTGGTCCGTAAGTCCTGCATCCACAGCGCTGCGCGCGAGCGTACACAGGAAGCTCATTGAACCTACGCCACAGCGGGAACAGTCTTTTTTCCTGTTCCTCCGCGAGGCGCTGCCAGTTTGGCCCGGCCTCCCGGCGCCCAGGTCCAGCTCATTAAAGCGATCCGCATGATGTCCCTGTCCTTAATTCTGCGCTCTCAGAAACGTGCGCACAGCCCATAATAGGCACGCCCAGCGCAACTTCGCTTCTGTTGCGTCTCCAAGGCGAATGAAGAGTTCGCCCCGTCGTTTATGAACAGCTTTTGGACGAGACTCGCGAAAGCGACCGTTTGCGGGAAGCGTTAATCGAGCAAAACGGATCTGTCGCCTTTGAGGACGGGCCTTCTTTCGCCGTTCAGCCCGCGTCGAGTTTGCTGGAGTTCTTCTGCACGTGAGCGTTCTCTTCTTCTTCAGGCGCAAACGGAGGAAAGCTCCGCTTTGCATTTTTCTCTTCGCGCCTTTTTAACAAGGGGAAAGCGTCGACGCAATCTCACTTTTTTTCTTTTTTTTTGGCACTCCAAAACGTCGTTTCGGAAAATTTGCGGAAGTCTTAATTCGTGCGGTCGCGCTGCCGAGCGCAGGGGCGGCGGGACGGGGATCGAGTCTGAGGAGCGCGGCGTGCCGCTGCTTCCTAATGAAACCGGCACCGTGGAGCCAAACGCCAGGCCCCGGAACTCGTCTCATTAGAACAGGAGATCCCCACGCACACCAGCCACATTTGGCCTGATCATACACGTTTTGAATGCGCTGTGTAATAAGTACTATATGCAGTATAATGAGCACAGCAAGTCCAAGGCACCCTTCTTAGAATAAAGAGCCTTTAATGAAGGGCTAGTTCATATAGAAACATTTTTTTTAAAAACTACGCCGACGTGTTTGGGCCTCACACAGCCTTCATCAGGGCATAACGTTCACTATATGCAGTATATTATTTTATTTATTTATGTACACTATTTCACATACAATTTGTGAAGGCATATTGTATGCTGGTATAGATTTGGTATATGTTGCTGTGATGTATTCAGATGTGTGGAGTTATGTTGCTTCTGAACGTTGATTAGCTACTCAACTTTATTTAAATCTTTGAAGTCTTTATATCGTGTCACAAATGTCTAGTTTAAGGCATAATGGCAGTAATTATAGTTAATTACGAATGTTGAATTGTTGCTCTGTGGTGATGGGACTGACTGGTTCTTTCATTTTGCATTACATTCCATTAATGCACATTAGAGTTTAACTAATTGTGAACTATGTGTATGTATAAACAATCTCACATACTGTTGTTCTCAGACTGTGGTAGTTTCTGGGTGTGCTTCCTTATTCTTTGTTATATGTTGAACTCCTGCTTTATCACACAATCTGTAAAACTGACCGGTTACATTATCTGACACGGAGAAACAGAACATGTGTGATTTGCAATGGGAATGGTCAATATTCATTAGACTCTGATGACCAGAGTTATACCCGTACAAACCGCTTCAGTTTAATCCACCAGGTTTAGGGAGGCAGTTTTTGCAGCTGCACCAGAAATGCTAATATATAATAACAGGCATTTTCTGCGGGTTCAGTCTGAGCCCCGAACTTTGATCCGCGCCTGCCGCAGTCGGGATTAAGCCGGCAGACACCGGGCAGGTCACGTGACCTCACAACGCTGTACCATTTCACATTTCGGTCTCGTTCTTCTCCTCCTTACCGAAGCGCCTTTCCTCGGCAGGTTTATTGCCTTGGACCCTGTGTGTCGCCGAGCGCCTCGGCGAGCTGTAATTAGCATGTTTGATTTGCGTTCCGCGCCCGTCGGCTAGCCGGCGGCCCAGCGGCGGGTTTACGGCGGCTCGGCGGCGCACGCCACGCCCCCCGCCGGTCCGCCTCCGGGGGCCAGGGGGAGAGATCGTAACTCCGGCTGGACGTAGATCAGAAGTGCAGTGCAGGACGCTCCGGACAACCGTCCCTTTGAAGGCGGTAAGATGGGACTGCACCCCGCCAAAATAAGACAGCCCCCCAGAAACGGAAAACTCTTCTTCCCCTTCCAGTTTCTCCACAAAGCGGAAAACTCGCTGTGACAGCTGTCTGTGAAGAGCGGGAGAGATTAGCCCCCCCACCAACCCCCGCCCCCCCCCCCCCCCCCCACAGGATGAGTGGGCGATATTTTTTAAACCGGTCCAATTTTACCATGGACAACTATGATCGATAGTATTGCCAAGAATTCAATCGGATACAAATTAAAATTAAGGAGCATTGTTGAAAAGAACCATAAAGCCTTGCAGCTGTGTAAAGAATGAAGTACTTTATTGTTTAATAAAAACATTCAATAAGAAATGTGATCTTTGCCTCGAGGTCGCAATAAAGGCTTCCTTGGAACTAAACCATCCTTTGTGATTTGTTCCTGCATACTTTACAAACACACACAGACAGAGACAGACACACACACACACACAGTATGGTAGAACCGCGAGATATTGTTAAACCGCGGAGGAAGAAACCTGAAGAGAATAAAGTGTTTGTGAGCCGGAGCTATCCATCTTTTTTCATTCTATTACAGCCTCTTTGCTGATAAGGAAAGCAGTCTGCTCCTGCCAGCGCAGTCATAGAGCGATAAAAATGACCATTCATCGCAGAACTGTTCGCATTGTCAGGCGGCCATTTTTTTATTTATTATTTCATTTTTTATCAGGGAAGATCCTCAAGGGTTTTCAGCAGTGGTAATGACGCTGTGTTTATACGGATGTCTGAGAGAGTACGAGAGAGAGAAAGGGAGAGGGAGATGAATTAAATCTTTCCGCTCTAAATCGCTGCTCTTTCAGACGTATTTGAGTCGCGTCATCTTTTTTAAAGACCCTCTGAATTACCTGCGGGCTCCGGCAGTGTCTCACTGCGTGAAGCTCCACACTACCTGAGAGAAGCTTCCGGAATGAAACACATTTTACAGCCGTTCCACAGAGACCTTATCTCCCCGTGGTTATTTGTTTTTTACGCGAGTTCAATTTTTTAATCCAAAAGAATGCGCTACCCTTTATCTAGATATTAGGTACAGACAGTAGATAGTAGATGATTTAATAGGGACATGGTTTGTTGGTAATAAACCAGAAAATCTCAGATATAACCAGGGGTATTACCGTTACTGAATTGCTTATCAAAAAAAAAAAAGACATATGTCTGAGTGGATTCTGACTGGAATCCTGTGCGTGGAGGGATCACGACTTGTTTAATGGAAAGCCCAACGGAGAAGTCATTTCCGCTGCCCATTTCCTGCAAAAAGCGGCAAGATTATCCATGGTCCCAGCGCAGGGGGCCTGTGTACTGGGGTGGAGGTGTGCGTGGGGTTCGAGATGCCCGAGTCCCACGGGGACATCATTACAGCGTCCCCAACCAGAGACGTTCTGACCACGTCCACAAGCCTTCTCTTACCTCTGGTCTTCCCCTGTCAGCCTGGGGAAGTTCGCTGGTGAACTTGGACGCAGAGAGAGTCGGCTTTGCGGAGGCTACTGACAGCTTTCTGCATGGGCAGGTTCTGGCTCACAGACCGTAACGGAGGGACTTGCGTGACTGACGCGGGTCGGGCGACCGATGATCGCCAGCGCAAAACGGATGTACCCTCCTCATCATCGGTGACGAAGGCTCTGACTTTGTAATTGAGCAGTAAGGGGTTCATTAATTTGAGAGGCAACTCTCCTCATCACTAAAGCCAACAAATGAATTCCCCTTTTACATTTGTAAAACTGAATCACTCAGTTGAAAAGAAAACCATGAACAATTTATTTGCAGAATACTTAGATAAACTACATGGCCAAAAGTATGTGGACACCTGACATCTAACATCTCATACTAAATTATGGCCATTAATAAGTTGGTCCACCCTTTGCTGCTATAACAACCTCCACTCTTCTGGGAAGGCTTCATACTGTGATGTTGGAGCACTGCTGTAGGGATTTGTTACCATTCAGCTGGAAGAGCATTAGTGAGGTCGGGCACTGATTGGCCTGGCTGTTGGCTTTCCAGCTGATCCCAAAGGTGTTTGACTGGGTTGAGGTCAAGGCTCTGTGCAGGCCAGGTAGTTTCTTCCACACTGACAAAACCATTTCTATATGGACCTTGCTGTTTGCCCGGGGGCACTGTCATGCTGAAACAAGAAAGGACCTTCCCCAAACTGTTGGGGAAGCACTGAGTCGTCTAGAATATGATTGTATGTATCATTAAGATTTCCCTTCACTGGCACTATGGGGCCTAGCCCAAAACATGAAAAACAGCCCAGACCAAGGGGTGCCCAGATACTTTTGGTCATATAGTGTGTGTTCATATGTATACACTGTATATGAATTTTTTCTTCTTTTACTCCCTATGAATACATAAGAAGCCGTGAAGAAAATTCTTTTTCTATTTCCGATCCATGCACATTTCCTCCAGTTAAATCTCCTTGGGGCTAATTGCATGCTTTGTGAACAGACTCGTATTGAAGAGTTAACACAATACTTTTAATTATTATTTTTTTTAAATTGTGGCCTCTGTGTTTGCTGTATTGTCATTTCCCTAATTTATGCCCCAAAGGGCAAGGGTAGGAGGTTCTAGAATGTCCCAGGGTCGCTAGTAGTTACATTGTTTCACATTTATTTCGAGCAGCAGAATTAGGGACATTAGACCACCATCGCTAAGGCTGCTTCGATTCATGCTGTTAATGCTAATGGCAGCATGCACTGTTTGCTGGAAGGCCAAAACTGAACAAGGCTCTGATATTTATAAAACACGTGGGGGTCTCTGCCGACAAAAAGGTTACGTTATTTGACTCATTATTATTTTTCTTCTCGCCGACCTCTCAAATTTTTCACAGTTGTTATGAGGAAGGGCACAGGCCACAGTGAAGTGAAGCTATAAGTGCATAAGCTATAAATGGCTGTCTTATTTACACTGGGACATGAATGCACAACAGGAGATGACTCCATGTGACAGCGTGTTCTTCGGTAGCATTACTGTTTTCAGAGTCATGCAGCATGCCGTTGAGGAGGACTGGTGTGGAGACATTTAATAGAGGCCGATAATTATAATAATTCTCCTCGGTGCACTGAGTGCAGCTTAAAGCTGTTTTACAGGGACCAAGCCCATTTTTTCTTTGTGCAGCAGCCACTGAATGAATTTAACCCAAAAATGTTTTTCATTTTTGAAAATATGGCTTTCAATTTAAAAAAAGGAAAATGTACAGTACTGTGCAAAAATCTTAGGCACTTGTAAAAAATAAAAAAATGCTGTACAGCTAAGATGCTTTCAAAAATAATGAAATGGAAAGGTTGTAAATATCGAAAAAAATAATAATATAAAGAGCAGTAAATAGTTCAAAACAAAATAAAATCAATGTTTGGTGTGACCACCCTTCGCCTTTAAAGCTACATCAATGCTCTTAGGTACACTGTCCGGCAGTTTTATAAGAAAATCGGCTGGTAGGTTGTTCCAAGCATTTTTGAGAATTTGCCACAGTTCTTCTGCAGATTTTGGCTGTTTCACTTGCTTCTGGCTCTCCAGGTAATCCCAGAGACCCTTGATCAAGTTTTTATCTGAAAAGTAGTCTATTACTTAAAATATTACTTTATTTAACAAAATACAAAAATGTATCTGTAAAATTTCATTTTTTGAAAAATTCATGTTTGGAAATTTCAAATTTGCTCTTTTCTACTGACACACTAATACAAAAAACAAAAAATAAACATCTAAGACCAAATATATACTATATATTATATTTTAAAAAATCTAAGGTGCCTAAGACTTTTGCACAGTACTGTACATTACTCCATTATTATTCTTCTACAATACACCACTGATAACTCTGGGATCGACTTTAAAAATATTTTTTCGCTAATGACATGGAAATGGTTATATGTTAATAGAGGGAGAGAGAGAGCTAATTAGTAAAGACAATAGCACATCAGCACTACAGTGATCTGGACTCACAGTGTCTTTTTGCATAACAATGCCTCATTAATAGAGCGCGTGACCCGAAGTGTCCCTGTAGCACCATTAGTTCCTGTAGCACCATTAGTCCCTGTAGCACCATTAGTCCCTGTAGCGCCATTAGTTCCTGTAGCACCATTAGTTCCTGTAGCACCATTAGTTCCTGTAGCACCATTAGTTCCTGTAGCACCATTAGTCCCTGTAGCACCATTAGTCCCTGTAGCACCATTAGTCCCTGTAGCGCCATTAGTCCCTGTAGCGCCATTAGTCCCTGTAGCACCATTAGTCCCTGTAGCACCATTAGTCCCTGTAGCACCATTAGTCCCTGTAGCGCCATTAGTCCCTGTAGCGCCATTAGTCCCTGTAGCACCATTAGTCCCAGTAGCGCCATTAGTTCCTGTAGCACCATTAGTTCCTGTAGCACCATTAGTCCCTGTAGCGCCATTAGTCCCTGTAGCACCATTAGTTCCTGTAGCGCCATTAGTTCCTGTAGCACCATTAGTCCCTGTAGCACCATTAGTCCCTGTAGCACCTTTAGGCCGTGTGCAGTTGTGTAGCTGAACACAGCCGAGCGTTCCGTTCGCCCGCCTCGTTCTGCAGTACCAGCAGAGGCAGCCTGGGGGCGCTAGCCTGCTGGGCTGTGGACCGCAGGATCGTTTGCGTGAGAGAAGTCAGCACGGGCAATGGTGGCTGTCTGCTAAGCTTTTAATCCACCTGCCATCGCAGTGGAAGACTTTGGAGATTTTCTGATTCAAAGTTAGCAAAACGCACTCAAACACATTGCAGCATAGAGACATTTTTTCCCGCTCAGTGCCCGGTCATAACTGACCAACATGTCGCACTGCTGGTTCTCTCCCTGAGCTTCTTCGTGTTGCTGCTTGTTTGTCCTAAATTGGCCGTAATGATATGCAGGAGCAGTGTCCCTTGAGCTGGGGCCCTCAGACAGGCCTTGGGTAACTGTTTGCGTTAAGGCTCAGAGCTCAGAATTCCCTGCTCGCTGGTGTTGGGACAGAACACCCTGGGCCCGGTGACTGATGGGTAACAGTTGGTGAGATAATGAGACCAAACATTGGTATGATTCAGAAATGCACTTAGCCATCTTGTCAGAGTTAGGAACCTGCTCTTTGGCTCCACAGTGACTTGCAATAGCAGCGCTTACAGAATGCAGGTCCATCTAATCTTCCTAATTACAGTAGGGCAGGATTGGTCCCAGGGCGTATGACCTGTTTTTAGATGGCTGATGTTCGCTCACTTTATTATGTAGCACCAGGTAGGACCCCCTTTCTCCTCCAGAACAGCCTGGATTCTTCATGGCACACATTCAAAAGGTGCTGGAAACATTCCTTTGGGGTTTTGGTCCATGCTGACTCGATAGGATCAGCAGTTCCTGCAGATTTTTCAGCCAAACTTTCATGCAGTGAACCTCCCGTTCCACCTCATCCCAAAGGTGCTCTATTGGATTGAGATCTGGGGACTGTGCAGGCCAGTGGATTAAACTGAAGTCAGTGTCATGCTCATGGAATCAGCTTGGGATGATACATGCTTTGTGACATGACGCATTATCCTGCTGCAAGTATCAATTTCATAAAGGGATGCACATCGTCAGCAACAACGCTTAAGTATGCCGTGGCATTCAAATGATGCTCAAGTGGTATTAATCCCTTTGTGCAGATGCCAAATTTGGCCAATCCTCACCCATTCACCATTCAGGTGTTCTGTTTTTATTATTGTTGTTATACTGTTGCCCAATCACTGTGTATTATCTTTTACAATCTTTTATGTTTTTAAATGTACAGTGTGTTGAGACATCTGTGAAATGCACTTTAAATAAGTGATAGCTTGACCTGACTAATTTAGGCTTTAGAAAAATGGGTTAAATGAAGCAAGACACTCAATTTACAATACTTAAATTAGATTATATTCATAATTTACATAAACTGCCATAAATGCAATTATGTAGGTGAAAATGCAAATATAAAGTTGTTGTTCAGTTTGAAATTAAATACTGAGAGATCATATTTATAGCAGGTAAAACTGTACATGTCCTGGATCATGCACTCCTTGACCACAAGTGTGCTATATCTGAGGGTGATATGTGGAACTACTACAGATCTATGAAGCGGAAAGTAAGCAGCGTAACCTGGTGTCCCTTAGTGTCTCCAAATCTATTCAAAATATCTAAATTGTACATTTCTGTAAATTATAACGTAATTATATATTGAGTATATGTGACTTCAGCTGATTAAGTATTTGTAAAAATACATAATCAGTTGAAGTCACATATACTTAATACAATTATGGACACAAGAGTATTAAGTAAATCCAGCAATTCATTTTTATTGAGTGCAGGATGTGGATCAGCTTGTACAATAGACTAGAATGAGTTATCCAGAGGATGCATAGGCCAAAAAAGGCTTGTTATTCAGTAAAGTAGTAAAGTGCTAAAATATCTGCGTTTGGTGATTCAGGCATTCATCGAAATCTACTTCATGGTGTAAATCTGAACACTGTGGACCGCGTTTGTCCCATGTTCAGTGCTTTCTTCCCCCCCATCATTCCCTCACCCCATCAACAGATACATCGCCCAGCATGCATTGCAAACAAGAGGCTGAAGGAGAATGGTTCACAGCGAGTGGAAACGCACCATGACTTACCAGCGCACTGCACTAAATGCAAGTGCAAATATTTCTGAGAACAATGGCTAACAGTGGGCTGCCTACGAGTAATTTTAGGTGCATTTAAAAAGAGTGGTATCCTGACGTTTTTAATAGCTTTTTTAAATAAAGCGTTGACAGTTCAATCTTGAATCTTAAATGTGTGTGTGAGGCCACAGTAGGACTGTGCAGGCAGAAGGGATCCATTTTAATTTATCTTTATATTAAGGATATGCATTATGAGTTTTTTTTCATTTTTTTTTAACTGCTTCTGGAATTCCAAGCGCCCTGCCGTCCTGTTTCTGCGCGGCTCATTGCTGTTGTGCGCACCGAACGGGAAACGCGAAGGCGAAAACCGGTAAAGCGTTCTGCTGAGACCCCCTCCGCCCCGCCCCACCCCGCTCTCCTCTCGCTTCACAGCTAGCCACGCCGCCTCTCGAACCCGCGTCCTCCAAACAAGCGGTTTGCGTAGCGCGGCGCACAGAGACGGGCTTTTCGAGCCTGCGGTTCTGGCACAAAGAGACGGCGGGAGGGGGTCAGAGGCTTTTAACGGCACACCTGCCGCAGGCATCACTAGTTCCTGGCGAAAGAGTTTCGCTTCCTCCTCGCCTCCAAATGCCCGCCCCGCCTCGCCCCGCCCGCTCCCGCGCCAGAGCCGATTTTCCTCCGTTCCCCGCAGGCGCCGAACCCTCTCTCGTTTACCGCGGTAAACAGAAAAAGCGTTTCTATTCGTGCGTCTGTCCTTTTAGGAAGCAGGCAGGCCGCGCGGCGATTAAGCAGGTGGCAGTGCGGCTGGAAACGCAGCGAGCGCGGTCCCCGGGCGAGCCGGCGCGGTCGCACCCCAGGGCCGGTCCCTTAACTCCAACCGCCTCGGCAAATAACTCGCATCCATTAAAACGGATTATACCTGGGACTCCTGCTCCTCCGTTTTACCTGTTCCAAAAGAAGCTCCCGCTGAGTGAATGAATATAATAGCGCGTTTTTGTTGTCTCTCCTGGCGAAATGGCGACCGTTTCCCCACTGCCCCGGGGGTCTCAGGCAGCGAGGAGAAAAGGCTAGTCCTACGAGTTTGGGAAAAGAACTTAGATTAGAGTGGAGGGTTGTCCTGTTCTTTTTCATCACGCCCTTTCCTTTCCGGGAGGGGGGGGGGTGACATGAAAGTGAACAAACATCGGTGAGCAGCCCCGTTGCCCCAGAAACCACGGCCCGGCCCTCAGACACGGGCGGGGGACCCCGTCCCGCGTCCACAGCGCTTCCCTTTAAATGGTAATCAATGAGAAGAGAGGGGCGGACGTACCCGAGGGCGACCGCGTATGCCGAGCACGTCCGGACCGCGGAGGACGCGCGGGCCAGTTTATCCGAGGATTATTCCGACTCCGCTTCCCATACGAATCCTTGGGGTCTGAAGGTACGCTGCTCAGAACCGCGACTCAGTCGATGGGTCACGCTAAGTGTACAGACTGTTTATTTTCTTATCTTTTATTGCTAGCATCATTTCCTAGCGTCCTTCTTTCAAAAATCAAAGGAGTGTATCAGTACAACAACCAAATCACGCCACTCAATCAGTCTTGGTACAGGACTGCATTAATGAATTGGAAGGACACGCTAATGTTTCATGGACTTGCAAGTAGCAGTACCCTTTAGAAGGTGTTTCAACGACTGCCTTTACTTTTTGGAAAGCGAAACAGAAATAGAAGTCCTTCTCGTTTGCTGTTATTGCTTTTTGACTGACAGGTTATCGGTATTGAATTGAAATGGTGTAAACTGCCTGCTGTATTTTACAGACCCTGGATTCTAAGGAGACAGAATTTAGGAGTTTTCCGAGCTGATTGAAATTCCTGAACTTTGAAACCCTAAGTAGTTCCGTCCATTTACATCTAGTGACATTATGCATGACCTTTAAGTCGGTCAGCCTTTTTGTTTTCTTATAGGACAGGTGCTCTATGTTAGCTGTAATGACATTAAGGTTAAATGCCAATTACGATGTAAAGTACTCCATACTGTAAAATTCATAAAATATTATATGCACAGCCAATTGTCATGTAAGAGGACAGTATTATAATAATCAATTGGTTTCACCATTAGACTTTTCTCTTTTTTAATTGGTATGCTACATAGAGGGTATACACATGATGGTATATATTCAGTTCAATAGTTTTATTTGTATTGAATTTTTTTCAGAGTCATTGTAACAAAGATCCTTTACAGAGGAAGCATAAAGTTGGCCAAAAACCAGGCCTGAACCCCCAAAAAGCAAACAAAACAAAACAAAGTGAGGTAAAAAAAAAAATTTTTTTTAAAAACTAGCCAGTGGGAAGAAATTTCGGGAGAAAACTGTTCATAGGGGAGCCCCTCCTCTGCTGGTCAGGCTGGTCAGTAAAAATCATACATATAAAGCACATATAAAAACAGGCATTGTGACGGGCAGACTGAGCGGACGGAAGAGGCTTTTCTGATCGCAGCTGCGGGAGCAGGCCTCTGCAGAGACACTGCAGCACAGCGCGCGTTCCCACCTCTCGTGTGCTCCTCAGCCTAAAGCCGGCCGCGCCAAGCCACCTCCGCACACCTCAATCAGACGCCAGCGTCCCGCGGGGCATCCGCGGCTGTCACAAATACGTTCGCGACGGCCGCTCCCGCGGACCGCTCCGCCTCTCAGACACCTCGCGCGCGATTCGCCTTCTTTTCTCTCCTCGGGAGAGAGGTGAGAAGGCGGTGTATATTAAGACAAAAGAAACGGGCTCCAACCGGCTTCTGAAAACTTTCACCGTCCTTCTATTGTTTTGGTCACAGGGATAATTTTTTTTGGAAAGTTGAGTATATATCATGCAGCACTGTGCCTCCATTTTATAAGAAAGGCCGGAAGGCATTAATCTTACGTGTACAGAAATGTCGTCGTTTTTTTCTGAGGGGAGGCAATCTAATTTTTCAGTCCCTACAGGCATTTGGACATTTGCCCTTGCGTCAGCCCCAGAAGATAATCGGTGGATCTAAACTGCAGCTTGTTCTGTGCTGGATTTGGAAAGATGGGATATTTTTTACGGATGAGACGAGATCACGTAGTATTTAAAATGAGAAAAGGGACAAGGGGAATTATAGAGCAACAAAAAAACAATAAAGATCTTTTGATTTGACCTTTCCAGAGTTGTATGTTACATGGTGGTGAATTTGCTCTCAGACACTGGAACAGACACTGGGGGGTGCTGGGATTACTGTGGTCTTGTAGTGCTGGAAAACCCACACAACATGGAGGAAGATACGTAGGAAAACAATTTAATCGAACCCCTGTTGTAAATAAGAAAATTACAGGTGGCAAAAGGAATGTGTATGGATGGGCCCCATGGTGTGATATGTTAAGGCACTGTTCTAGAGCATGGATGGGCTCTATGGTCTGGTATCTGTTAATGCACTGTTCTAGAGCATGGATGGGCTCTATGGTCTGGTATCTGTTAATGCACTGGTCTAGTGCATAGATGGGCTGTACTGGATGGACACAATTGACTGTAACCTTTTTGAGGTGCGATATTAGTCAGTGTCAGTGATCCGCATAGTCAGTGAATTTAGCCTATATCACATTAAATCTGGCTTCAGTAGAGACAGAAGCTGGAATATTAAGAATTTGCAGCTGAGTATCTGGTGGGTATCTAGATTTCTGAGTGTGGGTGTTTGTGTGTGTGTGTGTGTGTGTGTGCATGTGTTTGTGTGTGCATGTGTGCATATGTGTATGTGCGTGCATGCCTGTGTGTATGTGTTGGAGGTGTCTATTATTTCATGAATAAAATTATGAGGGCCATGTCATTTCCCGTGTTCAGAGGAAGTGACTCAGTCCCATCCACCCCAAATGCTCTCAGCACAGCCGAGCAGCATCAGTAGCACTCACGCCTGCTTGGGTTGACTGGGACCCATGTGTAAGGCTTTCAGGTTGTATGTAGGCTCAGTTTATGATATTTATGGCATTCCCCTGCAGATTCCCTCCCTGTTTCTTATCAACCGGTAAAAAAAAGCGAACATGCAAATGTGCTAACAAGCATCCCGCGTCTGCGGCAAGATTAATGCATAAAACATCGCTCTCATTTATCATTTCCACTAACTGACTCTGACCCATGATGCATGTTGTAGTGCATGCGTGACAACACTGCATAAAGTCTTTCCCGCTCTCTGAGAACACGCAGACTCGCACCATGGAAACACTGCCATGTGTCGGCTCGAGCGGAAGGCACATGACGCTAACCATCCCACTGCTCATCGCCTCTCTCTCTCTCTCTCTCCCTCTCTCTCTCTCCCTCCCTCGCTCTCTCTCCCTCCCTCTCTCTCTCTCTCGCTCTCTCTCTCTCTCTCCCTCCTCCATCCTTTTTCTCTCCTTCTCCAGAACCCCCTCTCTGCGATGCGGGGGAATTCCGTTGTCATGACCGCCTGACTTGTGTCTCATCGGATTGGCTCTGTGACGGAGAGCTAGATTGCCCCGACGGGTCGGACGAAATGCTGGTCCGATGTAAGTACTCCATACCCCCATTCCCCAACTTCTGCCACGCCAGTTAGTCAAAGCTTTGTTTGATCATTGGTGCATTGCTGTGAAATTATTTACTCTCTCCTGATTCATCAGTTTTTTTGTGAAATGTTACATTTTCCTTCTCACCAATTCACTGCATATGTTTCATGCATGGAGTAAAAATGATTTAAATATAGGTGAGATCTACATCAGTTTTGCCTTTATTTTATTTCAGTTACAAACGAGCACGTATTTGTAAGTCTATTGACTTTTTGAAATCTCTTGAACAGAGGCAGATACTCATGAAAAACATGCATGTTATATGATCTGTTATGTGTTATGCCTTTTTGTAGAACACCACAATTGTCTAAATAGGTTATTTGAAGGTCAGTGTCTTTTTTTCCCTATTTTTACATTCAGTGAGCTCCATAATGCTTGGGGCAAAGACATAGATTTTTCTCGATTTGGCTCTGTATTCCACAATTTGTAATCAAGCGATTGGTGTGTGGTTTATGTGAGGATTCTCAGCTTTTATTAAAGAGTATTTTTAGAAATTACCCCCCCATTTACGGACACAATAATGTTTGGGCCAAATTGCTTCCCAGGTGTTTCTGATTGGTCAGGTGTGTTCAACAGCTTCCTTAGTGCAGGTATAAGAGAGCTTTGAGTATCCAGTTTTGATTCCAGGATTTTGATTGCCTTGCAAATGCTCATGTTGACAAACACTCGTGTTATTGGCTACACTGCCAGATGAGAACCACTAGTTAGCCAAAAAAACAGGATGACCAGGTTACAGTTTGCTGAGAAGTACCTAAAAGAGCCTGCAGAGTCCTGTGGACAGATGAGACCAAAATGTACTTGTATCAGAGTGATGGCAGACGTATGCAGGCCAATGGGAACTGCCCAAGATCCAAAGCACCCCCCCCCCCCTCATCTGGGAAACGTGGTGGTGGTGGTGTTTGGCATGTATGGCTGCCACAGGTACTGGCTCACATGTGTTCATTGATGATGTAACTGCTGATAGCAGCAGCAGAATGAATTCTGAAGTGTACAGAAGCATCGTATCTGCTCATGTTCAACCAAATGCCTCCAAACGCATTGGACGGCACTTCATCATACAGCAAGACAGTGATTCCAAACATACAGCTAAAGCATCAAAGGAGATTTCAAAGCCAAAAAACTGGAAAACTCTTGACTAACAAACTCATTCACCCGATCGGAAACCAACTGAACATTCGTTTCATATGCTGAAGAGAAAACTTAAAGCAACTAGCCCCTGAAAAAACAAGCAAGAGCTGAAGATGGCTGTAGTACAGGCCTGGCAGAGCATCGCCAGAGAAGATCTGGTGTCCCAAACATTATGGAGCTTGCTGTCTGTACTCAAATGGCAATGTTTGTTCATCGAGGAAGCATGTTCCTTTAAAACAATTCCTCTCAAATGAAATAGTTATAGTTTTAATTTCCTTTAGCCCACATTTAACCTAGCCCTGTTATCCAGGCAGTTCGTGTCATTGAACCTCCCTGCTTTTGAAAAGAGGGAAACTGTTTATTAATGATATCATGCAGGGACTGACCGAAAACAACTCCTGCAACGGGAGACAGTGGCCAAGCGAATGGGGCTAATGAGCGAGATGCTAATCGAGACGCTCACCCACTGACACACCTCCGCCATGAGTCAGCAGCTTTCTTCTTCTTTGTTTCCGCTAGTCTACACCACTCACTCCTGAAAAACTGCATTATTTTCCCAAATTAAGTTATGAAACTAAAATGGATAAAGTTATGACAGTTTCACAACTGAGTTAACCTTTCAAAATGTTTTACTGAATAATCTATTGTGCAGTCAGAATTGGGCTTTAGTAGCGTCCTTAATTTGCATTGCGTTAAATTATTTGGATTTATCATACAGCTGACAAGCATCCTGCAATAATAAAGGAGACGTGTCTCATTGTTCTGTGCTATAAACATTACACAAAGGGATGAAACGGTGTTGCTAAGAAACATAATGGAAAGTAAACAGCGTTTGATATTAACGGCGAGAGAACTAAACGAAACAGCGTGCATTAGTGACAAAAGGTAATGGCGTCACTGAAGAAAAGATGAATGTTCTAATGAGAGTGTGATTAGTGCGAGTGTGAACAAACGCTCGCCAGACTGTCTCGAGTTCCTTTTGATTTCTGATCACGCTAGCTGCGAAATGGGGAAAATCATTAAACCCACTCTACATATGTTCATCACCAGACACACTTCAAGCAGGAATATGAAGGGCGTGCTTCCACATCACAGCCGTGAATCGTTTCACACATTGTTTGACACCAGCCTCTCTTGTACTGTATGTTGAACACTTGATCCTGTGCTGGGTGAAGAACCCTTTTTTCCCCTAGATTATATTGTTTGGGGGAAACACCTCGACTAATTGTAGAATGGTGAGGATGGATGATTAAAACGTGTCCCTCTTAACGGTCATCGCACATTACACAGAGCTGGGTCACATACATATTTGTTTTGGGTTCAAATACTTTTCTACGCTTTACTGATCTTTACTGGTCCGGTGTATCGGAACCAATGAAATACTCTCAAAAAGTGCAAACCCCGCCTTCCGGTCATATTGGCAGGCTCAGTTACACCAGGCAAGATCAATAGAGCAGAGTATTTGAGTATTTCAATCCAGAACAAATACGTATTTGACCCAGGTCTGGCACATAGGCACCAGGGGATATAAATATATACTACCTCATGCGGTAATAGGTTGGTTTATAATCTGTCTCATAATTAATCAGTCATAAAATTAATTGTTAAATCATGATTATGAAGAAATCAGTATTAAGTATTAAAATAATAACCAATGACGTTAAAACATGTAAGTTATTTGAGGTGAGAGGCTCAAGCATTTATCCAAAAAATAATCAGACCGATGACAAGGTCTAATAAAATTGAATTTATTAAAGGTATACTATGTTGGATTTTGCGGCCCTAGTAGACTAGACTGTGTTTGTATTCCCCACTCATACCTCGTTTGTCCTCAACCCCACCTACACCTCTGTTGAGGACACAGCAATGAGCGCTACAAGCAAAATATCAAGCTAAGAGGTGAGGTGGTCAGACATACTGAAAATAGCATTTTTGACATAATGAATGATTCCATATAGATGATAACAGTAATTAGGCAGTGTGATAATGATTTTTACACTGAGTGCACCCCTCAGAGACATCTTGATGGAAGAACATAATTTGATACAAAAGCTACCCAACCATGGACATCTAGCTGTGTAAGGTAGACTAGCTACTAATGTTACTTACAGGTCAAAGAAAACAGGCCAACTCCTTGTCGCTTTTCATCCCCATGGCGAACTTTAGCTGAGCCAGTGAAGAAAAGTAATTCTTCCGTTTAGTTTAGTTTTTGAACAAGTCTTTTTGCTTTGCTGTATCTTTGCTGTATCTGTCTAGCAACAAACACTTAATTGGAATCTGATCCCAAACAACAGGCTCTGTAGCCACCTCCACCCCTCCCCTCACAGAAAAGAGCACCATGCCCAGGAACATCCCAAACATATTTTAGAATAACAAATACAGGTAAAGGTGCAGGAATTCGGCAAAAGAATCGTGCATAGTATGCCTTTAAACAAACAAACACATCTAAACGAAAATTCTAGAAGGCTAAATAAAGGAGGGTATGGAAAGGCGACTAGTGTTGTGTGTGCATATGTATGGCTATGTGTGTGTGTGTGTTCACCAGCACGTGTGGTGCAGGAGAGAACAAAGACTCCTCTGATGAAGTAAAATATGAATCATCTTTTAGCAAGTGCTGCTGAATATGGCCTGGAAACCAGCCGAATGCCGTGTACAAAAGACTACTGAAGTTAGCGATGTCTAGCTAATCTCAGTGAGCCTTGGCATTCTGATTATACAAGACCATATATGGAGTGAGAGATCGCATGCACAGATCTCAATTAAAAAGAAGGTGGATTGTAAGCTAATGTTAGTAATGGAGTATATACGTTACCTATGAAGGCTAGGCAGCTGTAGCCACCAAATAGGTGATATGCTGTAAACACAACATTAAATACAGCCGATCCCATACTTCTTAGAAATAACGAACAAACAGAAGTTTCCTAAACTGATGCCTGGATGTTAGTCAGTCTTACTGCTGTAGTGCAGATGGGTCTGCGATTGGTTGCGTGGCTTGTTCGCCCAAGGAAACTTTGAACTGTCTCTGGATTCCGGGTGTGCTGTCTGTAGAAAAGCCAGTCTCCATCCTGGTTTTTCTGTGCTGTTGGGAAGCCTGGAAGCTGTGCTGGTTCACTGTCACAGGAGGGTAGGCTATGTTGCAGAGCGATATCAACGTATAAAGTTTGTAAATAAACTGATTCTGTAGTGGATTCAGTTTATTTAGCTTAGTTGCAGTATAGCTAACAAGTTTACTTGGAGTTATAAACCACTGGCCGTGGCTATGACCCGAGAGATCCCGTGCGTCTCTCCGCATGTTCCTTCACGTCTGCAGGCCGTCTTTCCCCGGTGGGGTTCAGGCCTAGTTGTCCTTTTGGAGGCTGTGCAGAGGCCCCCAGGCCCCTGACAATCAGACAAGAGAAGAGAAGCAAAGAGAAAGAGAAACAGCTCATTTTATAGGACAGAAGGTGACATATTGCACCCAGTCACCTTGGGATCAATCTGCGCAGCCACGATCATGTGACTGTGACGTCAGTCTGACCTGTTGATCCAAAATGGTGCTCAGTCCTTGCACTATTGTTCAAATTATAATACGCATGTTTTGTGAAATTACTAAATTATTTGTATGCAGTACATTACGCAGTGAGTATTTGAATTTTTATTTTTCAAGTTCGGTTTCAGCTGGGACATCTTCAATATTTGCATGCCAACTCTTTTCATACCTGTTTTCAGCGTTTTGTTGATCGTTTGCAAATGCCAGGCCACAACAGACCTGGTCCTCTGTTCCCCGTAAGGTACCCCGCTATCGTCTCGCTAAATATGGTTGGCTCTGTCTTTCATATCGCCTGTCCATAAAGCACAATGCCAAATGCACAACCGGCCTTTGGAGCAGCTCATTAACATGGATTATCCAGCGGTAGGAAATGGAAGAAGGAAAAAAAAAAAAACCCTTTCCAATCCAAAAGACGGGTAATAAAATGTAAATTATTTGTTTATCCCTTTGTTATGCCACCCGTGGCCAGAATGTATTATCAGAGACTCCTTAGCAATTCAAACACGGAACAAAACACCGCATTTTCTGCTGTCCTCGGCTGTTGATGAAATCTGGAGCAAGAGGCTCTGCTTTTTGGAGGCCTGGTGATGCGGCAGTCTTGACCCTGCAATGTGGCTGGTTACACTTGTGGAGCTGAAGACCCAAGTTCATAAATTAGGCTCGATTCCTCAGAAGCTCCTCACTTGCCACCATATTATACGTCTGATAATGGAACACAGTACAGGACTTACCTGTGTGAGGTTCCACCCTGTACTATCCCAGCGAAACACACAGATGTCTGGGTCAGCGTTCCCTTATTTAGGAACAGAGGGAAAATGGTGGTATGCAGTCTACATTTCAGTAAGTAGATCCCCGCTTGCCAACAGAAACAGACAATAAATGACTTAATCAATCATGTGAACAATCATTTATTTAAAATATTAAAAATGTAAATTTGCATTTTTATTATAATGTCAATGACTAAATTGGCAATAAAGACAATTAAATTACTCATTATTTATTTATTAGTAATTAAATACAGTAGATATTTAATTGAAGCATTATATAATGAGAAAATGTAAGTAAACTGAAACTGATGAACAGTATGTGCTTGTTCAGAAGGTCATAAGACCATACTGACAGGTGAGTAATATGATGTATATTGGTGGGGTGAAATGTGCTGTATTTATGGATGAAAAATGAAGGCTGGAATTGGTGTTGGGATTCCGAGGACAGGAACCGTAATGTCAAGGGTCTTCAGGCACTTTCACCGCCTGACAGAATTGTGCCAGCGGCGATTAATGTCTTTAGCCGTGTCTGCTGACAGAATTATGCGCAAGACCGATTTTGGCATCTCCTGGATAAATGTGTAAGCGCACCAAAACGCGGCGAAAGTCCACCTGGGTGCTTCTCTGGCCAGATCACATTCGGCACACACACACATCAAACAGATCCAGGTTCCATTTCCAGTAGATAGTCCGATTGGCTGAGTGCAGCCAATTATTCCAGGGTACAAAAAGCATTCAAACAGCGACTGTCAGATGCTGGTGTTCCGTACGGTGCTAGACATAATATTCGTCTTGTTGTGAAGATGCCCACTCACAATAATGATGTACCTGTTTGTGTAGAGCAAGGGGTGTCAAAGTCAAGTCCCAGAGTGTTTGCATGTTTTTTTCTGGATTCCTTTCAATCAGCTGCCAATTAAGTCCTCGGGAACAGGGTCTGTGGGTTCTTTAGCCAATCGGCAAATTAAATTAGTCACTGGTGCGGAAGCACAGCGAATGATGGCAGACACAGGAGGCCAGGAGTCAGACGCCTGTGATGTACAGAATCTTGCATATAAGTGTTTAAGCAATTAGACTGCATGGTTTGAAGATTGGAAATGGTATCCACTGCACAAGGTGCTCCGCACTGAAATGTATTTGAGACAGTTGTAAGGGTCAGCTCGATGGGTGGTCCTCTCGCGTGATAAATCCTTCATCTCACGGGGACACATGTATCGGAGAATTGTCCCAACAGATGACAGATACTAAAACATCTGACAGTATCTTGTTGACACCAATTTTGCAGAGATGCCATTTTGTTCCCCGCTGTTTCTAATGCGGATGCCTTTTAGACTGTTCATGGCTGAGCTTGATGTGGATGCACTTTTCTCCTCTGTCACTGCTTCTGCGGGCTTCAGCTGATGAACGTGGAATTGTGGGTATTTGTAAATGAGACATTTTCAGCGTTTTGAAAGCTGTCAGTGGTCTTCTAACAATAGCAGTTGTCACTTCTGAAGTTCTGCTCTTTTCTCTGCTGAAAGGCTGACAGTGCAGGTAGTGATATGTTAATGCAATGTCAGAGATTTCATTCCGCTTTCAATCTGTGCAAAATGGCTCTGCCATACTGGAACACTTTCATATTAATTCTTAATCCAGTCTTGATTGCTAATAGTTCTGGCGCGAGTTCCTTTAAGAACTTTTGACAGAACGTCAATCACAGGAATCCCTATTTAGCATGTAGCCTGCTCTGAATCTAGCTCTACTATTAATAATTCCTTTATCATAGGATATCTCTTTAAATGATAACCACAGGGGAAAAACTGAACTGAGGCAAAAATATTCCATGTGTCTTAGTCTCTAATCTCCAGACTCAAGCATTTATATTAGATGGTTAGTTTGATCTAGCAGGTTTGCACTGGTCACACATTCATGAAACAGAGCGTGCTTCACTGCGTATATTGTCAGCATACGCAGGTGGGCCCTGCATTTAAACCCCTTTTCACACACGGAACCCACAACATGTGTGAAAGTTCAATTATCCGGGATAGGTAGCGCTTTTTCCCCCCGTTCACACACAGGATGAAAAATTCAGCGTGGAGTCGCACGTGTTCACGTTCACGCGTGACGTGTCATGACCATTCGCGTATTACCCTGTCGTAGATCACAGCATCTCTAGCAGCGCTACAGCGCTGTCTGTTAATTGCTTCTTCTGCAAAAGTTGAAAGTTCCGTCGCCTTAAAGTCGTTCCAATTTCTCAGAAATGGTTCAGAGTAAAAGTTGTTTCAACTGCTAACCATAGAATTAACCATTCAAATGTCATTGGGTAGTAGTAGGCTATTCCATACAATAAATGAATTTGTCAGCTGGCAATTGTTGGTATTCTGATTATTTGAGTGATGATTAAAGACTGTAAGCAGACATCATACAATAGATATACAATGCAGTTAAAAAGTGTTCGACCCCTTCCTGATCTTTTTACACATTTTAAAAAGTTGTTTAAAATAAATGAAATAATATTTAATTTTTCTTTATGTCAGAAAAAACACATATCGCCCAACTAATTGATAACCAATTGATCATTTAATTCTTCTGATGGAACATAGCCAGTCTTGATCTCAGTCAGCCCTGTTGAATCTGAAACTCACTCATATTGAACCTGAGTGAAGTAGTCACCACAAAGTTTCTACAAGGGTACTATGCCATGATCCAAGGAAATATTGGCATAGTTGAAATATATCAGTCTGGAGTGGGTTACAAAGCCATTTCTAATGGCTTTGGGACTCAACCGAACCCCAGTGAGAGCCATTATCTCCAAGTGGAGAACACTTGGAACAGTGGTGGTGAATCTTCCCGGAAGTGGGTGGCTGGCCAAAATTTCTCCAAGGCACAGCGGCAACTCATCAAGGAAGTCACAAAAGATCACAGAAGAACATCTCAAGAACTGCAGGCCTCTCTAGCCTCAGCTAAGGTCAGTGTCCATGATTCCATAAAAAGAAACAGACTCAGCATAAAGGGAATTCATGGGAGTGTAGCAAGGCAGAAACCACTGCTTACCAAGAGAAGCATCAACGCTCGTCTCACATTTGCCAAAAAGCACTTGGATGATCCTCAAGCCTTTTGGAATACTGTTCTATGGACGGATGGTGGAACTTTTAGAATGACAGGGGTCCCATTATGTATGACATAAAGGAAATACAGCATTTCTCAGTAAGAACACCATACCAATAGTCAAACATGGTGGTGGTAGTGTGATGGTGTGGGGATGCTTTGCTGCCTCGGGACCTGGACGACATCCCAGTATTGAAGAAACCATGAATTCCGCTCTGAACCTGAAAATTATTTAGGAGAATGTCTGGTCATCAATCCGTGAGCTGAAGCTGAAGCGTAACTGGGTTATGCAGCAAGACAGTGAGTCAAAACACAGAAGCAAGTCCACATCTGAATGGCTGAAGAGATAAAAAATTTAAGTTGTGGAGCGGCCTAGTCGAAGTCCTGACTTGAACCCGTTAGAGGTGCTGTGGCCGGACCTGAAATAACCTACTAAATTCTGCCAAGAAGAGTGGGTTAAAATTCCTCCACAGTGACGTGAAGGACTGGTATCAAATTATAGAAATAATTTGGTTACGGTTATTAAGTTTAAGGAGGCAATTACTTTTACACGTGGGTGATGTGGGTGTTTGATAACTTCTTTTTCATTAAATTAATTTAAAAATTATTTTTAAAATGTGTTTTGTGTTCACTCAGAGTCTATTTGTCTAATATTTAATTCTGTCAAAATCTCAAACCATTCAGTGTGACAAATATGCAATAATTTAGGAAATCGGGAAGGAGGAAAATACTTCTTCACGGCACTGTATATAGTGCATGTATTGCAGTTTGCACATGGTTAAAATGGTTAGCCATAATATCTCTGTTTCCTGAAGATGACACACACTAGATTGGTGGCTGACTCATTGTGTCTAGTGTTCATTCTGCCTTTTGGTGCCACCATCATTTTTTCATGCCTTGTAATACATACTAATACATTTTATTTTTGCACTGAATACAAGTAGCTTGCAGTCTCATTTTTTTGTGGTATTAAAGGACATAATGGCAAGAAAGTCAATGAATGCCAAGAAAGTCCATGGACCGGCAATCGCTCGAATGTTGACATATGATTCATCAATAGTTTCTACATAATACTGCAAGGTTAGGACACCCTCGAGTTGACTTGGCACAAGAAAAATGGAAACAGAAACCTCAGTGTGTTGATTCATCTACATAATGATTGAAAATATGAGGGAAGTTACTGCAGTATGAATGAAGCAGACAAATGGTCTTTGTGTTTTGGTGTCTTCCTCCAAAAATCAACAGCCTCACTTGCATGGATCCTGGTACCAGTCTGTTTTTTTTTTGTTGTTGTAGCAAAATAGCTTTTGAATAAATATAACCGCTTAGAAAACCTTAAATGCAACAGAATCAAAATATAAACCTTTGTGTCGCTCAGCCATGGGGATTAAATCATTAGGCTATATTTGTATTAAACGCAAGTGGATTTGACCCTTTTTAGGTGATTCAATGAAACCAATGAAACTAAATAATTTCTCAAAATTAGATTAGCACTTTAAAGCGGCAACAGTCTATTTTATCACAGTTTGATCTTCCTGTGCTACAGACAGCTTTTTGCTTGAAAAGTCAGGTATATTAAAAGTGGTCTGACCAATGAATTTCAGCAAGATGTGTCAATCATTGGTAAAAACTCATTTTCATTGGCTCAGATCTCTTACTGTCGGTCACCATGTCCCAATGCAGCAGGTGCTGTAAAGTAGTCTTATGGATAAAAGGGGCCGGATTAATCCAGAGCATTTGATTGAATTGCGCACACCCTTAGACAGGATGTGCGCTTGATTGAATCTGGTCCGTGGTTTCACGCTTACACGACGTTCAAAATGACATAAGCACGCATTGGGCTTAGGAACGGATTCTTTTCGAAGTCTGATGAGGACACGTTTCAGAGAGGAGCTGTGTCATTTCTGGGACCGGTTACTTCCTCCTCAGTGCCTGTGAACTCGCCGTCCGGAGAACGGGCCGCCCGGAGAACAGGCTACGTTTGTTTCCGCACCCACGCGTAAACACCCCGGCCTCAGCTCTCTGGCTCCCTGCACTCCCTCACCGTGCGATCACGAGGGCCTGCCACCCCCACCCCCCCCCCACCCCCCCGCACCCCTGCCAGCTCTCCCCCAGGACCAGCAGGGTGACGGAGGCTATCGAGAGGCTGGAGGATGACCTATTTTCCTGCGATAGGAGGAAGAAAAAAAAAAAAAAAAAACCTATTGCGTTGACAGTTCCTTAACTCCCAAAGCCGCGTAGCACTCTGCGATAAGAGATGAAGTATTAGAGAGCCTAATGCTACTGCAGTGGCACTTTTTTAACGTGGCCTTTCCAGCCCGCCCCATCCCCGAAAGCCTATTTTACCTGCATTTAAATAATGGAGTGCTGCATGCGGGGGTATGTGTTAAGTAAAACAGAAGCGGACTGCTTAAATGCACAAGCTGATGAAGTTGGAAATGCTTCAGGAGGCGAGTCTTCTTTCGTAAGTTCATTATGTGAGAGTCAGAGCTTTCACATTGGCATGTCAGCTGCATATAAAAAAAGTAACCGGCGTTCATCACTTTTGCCGTAGCTCTTTACAGCTTGTAAATGGTCAATTCATGATCAGTTGTCAAATCAGGGTATGCTGTACCGCTGTTTACCGTTTATCTGTGTTGGTGAGAGCACCAACGAAGCATAGGGCAAGGTTTTTGTTCTTTTGGAGCTGAAAAAAAGCTCTTTTATGGTTTTTTCTGATTTATTTGAAGATCCCCACAGAGCTGTTGGCCTCTGTTCACCCGGGGCCAGATCTGCCTTCAAAGACAGGGCCATTAATGGCGCTGAAACTGTGCGTTTGATGACTGGGCTCAGGTTGACCCCCCTGACACACATGCTCATCTCAGAAACTCCAAGATCTTCACTGGGTTTCTGGGCCGAGCCACAATGGCAGCCAGTGAAGTAACAGGAGCATTAGCAGGTCTCAATGACCAGCTTAAAATGAAACTGCCTCATTTTTTTTTGTGTTGATACTTTTCTCACATATCGAAACCCTGCACTGCACACAGTTTAATGGCTCCTCTTAGCTCTGGCCTTTCCTCCATCGCCCAGCACAACTGTGCCAAGTTTCTCCCCCTGAGAACAACACCCCCCCGCTTCCCACCACCACCACTAAGCTCTCAAACAACCTCAGACTTGAAAATTGCCTTGCTAGTCTGTCACAGGTGTTCTTTAAAAACTTCTCTTTTTTTCAGGAGAATTGAGATGTTGGCGAGAAATGTGTTATCTGTGGCTGAATGTTCTCTTATCAGTGTATCATTAGTGTTATCTGTACTTGCTGAGCACAGAGGGGCCAGCTGTTGCTCTTCCTACCGAAGGACTGATTCTGTTTTATTCCACGGGCTGGCACAGGGACAATCGCAGGAAAAACAAAAAAAAAATGAACTTCACGTGACCCAGAAGCAGCTGCTACTGCACCAGAGGCAATGCGCGTGAATAGTTAATGTTTTAGCATTTATTCACAAATATAGAAAATCGGTTTGTTCTCTCCTTCTCAGGTCCCAAGCAGTGTGAGGTTTGCTTCCAGGTCGAGCTAAGAGCAGCCCTCCCGGCTGGCCTGACCACGGGGCAGCCTAGCACCCCGCCTGTGTTCCAGCGCGCGTTAACTGAGCTACTTATAGCCTGAGGCTGCAGTTATGCCTCGCTACGAAACAGTGGAGCGCTTCAGCTACACTGCTGACAGAGTTTGCAGACGAGGAGCTGCTATGCAGGCTGAGGGGTCTGAGAGGTAAGATAAATTGACTTGCTGGCATCCTTCTTTGAGGAGGACTAGCCATTTACAGCAGATGTAGGTTATCTAAAGGCAGTTGGTTAAAGTGGTAGGAAGACCGTTTGTTATTTTTTTTCAACTTGAAATTGCACAGTTTGCTCTTCTTGTTGGTTTGTTGTCACTTCGAGTCCTTGTCTCTGTTTGCACTGCCTGAACCTCAATCGAGGATCTCAAGCGCTTTTTAAGCACGTCTAGCTATGCGCGGATTCCTGACGTGTGAAATATGTGAAATTCTCACTTGAGATACGTAACTGCTTAACTTTGAAATGGGAGGTTCAAGCTGAGTAGCACTGAATGTAATTAAATTAGCTTGTCCCTACCCACACCCACTGAGGGAAAATGTGAATATGCCTGGAGTTCTATTGCAACTCCATTGCTTTTCCCTGGATTTAAAAAAAAAAAAAAAAAACATTATTAAGGTATTGGTGACCGTTGGCTGTATGTATGTTTAAATGGATTAGTCTCAATCCCTCAATCATCTAAATCCCCACATAAAAATGCCGCTTGCGAGAAACAGCACATAACTAGCTATCGCCTGTATCCGCTAAAGCGGAAATGTGCCAGCTCTTTACAGCAAAATAGTACCCAGACAGGGACAACCCAGACACAAAACAGGGGACAAACAGCAGGACAAAAAAGCTTTCATCAGTGGAATCTCAGTGGAAGATTCCTGACACCTGTATGAAGAATGTCAGTCCATACTCTCAAGCACAGCAAACTGCTGAAAGAGAACCAGCATACAGGTAATGACACTGACAGCAATGCTGAAAGAGAAGGGTAGTTTAGCATACCTGGCCCATTGTCTCTTTTCTGTAGAGATAGAGGTAAATGTGAGACTGAATGTTTTTAGGCATTTTATTTTAGAACGCATTTAGAACATTGCCTTTAGGACAAATCCATCTTACACAATGCACACAAACACGCATGCGCGCACACACACACACACACACACACACACACACACACACACACAAACACCTACACACACACACACACACGCACCACACCTACTGTACACACACCCACACACATACACACAAAGGCTAGTTAGAGGCCATTCTGACTCTCTTCTTATACAATGATTAGCTTATAAATGTGTCTATTCACAGAGAGAATGGCTAGCATTGGGAAGGAGTTTTAAAGAGTAATGTAGCGTAGCATTTATTGCCCTGAAGGACATTCTATTCCATTGTGCAATGTGTGTGACTGTCTCGGTGAATGGATGTGTCTGAGGTTTGCTTTCTGCTTCTTGCCAGAGGACACACACTGTGCACTGTGTATACGGTCTGGTTCTGCAGCCTTGATGCAGGTTGAAAAGTTTGGCTTTTTTTTGTAGCCATTGTTTATTCAACATTCTGCCACCTGTGTTTGCAGTGTGCCTGCGTGATTCAAGTCAGGAGCGGTGCTGAAGGAGTTCTTTTCACCTCCTGCTTCGTTGCCGGTTTCCAGGAGCTGATCGATGCTGTGCACTACTGAACACGGGCACATTGCCTGCACAGTGCTCGTAGCGTAGCGCACGTGCACCCAGGACAGCCTGCTGGAATGCGCCATGAGGCCCAGAGAAACTGAACACTGTTAGGAGCACAGAAGCCTGGCGGGCTGTGCATTGTTTTATAAGTCAACTTTAAGGGCACATCCCTCTGAGACCTGGAAAATAATTTATGTCTCCTGTAGGGGACATGAGTCTCTGTTCATAGTCTGAAGAACCATATATTCTACTGGGCTAAAACCTGCACTACAAGGGACATTTATTAAAAATGAAATAAATATTTTTGAAGATATTTTCACATAGAATCATCTAGTCCGAGGAGCCCATTAATACATTGTGAGCTTCTCCCTACCAATGCAAGACACAATTACACAACTAGATATGCGGTGTCTGGACGAAAACTGTCATTTACCAAAAACATACTGTGGGAAGCGCACATTCATGTATCGTGCTGTAGTGCTGTGGCCGGGTTTATCACCAGAAGTGCAATTTGGGAAGTGAAGCTGTAAGTGCAGCCAATACTGTTGTCATTCTTTAATTTCTTTCCTGTATTCTTTTCAAGTTTTTTTTTTTTTTTTTTTCATTTTTGTATTGTATCTTTATATAATTGTTATACGTTGCTTAGATTTGTATGGATCTCTAGTGTATTTGTGTACGAACCCAGGAAGTAATAATAGTTCAGTGGAACTAATGGGTTTCTAAATAAATGAAATTAACTGCAACATGTCATCCAAGAAACTTGTATTATGTCCAAAAAATGTCAATACTTAAACTTTTTTGTTTTTCTGCCAGGTCTCAGGAGGATATATAAGTAAGACGTGAGGACTTATTTATTGAATCAAGGCCAGCGAGTTCCAAACCGCAGGATGCTAACTGGTTAACGTGTCGCGTTGGCTCCCGCGGTCTAGTTCCAGCGCGCGGCGTTTAATTCTCCTCACGATGGTCTGACTGAAGCGTTATTGGAGAGCAGAGCGTGTGACACTCAGAAGCGCTGCCAGCAGAAAAGGATTTCTGGCCAGGCTCGGCTCGGCGTGTCGATGCTGATGCGACACTGCGGGGGCTGCTGCGGGTTTTAGAGCCCGAGCCAGACACGGTGAGCCTCAGGCCCGTCTGCGTCCTGACCGCAGCTGCGCGTTTACACGCCGAGGGGAATGTTTGCTCGGCTCTGAGGAGAGGAAGGACGTGTAAAAATGCTGAAATGCTAACGGTGAAACGCACGCGTGCACAGGCACATGCAGTACACACACAAGACATCCCGCTGAATAGCTTTGAATCAGCTTTTCACTGGGTAAATAACTCCCTTTCTCTCCTGCTCAGCGGATGTGCGGTGAGCGTTCTGGAGCATGAAACGGCCACCGTGCTGAACTCCCTGAGGGGGGATTATTTATATGTTTTTTAGGGTTTCCTAAAAAAACATATTTTTTACCTTACATAATTTACTGTAAAGCAATTTATGTTAGTTGTATGTGCTTTATCTGTGGAAGGTCTTACTGGAATTTCCTTAATAGAATTCCACCGCAAAACAACATTAAGCTCATCTAACAGATGAAAGCAAATTGATTAAGTCTCCCTTAGCGGCTGGCCTGGCCAAAGCAATCTCTGCAGGGAAATATTTCCGCAGAGGTGTGCGTCATATTGACGTACAACTCTAACCTTTCTCATTTTTTTAAAAGAAATACAGTGCATGGGTAATTTGAATTTGGCGATACCTCCCCCCAAGTGCCCATACAAGGGGAAGGGGGTGTTGACCAAACTCAGTGAGAAACAGGTGGGGTAGCTGCTGTTCCAACTGTAAAGAGTGTTAGCTTCTTAGCTTGGCTCAAAGGGTTGTTGGCTACGCATTATATAATGGAAAATATAGTGGGTTGCAGCGATTTTGCAGATGATACACTGGACGACAACACCTTTCGAGTGTGTGTGTGTTTGTGTGTGCGAGTGTGCGAGTGGATATGTGTGTGTGTGTTTGTGTGAGCAGTTTGCTTGTGGGTATGTGTGCATGTGTGCCTGCGTGTGTGTGTGTGTATTTCCGTGTGTGAGTGTGCTTGTGGGTATGTGTGTGTGTTTGTGTGTGCACATGTGCATGTGGATATGTGTGTGTTTGCGTGTGTGTGTGTGTCTGTGAGTGTGTTTGTGGGTATGTATGTGTGCGCGTGAGTGTGCTTGTGGGTATGTGTGTGTGTGCGTGCGTGCGTGTGTGTGTGTTTGTGTGAGTGCGTTTGTGTGTGCTTGTGTGTATGTGTGTCTGTGAGGAAGACTATGCAGCACTTGAGTGACTTCCCTCAAAGTCATGCAGTGGGTCTGTAATCCAGTGCCATTATGAGCACATAAAGCCAGTCTTTCAGGCTCCATGAGTATTTCCTTCCTGCTCAGTGGTCCAGCTCCAGTCTCTTCATATGATGCAGTTCACGGTCCCGCCGGCTTGAGCAGCCAGTCGCGCTGCCATGGAAACGCACACATCCCAGCGAGGGAGTGATTTAATCTGAAGTGACAATGATCAAACTTACAGAGCGTCTTCAATTACAGCTGAGGCAGTCAAATAGAGGGTGGTTCCGTTTGACATTTTCAGCCATCTTATTTCATTGCCACGGCAACGGCTTAGGGTCATAACGCACATGTGCGACAGCATTAAATGCATCAGGGATATTGCAAATATACAGTGTTGTTTTTGCTTTGTCTTGATTTGCTTTGTGTCCCCCAAGAGCTCGTGGGCTTACGTGCCGCCCTGTTGCTCGGCGGTAGCGAATCACAATGACTTTCAGCTCTTTTTTTTCTCCTAAGTGGAATAAGCGTAGGAGACAATAATAGATGCCTGTCTCTTTTTGAAGTTTTTTGACGGCATTTTGAAATATGAAAGGGTATGGTATGGACATTTTGAAAAGTAAGTAATTTATTAAGTAATTTAGCGGTATGGTATGGTCTAGGGTAGTAGATTTTTTTATTTTAATGGAAGCAAATTGAGAGAAAAAAAAATTATGTTGAAAGAAAAGATAAGCACATATATATATATATATATATATATATATATATATATATATATATATATATATATATGCAGATAAATGCAAGCGTTTTGGGACAGTGACACAATTAATTTTCATGGGTCTACATGGTATGTACGAAATGGTGCAGTTTTCATTCATTAATTCATTCATTCATTACCTTTATTTAACCAGATCATTGAGAACACATTCTCTTTTACAGTGATGACCGTTAAGTATTTGTCTCATTGCATTTCATATTGCCATCATGATATCCATATTAATCACACGTTGTACATTTTGCCCATAGAGTACGCCCCTATAATACTGTACATACATGCACACCCGCACACACACACACACACACATGAAATATATATTCCAATACGCAAACAGCATTTTGCTGAGACGTGGGTTTTGTGACTCCCTGCTGAAAATATGTTCATAAATAATGTTTAGTGCACGCCAACGAGGCGGGGAAGAGCCAGGAGAAAGCCGCGGACCAACTTCTTTACGATGACTTTCAAAATATGCTAAGTGCAGACCAAAGGCCTACTCATCAGCTACATGTGCACACAACAAAGCACAGTGAACCACAGTGAACAGCAGCTTCTTTTCACAATATATATCCCACCTCACCCCTGGGCTGCATTTACAAGCGGCCATGTTGTAGGCCCGGCTTCCTCCGTCTGCGTGAAATATGTTCCTCTGGGTGAATTATTGTGGTTTGTTGCGCAGCGAGGGATTCTGAATGTGATGTATGAGCAGTCTGCGATTCTGAGAATGTCCTTCGTTGAAATGCATGTCCATTCCGGAAAAATGACAGCTTCATTTCACCGTGTGTTGATTACTTTACTTTGCATGATAAATGCCTTTAATTTCATTCGCGTCGTGATTTATCACGAGCGCATACATCTTATTCACGACGCACATATTTGAAATAAGGATGTGATTTAACAACTCCATCATGTTCTTATTCTATGAGCAGCCCGTGTAAAGGATGCTAATTTATTAACAGCGAAGGAAAAAAAAAAAAAGAAGGTTCTTTCGGAGTTTTTCAGAATGGAAATGAGAGAGCGGCGGCCCGTTTGGTGTCCGGGTCGCTGTGGAAGTGCGGTCACGGATCAGCGCAAAGGACAAACGTGAACATCTGGGCCAGTCTACCCATCTGCCCATATATCAGACCACGGCGGTACCCATAAACCTGGCCTTTTACGGCTGCTAATTCGGCGCGAGGCCCGGTGAAGCGAAGCCCGCCCTCTGCTTCGCGGAAACAGCGGGAGGGCGGCCATTTTAAGGCAAACCCCCCCCCCCCCCTCCCACCCCCACCCCCCCCCATAGGACATTTGTGTGAATGCCATTGCCTCCGCAAATTTGGCAGCGGTCATCCGACGGAAAGTCAAAGAAGACCTTTTCCCAGGGGACACGGGGTGGGGGGTTTGGGGGGAAGGGCGTGCAGTGACACGCTGATGGACGTTCAGGCTTAGGCGGTCTGAACGTGGTGTTTTTGAGTCGCCGCTGTAACGTGAAAAGTAGCCATGTTCGCACATTGCAGCGTTCTCGCATGTTCATCCTGTCCAACGGTTCAATAAAAATCAGCAAGCTACCCTGATTGCAGTCACGTCAAAGTTCTGAAATTCTGGCAAGGAATTGTCTGAATGTTGTCTGAAGACTTAACATGAGAGACCAAATGCTGATTTACAACTCATGCTAGGTTCTCAACGTTTGAATTATTCTGTCGTTCTAAACGAACAATGGACAAGGACAATGGGAGACCATTATGTCTGGCGCTGGTGCGCACATGCAGCAGATGGGGACACTAACAGTAGCAGCAGCCAGCCACACTGACTTTGCCCGAGTCCCTTAGCGATAACCTGTCTGATCAAGTAAAGCAAGGGCGAAACCATGTTCATTTTAGCTACCATGTTGTCTTTGCTAGCTGTTAGCTGAATAATTAAAGCTGAGGTGACTTGCGTTATCTGTTTAGTAGGATATTTTTGGCTAAATCTCATGTCTAATTCACTAGATAACTAAGTAGTTTCATATGGCTACCATTAACGATGAACATTGATAAATTCCCTTTCACAATTTGTGTTGTGCATTCAGATAGTGTTGAAGTGTAGTATAATGGCTAAAGAGTTGGTCTTGTAACCTAAAGGTCGCAGGTAGGACACTACCGTTGTACCCTTGAGCAAGGTACTTAACCTGCATTGCTCCAGTATATATCCAGCTGTATAATGGGATACAATGTAAGTCGCTCTGGATAAGAGCGTCTGCTAAATGCCTGTAATGTAATGTAATGTAATTAATTGGTTTGCCTTTGCTCAGCCTAGTGAGATAATACAACGTATTTCCTTCATTTAACACAAGAACACCTGTGTCTGTAAAATGGGAAAACATGTACCTAGATAGTGACCATGAAATAAAAGCAAAATGCCTGTACTTTTATCTGATATTTATCTTTTGAAATTAAAATTCCTTAAGTATATAGCAAAACAACACATTTCGCTTTACCATTCCCATACTTCGGAGGGCACTGTATGTGGTGCCAAATAAAACACATGAGCATGTTGGAAATGAAGCATGCTTTTTAAAAGTACAAAATACCTCATATGAAATACACTGTCCAGAACAGTACACTACGTATGTAGGCTATTTGAGAGACTGTTTGAATCTTAAGCAATCTGCCCAGTAGTGAATACAGGTCCTTTGAAGTACAGTAGACATATACAGAGCTGTAGCAGTTGTCATCGGCCTGCTTGTGATGGAGAGCAGCCTGATTTTAGCATTAGGGCTAATCAATTAAATTTCTTGTCCTTTGAAGCTTCGGTCCAGTGCAAACATTTCACTTAAAACATTGGTTTGTGATTAATAAGATATTGAAGTCTAGGTGTACTAAGCCTTTTTCGACTAGTGTTATGCTTCAAACAGGCACGCAGAGCTGGAAACGCAGTATGCGTGTCATCTATATGAGTCATCGCTGGGTGTGCTTCTCTCCTTAATGCATATGCATTTAAATGAGGATCACACAATTAAAGGGCGGAGGTATGAGTGTGGCTGAATACGTACAGCACTGTGTTGAATTTGCAAAAGTTCACACAATTAACGAGGGTTAATTTATGTGTGACATTTTGTACGCCGCTAAAGAACAGTTGTAAATCGAGACACAAGCAAGACGGAGACACAGATATGGAGCGTGTGATGTCACTGACGACGCTACCGTGGCTAACAGGAGGAGGAGTGCTCGGCATCCACACTGTTGATAGGGGCCTTCAACCGTTTGACTGAAACAATGGACTGCAGGCTGCATTCAGTCTAACTGTTGCCATTCAAAACTGCTGAAAAATCATGGAAAGCAATAAAAACGAGGAGTCATGGAACTGCCAAAAAAATGGCAAAAATCATGAAATCCACTAATGTGACAAACACCCAGTCATAGAAATCATTACTCTTCTGGAGGAAATAACGACGATCTAGAACCTCCCACACAATGTTCCCCTTCCATCCTAGCAATAGTGAACCTCCTGGCAACGTTCCACTAACTTGCGTCTCGATCATTTCAATCGACAGTTTTCCCCACAGGTGGGATAAAACAGTCAGCATTTTGCAAAGCGCTGTCCGTATAGCTGGATACTCACAGCCATTGAAGATATTCAAACCACTAATCAGAAGTTTTTTTTAAACTTCTACACAAAATGGGATTAGTCCCTTTTTCTGATTGCATAATTAGCTGTAGCCATAGTAAACACGTTAATTTCGCACAGATTGCATGAGCACCAACATACCCTCATCATGCCAGGATATTCGCTGCGAGTTTTAGGTACGTACGCCTGGCCCTGAGTTGAAAACGAAGGCTGAAGACACGCTCTGTGCTCGTGTACACTCTCACGCATCCGTCAGGTCGTCCGTTACCCACGTGCCCCGGCGCAGACATCGCCACGGCAGCCGTTCCCGCCGTCTCCTGAGCGCTAATTACAAACGTTCTGCTCGGGTCGGGTTCTCTCCACGGGGCCAGCGATGTCAGGCAGCCCTCTGGGAGGACATTAAACTGTGAAATTGAATCTCTGTGACCTCGTGTCATCCTGAGCCGTTTCCCCTCGTGTCTGAGGTCGGCCTCCCACCACACGGGGCAGTGCAGGACAGCCTCTCTGAAGGGAACGCGCTGCTAGTCCACGACAGTGTGTGCGTTTGTGAGTAATTACAGCTGGACCAAGGCCACAGTCATGGTCTGTGGTGCCACTTTTGGAGCACTTGGGAACAGAACTATAATCCGATAGCAGACTCCTGTGTCATCCATAATAGATCTCCACCTTATTGTCTGATGTATATGGGATTACTTTAGCCCAGGTATTAGTCTTTATAAAGATGGTGACCAGACCTCTAATGAAAGCTCAGTGCAGTAAGGTTTTTCTCACAAATGAAATAAAAAGTTCATTCTGAGTAGTGTTTTATTTTCTGTTCACATTCAGCATATGTAAAATGAGCGCATTTGAATTTATATTTTAATTCAAAATGTGAAAATGGGGGAAAATGCATTTTTGCAGTTGATTCTGCTGGAAAATTGTGGATGCCAATTGCCTTTATAATGGGATAGGTTAAAAAATAAGTTTTGCATTCATCACAGAATCTAACCATATGCACGTAAACACACTGTCCAAAGCAAGGCGGCAAGACAGCCAATGCTGGGTTCTTCCATGAGTCTGATAAATCTAGTGAGCATTTTAATGGCAAAATGATGGTGAAACGGCATCTTGGTGTTCAGGTAAAAATGTGGCTACATTTGGTGGAAAAGTGATTGTTTTCTAGCCGACTGGAATGTAACCAAGTTATATCCAGGTAAAGCTTGAGTTACATATATTGGAGTTTCTGTTTCTGTCTAAATGTCTCTCAGCCTACATTTTCACCCCTCTAGACATCTGGAGGCCTGCTTTTGCTCACTGAGGAATTTCAAGTTTAATATTGAACTTTATAAACATAATATATAATCTATATCGGGGGGATATAGATGTGCTATATTATTTATTAAAATCCATTTCACAGAGAAACTGTAAAGGAAACTCTGAAGATTAAGAAAGCAACTGCAAACTAGTGACTTCTCTCCAAAATGCAATGTTCTCTCAGTGAAAACCTACAGTACTGCTAGTGAAATTAGATATTCTATTATTCTGTATGTTGCAAAGTTCAAGTTTTTCTCTTTGCTGGCTTTCCTGTGCTCATTTGCTGTATGGCCTTTTATTCTCTCTCCAGCAGTATATATGTGCATGAGTATATATGTTTTGTGCAGAAGCCTTAGTACACTAGAAAACATCTGCATTTGAGAACTAAGCATCCTGATAATTGCACTGATGCACTTATTCAAACACTTGCGCAAGGAAGACACTGGGATAAGTCTTCATTCCTAGGAGCAGAATAAATCTCACATCCTCTATTAAACAATCATCAAAAGTCCCTCAGAAAGCCCTGTGTGCTCAGTCCTGGGGATTTAATGGTTGCGTTGACTGAGGACATTCCCAAAATGGCTGCCGCCCTGTTTACCTTGATCACTTACAGATCCTTTTTTTGGTAACGTCTGTCAGAACTTGTATCATCTGCCCGGTTCCTCTTGGGTTTCCATACCAGGTTTTAAGGCTAAAATTAATTTCATCTTTCAATTTAAAAGCAATCTGTTGGAGAGGGTGTAGCACATTACAGGCATTGATCATGACCGTAGTGTAATCATCAGATTTAATTAAGCTTTTATCGGTTCCTCAGCTGTGAAAGCTGGGTGAATTTGGTTAGATCACTATCCGTGTCTGCGATCAGAGATGTTCAAATCAAGAAGAAAATATCCCAAACTTACAAAATATTTTTATGTGGAACAGCTATCTAACACCGGGTGGGACCCCCTTTCCCCTCCAGAACAGCCTGAAGTCTTCACAGCACACATTCCAAAAGATGCTGGGAACTTTGGTTCTTTGGTCCATGCTGACTCGATAGGATCAGCAGTTCCTGCAGATTTTTCAGCCACACTTTCATGCAGTGAACCTCCCGTTCCACCTCATCCCAAAGGTGCTCTATTGGATTGAGATCTGGGGACTGTGCAGGCTAGTGGAGTAAACTGATGTCATGGTCCTGTTCATGGAACCAGCTTGGGATGATGCATGCTTTGTGACATGGCCCATTATCCTGCTGGATGAAAAGGGTAGAATGCCACTATAAAGAGGTGCACATGGTCAGCAACAAAAAGTCTGCCCGTTCTCCTCTGACCTCTCTAATTAACTCTAAGTGTTTCGCCCACAGAACCGCTGCTCCCTGGATGGTTTTTGTTTATCGCACCATTCTCTGTGGACTCTAGAGGCTGTAGTCTGTGAAAAGCCCAGGAGAGCGGCTGTTTCTGAGATGCTGGAAACACCATGTCTGGTGCCACCTATCATACCACGGTCAAAGCCTCTTTGATCACACATCTTGCCCATTATAATGTTTGATCAAACAACAACTGAACCTCTTCACCATGTCTGCTTGCTCAATGTATTGAGTTGCAGCCTCTTGATTCACTGTGTGCAGGAGCAGGCTGTTTGCATTAATGAGCAGGTGTGCCTAATAAAGTGACACCTGAATGTATTTATGAGATATGAGGGTTTGGAGACTGGTTCAGTCATACTAGTTACACATTTACGCGTTTTTTTAGGGGAGAAAATGGAAGCTTTCATTTTATTAAGCTGCACAGAGAGAAACTGGACAGGAATGTGACTGTTTTTCAATCAGAGCGATTAAAAGCCGGTTTAATACCACGATACTTATCCCGCCGAACCAATCATCCCTCTAAATATGCCGAGGATGACAACCTGCTGTTCTAATGGCGTGCTGAACAGCAGCAATCACTGAACTTAATAAAAGGAAATGACATGTCCTCGCGGCTTAAGGTGTCAAGATGTGTTGGATTTGGGTTCTCAATCACACACTGTTACGGAGAGCGGAAAGTGTTGCGCTGTGTAATTACATGCACTGTAAATTGTAGCTGTAATTATGGCAACTGATAGCCCAGATTTAGAAGCGCCATCATGTAACACAAGGAGAAAAGGAGTGCGTAAAAGGAGGAAATGCCTGTGATTGGTTCACTCGTATGTGTGTTCCTTTTGTGTAAAAGGAGAAAGAGCCTGTGATTGGTTCACTCGTATTTGTGTACCTTTGTGTAAAAGGAGAAAGTGTCTGTGATTGGTTCACTCTTATGTGTGTTCATTTGTATAAAAGGAGAAAGTGCCTGTGATTGGTTCACTCGTATGTGTGTTCCTTTTGTGTAAAAGGAGAAAGAGCCTGTGATTGGTTCACTCGTATGTGTGTTCCTTTTGTGTAAAAGGAGAAAGAGCCTGTGATTGGTTCACTTGTATTTGTGTACCTTTGTGTAAAAGGAGAAAGTGTCTGTGATTGGTTCACTCTTATATGTGTTCATTTGTATAAAAGGAGAAAGTGCCTGTGATTGGTTCACTCGTATGTGTGTTCCTTTTGTGTAAAAGGAGAAAGTGACTGTGATTGGTTCACTCGTATGTGTGTTCCTTTGTGTAAAAGGAGACAGTGCCTGTGATTGGTTCACTCGTATGTGTTTTCCTTTGTGTAAAAGGAGAAAGTGACTGTGATTGGTTCACTCGTATGTGTTTTCCTTTGTGTAAAAGGAGAAAGTGACTGTGATTGGTTCACTCATTTGTGTGGTCCTTTGTGTAAAAGGAGAACATGCCTGTGATTGGTTCAATCGTATGTGTGTTCCTGTGCTGCTGAGCTAATTGGCTTACCCAAGTGCCTCATTCATCTTAAAAACAGCTGCAAATGCATTTTTATTCCTGTGGACCAGGGAGACGCTTCGCATCTGCTCGACTGTACATCAGAAAGAATAGAGCATGATTGCAGCATATAAAATTTATATGTTTACCGCAGAGACCCCGATTCAACACACGATCCGTGATCCTGCCTCCGTATCGTCGATGCTCGCGCACATCGAGCGCACTTCGAAAACGAAAGCCAAACGAACAAAACCTAAGCAAAAGTCCAGTGTTCTGCATTCATGTGTCTCCTGTGTGATTACCTGTGCCGCTTCCACTTTCCCAATGTAAAAGAAAGCAGGGTTGTTTTGAAAGCTAAGTTAAGTGGTAACTACTTAGTTAGACGCGGAGTACTACAGTAGAGCATTATACTATAATCTACTATAGCAGAATGGTGACTTCATCATGTATTGTCCTTTTTACATGGCACTTCACCAGAAAGCTGGGGAAGGCTTTTTTACATCTGACTGCAACCAACAAAGGGAAGGTATGTCCGCTAATGCTTTCAGTTCAGCGGCAGATCTGCAGTGTGGGACTGAGGACGCTCTGCTCTGGCACAGTGACATGGACATCTTCGCCTGCGAGTGAAGTGCCTTTGTTTAATGACTCTCTACCACCGGCAGTCAGTGTTAGCTTGAGACCGCCCTGCAGAATGGCATGTTAAGTTTGCTCCACTGTAATGTAGGGTAATGATGGATTTAAATAGGAATGAATTACTTTGTGTTTGTGTTTGCGTACCACTGCATGTAAACTATACCTCAGCTCTTCTAGGTTTAACTGTATTGCAAGCAGAACACGTTTACAGTTGTTTTATATCTTGGTATGTTTTTTTAAATTTAATTTTAGGTCTTCGTGTGCTCTTTAATTTTTTCTAAAAAATTAATCAAGTTTATTCCAGTTAATGTGGTTAACACTTAGTTATCAGTTGTATCTAGTTAGTAAGAAATGTATTCAGATTCCACAGGACATTCAGTGAATAATCTTCACAGAAATGTATCATCAGCCATACTTGTGTCTTACGCAGGGTATCGGAGTGACTGCAGGGCCATGTTCTTTAAGCACCAGGGAGAAGGATCAGATTTTATTGTATTTTATCTGGCTCCACATTTGGTAGATTATACATAATCCTCGGGCTCAGAGATTACCGCTTTGTAAGAATTGAATGGGGAAACCACGAGGACACGTTCGTGGTACTCCTGCCGATTGAAAAAGAAAAAACAAACATGTCTGAAATGGGAAGGGAAACCTGTTGATGAAAGATTTGTTTTTAAATAATGACTTTAATAACATCTGTAATATACAACTACTTAGTGGTCATGCTCTCTGTTAAAGGGATGTTTCACTTCCTGATTTTTTCAGTTTTCAACTGACACTATATAAGCTGTTTTTGAGATACCTGAAGTGTAGACTTTTAGACCTCAAACCCCCAGATGCCTCTATATTGGCCACAGTAAAGCTCGCTGGCTGGTCATCAGAACCTTCTGTAGAAATCTAAAATATCTTTAATTGCACGAAACGGACCAATCAAAAACACTGAAATAGTATTTAAAAATAAATCATATATAAATAAATAAAAATAAAAAACAGGAAGTGAACTCTCTAATATATTGTACTGCTACGTAAAGGGGCATGTACGTTTGGTTTTTGCTAGCTGGCTAATTCTGATCGATTCCTCTCTCGCAGGTACAGGGGAGGTGCTGGCGGAATGCCCCCTCAACCACCTGCAGTGCGTGGGGACGAGAAAGTGCATTCACTTCCACAAGCTGTGCAACGGGGTGAAGGACTGCGAGGACGGCTACGACGAAGGGGTGCACTGCCGCGGTGAGTGTCCTTCCAGAGCGGGGGCTTTGAAAGCGTGCGGCCGCACACGGTGCACCCTTGTTCCACCTGCTCAGGTTCTTAAAGCTGGGCGGGCTACCCTGGTCCTGGAGAGCCAGCGGTGTTTCTGTTGTTTGAATCAATCTGAGCTCGATCGGTAGAGTCTGACGGAGGAGTCTGAGCCTGAATATTCAGAATGATGAAATGCTGTGTGCCTCCAGTGAGTGTAACCTGCGTTCATTAAACCTGATTCATTGAAATGAATCCAGTTATGTAGTTGTAGGTTTGGATGGAGCAAAACCCAGGAACATCTCTGACATGCCAGAGTGTGTACACCACTGCAGGTTATTCAGTTTCTGTGCAGTGTGTACAGCCCTGCAGGTGATGCAGTTTCTGCAGAGTGTGTACAGCACTGCAGGTTATGCAGTTTCTGCAGTGTACTGTACAGCACTGCAGGTGATGCAGCATGCTCTGGGGTTATCACGTTCATTTTCCTGGAGAAGAATCTTGAGAAATGCAGGCAAATATAAGATGAAAGAGAACCTTTTCACTTTTTCACAGAAGAGACAAACTGAAAAGGAACACTTGGAAAAAGATTAAAACAATGTGAGATTGAGTTGACCTTTGTGTTAAATTCAGTGCTTTGTTCCTTTCTTTAGAAGGGGCTGGGATATTAACTGCATAGATGTACTGTGTTAAAATCATAAAAATAACAATGACTTCGAAATAATACATATTTTCTTTTGTTTTTGTGTGACTTACATTAACAAATTTCCTCTGTTGGATTTCACTTGCTGATTAAGTAGCATGTGTTAAGTTGTGCAAATCCGTATTGTATTGTGTCATGTTGCAACAATGACACCTTCTGCAAAATATCATTCCTATGTTATGTCTAAGCCCATGCATCTAGATGCCCATTAGATCTCTAAATGGAAATTTGCATGCCCCAAAGTTAGGCTTCTGTTTTAGGAATAAAATTAGTTTTAGTTTTCAGGCCAACAGGAGCCTCCGCACAGCTACTGTCTTGCCTGTTTTAGGCTATTAAAAACAGGTACTAAATCATTAACCCACCACTGTCGTTAATATAAATGGCCTGGACTAAGATCCCTGAATCTGCATAAAGCCATCCACTGGTATATGTTCATCTGTAAGCCATGATTTGTCTGTTTCCTTCTTACCTCAACTCTCTACTCAACTTTAAAGCTTTAGGGCAGCAGTGTTTTATAATGGGTACGGAACTGGTCTTGTAACCTAAAAGCTCACAGGTTCGATTCCTGGGTAGGACTCTGCTGTTGTACCCTTGAGCAAGGCACATAACCTGCACTGCTTCAGTGTATTTCCAGCTGTATAAATTGATACAATGTAAATGGATGTTATGTAAAGGTTGTGTAAGTCACTCTGGATAAAAGCGTTTGCTAAATGCCTTTAATGTAATGCTGTATTACTTTAACTCCAGTGATATGGTACTTTTTGAGGTTCCTTGACTCTCCACTGAACTTAGAAAGATACTGTTCAGGGACTCTACACTGTACAGTTAAAACAATCTGAAGACCTTAAACTAGACAAGCTAATTCAAATTAATTTGAAATGTGCAGTTTGTGACACTGGTAGTGCCCTTGCTTTTAATTCCTATGGTTAATTGCTGTTTATACGACCGTGTTACCCTGCACGTTATGGTCATTTTTATACTGTCTGAGCTTTAGCTCTGGTTCCCCCTGTAAAAGTGGTTGTAATCTCAGCAGAGGTTTTTTTATCCTGGTAAAATCTGGTAAAATAAATAAAAATAAACATAATGTGTATAGTGAACTGTGATGCATACACAGTGCTGTTCTCCCTGTAGGAGATTGTGATATGGTTCTGCTGTCATATCGTATCATATGTTATCCACAGATGAACTGAAAGCATTTCAGGCAGTGTTGTCAAATCGAGCAGTCACTGTGGATAAAGCGGGAGCTCGCAATGTTTGTGTTAAATGACAGGGTTATTTTCAGCAGGTCTGCTCTCTGTGCAGTACAGTTTCAGACTCAGGGGATTGTTGCCTTGCATTGTGTCGATTGCCATTTTGCTTTCTGTCATAATAACTATTACGAGTGCCACGTTTTTCAAAGGCAGACAGATGCTGCTTCAATTTTATTGGAATACAGCTGTACAATTCACTCATTCTTAATCGATTCTTAGCAAATGGTTATCCTTTTTCTATGCGAGACATTCTTTTCTTACAGGACAGATTCTTCTTTGGGTATAGTGCATCATTGGGCCAGTTTCGATGCTGAAGTGGCCTTAGACAACTCCGGGATCAGCCGTGCAGTCGCAAAGCAGAAGGCTATGTCTCTGATGCCAGTTGCGGTTTGCCAAAGACAAAGCAGTGATAACTCACAAGCTAGCTAACATCACTAGCGCTCCCAGCTCTTCCTTGTGTCCCATTAATGTCCTTGCAGCTGGACCAATACAGTACGGTGGCTCTGCCAGTTTAGCATGCATCTGCTCTAGGCTGTGATCTCAGCGTTGCATGCCAAATAGCACATCCACCATACCACACATTTATAAAGTCACCAAGACTCTACAGCGATACCAATAAACACATTTATCTTTAACTTTTTTCACATGCTGAATTTTATTTCTTTATTTTTAGTTTTACTGAGGATGTGCCGCACAGGACAGTTATCAGAATTATAAGTAATTGACATGAACATATTATTAGTTGTATTAATGGATGTCTTGGTCTTCACGATGATCTTGACTAAAGCATTCAAATGTTACTGTGAGGCAGATGCCCTTTGCTCTGCTGAAGTCTCGTGCACTTCCTGTGACAATTATAGCTCTTACACGTATTATCTACTGCTCAATAGCGAATGCCATGCGAGTATAAAACAGCTCTGACCCTTTGCCAAAGTTGAACAAAAAGGAACAGTGTATTAATATACATATATTCTGGAAGTGCCTCTACAGTATTGATTTCTGAATGCCACGCTACTTGTTCTGGGATTTGTTCAGTTTCTCTTGCCAGCCGACCCGCAGACAGACCCGCGGTGTAGAACTTCAGCGGGCCCCCTGACAGTCTGTGGCCCCCAGCCCTGTTTTAAAGGCCGCCGGCCCCTCGGGCCTCTACGGGCTCGGGCGAGAGGTGTTCACTGAGGCGTTTCCGGTACCAAGCGCCAGACAACGAATCTTCCGCACACTGGCACACGTGAAGTAACAGCGGCACCTCTTAATCTTTATCTTATTTAGGCTGGGCTGTGCTGATCTTAGGTGTGATGTAGTGTTTATCTTATTAAGTGTAGGCTGTGTGGCTGATCTTAGGTGTAATGTGGTGTTTATCTTATTTAGTGTGGGCTATGCAGCTGATCTTAGGTGTAACGTAGTGTTTATCTTATTTAGTGTGGGCTGTATGGCTGATCTTAGGTGTAATGTGGTGTTTATCTTATTTAGTGTGGACTGTGTGGCTGATCTCAGGTGTAATGTAGTGTTTATCTTATTTAGTGTGGGCTGTATGGCTGATCTTAGGTGTAATGTAGTGTTTATCTTATTTAGTGTGGACTGTGTGGCTGATCTCAGGTGTAATGTAGTGTTTATCTTATTAAGTGTAGGCTGTGTGGCTGATCTTAGGTGTAATGTAGTGTTTATCTTATTTAGTGTGGACTGTGTGGATGGTCTTAGGTGTAATGTAGTGTTTATCTTATTAAGTGTAGGCTGTGTGGCTGATCTTTGGTGTAATGTAGTGTTTATCTTATTTAGTGTGGACTGTGTGGCTGATCTTAGGTGTAATGTAGTGTTTATCTTATTTAGTGTGGACTGTGGCTGATCTCAGGTGTAATGTAGTGTTTATCTTATTTAGTGTAGGCTGTGTGGCTGATCTTAGGTGTAATGTGTTTATCTTTTTTAGTGTGGGCTATGCAGCTGATCTCAGGTGTAATGTAGTGTTTATCTTATTTAGTGTGGACTGTGTGGCTGATCTCAGGTGTAATGCAGTGTTTATCTTATTTAGTGTGGGCTATGCAGCTGATCTTAGGTGTAATGTAGTGTTTATCTTATTTAGTGTGGACTGTGTGGATGATCTTAGGTGTAATGTAGTGTTGCTTAGAACGAGGTAGATCCCAGCCCAGCGCTTCTCTCCACTCAAGCTCAAATCACCTCGGATGATGAATAAATAGTCTGTAGCGTACCGCTGCCTGGAATCCCCCTCGGGTCAGGGTGTTTTTTTATAGAGCAGTCATACGTGAAGGGGCATGATCAAGGAGCTGTTTATGTCTTCCCCGTGCCCAGATCTAATTATTAAAGCAAACCAGCTTAGGCCTCTTTGCAGCTGAGCTTTCCTTCTTGTCCCTTTTTTTCGTGTGTCATATATGGAGCAGTCCATAAGTATTTGGACAGTGAATCAATTTCTTTTGTTTTGGCTCTGTATTCTAGCGCTGAAGCTATGAAAATGAGGTTAAAGTGCAGACTCAGCTTTAAGGGTGTTAAAGGAGTTATAGCCATTTCTTTTCATAGTCCTCCAATTTTTGGGGAACAAAAGTAATTCAACAAATTAACATAATCTTAATTAATGTGAGATTTATTACTTGGTTTCAAGTCATTTGCATTCGGTGATTGCCTGAAGTCTGTGACCCATAGACATCACCAGATGCTGGGTATCTGTCCTGGTGATGCTCTGCCAGGCCTGTATTGCAGCCATCATCAGGTCCTGTTTGTTTCTGAGGTTTTTCCTGCAGTCTTTTCCTTAGCGAGTGAAACATGTTCAGTTGGATTCTGGTAGCGTGTTTGACTTGGCCAGTCAAGAATATTCCACTTTATGGCCCTGAAAGTCTCCTTTGTTGCCTTACCAGTGTGTTTAGTGTGATTGTCTTGCTGCAAGGTGAAGTTCAATCAAATTAGTTTGGACGCATTTGGTTGGATTTGAGGAGATAAGATGTTTCTGCACTCTTCAGAATCACATCACCATTAAAGACAAGTGAGCCGGTACCTGTGGGAGCTATACATGCCCAAACCATAACAACCCCACCACCATGTTGCACAGATGAGGGGCGGGGTGCTTTGGATCATGGGCAGTTCCTGTCTTTCTCTACACTTTCTTCTTTCCATCAGTGTGGTACAGGTTAACACTCGTCTCATTTGTCCGTAAGAGTTTGTTCCATACTTGTACAGTTTTTCTATGTCGCTACTTTTTTGCGAACTCTAACCTGGCCGTTCTATTCTGTGGCTTACCAGTGGTTCTAATCTTGCCGTGAACCCTCTGGGGTTATGCTGGTGTCGTCTTCTCTTTATTTTAGTCCCTGACACATTCTATGCCTACATCCTGGAGGCTGTTCTTGATCTGTTTGACAGTTACAAATTGTTTTTTTCTTCACAATTGAAAGTACTCTTCAATCATCCGCTGCAGCTATGGCTCTGTGCTTTCTTGCTTATTAACAATGTATCAAACTGATTTTGACACACAGGAAGTTTTGGCTATGCCTCTCACAGCTTATTCAGATTTTTCCGCCCCATGATGGCCTGCTTCACTGGCATTGTATTGACACTTCTTAGTTCCTCAAATTGAGAGACAACAGCAGCATACTCCAAATAAAACTGCCACACCTAGAATCTTTTCTTAGCTTTCTTGTACCTGAACTAATGATGCAACAGCACACAGCTGGCCAAGAAACAGCCGAGTAGCTAATTGCCTAATTACATTTGGTCCCATAAAATGGGGATACCATGCATAAAAAGGGCTGCAATTCCTACACGGTTCACCCAATATGGGTACCCTCAAATTAAAGCTGACAGGCTGCACTTTGACCTCATATTCATTGTTTAATTTGAAATACTATGTGCTGGAGTTACAGAGTCAAAACAATGAAAGTTGTGTCACTGTCCAAATACTTAAGGACTGCACACGTGTGCGCATACTGGACGTTGTGGTCTATATTTATATTGTTGTTTTTAGCTATAGAACAACTCATAAATAGCAAAGCAGGTAGAGATGCATCATGGGACATTACCCTTAGTGTTAGGAAACAGAAAAATGGCCAGGCACTTATCAGTTATTTTGATTAGCTCCTAATTTCCATATTGTACGCCCCTAGTGTGCGTGTAATCACAGCTGCTTTGGTAATGAGCATCATTGCTGTGCCCTGTCCCTGTACTCTCATAAACTGCTGCTTTTATCAAGCTATGCAGGGTTGAGCTCAGTCTCAGTGCTCAGTCTCAGTGTTCAGTTACAGTGCTCAGTCTTAGTGATCATTCTCAGTGTTCAGTCTCAGTGCTCAGTCTCAATGTTCAGTGTTCAATGTCAGTGCTCAGTCTCAGTGCTCAGTCTCAATGCTCAATGTTCAATCTCAGTGCTTAGTCACAGTGCTTAGTCTCAGTGTTCAGTCTTAGTGCCCAGTCACAGTGCTTAGTCTCAGTGTTCAGTTTCAGTGCTCAGTCTCAGTGTTCAGTCTCAGTGCTCAGTCTCAGTGTTCAGTTTCAGTGTTCAGGCTCAGTGCCATAGGCTTTGGCCTTCACTTTAGTAATTCCATTTACTAGAAATTTTACCAGTTTTTTGAAACTCTTTTTTATACGTAAATAAATAAATAAAATTATACTGCACAAAACATTTCAAGGAAACGCATGGCAATTAACCCTCTAATCAACAAAGGCCATGCTAATAACTATCCAATCACATGAAAGGCCATGCTAATAACTATCCAATCACACCAAATGCCATATTAAATAACTACCCAGATGCAGCCTGCCGCTGTCACAGGATTGTACTGAACATTGAAAAGGGACCAGCTGAATTACACCTGTGTCAGTATTACTTTGGTTATCAGCCCTTTCTTTCTAAATCATGAACAGCGCACTTTCTGCAGAATTTAGTTGATTTCAATCAATCAAAATGTTGCGAAATGTTATTGTCATGAATAAATGAACTCATTATGTAACGCCATTGTCTGACTAAAGAATGCACTTTAAATCAGTTATCCCATCTTGATTGACTAAATTCATGTCTAATATCTCTAAATGAAAGCGTGCAAGTAATTAACGTATGACAATAACTCTAGGATGTTGATTACTATTAAAATGATTCATCAGAGCCCCTTCTTTGGTGTAAGGGCATACTCTCTGCTCCAGTTCGTGCAGACACGTGTAAGATCTCCCAGACCAGCTGTGTGTCGGTGGAACAGCCTGATTGTCTTGCCTTTATGTACGAAGCCAGCAACGGCGACAGCAATGCTGTCAGAAGCGCAGGACTTAGCCTTGGAAACGAATCCAGGAGATATTTCCAAATTATCACGTCCCTCTTGTGCCATGAGTACTATATCATTGTCCTTGTGCTGATGATCTCTGTTTCCAGAGCAGCAGGAAGAAGTCCGTGATTTTTGTGTGTAATGTGCGACCACCGTTGATTTCTTTAGCTTTCCTTCCCTTTGACCCTGCGTTTGCAATGAAGAGCGCTAAACTATTCATATCTAAGACTGCCAATTATCAGTTAATCAATGTGCCAAACATCCTTGAAGTTTTGGCCGTGACCCAGTTTTAACAGCATGGTTTTTTTTTTTTTAAATAAAAGCTTTACTTTTATAAAGCTCTATGGATTCTATCATCTTGGATAAAGGTTAAACTATATACTTTAAATGTCAATGAAATAATTTCTGTGCTTAAGTTTTGCAGTATATCTACGATTAAATATTCCTTGGTAGAATTTTTAATTAGGGCTTGGGTTTTAAAAACTATAATTTCTTTTAAGTTATGAGAACTTTTTCTCAGAGTCAAGTACTTTCAACTTTCTGAAGGCACATTTACTAAACTTTTTGTTTCTCTTTTGTTTTTGTTGTTAATGTTGAACAATATATAGTATGGCATATTAACAGTATAAAAATTGAAAGTGTTTTAAAAATGCAGTTACTGTTTATGTTTTATTTATAGTTTTTATTATGTAGCCTAGTCACAAAACCATCATCTTTTCAGCTAATTGGCTACAACAGATGTAAATATTGAATACAGAAATTGAATTTTGTATTTTAGTGTCTGACTGCGCCATGGTTTATGGCATTTTTCTCGTGTAACATCTTCAGCTCAGGGTGGAATTTGTCAGGAGGAAGTCCTGATATGTTCCTGTGAAAAGGCCTGAATGCTTAAGGGTAGTTTGTCCTTCGTCCAAGCAGATCTTCTGGCATCTCCATGGTCTCTAATGAATCCGTTTTATCTTTTTCATATCGATCTGTATGCTGTATCTGTTTCATTCTGTGAACGCCGACTGCTACTGGCTTACTTTAATACAGTGTTTCTCACCCCTGGTCCTGGGGACCCACTGCCCTGCATGTTTTAGATATTTCCCTGCTCCAACACACCTGATTCAAATGAATGGGTCGTCATCAAGCTCTGCAGAAGCCTGATAACAACCCATTCATTTGAATCAGGTCTTTTGAAGCAGGGAGACATCTAAAACATGCAGGGCAGTGGGTCCCCAGGACCAGGGTTGAGAAACACTGCTTTAATAAATAATAATGTCTTTGTGAAGATTCTTTTAATTGTTACTCTCACAAATGGCAAGTGTTAATGTTGGAGTAAAATCAAGGTTATGCTGTGATAACCTTCAGGTTGTGAAGACATCAGTCTGACTTTAAGTCTCACCATCCTCTGACATTTACTTGTATTACTTTTTCATGGATATATTTATGACTTTTTTTGTGGATATAGAGAAATCTCAGAACCTTCTGGTTATATATTGTGCATTCTCTCGTTTTCTGGGTCATTATGAATACATGATAATTAATTTTTCATTACAAATGCTTGATGGATGGATGTAAAGGTAACCTTAAGGAAAACAACTAACACTTTTCAGTGAAACTAGTATCCACAATAATGATTTCCGTGCTTTACCATCTGATCCATCCCATAGTGATGTACATACGCGTGCGCTTAATCCATATTGCTGATCCATCCCATAGTGATGTACATACGCATGCGCTTGATCCGCATTGCTGATCCATCCCATAGTGATGTACATACGCGTGCGCTTAATCCATATTGCTGATCCATCCCATAGTGATGTACATACGCATGCGCTTGATCCGCATTGCTGATCCATCCCATAGTGATGTACATACGCATGCGCTTGATCCGTATTGCTGATCCATCCCATAGTGATGTACATACACTTGTACTTGATCCGTATTGCTGACCCATCCCATAGTGATGTACATACACTTGTACTTGATCCGTATTGCTGACCCATCCCATAGTGATGTACATACACTTGTACTTGATCCGTATTGCTGACCCATCCCATAGTGATGTACATACACTTGTACTTGATCCGTATTGCTGACCCATCCCATAGTGATGTACATACACTTGTACTTGATCCGTATTGCTGATCCATCCCATAGTGATGTACATACGCGTGCGCTTGATCCGTATTGCTGACCCATCCCATAGTGATGTACATATGCTTGCGCTGTATTGGTTAATGCCCATATGCTGGAAATGGGTCCACACTTTAAACGCTGCCGGTGTGGAGATGGACAGCTGGCAGACCTGCTGGGAACTGGTCAGGCTGCTGGTGCCACAGGGCTCAGCGTGGAGATCTGAACAGTCTCAGGGGGAGACTGATAGATATGTGAGGGATGAAGAGAAAGGTGGTTAAAGATGCAGGCTTGTGCTTGCGGGAAAATCGGGGAGTTCTTCTTGCAAGGGGAGAGAAAATTGTTGAATCTGTCACAGAAGTGCATATTTGCCGGGGAACAGGTTTCTAGTGATCAATGTAATCTCTATTTTCAGATACACGGATTCGCAAGTTATGACATGTAATCCATTTCTCCTGTGGTGGTGTAACTGCAGTTTGCTAAGGTTGTTAAGACGGGGCTAGCTGTATGGAACCCAGTCTGTGGTCTTTGCCCATTGTCTGCAATATATACTTGTATGTGCTTTATATTGTTCTTTTCATATTAAAATAGCACTGTGAATTCAAGCTTCAATTCGACCTGAAAGTGCTTTCAGAAAACGGACAGGCTTTATTTATTTGTCAGAGAGGCACAGACTGTGGTTTTAATTACTGTTACTAATAACTATGGAACCGTCTCTGTTTTACTTCTGTGTTCCACTCCGAAGAAGTAACTTTAATCCCCTGGCAGTCATGGGCAATCAGTCAGTCCATAGCCCATTCCTCACAGCTGAACGTCATAGATCCGAATCTACTTTAAACCCACCATAGTACTAAATGTTCCAAAACAGAACTGCACTGTTGTGCATTTGACCCTGCTGTGTGTGAGTGAGTGAGGAGCTCTGTGCTGAATGGAGATCACTGCTGTGTGTGAGTGAGTGAGTGAGTGAGGAGCTCTGTGCTGAATGAAGATCACTGCTGTGTGTGAGTGAGTGAGTGAGGAGCTCTGTGCTGAATGGAGATCACTGCTGTGTGTGAGTGAGTGAGTGAGTGAGTGAGTGAGGAGCTCTGTGCTGAATGGAGATCACTGCTGAGTGAGTGAGTGAGTGAGTGAGTGAGTGAGTGAGTGAGTGAGTGAGTGAGTGAGTGAGTGAGTGAGTGAGTGAGTGAGTGAGTGAGTGAGTGAGTGAGTGAGTGAGTGAGGAGCTCTGTGCTGAATGGATATCACTGCTGTGTATTTGACTCTGCTGTGTGAGTGCACTTGCGTTTTAAATAACAGCAGGCCCCAGGGCCTTGTCTTAGTCCCTGGTGACTGGGTGATTCCTACGGGACGGGACAATGCGCTGTGAGTGACTATCCCGCCACCACCACTCACCCCCTCGCCCCCCCCCCCCCACCCCTCACCCCTCACCCCTCACCAGGTGTACCTACACAGTGTCTGTCAGCCTGAAAGGAAAAGAGAGCCAATGGCTGTGATGTCACCTGCCAGTACTTTTTTAACATATGACATATAACATTTAACTTATAACTTATATGTTATAACTTAACTTATAACATATAACATTTGAACTTATGTATCACACAAAAATTAATACTTTTATATGTTAATAAATTCCATGAATTACAGACATAATAATAATAATAATAATAATAATAATAATAATAATAATAATAATAATAATAATAATAATAAATATTCAAAGGAAAAATAGCACCAGGCTTTGAATGGACTATTTATATTATATATGGCGTTATGTGATACGGTAGCCTGTGATATAATGTGTGGTACAACAATAGGAAATTAACACCTCTGGAAGCAATAGACTGATAAATACAGGTCAAAACGCAGCGCCCTGCCGCCTTCTGGGCCTTCCTTTTCCTGTTGATCTACTGTTAAGATTAGTCCAAGAAAATTAAAATGAACCCCAGAGCAATCATAAGAGATATCCCCAGCCAAAAAATATGCAAAATATTAATAAGCACTCAAACAAATTGTGACTCAGAGACCCTAATCCTTCATTTGCATTTTACTTAACTAACAATGAAATGTAACGGAACACAGTTGAAAGCATAACAACAATTCCACCTTGAGATATTCTACCAGACAGAGCTTGCATTGAATTTTTACTTGATGTTCTCAATTTAGTATTGAATTATCCAGCTTTGGTGCTCATTGCTAATGATTTGCTGAAAAACCATACCGCACTTTACCGTTGTTGTTTGATCACTTTGACTCACGTTTTTTTTCGCTCCTCGATACTATGTTAAATATCATGTCTTCCATTTTTTTTCCACAGCCAGTCTTGAGATTTGATGTTAGCAAATAACCTCAGTCTTTCAGGGGAATATTGCGTCTTTGCAAAAAAAAAAAAACGTATTCCAAAGAAGCGTCCTTCTTCAAAGTCGGCCGCATTATTCCGGTCTGTTTGTCTTTTCGTTGCTCTTCTAGACCACAGCCTTTCTTTCATGAAAGCAATTTGCGAGGATTTTCGCTCTCAGATCGCAATATCTCGTCTGAACGCGTTTCGTGAAAACGCATCACTTAAAAACAAATAAGAGCGCGATGGCGACAGGCCGCTCGCACAGCCAATCTCTTTCCTCGCGGACGTGCCGTTTGCTTTGGTTGTGCGGAGACGGATGCACAAAAATCTTCTGTGATCACGCCCACCCTTAAATTAACTGCGGAGGTAATGAGTTGCTTGAAAGATATGGATTTCCGCTGCAAAACAATATTGTGTTTTTGTGATCTTTCTGACAGAGATATTAGGTCAAACACTAACAGGAGCGTGGCCTTAAGAGTTTCCTTACAAAATAGTAGTAAACAAAAGTTCATTTTTTAAAGTACAATTAGGCATATCAAGTTTCGTTTTTAAGTATATTTTTAAAAACTTTTAAATACTAAATTGGCCCATTTCAAGTATACTGAAAGTATTTAATGGAACTATACTTTAAGTGTACTATTTATGAACTACTGGTAACTAAGTATTTTATAAGTTGAAGTAAAAGTGCACTTCAGTACGACAATGGAGCATCGCGTAGTTCTGGCGGGCCACGAGAGTCAAGCGCTCCGGCTGAATCAGCTGATGGCTCAGCTGAGTGATGTTCACCTATCACAGTACATTCACATAACAGGGCGGTCTACTTAAACAGCCTCCCTCTACTCATTCGGCTGCTCCTCCTGCATGCAAGCTTGCTGCACGTTGGTATGGAAACTCCCCTCCTCCACCCCAGCTCCATCCCTATGTGTTAAGAATGTCATTGCTCCATCCCTATGTGTTAAGAATTTGCATTGCTGCTGGGCCTGTTCTGTGTGTACCCCTCTAGGGGGGTTTGGCTGCTGGCCTCCCGGCCTTATCCACGCTTGCTGCGCGGTTGGCTGGAGGGCTTCCAGAACAGAGCCATACCGCCAAACGTAACTATATTGCCTTAATTGTCGATAAAGATCTTACTTTGATGACAGTGGTCCTGACTGAACCTGGGGTTTAGTGCTGAAAATATGTACTGAAGGAATACTTTAATAAACTTCTTTAAGGGTTTAAGGGTTGGCACGGGTGCTTCCTTGCTACCAGCAGCTTCCTCTGGATTTTAAAACAATTCCACGGAATAAGCAAAGCCTCTGCATCCGGATGTATCCGTAAGGTGACAACAGCCAAATATGTTGTGAATACTGTGCGCACTGTGTGGTCTCCTAAAAGTCTTTGATGCAATTGATGGGTCTCAAATTCCCATCAGGGTACTAACTGAGAACAAACACTCTTCTTTGTGTAGAAAAGGGTACCACTCAATTAACATACAATTTGTAGCCAATGTGATGCCAATTAGAGTATTCGGCTCATGGCAGCTACTTTTGAGCGACTGTGATTCTTGTCACCAGTTTGTCACAGGTGACATTACTGATGGATGACATTACTGATGAAATAATTCAAATTAAATGAGTAGTTAAAACTACATTTTTAAATGGATACATGTAAATCCAATTCCCAATTATGACTGCAAGACAATTTTTTCCACCCCCCCAGACACTCTCTTCAAACTTGGCTCCTGACGCCCATGGCCAGCCCACATAGAGCAGAGGAGCACTACAGTGCTGTGCACAAAAGCAAAACAGATATAAAAAAAACCAAAATGAGGCAGGCGGAAGAGAGCGATTCCCGATTTACTGATTGCCTACATGCGAGGCAGGGGGACGAGAATGATCCCCGATATACTGATTGCCTACATGAATGTGCTTTCATATGTGCGTTCCCATCGTGCAGTTGTGAGTCCTACGTGAAACGCTCCAAAAAGAGCGGGAGAAGTGTGTGGCGTCTCGCAGATCTCAGCTCGCACGTCTCAGCTTTCACTGAAATGAGACCCAGAACTTCCCCCGCAGCCTTCAGTGGCTTGTGTTTATCATAAGTCTAATCAATAGGAATGAGCTATCTCCTCATCAGAGCTTCCAAGGACAGGTAAAAAAACGTGTTACTTTAAAAAATAAAAAAAAACTCTAGACAGACATCTTTTTGGTTTGGAGAGATAACATTTAGTAGCTGGTGCTTTTTGTTAATGGAGATAACACAGCTGATAACTGATTGATAAAATTCACACTGCCTTTTACACGGTTAATATGCTCTAGGAATATTTTTAGATTTATCAGAAGTCTTTGATACTGTCAATTCTGACTTGCTCCTTCTATTCCATATTCATCCATGTTTTCTGTACTTTTTTGCCAGATACCAACTTGTTTCTTTGAAATAAAACCTTCTCCACACTCTGATTAAAGAAAAATCAAAATTATTCAAATTAAACAAGCTGCCTCATAATGTAAAATAAATAAATAAATAAAACCTTACTTCATAATATTCACAGCAAAAATAATGAAAAATATTGTAAATAAAATTGTTGTCTTGCCATTGCAAATAGCCCTATCGCCCAGGTTTCATCTACACAATTTCCCGGGAGTTTTGATTTATGAAACCTTGTGCTGAAAGAACCATATTCACATAGTGTGCAATAAAATGAAAAATAAAAAAATCCCTTGGTGTTATTGGCAAATAAAGTTTTTTTGGTTTGTCATACGTCTTTAGCTCTCCGCTGTAGCTTGGCTTGCCCATACCTCACATATTGTAATATTGCTTCGGCTGCCATTTATCTCATTAACCTAATTCAGATCCATGCTGCACACAAAAAAAAGATTAAAAAACTCAATGCTGTCAACAAATGAACTGAACACACGGCCCTGCTTTTCTGTTAATGTATTACCCTTTCCATCTTTAACTTAAATACAAGCACTGTGTTATGTCCCCTGCCAAAAACACCAGCGACATTACCTCCCTACACAAAACCACCAGCGGGATGTTATCTGTTGTACCCGAGAGCACCAGCGCAGAGTTCGCTCCCTACCAAAAACACCACTGGCTGCCAATATGTTATTGAAATACAGTCAGGTCCATAAATATTCGGACATTGGCAAAGTTATTGTTATTTTAGCTGTCTACCACAACATATTTGAGTTGAGATTAAATAATGAATATGAGCTCAAAGTGCAGAGCCAAAATGATGAAAATTGTGTCACTGTCCAAATACTTATGGACCTGACTGTATTATTTCTCTTGCCACAAAAAATAGTTACATGTTATCTCCCTTACCAAAAAACATAATCTATTGGGGAATTGTGCAATCAATTAGCAACTAAACAGACCAAATAGAAAAACCAACACTCCCTCACGGTGATGGGGACAGTGTGCTGTAGGAGGTGCCATCCTTCAGATGAAACATTAACTTAGGGTGCTGATCCACTATGGTCCTAACTCTTAATCTCAGTTTCCTGACCAGATTCCCATGAACAAACTGCCTCACTGCATCTTCCCACTTGATCACATCCTATGTCTGATTGGCTACTTGCATTCCCCAGTCACTTCGTCTTGTCCTCACTGCAAAAGAGAACCGACAGTCAGATGCGCTAAGTCTTCTGTGGCTAGTTTCAGGCGCAGGTATGATGCTCTCTGCCCCAGAAGCATGTCTGTTATGAATCAAACAGGCACACGGGGCTGGAAGCGGTTTACGTGTCATCTACATGACTCATCGCAAGGTGCGCTCCTCTCCTTAATGCATATGCATTTAATGGAGGATCAGTGGAGGAGATATTCTAAGTGCTTACATATTCTGATGCCTTGACTAAAGTTCACTCATTTAACTAGTGTTATAATTTTAGCATGAAATATATCCGCCTCTAAAGACCAGGTATAAATCTGTATGCAAGCAAGGCAGAGACGCAGGTATAGGCCTCGAAGATACTCTGAGAGAATCACACTATGTCAACTCCCCGAGCAAGAAATCATCAAACGATAAGATCGAGCGGTCATGCGGCAATTAAGGCGGGGTGTTTGTCACGAAAGATCATGAGTGAAGTCCCTGAGGTGCTCATGGCAAAGTTAAAGTGTTAAAAATCAGATAAACCTGAAAAAAGAGCCAGAAATAAATATGCTTTTTAATTGTTTTTTTTATTTTTTTTTAAAGCATTCATTTATTAAATTAACCAACAGATCTCATAACATGCACAACTGTAGCTTTGACAGCTGTGACAGCTGCTTGAATTTTCAAAAAAATCAGTGGGCGCTTGCCACTACTAAAAGAATATGAGTAGATGCATTAATAGGCGTGTGCCTTTAATCACTTCAGTCCATCACAGAAATAACGTGCTTTTTGAACATTGTTGGTTTTGGTACTTGTGGTAGCCTACATTCTGAGGTTTTGAGTCTTTGAGGGAGCGTCTGATGTCACTGACAATGTTACCATAGCTAACAGGAGATGGAGTGCTCTGTGTCAATACTGTTGACACGGGCCTTCAACCATTTGCATTTAACAACTGACTGCAGGCTGTATTAGGACTAACTGTTACCATTCAAAACTGCTGAAAAATCATGGAAAGCACTAAAAACGCCAAGTCACAAAAAGGCTAAAATTATGGAGTCCGTGACACCCGAGACTTCTGTGACAAACACCCAGTCGTAGAAATAATTACTCTTATGGATGAAATAAAAGACGAGCTCCCACACAATGTTCCCATTTAACTGTGGCAATAGTGTTATGTACATACATGTACATGTGAGTTTTTAGTTGACCTACATGGTTATATAAAGTTTTGCGTATGTATTCAATACACAAGTTCTGGATGGAAATAATAAATTCAAATGAGAAAATAATTCATTTTTAATCAATTGTATTAAGCAGTGAAATGCTATGTATGGAACTGGATCATAAAATATGCACTACGACACAACTTCCCCAGGATCTGTTGCGGATGATACCTGCCATTTCCCTTCACCTGTAATCCCTCTCCCCGGGATTCACCTCCAGGACTGGCCTCCAGCTCTTTTGCCCTCTTCATCTTTTCTGTTTGCTTGGGCGAGTCACCGGAGAGTTGTCTTGTGAGGCCGATTATTGATTTCCTTAGTGTGTCCGGTCCATTTTTTTATTTATTTCACATACAGTATGCGTCTCTTTTTCTAAAGAGCTCTACTGCGTTGTGTCCCAGTGGACTCTGTTCAGTTTTCTGGTCCGCGTCTTGGAGACCTGGATTCATTGCAGGTACCTGTTCCGCAGTGTCTGAACCTTCGTATAGTTGGCTTTTCTCTATGTCATGCTTCCTACAGGGCTATACGTTTCACATTTGATTATATTTAGCGTTGATGTTGCTTTGATGCTGCAATCTAAACACTTTTTGCTAGATTAGATTGGCAGATTGGCAAAAATTAGATTTTTGTTTCTTTGTTTTTTATTTTGCCTTCGCATCTGTATCCATGCCTCCTCGGTCGCTTAAGATATTCTTTAGGCCATTTGTAAACATTATCTGCTCTTTCATGTGGGTGTGAAGGCCGGCTTGTCTTGCATTGATCAGGCAGTGATTGCATTGACCGCCCTGTTTGTACTCATTTACCAGTGTACCGTTAAGAGAATTACCGCCTAAAGTAAGGTCAGGTTGCCAAGTTTCACCCCTACCGTTATCTCAAATAATTTAGTTTGGCTTCCGTGTAACGGAAGTCTTTACGTGTTACTTTTATATACGTGTTACTTGACGTTTCGTGTCATGGATTAAGTAATCTAGGCAGTCTGTGCTGTCGCAGGTACTTGTATCTCCCTGTCCATGAAAAAAAGTTTTTTTTTTTTTACCAGCCAGAAAAGATGACAGAGAGTGCTGCTTCATAGTCCGTTGGCTGTTCTAATCTAGACTAATTTGGAGGGAGGACATTTAATTAGCACATGATTAATCTTTTGGCAATCACGCCTGTCGGTCTCTGAGTTTCATATCCACTGATGTCTTTAATAAAGGATCATTTCTGAGGACCTTCCTGGGACTGGAGGAAGTATTTTTGTGATCTGCGTAATATTTGCACTCTTGTGGGCGAGCTGAATTTTGGAACTTCACTCTACGTGTCCTTGACTCAGCTGACACTTCTTCCTGCAAAAATCAGGAAGCATGAATGGGGCCTTCTCATTGGCCGTTCCTCTTCCTGCTGGTGTTCCATCTCCACAAAGGGTTTACATTTTGTGTTTCTGAAATGCACAACGTTGATGGGTGCACTGTAGATATATATTTAAGTCAGGTTTCATTCATTAAGAGCACAGGCTGCTAAATTTTTCATTGAGAATAATACTTAGCACCAGGTTACAGTCTACAATAATGTGACAATCACTATTACATATAATTAAAATCTATAATTTAAATAAACCGGGATTCTGTATACATTTATTCTGTAATACGATTCTGAAATTCCTATGAATATGATCAATAAATAATTAGCAGTTTTATGATGGACTATGTTGTCAATTACTAGAACAGCATTCTAACTCTGATGCCAAACATGAGCTATATAATTACGCTCAGGGCCAGAGTTTTCTCTACCTACATGAAGCCCGCAGTGCAAATTGTGGGCTGACGAGGGTTGGTGTTGGTGCGTATGCAATCTGCGTGAAATTAACGCCTTATTTACTAAGGCTGCAGCTAATCACCAGCAAATGGGACTGCCTACTAATGACATTCTGCATATCAAGCAGAACTTAAAAGGCACAGTTAAAAAAGCTCCTCTTTAGCGCGTTGAATATCTTCATTGGATGTGGGGAAATCGGTGTGTCTGCTGGTGTTTGGGCTGTTTGGAGGAGCAGGCTGTTTCCATTAACAAGCAAGTATACCAAATAAAGCGGCCACCGCGTGTGTATTCTTTTATTGTGTGTAAATATTAATTTTCTTTCCGCTTACTGTGCAGTACAGTACAGTAATGTACAGTATGTCCACTTCTGTAAACTCAAAAATATTCACCATCTTCATTTATGAGTTGTTTGTGATCTGTCCTGTCATAAAATAAAAAATCATTTAGCTCCTAATTATGGTTAGCTAATTATGGTTGCCAGATTGGCTCCACGACAATCATTTATTGTAGCTACCTTACCTTAAACTAAATTTAACTTAAGGTAGCTACAATAAATGATTGTCGTGGAGCCAATCTGGCAACCAATCTGGCAATCTAGCACACATGCTATTGTGTGACAATGATTCATTATCAGCGAGTGGTTGGTTGAGATTAAGCAGCAGCCTTTATACTGAGATACCAGTGAGGCCTGTGTTATATTGAAGCTAGCACCAGGAAGGCTAGCGGCAGTTAGGTAAAAACTGTGGGCTTTGAAGTCGCAGTGCCACGGTGGACGAGATCAAAGAGGAGCTGGAGCCGTGTGGTCGGACGGGCTGTCCTCCTGTAGGGGAGCTTCTGTTCATGCTGCTCTTTGTTCCGGCTTGTTCCAGGGCTCAGGGACACCAGCAGCTGCAGCCTAACAGTCTGCATCATTCAGCCTTCCTCTCTCTCTCTCACTTTAGCCTCTCCTCCTCCCTGTCTCTCACTTTCACCTGCTCTCCTCTTCCCTGTCTCTCTCACCCGCTCTCCTCCTCCCTGTCTCTCTCACCCGCTCTCCTCCTCCCTCTCTCTGACTTCCACCCGCTCTCCTCCTCCCTGTCTCTCACTTTCAGCCGCTCTCCTCCTCCCTTCTCTCACTTTCACCCGCTCTCCTCCTCCCTGTCCCTCACTTCCACCTGCTCTCCTCCTCCCTGTCTCTCACTTTCACCTGCTCTCCTCCTCCCTGTCTCTCACTTTCACCTGCTCTCCTCCTCCCTCTCTCTGACTTCCACCCGCTCTCCTCCTCCCTGTCTCTCACTTTCAGCCGCTCTCCTCCTCCCTTCTCTCACTTTCACCCGCTCTCCTCCTCCCTGTCCCTCACTTCCACCTGCTCTCCTCCTCCCTGTCTCTCACTTTCACCCGCTCTCCTCCTCCCTGTCTCTCACTTTCACCTGCTCTCCTCCTCCCTCTCTCTCTTTCACCCGCTTTCCTCCTCCCTCTCCCTGACTTCCACCCGCTTTCCTCTTCCCTCTCTCTGACTTTCACCTGCTCTCCTCCTCCCTCTCTCTCACTTTCACCCGCTCTCCTCCTCCCTCTCCCTCACTTTCACCTGCTCTCCTTCTCCCTCTCTCTGACTTCCACCCGCTCTCTTCCTCCCTCTCCCTGACTTCCACCCGCTTTCCTCCTCCCTCTCTCTGACTTCCACCTGCTCTCCTCCTCCCTCTCTCTGACTTCCACCTGCTCTCCTCCTCCCTCACTCTGACTTTCACCTGCTCTCATCCTCCCTCTCTCTCTGACTTTCACTCTTTTCCTTCTTCTTTCTGTGTCTTCCAGCCACTCTCTCCCTCTGTTTTCTAGCCACTTTCTGCTTCTTCCAGCTGCTCTGTTCCTTCCCTGAGCCTTTATGACCTGGCGCTGTCCCCCACCTGCTGAAAACAAGTCTTTAAAATAAATGGGAATATTTGAAATTGAGCTGTGAGCATATTTTTTTGTTTTGACCACACCAAAACCTCCTTTTCTGTTTTCTTTCTTTTAATTTAAATTTTTTTTATTTTTTGGTTCGTGGCCTTGTTTCATCTTTCCTCATTATGTTCAGTGTTCTCATATCTCGCGCTCAATCATTCTTTCAGGTCTGCAGGAATGTTTAATATCTCTGCAGCAGGAAAACACATGTCCTTCTACCATGCTACACTAGAAACTAATTCCAATTTTATTGCGTTCTTCAGTTACAATTACTGATGGCAACACGGCTTGGGAACATTTGATTTGGTTAAATGTTGGCCAGAAAAGTCATTTCCATTCGGTTGACATCAATTCTGCATTACTTAGTCACTACTTCTATAACAAATATGTTTCCTCACCCACATTACCATTAATTACCAGATTCTTTTATCCAGAGCACCTTACAGAAGTGGAGAACATCAATGTTCTGAGGAATTCAAAGATACAATATCACCATTTATGATCAATTCCTATGAAGTTAACTGAACAAACCAACAATTAATATTGTAGACAAAAGTAAGCCCCCTTGCAGCCAGGACATTTCTAACCATTAAACAAAGCGGTTAGACGGTACATCACGTGTGAAGTTTCATTTTAAAGGGCCATTTTTCTGGCCTTGGGGAGATGTGACGCTGTGAAAGTATCCTGTGCAGATATGACCCTCAGTAGCAGTCTTATGAGAGCTCATGTTTTAAGCCAGTGGTAACCAATCCTGCTCCAGGCGATCTACTCTCCTGTAGGTTTTCATTCCGACCCTAAGAAAGCACACCTCATTCAACAGCATTTGATCTTATTGAGCTGCTAATTAATATAGTAGGATGTGCCAAGTTAGGGTCGAAATGAAAACCTATAGGATGGTAGATCTCCAGGAACAGGGCTGGTTACCAGTGTTTGAAGCAGTCAGAGAGGAAGTTTGGATCCTCAGGAACGCACCCAGCTGTCCTGTTGAGCGATGGGCAGACTGGCTGAAGGGAGGCCGCACTCACCACAGTTCCACTAGGGAAGGCGTTTCGGTGGAAAGCCTCGCCGGGGCGGGAGCCTCGCACGCGCTCCGTGGTCTTCTTCCCTCCGTCTCCCTGTTTTTCTGCTTCTTCAGAGTCTCGAGGTCACGTGACCTGCTCTTGAGAAGGCTTATGAAAGGCTGTTTAGAGCTTGTGATGGGCTGCATCTGTTGTGACAACCTGACGTGAAGGTGGTGTCATGGTCGGTCCAATTTCAAAACTTTTGCCCGTATCAAAACTCAATGACCTTTTCGATGGGGGGGGGGAAATAAACGAAATGTTGACATATGAACCAAGTGCCGTGGTTTAAGACACTGTGGAGGTGCAGTGATAGGACAGGTTCCTCTCCTCTTTCCTACATTCCTTTCCTCTGTTCATTCTCCCTTTCTCACCTCAAGAAAAAGCGAGCCTTAAACAGAATGCACTGGAGTGTTGAAGACGTCTACAAGTCTATGTTAATGGTGACAGGGTTAATAAAATGTTTATCGACGAAGTTCAAGATGAAAGCTCAATTCCATATTTCACGCAATGCAAATTTCTTGTTTAATAAATAATATGGTAGAAAGTACATGTTTGAAAGGCACATAGTGTAGCAGTCAGTAATGCACTGGAAAGAGCAGCTTCAATGCTAAATGCTAACTTAATATTTGCCCAGTTATAATTTATGGTGCTTTTCTCTCAGATAAGTATTAAATACTATGCTTACATGCTAGCCACTTTAACATGATTGGAAACTATTAGTTTTACTTAGCCTCAAATGTGTTTTCAGTTACATTTTATGTGATGAAAAAATGAAATTATATTTAAAAAGACATCATTTTCTGAACCAAAAGAAAAAGGACAATACAAGAGCAATGGCCTAAAGATTGTTTGAAGGACTTAAGTTTCTCGCTGTTTTTCTAAGTTTCTAACCTTTCTGTCTGTTACTGTTCTGCTGGGAATCCACTGTGTTTTGGAAAGGGGATTGAGACCTTTGACCTCATGTTGTCAATCTTATAAGTCCCTGAGTTTTGGTCTCCTTGGTGAACGTGACTGTCATATTTTCTGGTCAGGTTCAGTGGCATATTGACTGACAGAGGGGATAAAATACTCAGGAGATAAAACGGAAAGTTATTTTTCTTGTTCTTTTTTTGTAAGAATCGAGGTAAAACTTTCAATGCAGAGAAAGGGGCCTTTGTCTTTACTTAGCAATAACCTAGAGCGGTGGCACTGTCAATGAAAACCATTAACCTCGTTTTAAACTTCCATTTAATTCCCCTCAAAAGGAAACTGCAGCACAATTTCAGTCGCTCAAAATAAGTTATATTGCGAGCGATGACCAAAAGTCAATTTGAACAGATCTCTGATAGGTCATCTAGACATGTCATCATCTCAGAGATTTTATCAGCAATCTAATTGCAGTGTTTATCTTGGTTTCCCCCCATTATCTTGGCTAATAATGTTTGGCAAGGCAATCTGTTTCAAAAAATAAATAAATAAAAATAGAAAATCAATGCGTTTTGTGCCATCTCCAAATCTCTGTGTCTGGCTGAAAATGACTTTCTGAGTGAAAATAGCTTTTGTCAGCCCTTCTCATGAATGTCAGTGTCAATCAGCACTTTAATGAGAAGCTGCGCATGTGTTGTGAGTTGCTCAGACAAACTAGGAAAGGTAAATTGTGCGTGGATATGTTTACTTCTGTGAGTCATCTTACACTCATTTCTGTATTTAAAATAGGCTAAATGTTGGGAATAATACAAATAAGATGAAGGAACTGTTCTAGTTGTCTGCTGTTTCCTGAATTGACTGACGACTGTAACGTGAGGGAGTGGACTGTAGGAACAACGTTAAACTTTATTTATATAGCAGTTCGGAATTCCAAAATGGAGAAAATGAATAGGTTTTATTTGATTTTGGACAGAACTGGAAGGAGTTGGTGAAGGATTTTGATAACAATCATAATCTGTCATTGTCTTTAGTTCACTTTCAAAGTTATGACCAAATCACGCACACAGCACAGACACACACACACACACACACACACACACACAAGGAGGGAGAGAGATAGCACAGACACACACACATGGACACACACACACAAGGAGGGAGAGAGATAGCACAGACACACACACATGGACACACACAGACACACACACACACAAGGAGGGAGAGAGATTGCAGTGTTGCCACCTTCGTCACGTTGATATGTCTTTGATTGCCACCAAATAAAATGTTATGGCAGGGGTTAGCTGTCGTGCAGTAAGTAGTATTTGCTGTACACGTGTAGTAATCTGTCCTCTTGGCTTGAATCATCCGGCAAGACATCCAGCAGGAACATCACTTGTCAATGGGAACAATCATGCGGGAAAATAGTAGAACTGTAGCTAGCTTTCTTTGCTCGTTGGTCCAGCCAGCTAACAGGGACCTAATACCTGTGCCTGGTGAGGCTACAGATGCTCGCGCTAGCACTAGCCTTGTTCAAACAGGTTAATATTAAATGCGTTTATATTATAAATAACGGCTAAACATTTACAACATCTAATTTAGCGTTGTTTGTAAAAAACCTTAATAATAAATGATCTGTTTTTATACTTCATGATTAAAAATGTGTCAGTGTTAAATCATGTGTTTGATGCTCGAAAAGTACAAAGATTACAATGCCAGTCTAAATTAGGCTAGAAAAAGTCCAATTTATGTCTTTTGCACGACGTCTGCCATTCCTTCAGCCATTCCCAGGACCAGTTTTATAGCCAAATGTACATCATCTGTGCACGTTCTTATTCTTTCATTCATCATTACCGTTATGACCTCGATTAACTGTGAAGCGGGTTCAAAACATTAAAAAACAGGTGGTAAAGCACAATATGTGCAGTACTGTGCAAAAGTCAGAGACCACCCTTTCTTTTATTTTCTTTCCAGTGAAAACAGCCAATAAGTGATAATTATTTCGTTTTTGGTGTCGGAAAATAAAGCTGCAAATATCGTATTTAGATACAGATGGCAGAGTAATCCGCAAGGAAGCTAAGGTGTGCTTGGGTAGTTATTTGTTTAAACATTAGTCACTTTTTACAGTAACACATTCTAACCTAATGCCATTGGCACTTTTGGTAGCAACATTTGTTCGGAGGACAACTGTAACTTTTTTGTTGAGTAGGAGGATAGAAGACTTAAAGTGGTAGTAGGTTGCACAAAAGAGATAGTGGACAAATACTAATTTATAGATGAATACTAGTGTTGGTGGCTTTTCTGTAATGCTCTGTTAAATATATGTCTCCTGCATTATTGTCTGACAAACAAGAAAGGATTGATCAGAATAAAACTACAGCACAGCACAGAATTCTCCCTCTACAGTCTCCCCTATTCTCTCTCACCTGTTCTTGCCGGATTTATTATGACAACCAAATACAGCAGAAGTTGTGAAATAGCTTTCTGTGAGTCAACTGCATACATCGCTGTTAACTACTGCAAAACGACACTTTCTTTTCAGTAGAACTTAAGTAGGTAAGTAAAGTGAACGTAACACACAAACCTGGATTTTCTTCCTTTAGTGGCTAGTTTGCTAGCGAGTTATGTTTGTCTCTCTTGGAGAATGGCTTCCAGGACAAGTAGTAATGCCCAGCCCCTAGGTATGCATCAGGTTTGTGTTCAGTAGCGGTAGGAGTGGCTGCCTGTGACTGGCGTTGTCTGATGCCCACCCGTGGACTGTAAGCACACGCCCGTAGTCTTTAGTGAAGGAGGTACCTGGAGCATGAGCAGTAGTTTGGGGCTACACTTCTGCATTTACTACAAGTAGAGAGCTGGCTGAGAGCTCATTTTCAGCAGGAGGACAGCTACTCCTCTGCAGATATTTCGGATGGAATTCCCCTTTAAGTGACTTGACTACAACTTATCCACAGTGGCAAACACAAAAACTTTTTTTGTGATAGTAGCCATTTATACAACTGGACGTATACTGAAGCAGTTACAAAATAGGTAAAATACTTTACACAAGGGTACACAGTGTCTTACCTGGGAATTCAACCTCCAACATTGTATTCTTGTACCTAGTCTTGCTAATTTATTTTTAATTTCAGTGAATACTTCTGATGATTTATCAATTTCAGAAACACTTTTGTTGCTGTTTTTGTTGTTGCTGCTGCTGTTGTCGTCGTTGCCGTTGTTGCTGCTGCTGGTGATGATGCTGTTCTTGTAGTTGCTGTTATTGAAGGTTAGTGAATAAACAGTACGGTCGACCGGTTGAACGTCCGGGTTCAGTTGAAAGCCCCCTGCGCTGGCTGAGGTCAAAGGTCGATTGAAAGGCCGTCTGTGCCAGCGTGTGCAGAAACACACCGTAAAGCCCGGAGGCTGTTTTTACTGAGCCTGCCGGAGCTCGTACGCGAGGAAGCGGGCGAAGGTGAAAGACCGGGAGGGAGCCGAAAGTGAAATAAATGTGTACGGTCTCATTTTACACCGCTTCCCCCACAGCTGCGCCCCACAGCTGCTCTCAATCTGACTCTGTTGATTGACAGCGTTTCTGAGTGGCGTGGACCTGCGGAAGACTCCCGCAGGTTAAGTACTCCGAACAGAGGGCGCCGACACACGCCCACGAGAAAATGTTTATCGGGGTCCGAAATCGCACCGGCCGCGTGTTCGATGCTTCCTCGGTCCTGTCGGCGTCCCGTGCGCCTGTCTCCAGCCCCTCATGATGGGGAGGGGGGGGTGTAGGGGTGCAGCGTAGCCATAACGGTTATCGGTTGGGACCAGCTGAGCACGCACATGAGCGCTGTTCCTGGTCCTGAAAGCCGCAGTACCTCTGTGAGGCTGACGGCCGCTGTCTGTGGTGCTGAAGTGTGGGAGCCCATCACCCAGCCCCCCCCCCCCCCCCCCCCCCCTTCTCTGCTGCACCTGCCCGTCCCCCGTCCCTCCGCAGAACGGCAGTGGCGGAGGAGTCCCGTGAGGACGGGCCTAATTGGCCAGGTGGGACGGGGAGAAGCTGGATCAGGCCACTCTGTCTCCAGCTGTACTGCTGTGACCAGTTTCATAAATAAACTGACTGCTCACAGAAAGCAGTGGAATTCAACTAAAATACAGCAATACAAGATTTTCATACTTCTTCATCTTCTTCTTCTTCTTGTTCCCCTTATTATTATTGTTGTTGTTTGTTAATTAATCAATTAATTAATTAGAAGTATTTATTTATTTATGTATTTGTTTGTGTATTTATTTATTTGTGTATTGGTCATAGTAATAGTAGTAGTATTATTATAGTTTCAGGAACAGAATGTTTCCCATTTGATTATGCATTGGTCCATGAAAGCCGCACGCTGCCGGTGCACTGATGAGAGTGGGGGGGCGCGTGCTGTAAATAAGGCCCGTGTGCTCTATCAGCCCGAGCGCCCGCTGCGCCCGCTGTGCCCACTGCGCCCGCTGCGCCCGCTGCGCCCGCTGCGCCCGCTGTGCCCGCTGCGCCCGCTGTGCCCGCTGTGCCCGCTGCGCCCGCTGCGCCCGCGCCGCCCTGCTTTTAATGTTTCCTCCGCGCCCCAGACCTTCCGCCCGTACTAATGGGCCGGTAATTGGGGGTCTGACCCCCCCCAGCGCCCCGTGTCTGATGAGCCGATCCCCGCCGTGCGAGCTCTGATGTTCTTTTCCTCGCTTCTCGCCGCGTGTTAAGAGACGCGAGAACAACAGGGTTTCGGGGAGGGCAAACGGCACGCCGGATCTCTGTTTTAAATGTTTTACCCATGTTATCTCACGCAAACATTATTCTCTGCTCATTGCTGATTAAGTCTTGATATACAGTGCCCTCCGTAATATTTGGGACATTAATATTATGTGACTAATATTATGAACACTTATGTAGTCTGATAGTCAAAAGACAGCATGTTTAGTGTTGTATCGCTCGTCCAGTTTATTTTTTCAGAATACGCTTGTCTATACACCGAGCATCCATTACAAGTCTTTCCTGATTCAGTGCATCTGTTCTGGGCCAGCAGTTGGACATGGTCTGTGGCCATAATTCAGTGATTAACAGGGGTGGTGAGCTAGTTTGTAATCAGCAATGCAAACTGTATTCAATACAACAGCAAGGCAATTCAATGTCTGAACACTGGGAACTCTGTCAGCCAATCAATGTAAAATGGAGTCGCTTTTACGTGTTACTGAATGCCAGTGATTAGTAAGAATATGCCACACTCCTTACTCAATAAAATATCTCTATATTGTCCCAGCCTAAACAAGAGTGCATGACAAATTCATAGTTAGGGCTCCTAAATTCTTACAAAAATGTTTTTTTTTTTTTTTGGGGAGTTTGCTTACTACATAGCTGAAGTGACGTATTCTACAGGTAATGCTATTTTATGTTCTCCATCAGTCAGCATGGATTTTCCATGGATTTTTCATTTTAGTTTTTCCAGTTGTATGCATTATAACTGAGCCTGCCAAATCCGATGGATTTTTTTCTTGTGCTTATTTTAGTCTGGGACCACACAAGGTTTTGAGGTTATGGGAAGATCAGGGGATTACATGTGGATATCTCTACCCTGTGTTTCCTGCTATTTCAATTCTCTTTCTCCAAATGAGACATGTCCCAGTTGTTGGAATTTAAAAGTCTGCAGCACAAATATGGAAATCAAGAAAAAGGTTTTCTGCACATAGTTTGAATGGCCAAATACAACATCAGACCTGATAGCTTTTTTTTAGGGCGAACAAATGAAAAAGTTTTTCATTTTAAAGAACTTCTTATCCACTCTTGTTTTTCTTACTTATTTTTCTCCCAATGTGGAATGTCCGGTTGTATTTGCAAGCCTGTCTCACTGTGGCGATGCCTTCTCTCGATTCAGCACGCGTGCCTGCCAAGGCTGATTTTCACCTTGCGGTCATACAGCTGAATGGACATTACACTGCAGGCAGAGAAAAGCTTCAGGTGATCAGTGTCCCAGGGTAGCTGCAGGTGAGCAGTATTTTTAGGGTAGCTGCAGGTGAGCAGTGTCACAGGTGATCAGTGTCTCAGGGTAGCTGTAGGTGAGCAGTGTCCCAGGGTAGCTGCAGGTGAGCAGTGTCTCAGGGTAGCTGTAGGTGAGCAGTGTCCCAGGGTAGCTGCAGGTGATCAATGTCCAAGGGTAGCTGTAGGTGAGCAGTGTTTCAGGGTAGCTGCAGGTGAGCAGTGTCGCAGGTGAGCAGTGTCCCAGGGTAGCTGCAGGTGAGCAGTTTCCCAGGGTAGCTGTAGGTGAGCAGTGTTTCAGGCTAGCTGCAGGTGAGCAGTGTCCCAGGGTAGCTGTAGGTGAGCAGTGTTTCAGGGTAGCTGCAAGTGAGCAGTGTCACAGGTGAGCAGTGTCCCAGGGTAGCTGCAGATGAGCAGTGTCACAGGTGAGCAGTGTCCCAGGGTAGCTGCAGGTGAGCAGTGTCCCACGGTAGCTGCAGGTGAGCAGTGTCCCAGGGTAGCTGCAGGTGAGCAGTGTCTCAGGGTAGCTGCAGGTGATCAGTGTCCCAGGGTAGCTGCAGGTGAGCAGTGTCCCCGGGTAGCTGCAGGTGAGCAGTGTCTCAGGGTAGCTGCAGGTGATCAATGTCCAAGGGTAGCTGTAGGTGAGCAGTGTTTCAGGGTAGCTGCAGGTGAGCAGTGTCCCAGGGTAGCTGCAGGTGAGCAGTGTCTCAGGGTAGCTGTAGGTGAGCAGTGTCCCAGGGTAGCTGCAGGTGAGCAGTGTCCCCGGGTAGCTGCAGGTGAGCAGTGTCTCAGGGTAGCTGCAGGTGATCAATGTCCAAGGGTAGCTGTAGGTGAGCAGTGTCTCAGGGTAGCTGTAGGTGAGCAGTGTCCCAGGGTAGCTGCAGGTGAGCAGTGTCTCAGGGTAGCTGTAGGTGAGCAGTGTCCCAGGGTAGCTGCAGGTGATCAATGTCCAAGGGTAGCTGTAGGTGAGCAGTGTTTCAGGGTAGCTGCAGGTGAGCAGTGTCGCAGGTGAGCAGTGTCCCAGGGTAGCTGCAGGTGAGCAGTTTCCCAGGGTAGCTGTAGGTGAGCAGTGTTTCAGGCTAGCTGCAGGTGAGCAGTGTCCCAGGGTAGCTGTAGGTGAGCAGTGTTTCAGGGTAGCTGCAAGTGAGCAGTGTCACAGGTGAGCAGTGTCCCAGGGTAGCTGCAGATGAGCAGTGTCACAGGTGAGCAGTGTCCCAGGGTAGCTGCAGGTGAGCAGTGTCCCACGGTAGCTGCAGGTGAGCAGTGTCCCAGGGTAGCTGCAGGTGAGCAGTGTCTCAGGGTAGCTGCAGGTGATCAGTGTCCCAGGGTAGCTGCAGGTGAGCAGTGTCCCCGGGTAGCTGCAGGTGAGCAGTGTCTCAGGGTAGCTGCAGGTGAGCAGTGTTTTAGGGTGGCTGCAGGTGATCAGTGTCCCAGGGTAGGTACAGGTGAGCATCCTGGCAAACAGTCAGGATGAAGCTGGGAGCTTCCCCCTCCTTCCCCTGGTGGAAAATGCTACAGCCAATCACGCGGTGCCCTGCAGGGTTGCCAGGTGACCTGCCGCTGCTGAGGTCATATCGTCATTCTGGAATTTGAGATGCGAAGGGAAATCACTTTTCCTCTGTGTACCCTCAGTGTGGTCCCTCATACTGGTGGGTCCAAAGATCACGTTTCCCCGCGACACATCCTTAAGTTGGATAGTTGTAAGCTGGTTGGGTCAGAATAGGAATTTTAAACTAAATAAATAATTAAATATAAGTGTAAATAATGTGTAAGCTTCCGTGCAGAGAGTGCTGTCCAGTCAGCAGTTAAAACAACACCTCCTGCTTACAGCTCCAAGGCTCTACCCCTCATTCAGCATTTATCATCTGTACTAAAACACCTGCTATACCATTATTATTATTATTATTATTATTATTATTATTATTATTATTATTATTATTATTATATTCTCCATGATCAGTTTGTGGTGTCTGTGAATTGCAACATGCTCATTATACATATCCCATATCTCAAAGCCTTTCTGAATTTAAGTATGTGCACAGATGTGTTTGATTTAAAAAGTTTGATTAAAATTGATTTAAATAAGTGTGTGTATATCGACACAAAAGTGGTGCACATCTCGATAATCAGAGACTGAAATGGCTGTTATCCACTGTTGCCATAGATTGTTCTTACAACACAAATGCTGCCTCTATCATATTTAAAGCCTGTGTAGCAAATACGCTGTAGAAATGATGCCCATTGGAATCTGTGCATCTTTTCTGATTGTGTACTGTGTAATCCGTGGCACAAAGATGTTTCCACCCCATTAAGCCCATCTGACTCAACAAGAAAGCAAACTCCCCTTCTGCTGCATCCAAAACCCATATGTACTCATTGTTGAAAAATTCATTAACTCATCAGTTCATTCATTCTTTATTTAAAATCAAGGTTTGGTGGTCGTCTGAGGTGAAAAGATCTCATAATTAAACTACTGCATTAGTCACAATCTCGCTGCACGCTTTTGTTTTGTTAGCTCTTTTTCCTTTGTTACCACTCTGAGGGGCAACTGCAGGTTTTTGGGTGCATTTCCCTTCCTAGCAGGGGCTGATTGTGGACCAGTGTCTCTTGGACTGGGCTCCTGTCCAATGGCTTCCCTCCAACACCGGTCTGTTCTCCTCAGACCACAAAAAACATCTCATTACACCGTGTTCAGTCAACAGTAGAAAAAGACATTGCGTCTACTAATGGTGGGACCGTTTACTCCAATAAACAAGTACTTGTCAGCACATTCTGAATTCATAATTACTTTGGAAAATCCGTTTTTTTTGTTTTGTTTTTTTTTTGTCTGATAATTTCAGTGAGTTACACTGTTGCCTCACGGCAAGGAGGTCCTGGGTTAAAATCCCTCCCAGGGCCTTTGTGTGTGGAGTTTGCATGTTCTCCCCGTATTTGTGTAGGTTTCCTCCCACAGTCCAAAGACATGCAGGCTAGGTTAATTACCTAGGTATGAGTGTGTGAGTGAATGGTGTGTGTGCCCTGTGATGAATCCATCACAGGGCTCACACACTCTGGCCAGTACAGGGTGTATTCCTGCCTGTTGCCCAGTGCATGTTGGGATAGGTTCCCGCCTCCCTGCAACCCTGACCAGGAATAAGCGGGTTAGATAATGGATGGATAAATAAATAAATAAACCTCTGCTAATGTCACATTGTGTGTGTGTGTGTGGTTGCCATGTCAATAACAGTAACATTTAACATTTTTCTTTTTTGAGTGGAGAGATTTATTTTGTTGAGAGTAGATGGCAGTTTTAGAATCCAAGTTTGTTTAGATAAATGAACATAATTGTTTTCACTTCATTCAAGATGCTTGTCACCTGGACTTCCAGAGCAGGGCCTTCTGAGCCAGGAGTCATTTTATTGTATTGCTGCCTGCGGTCCAAAGCCCAAAAATGCAACAGCATTCACTCGCTAGAGAAAATGCTAACGACTAACACTACCGCTAGGATTCGCAATTCCCCCCGATCCATGATCACAGTCTACCCCTACCCCCGTTTCAATTACCCCCCGCCCCCCCCACTCTGTTAAGGAAACACGCCCCCATTTCCTTATGTTTGGGAGAACATCCAAGCGATGAAGTGTCCCATGGTGGATGGAAGTGTTACGCCCTCCCAGCAGATACACACTGACCAATGGAGGACCAGTACAGTGGGGCAGTCTTTCACAGTAACTACCAGCCCAGCCAAACGTGTGGACGTTGGAGGCTTTGCAGAAAGAAGTAGAGATGTTCTTCTGGAACCGCTTGAGTAGCTGAGTGCTGATGTCCCAGAATGCCCTGAGGAAGCCATCCTTCTTCAGCGAGGACCCTGGGCAGATAGGATGATGCAGTGGGGTTCACTGGCGAGCCTGTGTGGCTGTTTATGCACTGGGGGTTGGTAAATGATGGCGTCGTTACACTCCCTTCCTCCCCCGTGGAGGTGTCCCTTGCGGTCTGGCACACCCCTGGGTGGGCTGGCTGCTCTTGCTGGTGCATGCTGGGAAATGGCTAAGGAGGCGGAGATTTGCGCCCTCAGTAATGGATCACCGAGACAACGGGACAGATACCCCGAGCACTGCTCTGTTTGGATGGATTAATTCTTTCGTTTTTTTGGGGTTTTTTTGTATACTCAAGTCAGTTTTCAGATTTGGTTGTGATACTTCAAAGCAAAATTGTGGTGCATAATGTTGTTTTTGTGAAAATTAATTTCTGCAGCTTTCATTGTGGTTCATAGTCGGCCTTTAATTTGAATGACGCAGAGCAATCATTTTGATGTTAAAGCCAATTATTTAAAATCATATCGCCACCACTTCCTGCTATAAAAAGAAAACCGGATTTCAGCTTGTTTGCAGAAAATGATGCTGGTGAAGTAATTATTGTGTAACTGTAATTGTTCTGCATTTCCTTTGTGCTGTTTTCTGTAATAAAATGAATAGCTTTATTTATACCACAGAAATAATAATACCACTTTTCTCACATGCTAAACAAAGAGCTTTTCACAATGACAGGTTCAAATTGACTGAACAAAGATAATTAACACCGAATAAAACAATAATATAGGTTAAATTGTTATATAATATTTAAAACTAAATATTAAATATTGACTTTTTAAACTATACTTAAATTAAACAGAGTCGAAGGCCCTGATAGGACCTAGAATATGGTTCCATGAAAGCCCAAAAAGCCTCATCCCCTGCTGTTTTAACAAGTGTGACTGGGGCAGTTAGGAGATCTCTTAGCCACCCCTGGCCTAGATCCACCCCTGTGTGAGTCCACGCGAGGGAGACGTTATCCTATGACTGCTTTCACTTGCGTTTTAGCCTCATGAACAAGGACTAGTTAAAACAAGTATCCTGCAGGGGACTGGGAGACAGTGCTCACACCCATCGCTACTTCTTCGCTTAAATCCAAACTGTCCTGCTAAGAGTAGCATGAAGACAGAGACACAATATGCCAATGTAATATCATCTGTTCTGTTGTCAAATGCCTGTCATTCATGTCATTGTTGGCGGGCGGGTCTTGTTCCTCCAATGTTGGAAAAATACCTCCCTAATATTTGTATTCTAATGGAGGTGTCGGATAGGTAGTTTTCAAATTAACACCAATGAGAAACACAATATAATTTGTGTGACCATAGGAATGTATCTGTTCATGCTCTGTTCCCCTCCTTGCTCCACAGACAACAAGGTAAACATCCTTGGGCAAGTAGGGTCACCCCAGAGGTCTTCTGAGTGGGGTGTCCTGGAAAGTTTTATCTCTTTTGAAAGTTTTATGGCTTTATTGCCCTCTGGAGGAAGCTCAAACAGTCAGAGACTGAAGTTTGAATGCATTCTGTGATATTTCATTGTAATCTCTGAGGGAAAATCTTAATGTCTGTATATAATGGTTTTTGAGTTCTGATATCTCTGAAATATCCATTTTTAGAGTTCATTTCAGTTAAAAGCGAAAACCAACGTGGGATGATTTGGTTTTGTTAAATAGAAAATGTTTTCCCTGAACTGGCAAATTTGAACAATTATTTGTCTACGAAAATGTATATCTTGTTGACAGTTGAAAAACTTTCATATGTCTTTCTTTGATAGCTGAGCTGGATTACCTCCAAACATAGCAATGTTTGATCTTTTTATAAAGGGCTTAAAACCAGGAATCTTTTGATAATAATATCATAGTGCTTAGACCTGCTTCCAAAAACACAAGGCCACTTTAATATGTAAATTTGCTTGTTTTCAGTCGAGACAGTCATGGTCTGCAAACACACACCCACACTTCACATCTCACCAAATCAGCACAGACATGTTTCCCCCCTCTCTCTGTCTACCACCCCCTTTCCCCTGTAGAACGTTGCTTTATCTAGTCAGTTGGAGTTAGAGTAAGAGTCAAAGTCAGGAGGAAAAAAAGAGTTCTTGGGGGCTTAACATCAGCAGTGGCATCTGTCGCGGTGGACATTCTGGGGTGGATATCTGCTGTTTGCTTTGTTAGTGCAGGTGAGAAATTGAACACACCTGACTAATCAGAAACATCTGTGAAGCCATTTTGTCCCAAATATTATGCATTATGGCAGACTGAAATGTGTATAAAAGTGCTGTAATTTGTATAACCAAAATATATAAAACTACTCTTTAATAAAAATCTGAGAATCTGCACCTGTGAATTATTTGATTACAAATCTAAAATTGTGGTGTACAGAGCCAAACAGTCACAAACATTATGGAAGGTGCTGTATGTGCGTCGCAATATAGGGCAGGAGAAGCCGAATGGACTGAGTATACTTTCTATTGAGAGCATAAAACCCGGGGGGGGAGGGGGGGTTAATTTAAAGCAGATCGTTGACGGTTTTGCACATTGCAAGGCCAGTTGGATTCCCTTCAATTGTGAGCAGAAAAAAAGTGCTTTCGAAGGGAATCGGTGCAGGGTTTCTGATGGACCACCATAACAGCCTATTGTGATTTCAGTTGGGCCTCCGTATAGAATTGTTTTTTTTATTTGTGTAAGCAAAAGCCATCATGCTGAACAATAAGCCTTGATCGTGATATTTCGATTAAGGAGAACTGTAATCCGCATGCACTAAAAGTGAAGCACCAAGTAATTCTCAAGCTCCAAAACTATAAGCAGGGTGAGTGAAGATGTTTTTTATCTTTTTTATCTTGAAATTTGCTATGGAAATGGAATGGGTTGTACAGTAAAAAAAAATATGATCCCACATTATAGGAATATTGGGAATTATTAATTTTTTTAAATTCTGAAAACATTCTGAAATTCTGCAAACCCTCAGAATCTGGTTGTCTTATGATTTTGCTTACTGACAGCGTGGTGAGAAGTATTACGTTTGATAGTGCTTTTATATGAGATTTGTCAATAAAAAGGTTTATTTTTTAACCCTGTTCACACACAGTGTTTTTGGCGAATCCCTTGTGGGCGAATGGAGGTACTGCAGGAGGCGTGTCAGTCAGCATCATGCAGATTATTAATTAAAGCCCGTACTGATGATTAAAGAGGCGAAACGATTCTCAGAACACCAATCTGCCACAGTCCGTTTTATTAAGCAATAAATATGAGCGTCTGTTGTGTTGGTATTTTTGAAAAGCAGTATAACACCATTCACAGTGATTTACCTGCATCTCAGGGTGGAAAAAAACCGACATACGTTTCATGTGAAATAGTATTAACATTGAACTCATTGAAATTGATCGCTGCTTCCTGTTATTTAAGCAGTAGCAAGTCATTTTTCAACCCATTTTGTGATGGATAAATACATCTAAGGCAGCTTTTTAGAGGATGTGATGATTGAATCATAACACCCATCTCTGTTTAAATTATAAACGTGGCAGAATACTCTTTAAATCATGGTGTAGTGTTTCTTTTTTTTCATTTTTAGTTAAATTTAAAAAAATTATTGACACTCGCCACCAGTTGGTGAGTAATCTGTGACAAATAAGTCAAGGAAATAGCTTTCAAACTGTCTTTACATCCTCTTAGTAATGCTTAATGTTGAATTATAGAGCAATATTATTCAGTCCAGTACAGGTAAATCTGTGGGAGAAAAACAAAGACAAGGGCAAGTGTCAACAAGCATGAAAAGAAAAATAATCATTACTCTGCATTGTATCTTTTATATAGTATGAACAACATGAAGGAATATAACCTATACTCTTTTCCTCGAAAGTCTCTTAGATCACATGCTGTCATATCTAACTCTTATGGAACTTATTTGTTACACTTATTTCAAAATGAATACATTACTGTACAAAAATAACATACAGACTTGTTATTAACCTGAGGTAAAATAAGAATAGGTTATGATTGTGATCGTGTGCCTCCGTTTCTTTTATAATACTTTTTATGCTCACCTGTCTGGGGGTTGTGACTGTGCTTCTGAAAGCAGCTGCAGGATAGAAATCATACAAGCAAATATACCGGGGCACTCACCATCGTACGCCACCTGCTCGGCCTCGACTGATCCAAGTGCCTGCTCGGTAGTGAACAGCCAAGTCGTGTCGCTACAGTTCAGTTCGGTTAAAATCAGTATCGTGAACTACGGTTTCGTGCAAAATTGGAAAGGAAGGGGAAAACGGGCGAGCGCGATGAGAGAGAGCGTGCGGATTAGGCCCAGGAGAGGTGCAACACAGCAGTGAACCTCCTCAGTCATTTTAGCAAACCACGCCATCTCCTTCTGTGCTCTTTTAATCTCTCCACCCTGTGGTCCTTACCCAATCAAACGCAAGGGCACGTTCCTCCTTTCTCTCCCATCATTCCATTTCATGTAACCACACCACTAGAATAGATACTATCCTAACTACTAATCAAGAGGGGAACTAATATGCATCGGCATAACATATTGTTTGTCGTTAAGTGTGTTTTTATTGTGACTATTATAAAGCTGTATACTGTGATATACAAAACAAAAACAAACATAACATGAAGTTACTGTGAAGTATTATCACCGGTAAAATATGTTTGATTTATTCGTTGCCGCTAGTTACATGGATCATTCGTTTATGTTTTTTTCCCCCCGTTTTACTGCACCATCTGCCGTGTCGCCTAAACGCGGGCGCGTGTGTGTCTCTAACGGGTCCGTCCTGGCGCTGACATTTCGCCGTGTTCCTCGAGGTCAGCGCCGCTGGAGTGCTGCATCTTTATTTACACTCGTGATCTTCGCGCACGCTGGTAAATACAGAAATGACTCTCTCCTCAGGTGGCTGTGAGGAGGCAGCGCGGCCCTCGGAACTCGGTGTGAATGAAAAGCCGCTGGGCCGGTGCCGCTAGGTAGTGCGCTGAGCACTGAGCTACTGAGCACTGAGCTACCAAACACCTGAGTTACTGAGCACCTGAGCTACTGAGCACCTGAGCTACTGAGCACTGAGCTACTGAGCACTGAGCACTGAGCTACTGAGCACCTGAGCTACTGAGCACCTGAGCTACTGAGCACTGAGCTACTGAGCACTGAGCTACTGAGCACTGAGCACTGAGCTACTGAGCACCTGAGCTACTGAGCACTGAGCTACTGAGCACCTGAGCTACTGAGCACCTGTCAACGCGTTTTTCCAGCGTCAGGCCGGCGGCCGAGGACGCCGGAATTCCGAAGGCTGCGGGTTCAAAGAAACGGGAAGTGAATTTCCTCTTTTTCCGTTCCTGGTTTTTCAGAGCTGCTGCCGGAGTGCCTGGAGCTGCGGTGCCAGTACGGCTGCATCATGACCCGGAACGGCACCTTCTGCTTCTGCGCCGACGGCTTCCAGGTGGAGAAGGACGGGCTGAGCTGCGCAGGTCGGGAAAACGCCGCGCCGCCGCGCTTCTGTGGGGCTAACAGCGGTGCTCGCCGAAACGGGAATGTGACGCCGTGAATGTTTATGGGGCTCCCTTTTACGCCACGCGTGTGACCCTCTCCCCTGGCGCGCTGCGTGTGTTTGTGAGGGAATGGCGTGAGCGCTGTGCCGGTCTGTCTGTGAAACCACGCCCCTGCACGCGGATATCACACAGACTCTGATATCAGTCAGAAACAGATATCAGAGTCACACTGATATCAGAGTCCGTCTGATACCGGTTGCCTTTTTTATTTTAGAGCTGTTAGTGCAGAGAGCAGCGCAGCGTGGTGGTGCAGTGGGTAGCACTGTCGCCTCACAGCAACAAGGTCGTGAGTTTGAATCTCGGCCTGGGTGTTTGCGTGTTCTCCCTGTGTTTGCGTGGGTTTCCTTCAGGTACTCCAGTTTCCTCCTGAAGTCCAAAGACATGCAGGTAGATTAATTGGAACCTCTAAATTGCCCATTGGTGTGAGTGTGTGAGTGAACAGTGAGTGAATGTGTGTGCCCGGCGATAGATTGGGGACCAGTCCAGAGTGTGTTCCTGTCTCTCGCCCAATGCACGCTGGGATAGGCTCTAGCACCCCCAGGACCCTGACCAGGAATAAGCGAGTATAGATATTGGATGGATAGATGGATAGTGCGTGGAGCAGCTTGCCAGGTTGGACAGTATACGGCAGAGAACTTTGGGGTGTAGAACGCCAGGTTTGGCTTTGCTAGGCAGCCTCAAGACTGAAGGCAAGTCGGCGAGAGCAGGGCCTGTTCTCATCGTCACGCGTCCTTATCCTTTATGCCCTCGCTCAGGCGTGGCACTGAGCCGTAAAAACCCTCCGTAAATGTTGATGAAGCCGAAAACGTCCTCCCGCGGCCTGCGTTCGGTTTGCTTTGCGCGTTTTAAGGTCACGTTAGAAAAACGCGCTCAGACGTGTCTCCCTGTCCGCAGACTACGACGAGTGCGGCGTGTACGGGACCTGCAGCCAGACCTGCGCGAACACGTACGGGTCGTACAGGTGCAGCTGCGCGGACGGCTACGCCCTGCATTCGGACTCACGGTCCTGCAAAGCCAAAATCGGTAAGACCGGTCTGTCCTTCGCTTTGTGTGGTTTCTTTTTCTGAATACCATTATACTGCTGCTAGCTGTGTGTGCTAAAAATCTGTATCTTTCCTGTTCTTGGGTACACTGTAGCAAATATTTGCCTTTTATACATTATCACATAATCGGACATGTAGTCTAAAAACAGAATAAAGAAGAGATTTCCCTTCCTCGTTTGTATTTTTTCACTTTGTTATTTATTCAGGCAGAGGAGAGCAGAGAGGGTTACAGATAGGGATGGGATTGCAGCGCTGGCAGTGACATATAGACTGAGCGGGGAATCGAACCCCCGGGGGGGTGGGGGGGGTTGAGTAAGGCTGAGGAGTCAGGCTCCCTGTAGACAGTGACACACAGTCTCTCCTGGTAGCGTAGCATTATTAAACCCCTCAGTCTAATCTCAGTCTAAAACATACACGCGTGCGTGCGCACGGACACGGAAATGCGCTCGGCAGTGACTGCTTTCCACTGAATTACCGGTCACAGAAATACGTTTATTCATTAAAATAATGGCTTGAATTCAGATAAAAACATTTTGCATCAGCAGAACGTTTTTAAAAGAGGAATGAGGAACAGCATCTCAGCATTCTTTTGTTTGCCGTTTGACTTTCACTAGACAAAAATTTTACACAATCTAACAGGTACAGGAATGAAAAGAAAACAGCTTTTCAAAAACCCCCTAACACATTTACTTAATACAATACTAGTGTGTTACATCGCAATTATTTGGCAGACGCTTTCATCCAGAGCATGGCAATTCTGAACATCGTTCCAACCCTCGGGTTCCATGTTTATTACTGATAGCATAAAATATCATCTCAGCTGAACCCAAACATCGGTACATGTTAGCCATTTTGACTTTTTTCTTAGTTTAAATGTTTGGCTGACCTGGGCCTACATTGTGCTGTGGGATCATGTTGATAGATTGCAGTCAAACATCAGGGAGGGTAGAGAAATTGTAACCTTTAGAAGAAATCAAAGACATATTTTCACAGGATGCGCACTTTGCAGTGTGGCGGTGCTACACACAATAAGGGACTTGTGAAAGATATGAGAGGCGCTCTTGTTTGAAATCAGTCGACACGCTGTGCACCTTGCAGAAAAGGTGAACCTCGCTGCTTTTAATCAAAGCGTCTGGTGTCCCGCTAGGAATACGCCGAATACATCACACGTGACCTCATCCGCCTTCCGTTCAACAACATGAATATTAATTTGGCACAAAAAAAAAGCCTTTCTGGGATTTATGCACATTTGGTCCACAAGATGGCCGCCACAAAACCGTCAGCGGGACTGGAGAACACGAGAGATGTTTCCGCTGCTTTAATGTTTAATGAGAACGACCCGACCCCGCCACGACCCGCCCTCCAGACATACAGCTCGCCGCGCTTGTATTCTGTCATAATTAATATTTGTTTTCGAAATGTCGCGATCTTACCTGAATACCGGGTGCCCGTGTCGTTCCCCCGATCCGTGCATCATTACGGTTTTTAAATTTGCGTTCAGGAGAGTCAAACGGGGATCTGAAAGCGGGGTTTCGCTGCGATCGCTCGCGCGCGGGCGAGGGGAGCGTCCGGTCCGGAGGAGCGGACGGCGAAAGATCGGACGAAAAGCGGTTTCTGTACGGGAGCGCTGTGATTTATGGCTTGCATTACGTGAGCACCCCCGTGACTTAAACTTTCTTAAAAGAGTGAGATAAATCACGCCTTTCTTCGGCGCACTTTGTTCCGAAAACATCACGCGGTCGATTAGCGGCGAAAGGTTGGCAGCGCCAGTCCTGCGCGGAGCACTGCGTCACTCGCAGACTTTGCCGGAAACGTCGGTCGCCTGACTCTGCGTGTCTTTAAAAGAGCACGTGCACATATCATGCGTTTTATGCTGGGCCTTGAAAGTGCTCCTGATCCAGCCATTTTGGCTCCTGGAATTCCTTCGCCTTCTATGACTGGAGTGCGGAATTAATGTCAAGGGCGCCGCAAGGATCGTATGACATATTGGGACTTCCTGCAGTATGGGGTCCGAGAGGGGGAAAACCTGGAATAAGCATTTTTCTGACATTTTCTTACAATTTATTGCTTTTAATGGCAGCAAAATGTTCATTCATAATAATAGTCCTGAGAAACGCTGAAATAAAGTGCTAACAAGAAAAATAGAAATTTTTAAATAAATAACTATTAAAGTATTAATTTTTGATTGAAGGGATGCGTTCTTTTTTCCACAAATGAGCTATCTAATCCAGTTGCAGTTCAATTGTAAGTTCACGACGGATGAAGGCTTTCATTAAGGCAGTTTCCACAGGATGTTGAACAGGTTTTAATATAATTATTCCACACTGAAGCGTTTATTCATGTGAATTGTCTTGATGGCATTGAGAGCGAGCGGGGTGGCGGTGGCGGCAGTGATGGTTTGAGATGGGGGGGGGGGTGGACTAGTCAGACAGGATTTAATATGGATTTAATATAGTCTTGTCCTTAGGAGCCCTTTTATTGCTATACTCTTTCACCAGACCTCATCATTTCCTAAAGTCCGAGTCATTTTAAAGCTTTGTCTCATAGGCTGAGCTGTAAACGCAGTCACACTGAATGTAGCATGTTCTCGAAATCAATGAGCGAATTTCGAACCGTCAGGTCTGTGAACTCTAAACCTAATGTATTAGTTTTTAAAAAAGGTATACTCCTAATAAAGGTGTATTAAAAATTAAAAATAAAAATAAAATATCGGACCTGCTACAATTCTATCTGGCCCGCTCTCAATTCAGTAATGGAAATCATTCACAAGTTTGTTTTTGTAAAATATGACTGGTTGTTTTGAAAAATGTCTCTCACGAATTGCGTATTAATGCTCATAATCAATCATAGCTTCAGGCCCACCAGCGCTAACGCTTTTTGAATAGGAATTAATGGCCATCATTGCTCGTCGCTGCTGTAATGGATCTTTTTTTCACAAATTTGCTCTTTTAGGCGCATTTTTTTGGCTTTTAATGTGATATAATTGCACGGCACGTCGATGGGCTGCGTTTTAAAAGACCGGAGCCCTGTTTTGTATTTGTGTTCCACCGTCGGCGTGAATTAATCCCTGATCCTATTTCACAGCTTTCCCTCTGTCATTAAACATGACATTTAGATTTGAAGCATTGTACTTTAATGCATTTTCATTCATTCATTTATTTATTTATTATTTATTTTTGCGGTGATTTTAAGCAGTGCCCGTAAGGTCTGTGATGTGGTGTGCCCGTGCTGCCGTTTGAGAACCAATCGGGCCTCGTCGTCCTCTCCGTTTCAGGGCCAGGTGAGAGGCCTCCCGTCCTCATCGTGGGGAACTCGGAGCACATCGCCGTGGTCCACCTGAACGGATCCGCCCCGCCCGGCCTGAAGCCCCTGGACTCGCCCGGGGTTCTCACTCTGGACTTCAGCTACAAGGAGGAGTCGGTCTGCTGGGTGGCGTCCGCCGGCCAGCTGTGGTGCGCCAAAATGGAGAAGCTGAGGGCGTATTCAGAGATTCGGCAAATCAGAACGGAGAGGAGCCTGCAGCGTAAGTTTATAAAAAGGGGCCTTCAACAGGAGCTAGGTTTTAAAAAAGGGGACTGCAACAGCAGCTAAGTTTTTTTTTTTTTTAAAGGGGACTTCAACAGGTGCTAGGTTTTAAAAAGGGAGACTTCAACTGGAGCTAGGTTTAAAGAAGGGGTCTTCAACAGATGCCAGGTTTTAAAAAGGGGAACTTCAACAGGAGGTAGGTTTTAAAAAGGGGACTTCAAGAGGCGCTAAGTTTTAAAAAGGGGGACCTCAACAGGAGCTAAGTTTTTTAAAATGGCCCTTCAACAGGAGCTAGGTTTTAAAAAAGGGAACTAAAAATGTGTGATTTCTCAAGGTTACAGTGTTTTCTCTGGGCAAGTTGGTTTTCATTTACCCTGTACCATGTCATACCAGAGTTTTCTTCTCCAAAGATTATGCCTGTCTTCACAGTCAAGGATATCTGAAGTTACTTGGCTCTAACTTTTTGCTTATATACTGCATTTTCACAGAACAGTGGAGAAGGGCTTGCAACATAGAAATATACACTAATATTTGGATAGCGAAAACATGGTCAAAGTGCACATTCTCAGCTTTTATTTATTTTATTGAGTATTTTTATATACTTTGGTTTCACCAAGTAGAAATTACATCACTTTTTATACACAGCACCCCATTTCAGGGCACCATAATGTTTTCGACATATTAACATTTTGCAAATGAAGAGAGTTATGTTTAGTACTTTGTCACACATCCTTAGCATGCGATGACTGCTTGAAGTCCTCAGCTTCTGCTTGTTTCAGGGGCTAGTTGCCTTACGGTACATTTCCTCTCCAGCATACAAAACAATTATAATTGGATTCAGATGGGGTGAATGACTTGGCAGGTCAAAACATTTCCTTTGAGAAACTGCTTTGTTGCTTTAGCAGTATGTTTGGGATCATTGTCTTGCTGCCATCCAATAAGTTCGGAGGCATTTGGTTGAACTTGAACATATAAGAGGCTTCTACAGGCTACAGAATTAATTCTGCTCACATCATCAATAAAGACGAGTGAGCCAGTGAAAGCTGTACATGCTCAAACCATAATACCCCCACCACCGTGTTTCACAGATGAGGGGGGGGGGGGGGTGTTTGGATCTCAGGGCTCCACAGTTCATGGCCTCCACACTTTGCTCTTGGCATTACTCTGATACAAGGAGATCATGGTCCCGTCTGTCCAAAAGACCTTTTTCCAGAACTCTGCGGGCTCTTTTTGGTGCTTCTTAGCTGAACTGTAACCTGGCCATCTTATTTTTGCAGCTAAGTAGTGGTTTTCATCTTGCAGTGTAGCCTCTGTAGTTTTGTGCATGAACTGTTCTGCCAACAGTAGTCATTGACACATCCATTACTGCCTCCTGAAGAGTGTTTCTGATCTGTCAAACAGATGTCTGTGTTTTTTTTAAACATTTTTTAATAAGATCTTCCTTGGCCTACCAGGCCCTTTGCAATTACTGAGCTCACCAGTGCTCTTTTTCTTTTTGAATGATGTTCCAAACAGATGATTGTGGTATGTCTATGGTTTGGCAGTTTTTCTCAGTCTAATAAAGGATTTCTTGACCTTCTTTGAGACAACTCTGGTCCTCATGTTAACAAACACTAATAACAGACTACAAAGGCAACCAAAAGGCTAGACTCAAGACTAGATATTGAAAACTCTCTTATGCACTAAGTCAAAAATGTACAGAGCCAAATAATAATAATAATATTAATAATAAAAAGTATTTGTCCAAACATTTTTATATATGGATAATAAATTAAACGCTCATCTCAATAAGGTATAAGGCAGGAAAATGAGTACAATCATTTTTGTTGCGCAATATTCTACAGCTATTGATTATTACAGATCGCTAAGTATACAATGAGTTGATATGAATTCAGTATCATCACCAGATTGTATGATTGAGCTACTTAAATCATTCACAACAATATCACTGTTTTTACATACACCCAGAACCTGTTTAGAAAAAGGAAGAAAAGTTTTTATCGTGAACAGATTTCAGTCATTGCAAAGTACAGCTGAAAGACAGCTCTCCTGCACTGAAACCTGTGGCCAGCCATTATCCAAGATCATCTGTGGTAAAATAATAGAGTCTCGAATGAAAATAATCCATTGGAGTCAGACTAATATCCAAATTAGATTAAATTTGCAGTAACTTCTCCTAACTTCTGCACAAGCAAAGACACACGCGCACACGCACGCACATGCACACGCTACTCCAGCACACACACACAAACATTCATGTAAGCACACAAACACACACACATGTAGGCTCACATGCGTACACACGTGCACAAGAATGCACACACACACACACAAGCACACACACACGCATTTTGATGTAATTACAGCAGCACTGAAACGGAGGTACGTTTTAATTTGGTGTATTTATAAACAGACATCAGTGTGGCTTTGAAGTCGATGTAGCATCTCAGGTTCTCTCCCTCAGACGGCCCATAATGAGCGTTTCGTTGGCAGTGAAGGCTATGAACGCGGCACTCTGCATTAAAACAAGTCTTCACCTCAGATTTAATTTAGCAGGTGTTTCATCTTCAAACTAGTGAGCATTTTTAAAATGCTAGGCCTAAAATTACCTCATTACGCAAAGCCTTCTGAAAGACCATCACTGCAGGGTTCATCTGCTGGTGTGAACTGACTGAAGCCATCTGCAGGGGCCCAGACGTTTTTGATTGATGGATATTTCATGCTCCTTGTACTCACAGGCTAGCGACTGGGAGAGCTGTACCTGAATGCAGTGAACACCAAATATGTCAGTTAAATGCATGACGTAGTTCAGTTTTAAAATTAAAACATGCATATGAATGTCATCATGTTTGCATGACATACTTCTGAAGGCAGAGAATCAAAGTGAGAAATAAAATGTTCTCACGTCAGCTGGAGAGGAATGCACTAACCTTATATTCTCATCTCTGCTGGAGAGGAATGCACTAACCTTGTATTCTCATCTCTGTTGGAGAGGAATGAACTAACCTTATTTTCTCGCCTCTGCTGGAGAGGAATGCACTAACCTTATATTCTCACTTCAACTGGAGAGGAATCCACTAACCTTATATTCTCCCCTCAAGTGGAGAGGAATCCACTAACCTTATATTCTCACCTCAACCAGAGAGGAATGCACTAACCTTATATTTCTTTCTCAGCTGGAGAGGAATGCACTAACCTTATATTCTCACCTCAAGTGGAGAGGAATCCACTAACCTTATATTCTCACCTCAAGTGGAGAGGAATCCACTAACCTTATTTTCTCACCTCAACTGGAGAGGAATGCACTAACCTTATTTTCCCAGCTCAGCTGGAGAGGAATGCTGAAACCTTATATCCTTGCCTCTGCTGGAGAGGGAATCAAAAACCTTATATTCTCAGTTTACACTTGTGGTCTCAAATGCTGGTTTCACATCTGTTTATGAGCACAGAAATACCGACGATAATCATAACAGAAGATTTAATACATAACTTTGAGACAGATTTCTGTCTCCGAGGTCAATAAAATCATGGATTAAAAGGCCCGAAAATGAAACAGGAAGGGAGAAACTGCGCTGCCGTTTTTCAGCTGCAGGGTGTTGGGGAGAGCTTAAGACAGCAGCTTCATCTCCTGCCATGTTTAACAAAACCAGCTTTAGCCTCATGTACAATTCAATGCCAAAGACATCTTTCACTTTAAAATGAAACCCATAGCTCACTGTGATTGTTCACTCGCGGTATAACATTAGGTGACCTTAAAAAAGGGCATTTGTTAGATTTTTTTTTTTTTTTTTACAGACTATGGAAGATTGTGAGTTCATCGTTCTTCTATGTTAAAGGTTACGATTGACCTGACGCAGTCCCCTCCTTAAAGCATTTACTCTATTTATCTGCTGTTTTTTTTTTTTTTTTTAATTTTAGATGTGGAGCAGATGGCCATAGACTGGCTCACGGGAAACTTCTACTTTGTGGATCGAATCAATGACCAAATATTTGTGTGCAATCGCGGGGAAGACACGTGCGTTACAATCATCGATCTCGACCTTCACAACCCAAAAGGGATAGCTGTGGATCCATTGATGGGGTAAGTCAATATGAAGGATTTCTGGGTCGTTAAGAAGCTCCCTATCTCACCTGCCTGGGAGGACTGATGTTTCCGTGACTGTACGTCCCCATAGATCATGCACAATTGATGTATGGTTGTGTTATTGTTATTATTATTATTATTATTATTGCACTGCTTCAATATTATACATCAATGAGGAAAAGCATTATAGCAGTGTTAGAATGTTGATTTGCTTAGTTCTCTGAAACCTGTTACAGCAATTTTTTAAATAAAGAAATAATAATAATAATAATAATATAATAATATCACAACAAGTACTCATAAAAGTTAATAAAACACATAAAACAAGACTCATTGTCTAAAGAATGAAAGGATAAACAGATGAATTTAACATAGCAACCCGACCTGTGGCAGTGTCTTGGTACTGCGACAGTGAGGCATCATTCGGTGGTTCGGGGGTCAAATAAAAGGCCGGGCTTGGAAGATTGGGGTGCCTGGTCTAGAGCACAGGCAAGGCCACAGAGTGCTTTAAAAACTGTTAAAACATTTTTACAGTTAGCTGAATTAGCTGGCAACCTTTGGCCCTGATACAGGGTAGGAGTGATGTGGTCAGATATATTTGTGGATTGGAACTGAAAAATATAGCCTGGGTCGGTAGGCTATATTTTAACTGTAATGTCTGAGCCTCCCGATAAGCTAGAAAGCTACTGAACTAAACCGTATATATACCATAAAGTGAGCAAAAATGTTTAAATGTACTTTATGGTATATATAGCAAACATATCATATTAAAATTTTGTGAGTTCACAGTTTTGCAATCTTTTTATTTTTTATTAATGTGTTTTTTTTCTATCTCACCTCATCAGTATTAGAGTGAGCTGGCTAGCTGGTGGCTAAGAACTGTCACAGACACTACTGGTCTCCACACTGCATTATAATTATAATGGTTTTTATTTTATGTTTCACTCATAACTGATAGGACTTATTCATCTGTCTCATTGATCTGAATCACAGCAAATCACTGTGGCTTCTGAGGTTAACAAAAAACCAGTGTGATTATGAAAAGCTTAGTGTGATAGGAGCAGCATGATAGCTATAATCTATCCCTGTTCAATCAGAAATATAATAATAATAATAATAATAATTATAATAAAAAGTGGCAGCAAGCAAGTTAATGTCCTATGAGTCCTATGTTTCTGGGTGCATCCCTCATTTTCTACTTGGCAATATAATTTAGATGAAAAAAGTAATTACTGTGCAGTCCCATGGTAATGAATGTGAGTCCCTTAGGTTTATCGTATATAATGTGTGGCAATGTAGTAAAATGATTGGGGGAATTTAATGTGCAACTCAAAGGAGGCTCTACCATCATACATCACTGGTGTAAACTGAGTGCTGTCAGTGGAGGTTTACACTGAGAGTGTTGTTAGTGCAGTGGTACACTGAGTGTTGTTAATGGAGATTTACACTGAGCGTGTTGTCAGTGGAGGTGTACACTGAGAGTGTTGTTAGTGGAGATTTACACTGAGAGTGTTGTTAGTGCAGAGGTACACTGAGAGTATTGTTTGTGGAGATTTACACTGAGAGTCTTGTAAGTGGAGGTGTACACTGAGAGTGTTGTTAGTGCAGGGGTACACTGAGAGTGTTGTTAGTGGAGATGTACAATGAGAGTGTTGTTAGAGGAGGTGCACACTGAGAGTGTTGTTAGTGGAGGTGCACACTGAGAGTCCTGTTAGTGGAGGTTTACAATGAGTGTGTTGTTAGAGCAGGGGTACACTGAGAGTGTTGTCTGTGGAGGTGTACACTGAGAGTGTTGTTAGTAGAGGTGTACACTGAGAGTGTTGTTAGCAGAGGTGTACACTGAGAGTGTTGTTAATGGAGGTTTACACCGAGAGTGTTGTTAGTGGAGGTCTACACTGAGAGTGTTGTTAGTGGAGGTGTACACTGAGAGTGTTGTTAGTGGAGGTCTACACTGAGAGTGTTGTTAGTGCAGGGGTACACTGAGAGTGTTGTTAGTGGAGGTCTACACTGAGAGTGTTGTTAGTGGAGGTTTTCACTGAGAGTGTTGTTAGTGGAGGTCTACACTGAGAGTGTTGTTAGTGCAGGTGTGCACTGTTTTGAAGACTGATCTCTCATGCACCTCTAAAGCACGCCAACAGCGGATTTTAACTTCCTCAGAGTGAAGAATTGCTTGCCATTTAATGCCACTGTTAGGGAACTATTGTGTACTTGTTTTATTGCCTGCTTTTGAATGATGTTCTGTAGACAACCCAACAGGAGGAAGCTGAGCTTTTGTCTTCTTTTTCGCTCAGAAGAGAATACCCTTCACGTCCATTTTTTCATTCTGATGACTTTTTGCATTTACACTTATCTCAATGTTTCCCTCTTTGAATAAATCTTTCATTTGAGTAGATTTTAATATATATATATATATATATATATATATATATATACATATATTAATGCTGTAGTTAAGTCCCAACCTGAAAATGTAACCGACTGGAATATTGTGTTTAAATTTTTTGGATGATTGCTGTTGGGTTCAAATAAATTATTTATACTAAAAGGTTTGGGATATATATTCTGAAGTGGTGTCTTGTTCTCCGTTAAAAGAAAAGTTAAGCCTGGAAAGTAACGCTTGCATGTCTGTGTTCCTCTGCAATTGTTGGGTGTAGGTTGGTAAAAAATTTGCTCAGAAAACAAACCTGAGATTATGGGTGTGAAGTGTTCCCTAGCAACCCATGGATACACCGGCACAGAACCACTGCAGTGCCTGCTCACTGTGTTTGAATGTGATCATTCACTTTTAACAGCAATTCAGTTGCATTCCTTTTATGGAAAGTTCACTTTCTGGGTTTTTTTAAATATTATTTTGTTTTTTTTAATCACTTCCTATCTAAAATGTCCTGCATCACACATATAAACATATAAACACATATAAACATATAAACTCTCAGACAATCAAAGAAAACCACACAAATTAAAATATCTCTCCAGAAATTGAGCCAGAGGGAGCATCCGTTTGCCTGATGAGTCAGAGTAGGAGAGCTCTCATAAATCTGCTTTATACAATGCATTCTGCGATGGCCAGAATAATGCCAGTTTCACATTACTGTAGTTAAACAGAGATGAACTCTCTGAGTCCCACAGATAGGAAGAGATGGATCTACAATGGCACAGAAAGATGCTTTTTCTTTTACTATTGACAAAGATGTTGTTTGTGGAACTGATTCCTCACATATGGGAAGACCCAGTGAACTGAGTGTGCGGCCTCTAAGAGATCTTTATTTTCTATAGAAGAGTTAAAGCATCTTCAATACAATTCCCATTCATTATCTCCGCCAGGCGAGAGCCTGGAGGGGATTATGCGTTTGGTCGCGTGTGTGTGTCTGTTTGTGTATCTGTCCGCAGCTAATCTTGCATACTACTGGTCCAATCAGCCTAATACGTGTTGTGCATGCTCACAGCAGGCCAAGGACCTGAATTCTCGAATATTTTGCAAATCGGTCAACAAAAAGTATTTTATTTGAATTAATTTCCATGATTGTCCATTGAAATACATTGAGTGCTAACCTCCTAACCGGCCAGTAGGGGCCGCAAGTGATCAACTGCTTCAGTTTGGAATGAAAGACCAGCGATGTAAAATGTCAATTTCAACGTTAAAATGGCAACGAAATAATCCGCCAACTAACGGGGTACGTTAATGTTTGAATCTGTGGCAATTATTTTGTTTCCATTTTCACGTTGAAATTGATATTTTACACCGTTGGTCTTTTGGAATTGTTCCTGTCCAGATTGTTCCTGTCCAGAATTGAAACAAAAGTGCTATTAGGACTATTACGTCAACATTAGCTCTGTCTAACACATCGTGGCTGATATGAATGAAATTAGCTAAGATGTCACCACCTTTAACGTTACTTCACTGAATCGGTGTTTTTGGGATTTTCAGTGGCACATGGTAAAAACTTGTAATATCGTATTTGTCTGGTTGCATTGATTGTGTAGCCTCTATTGTTACATCAGCAAAGCTAACACGCCTGGCGGAGATCTGCACTCTACTGAGTGCACTCTTCTAGTTTTTAATGCAATCAGGAGAAAGCATCAAGTAGGATCTAGGCACAATGCAGGCTGTGGCATCTCTGAACCCGGCTCAGTCTGCTATTTACCCTTCTGTGGAGCCCCCTTTTTAACACAAGCCTGAAGATGACTTACCCACAATGCAATGGTTGCTATTCTTGAACCCTTCAGACTACAGGCATAATCCTGTTCTTTTCTTTGAAAGGTAACCCTTGAGAGTTTGTTGTTCTAGAGTCAGAAATACTCTAAATATCACTGAAAGAAACTGAAGCTCAAATACAGTGAAAGTTTTTTTTTTTTAATCTCAACTAAAAAAATTAAATAGTGAATTTAGATGCTTATGGCTGTGCCTGGTTGGTTTGGAAACACAGTGGAGCCACAGCCACAATGCTGGACAAATCGTGGTTTAAATCTGATGACAATACCACCAAAAATGCATTCTACATTGTTTTTTTTTTCTAAGCCGTGTGTAGGCAGGTTTCCAAAAAGGCCATTGAGAGACTCCAGAAGGACACTTGGTGACCAAATGATATTATGGGTCTTTAGAGGTCTAAAATACTATATAGTGTATACTATATGCCAGTGGAAGGTGTGCTGAAATTAGGTCTATCTGCCTGCCTGTCACCCTCCCCCTCCCTCTCCCTCTGCCCCCCTCCCCCCGCAACCTTCATCTCACCTTCTGGTAGCAGCAGGTCTGGAAGATTGTATAAAATAGCTACGTTAGCTATTTCGTTTGCAAATCCATTGATTGAAGTTTTCATCAAATACCCCACCCCCATCAACATGTAAACACATCCCACAATTCCACATGCCACATTTATTATTCAAAATCAGGCCTACTCTTTATTCATAAGTCTAGTCAATAATAATAAATATATTTTGAGAATTTAATGAGATGCTCACTGATATAAAATGGGATCAAGTCATTGAACATGCCCTCAGCTGTGGAATCAAAGCTGTTTTTACTATCCTCAGAAATGTTCACTCAGACATGTTATTTCTTCTAAGGACCCCGAATGTCTTCTGATGTAGACATTACCAAATACATTTTTGTTGTAACACAGAAACCTTTTTAGGCATAAAGTATCAAGAACTTTTATGCTGGTGTGTAACATTTTCAGCGTGCATTCTGAAAAACGTATGGTTTGTTTACGCAGGAGAAACAATGCATGTCCTTTCATGCAAGCCAAACAAACCAACTACCGTTAGAAACACAACGTTAGAATTTGATTGGCTTAAAATGCTTCACAGTCATTGCTGTAATAGCTTGCCACTGACTGTCAGTGTACTGGGCAGAAGTTATACTGTCCATGATGAGTCATTGCTTATGCATGGTGGGGGCCATTGGCTATGCTGAGGGACTGCTTGGTCAGTACTCGTCAGAGAAGCTTGTAGGTGGACTCATCTTGTTTCAAAGAGTCTACACAAACCAGAGATAATAACATCCCTATGTGCACAATTCAGCGTACATGCAACAACGATGTGGACAACAATGATAATTCCTTCAGAGAATTGCTAAGTAAACCATGGACATTCTATCAATGTTTCTCCAAGTTAGCACATTGTTGGGACTAAAATGCACTATGGATATTTCTCACTGGATTCCTGCTTTTGAAAACGATACCAGCTTTACCATGATTCATGTCATCTGTGGATTTCCAAAACGCATAGAAAGTGACCACCACCAAGCTTGTTTGCCACACCACATGTCACAAAATAAGGAACCATTGTCAAATCGTAAACTGGTGGAGTCAAGTAGCAAGACAAACCCAACTCAGTATTGGATTTAAGATGTGTATTAAATATACAAAAAATTAGTAATAATAGAAAAAAGACAGAACTTATACTCTCACTTAAGAATTGACTGATTGAGTGTCACAGAAACAAAAGTAAACTACACAGAAAACAACAGCGGAACAAACACTTAACTGTGAAACCGCCAGAAAAAAAAACTAAAAAAAACATGATTTTCTGTAATTCTGATTTAGAATCTCAACTAGAATCACAATACTGTGATGTTTTTCAATACCAATATATTGATGTAATATCTAGATAAATATATGTTGAATATATTCAATATTTTATGACCAACCATGGCTTGTGGTCATATGCATCCTGGAAATAAACCATCACATGGTTTGGTAACACGTGCTTGACTCAAAGGGCTCTATTTTCTGTCTGGCGTGTTGGCGTGAGGGGAGCCATCGCACTGGCGAGGTGCCATTTTGTCATGGATTTTGACCATAGACTGTAAAAAAAAATATGGACAAAGGATTGCGATGTCACCCATTGACTTTCCATCAGCTTGTGAATTGCAGTATGTAGCCACAGAAGTGCAGTTTAGGTACCGCCATGTTGTACAAACTGGAGCCAGTGACTGCACAGTAGAGAAAAGGGGGACCCTTCTATGGTCATGAAATCTGGCCCAAGTCTGGGTCTTCCACTTAGTGTGGGAGAAATTCTCCTTAGTGACACAAGTAGGCAGTGCTGACTGCCCATGGTCTATCCACAAAATATTAAAATAATGTCCAAATGAAACAATAACTTAACAAATCAGCACATGGGAAGACATTGGATGAAGAAAAAATGAATATTGCAACTATATGTTCTTGTGGGAAAAAATTATGGTTAATTATTAAATTATTAAGTATTTTTTCCACAGTAGTACTATTGACTTACACTGAAACGGGTGGCTAAAAGGCCTATAGTGGAGCCAACCACATTGGCACTAGTGTGCAGTGTCTCTCAACATGACCAGGAAGTAAGCTTCAAAAACTAAGCCTGGTCTTGGCCCCTTGGTTTTGATTTTTCTGAGCTCGTTTGGTAATTTGGTGACTCACCGTGTGCCGTAGGAGTGGGAGAAGAGGTGCTGTTGGGGGTGTGTTAGTGGAGATCACGCAGTTTTGGTGTCAATGCAGTCTGTGATTCAGACCTGCACTGCCCGCCTGCTCAGACCAGGTCTATGGTCCAAGACGCAGCCCAGCACACAGCGAGTTGCTAATTTTGGGGCTTTCCCAAGCAATGTGTACTTGATCATAACCTATTGAAAAGCCAATCAACTGTTTTTATGGATCATATGCTATCCAAGCAGGAAAAATGCATACTTTGCATTTATTGTTCATTGTCTTTTTTATAACGTCAGTGCCTGTATTTATTTCTGTTTTTAATTGTCTATGGCTGTTCTGATACTGCACTGTGCTCCCAGGGGTACTGTGTTCTGTTCTTTTTCTTGTATCTCTCTGTAGTGAGAAGAATGACAATAAACGCAACTTGAACTTTGACAATATTTTCATTTTAATTACGTGTCTGTAGTTAAAATGAACCATGCGCACCATGACGCACTGGGAACAACACTGACGTGACTGTCTCCTAAAGAGCTTTTCTACATAAAAAGGCTTACTGATTGCCTAATTAGGCTGGTTACACCTGCATATGTATTCGGCCTAATGTAAAGCAGGCTATGATTAGGTGATTTGTGGATGGCGCTCGTGAGACAGAGTCTATTTACTGAGAGAAGATTGTGAGGAGTAGCATATTTGTTCATTTGTCCGTGAAGATTAGCCTGTTTGTTTGGTAAGACAGAAGGAGGTCCGTCTCATTTCTGTGATTCCTTTTGTCACATGTCTGTCTGGATGACTGTTCTTCCATTGCTGCGGTGGGCTAAGGAAACTGGCGGTATGGCAGGGCGTAAAGCACTCGGCTGTTAAAGGGCGTGAAATGAGGTCATTTGATTGGCTAAGACTGAATCCAGCTGCAGCACACCCACAGGTAATATATTCAGTATAATCCAGCCCATTTTCCATCTTCCCCGTGTGCCACACCATTAGCCACGCCCAGTCTGCCCACGCGCTGTGCAGCATTCCCAAAAATAGAGCCCCAAATCATACCGTGATTCAGACTCAAATATCTGAATATTGAATGTGGATAGGACGTACTCTCTGAATGTCATTGTGCCCTGTAAAATACTTTTTTTTTAACGCTGTCAATCATTCACTCTGGTTAAGGTGTGCTTTGTCACGGTGCATGTGATTGTTTTATTCTCTCCATAGGAACAGAAGAATAATAATGAGTACCTGTCAGTCACTGAGCCGGTTGTATTTTGATGTAGCTAAAGTAAAATCAATCTCTTGGGCACATTGTGGTTTTTTTTTATTATTCTAGTGTTTATGAGTGGGAGGATTATGCTTTTGAGGTTATAAAATAAGTGAGAGAAAAAAAGGCTATATTCCTATTGGGACAAGCTGGCTTGGATTCTTTTTAAAGCGTTCACCTGAATATACACAATTAATCAGTCCTGTAGAGACGCTTACACGTGAATATATTGTTTTAAGCTAAGCATTGCTCTTTTGTATGCAGTCACCTTTCTTCGCTCATTTTTTTTATTGATGGCTGTGACACTCGGAAGCCTGTTTTAGAGGATTTATCCCGTCACTCAGAGGAATACAGCAGATAAGGTAAAGTCTGTCTGCGATTTCCTCTCCTGCTACCTGAGGATTAATATCTCCCCCGCTGACGACGCTGAGAGCTTTTTCCAACAAGGCAACTTATTACAAAGAACAAAGCGATCTGTAAAAGGAGGACTCAATAAAGGAATCATTCTTCACTTATATATATATATATATTTTAAAGAGGTTAGACAGTTTACCCACCGTACGTATATATTTTTATCCAGACGGAGGGAAAACAGAGTGGGTTGCAGATAGATGTGGGATCACAGTACAGAAAGTGCGGTGGCTGGGGAATCGAACCCCCCGGCAAAACAGGTGGAATTGCGTGGGGTTTGAGAGTTCTCTGCCGAATGGTCTATTCCACATAGTCTCCCCAAGATTTGACTCACAATCAAGCCTTTGTCAAACCGCATCCAAAGTCTCATCATCCTTAGCTACGCTTTCTTTTGCATTCGCTTGGATGAACACTCAGTTCTGATTGGCTTAGTGGGGTCATGAAGTCATGACCAATAAAAGGCAGCCACATTTAGGGCAGACTATGATGAAAATAGTATGTTGGGTTTCACGTGCGCATGGATTTGAAACGATAATGAAGTCATTATGGCTGGGATTTTTTTTTTATAGCTATGCGATGTTAATCTGAGAGAAAGAGTTTAATTTGGCTGAATTGCATATGCTCTTAAATTGGCTAAGTGCATTCGCCCGGGGGGGGGGGAAATCAAACTCTGCTCTCAACTGCATCATTGATTGCATGTTGCAGATGAAAATGAGATTGTTTTAACTAAACCGTTTTGATTTGCAGATGGAATATTTTCTGCAGGCGTCTGCTGCTATGAAAGGTTGTATTAATATTCAGAGTTTTAATCATTACTCATATGCCAGAGCTCGCCCCCCCAGTTTTAAAAGATCCCTCTGTGGGCTTCTGTTTTTGTTTCTTTTATTTCTGTTTGAAACATAATGAAATATCCGCCTTACAAAATGGCTGGCGCCTGAAATGATTTCCGCGAGGGGACTAATGTATTCATTAGAATCTTTAATCTTTCTTAAGACGAACGGCGGAGCCAGAAAAAGAACCCATCGAGAAAGAGAACGGATGTATAATTATTCCAGCAACGCTCCTCAGCCACCGAAAGACGCTCCGTTGAAACATCTCCTGTGAGCTGAAACAACAATTTTCACAGCGAAAGCGGGCCATTATATCGGCGATAATGCGGAGGGAGCGGAGGCCGCGCGGGGTTTTTGATGGCTTTCAGCGCGTTCGGTGCGGCTTCCCCTCGCCGCCGCCTCTCTCGCGTAGGGCGACCAGCAGAGCCGTTCTGCCGCTGATTAGTCTTCTGTGAAATTGAATCCGACTCTCGCCTTTAAGTAGATCTGTGTTCTTTGCAAATGAGAGATGTCCATACGGAATGTGGGTGCTCGTGATTTTTTTTATTTTATTTTATTTTATTTATTTTTTTTTTTTTTTTCCAGATCACAAATGTTTTTCCTGACTTCAGAAGTTTTTACACGGCTATTGAAGTTATGTTTGTTGGAGTGCCTTTGTGCGAGACTCATAAAGACTGAAAGAATGGCTCCCACACATTTTTATAAGAAATGATTTTTGTCAAAACTCAATGTGCCCGTTTTTGTTTTCTCTCAATATTTTTGAATTTTTTTTCACAACATAATTATCTTTTATAAAATGCCTTTGATTTCTCTGTTATTTGACTCGGTTAAAAACGGCTTTACAAATCACTATTTCAATAAGAGTAGGTGGCAGTTTGATTATAGTGCAGCCATTATAATGTCCTGTTTGGGCCTGTTCATACTCGTAGTTATGTGCTGAGCCATGCTAGGACCAGCATTGCCATGAAGCTTGACTTGCTGAACTTGGCTGTGCTCCCTTTACATTATGCACAATTAGATGACTTATACAGCTTTTTTTTTTTTTTACACAGTATCCATTTATACAGCTGGTTATATAATAAAGCAATGCTGGTGAAGTACCTTGCAGTACTTATCCTGCAGGGTAAAACTGCTGTGCTTTACCTGGGATTCGAACCTGCAACCTTTAAGTTACAAGACCTTAACCATTATACCACTTCCCACCCACCTGTCTGCTTCTAACGTGGTGCAGGCTGGAGCGGTGCTGTGCTTTGAGTGACAGTTAGCGAGAGAGACCACTACTGCTCTAATGTTATAAAGTTAGCGGGTATGAAACCTGACTTGGCTAGCAGCCTACTGTTACTGATGGGTAAGGCTAAATAACTAGCAAGCTAATTAGCCTCGTGTTTGCCTGCTGTAAACTCTGCAGAAACTGTTTAATAAGATGGTAAACACCATTATTTCGCAGCCAAACCCAATGTAAATATACAAATCCCAAATGATAGCATTACAAACATGCATTATATTATAATTTTGGCTAAGAGACAATGAACAGGAATGACTTTAATGCTCAAAATGAAAGCTATAGATTTTCGGGTCTACAAGCCTATGAAAAAGAGTTATGAGCATATGAGTTGAGTAGCTTGGTTAAAACCATCTATGAGGCAGAGGGACGAACCCAGGATGAACAGGAGCATCTGTGTGCTGACCTGGGATCTGTTAAGCCTTTTGGCGCATAGTGGATGAGGTTAGGACACGGACAGGGGAGAGCTGGTTCTGGATCACATGAGCCTTTTAGCTCATAGTGGATGAGGTTAGGACATGGACAGGGGAGAGCTGGTCCTGGATCAGTGCTCCTGCTCTGAGGGGCTTTATGAGCACAGGCCTCACGGTTGCTCAGATGCTACTGGGCGGCGCAGAGAGACCGGAGCAGGGGAAAGAAGCTCAGGTGGCCGATGGCCTCGGCCTTAGAAAGCATCACCGTCCACCAGGGGGTGTCTGTCCCAGAAACCGGACTGATTGCAGCAGCACCGCGGGATCAGTGAATCCCCATCTGCCTGGAGAGCCCTGGGATGACCTGTGGGCCGAGCGAGCCGCAGAAATTCCTAAGGCGCGGTGGAGAGAGAGAGAGGCGGGAGGAGAAACAAAATGGAGGCAGGCACAGGAAATGGGTAGAGCTGTGCTACCACCCCTTGGTGGATAATGGAGGGGGCATGCATAAGAATTCTGGCAGGCGAGAGCGTTTCGGAAGTGTCAGTGATAAGGCCGTGTACGTCTCAGCGAGGAAGAGGAAGAGGAATGGACGTAGCGAGGGCAGAAGTCAGCAGCAGCACGCACAGAAAAATGCTAATTCCACTCTAACAGAGTACATGTAAGTCCAATAGGGACCATATGTACTCTATAAGAGTTGATTTAACCCTTTAAGGTGTAAGATCACAAATATGTCATTAGAATGTTTTTGGCTGACCATAGTAATGCTGGTGTAACAATCACTGCTTGTCATCTTAAGAGTTCTATAGCGCTGATGTTTTGGAAAAAGCATGCCGAAAAAACCTACTGTTCAACGGGTTAACACTATGTTTTACTGTGGCTGAGGCGGACAGGGAGACAAATGATTCAATTTCTTCTTGGATTTAAACAGTAATAATAAATCAAATGAATACTGAGGCCAGACAGCATGTCCTCTGAAGAAAATGAACCAATAATGTCTGTATCCTTTCATGGAAATAAAAGACCCAAGGAGTTTTTCATAAGGAAAATGTTTATAAGGTAGTATACATAATCATCAGAGCAAATTCCAAAATGGTATGCCGGCAACACTGGTATAAATAGCTATGAAAATTCTACTGTGCATTGCTTTTAATATAAAGTATTCATTAGTCTCACTGACAGACTCAGTAGTAAAGTGATACACCCAGCATGTCCAGTGCTATTATTAATGCTTTATTAAGCATTTATAACTTGCCTGTCATAAAACTTTTATTAGCGGCCTGGGCCTTTAATTTCTAGCAACATAAATAAGCCCCACCATCTGTTGGAGGCTGTTTTCTGAGACCGGCGTCTATAATGTTTCTCACTGGTACGCCTCATTAAAAAACTACTGGTATTGAAACTACCAGTACGGGTACATAGACATTGTCAGGCGTGCAGCAAAAGAATAAATCGGATGAGCAACGTAGTAACAAGACCAGGTCAAAACCTAGTATATGGCTGGACCAAACACACTTCATCCGGCTGACCAATGGTGTAACTTCATAACTCGGCCGACCAATGGTGTAACTTCATCACTCACTCAGTCACTCAGTCACAGACATTCGCGTTTATAGGGCTGGCCCCGCTGTATTTTCAAGAATATATCACTAGCCTGTTTATCTACAACAGGCCTGCCAGTAAAGGCACTCTGAGGCTACAATCATCAGAACTAACCCAGGCTAACTATTAGTCATGTGACTGTGGAACGTTGATTTAATTTTTGTATTTGCTTAGGTTAGGGCTAACCCTAACTCCAAAGTGCCTTAATGTGAAAATATCTCTGATGTCATGGCAGTAGCATCTGTAAGCTCGCTACCTAATATACAATAGTTTTTTCTGGCATGGAAAGTTAATGCCCCGCTCTCCTGTTGCCATGGTGAGGTGTTTTTGCTACTGTTCGTTATCTTTTTCCTGACAGCTGAAAGTGAGCCTTTTGAATCCCACTGCTGGCCTTAGGGTTTTGGTGGCCTCAAACATGAATGTTTCTGTGGCCTCAAAGTGCTCCAAACAAAAAAAGAGAAAAAAAACTTCAATTGAATGGCCCAGGGATGGTTGTGGTCCTAAACAACTGCTTGGACTGTTTATGCCTGCAGTTGGCTTTGATATATCCAAAAAGTCTCTTGAGGCATAAATACAGGTAGCATTGCAAGTCCTTTTTTGAGGACTCTGACATGTGCAGGGTTCTGAACTTAGTAGTAGTTCATTAACATAGTACAGTTATTCTACAGAGCGGGGTGAGTGGTTTAATGGGGCATGTGGATGAGGGCATATAAATGGCCCAACATATGAAAGCCATATTACTCTTCTGGGGATTTTCTCTTCCTCTTCTTACATACCATTTAAATATATTTCACGCGAGGCATGTTTTCTGCAATGTGAGTGTAATGAGCTGAAGGCTGAAGTATGGGTGATTGGGTGAATAATCCATACAGTTCACTTGTAACAGCAATGATATCAGCTCCCCACTTTACCAACTGTATTTTTTTTTTCCCCCTCCCATCACTGTGGTCTGATTGCTGGAGCATGTGCATGGCTGTTGCCCTTAACAACATGGGGCTAATAAGGCAGAGGTTTTTTTTTAGCCTGGGGTAATGGGGCGAGCAGAGACTGAGGAAGAGTGTGATGGCCATTCAGCGTGCCGCAGTCCGGGCATGCAATACTGTCCCGTGACATCAGTCGATGGAGAGCTGTAAGAACCGCTGCTATGCGGTGTGGAATCGTGTATCTCCCTGTCTGAAATGGAAAACTCCCAACGAGAGGGGACTTTGTTCAGTCTTGGTGATGGTTCAGTTTACTTGTCTTTCTGAAAAGTGTTTGTCTGAAAATGCAGACTATTTTAAGAATGCGATTTGTTTTGAACACATTTGATATGTGCTCCAATTGATCAAGGAGTGGAAACTTTTTCTTCAATATTTTTAGCATTTAATTGCAATATAATAAACCTCTTGCCTGTGTTTTTTTTAATGAATTCCCCTCAACCTAAATTGATGCACTTTCAACACAACTAATGCGATATAATGTGGATCCTTTCTGGTCAGCCTAAATTAAATTGATGCACCTTCAACACAACTAATGTGATATAATGTAGGTCCTTTATGGTCAGCCTAAATTAAATTGATGCACCCTCAACACAACTAATGATATATAATGTAGATTCTTTCTGGTCATCAGAAGTGACTCCTCTTGTTCATAGCTGTTTATAATATAACTGTTTCTATGACTGGGACCAGCCAGCCAATGTATGTGGAGGTTACACAGTAACTCCAGTAACAAATGTTACAAACACAGTAACAAATGTTATCTGTTTGGAGCTGAAATAACACTGGGCATTTTACTGTGTAGTCTAGGAAGTGTAAATGAAGTTCTGGGTTATGGACACCCCCCCCCCCCCCCATTGTGGTGTGGATTTATCTCAGCTACTTTTCTTCTTGCCAGTGCTCACCAGGGGAGGCCGTTGAAGGAATAGCCCAAACGCGCACGATGTGCTCCATAAAAACAGTTCCCTTTAGGGATGTAGAATTGCACTGATTATTATTAACAGGCATGCAGTTTGGTGGAAAAGAAAAAATTCTCAAACTACCTTTATCTCTATCTATAGTCCATTATTAGTTTTACACTGTTAGTTTTTATTAGTCCAATATTAGTCCTGACGCTGATTCCATTAGCAATCCCCCCATGCCCCCTCCTGTGCTGAAGGAAGGATCTGAGAAGGGGAAATCATGGCTGCCCCACTGTCTTCTAGCTCAGAGAACATATATGATAACCCACGCTACATAAAACCACTTGTGGGGTAGCAAAAGAATGTACAGCCTGGACACCGCATTTATATTAGGTACACAGACAATAGAAGTTCATGGCAGAAATTAAGTACACAGGTATCACAGCTGTAGGACAGAATGGAGTACACAAGTATCACAGCTGTAGGACAGAATTAAGTACGCAGCCAGCTGCATCAGCCTGGGCCATCTGTGCTGGGGACCCAAGGAGCCTCCCAGGTGACTCCTCCTGGCTAGCTTCCAGGGGGAGGGTATGTGGAGCCAGGAAGGGTGATGGTGCGTTGTCCTTTCAGCGCCCAAGTTATCCCAGCGATCTGGGAGAGATGCAGGACCAGGGACAGCGCCCTGTTGGAGAGCTTCAGGACCAGGGACAGCGCCCACTCCACTCACAGACAGGGTTGGAGCTGTAGGAGAGCTCCAGGACCAGGGACAGCGGTGGCCCCTCTCACAGGCAGGGGGCAGGGTAGGAGCTGTAGGAGAGCTCCAGGACCAGGGACAGCTCCGCCCCCACTCACAGGCAGGGCAGCAGCTGTAGCCTGCTTTCCTGCATGGCTGCTGTGGGGTTTTGTTTGTGCTCATGTTGGTGTTTAAACCCTTTGCTTCCGCCGGCGAAGGTTTTGCTTCTCGTTTCCACGTTACTCGTTTTCTGTAAATTCAGTCGGGTGCATTTTTTCTGAATTTTCGGGTTGTATGTTCACCATGTGACACTGTGGCCACACCCAGCACTGCATCACACACAAAACAGGGGGTCAGTTTCATTTACGGCAGGGACTGTCTTATCCAAGAGTGAACTGACATTAGTATGTAAACTAAGTCAAATCACGAGTCCCTGTTACTCAAATCATGAGTCCCTGTTACTCAAATCACGAGTCCCTGTTACTCAAATCACGGTCCAGGAGGGCTGAGAACTGATCAATTTCCTTCAGACTTATCCTTCAGTTAATTACCTGGGAGAAAAGAAAACTCGGGCTGGATTATAGGGCCAGATTTAAGTGTCCGTGTTTTTGGTTGTTTAAATCAGAGCTAGGAAACATGATATTACCGAAACATTTATTGTTTTAGACTGTTTTTAAGATGGCCAAAAATTATTATTTCTAACAGAAATGGCAAGTGGCATCCTGTATTAAAATCTCCGTTCACAGGTAGAGAATATAGCGACTATGTGACATGGCCAGTCATGAAACGCAGACTTTTAATGTAAATTCTGTATGGAGGCCTCAGAAACCTTTACTTGTGTAGCTAATAAGATTTTTCAATTGAAATGAATGCCACTGTTCGTTATTTTGTTAAAAGCTCAAGGCATTCAGAGATTTAATCCAGAGGACAATACCTGTGCTACGGTGTGCCCTCGCTGGGCCTTGCACTCTGAATAGCTTTGTGCTTTGCTGCTTCTTCAGAGCACTAAATAGAACTTTCCAGAACCGGAGACTCAATAGCACCCTAGATTAGTGTGCATAGGTACGGGTTCAGTGTGTCTTTTAATTGCTTAAGGAATTCCATTATATGTTTGGGGAGGGGGGAGAAAGAAATGTACACAGGTTAATAATGTCACAGACCAGACCCTTAGGATTAACCTGAAATGCGCTGTCCCTCTCTTTCAGGCACCTCTTTCTAAAAACTAGGTACCGGCAACAGGTAACTAATTTAAAATTTAGTGCAGACATTAAGTGCACAGATAAAACTAATTTAGGAAAGAAATTAAATACGCAGGTAAAACAAATTTACAGCAGAAATTAGGTGCACAGGTAAAACTAATTTAGGAAAGAAATTAAGTGCACATGTAAAACAAATTTCCAGCAGAAATTAGGTGCACAGGTAAAACTAATTTAGGAAAGAAATTAAGTGCACATGTAAAACAAATTTACAGCAGAAATTAGGTGCACAGGTAAAACTAATTTAGGAAAGAAATTAAGTGCACATGTATAACAAATTTACAGCAGAAATTAGGTGCATGGGTAAAACTAATTTAGGGCAGAAATTAAGTACACAGATAACAGAACTAATATGGTTATGCACAGGATGAAATGGTCAGTATCGATCTTAATGTCGCAGCTGAGCAGTAATATTTCATCTGGCTGGAAATCAGCATCTTTTTTCTAACAAGCGTTGCATAAAAAAATCCAGATTTACTCAAGAAAAGGCAGCTGCAGTTGCTCAGTTGATCTTTGGTTTGTCAGCGTGGGGGAATGAGAGATTTGGGGAGGTTTTATATTTTTGTTTACTTTTCATCCTGGAAATAGCGCATGCATTATATATTTGTGCACACCCACAAGAGATCTGACTTTCAATCATCTTTCATAGTTTTATGTGGAAGAGAGAGACATGATTCACACAAAATCAATCTGTCACTGTGCCAGAACAAAGTCAGCAACAGCTAGCAATGCAGCTCGCTACTTGCAGTATGTTAAAAATAGTTGATTTTCTCTCTCTCTCTCTCTCTCTCTCTCTCTCTCTCTCTCTCTCTCTCTCTCTCTCTCTCCCTCTCTCTTTCTCTCACACACACGCACATGCACCCATGTGCCCACACAGACGTATGCGCAAACACACACACACACACACATACACACACAGACACACGCACACACTTACGTACGCAGGCACGTGCGCACACACACACACACACACCCACACGCACCTATGTACGCACGCACACACACACACCTGCACTTGCGCTGTAACTATGGGGAAATATTTACAGTACAGTGAAACCAGCTGAAAGGAGTGGGAGGAACACCTGGCCCTGAAATCTCCTCTAACCTCATGGAGAGAGAAGCAGACGCACCTTCCCTCCCTATCTACACACTAAATACACCTTCTGCATCTGGCAGGTCATGGTTCGAATATGTTTTCTACATATATATGGTAGTTTGGTATTTATTCAGGACTTTTATACTTTTATCCTCTATCTTTTTACATTTTCATCTACATTTCTTGCACTGTTCTGTTATTTACCTGCTGCTACAATGATCAAATTTCCCCATGGGGATTAATAAAGTTCTACCTACGTTTCTGTTCTCAGTGAACAAGGTGCAAGTGCCACAAAGCTATTATTTATTTGGCATTATAGATGATCATGAGACAGACCAGGCAGGTTCTGAGCCGGTATTACTGTATCTGAAGTTTGAGCTGTAAAGTCTGTTAAACCGGAAATCCCATGCAGTCCGGGGAGCCGAGGCGTGTGATGCCCTTAGGTGGTGTAGGAAATAATGTGAAAAATGGAAACTTGCATTTGTCAGAATATTTAAGAAAACTCTCTGGAACCAAGCTGGCTTTCATTCGTTTCTCAATAATTCTGCTCTCACGGTCACACTCTTTTAAAAAATGGTTTAAGGGCCACTTCAATCCAACCATGTATTATTAATGTATTGTAGAAATTCACTGCGCATGAAGTCTGCACTTTTACAGGCTGTAAATTACCACTGCTAATCATTACATGGTGGTGCAGTGAATAAGCACTATCACCGCACGGCAAGAAAGTGCCAAGTGTAAAGCCCGACTGAGGTCCTCTCTGTGTGGAGTTTGCACGTTCTCCCCGTGTCCGTGTGGGTTTCCTCCGGGTACTCCGGTTTCCTCCCACAGTCCAACCACACACAGGTAGGCTAATTGGACCCTCTGAATTGCCCATGTGCATGAGCATGTGAGTGTGGGCCCTGTGTTGTATTGACGACATGTCCAAAGCATATTCCGGTCTCTTCCCCACTGCCTGCTGGGATAGGGATGGGATCTGGGATCCAGCATGCCCCCCCCCCAACCCTGACCAGGAATAAGCAGGTTAGACATTGGATGGATGGAGGGAAATTACTAGTGCCTTTACAATAAAAAGAAAGCATTACTTTCGATCGCTTCGAGTGTAGTTGTCAATGTGGTTCTCCACCAATATGTTATATATTTATTCTCCTTGAAGTGTGATTTACTAAACCCTACTTCTAAATAAAGTGGACTCAAAAAATTGCATATCCCTGATATGTTTTTGATTCTTTTTTTTTCTTTTTTTTTGGGGAGGGGGGGGTAACTTGGAGAACTCCAACTTGCAACTGAGGGTAAGGAGGGAGATAATGGATTTATACTTCCTCTTTCATTCCTTCCCTCAATGTAAACTGAGGGATGATTCCCTTTGCTTTTACTGATGTTCTGTTTGCTTGGCTATGACGCATTACACATGGGGCAGCCTATCGAGGGTCTGATTGGTCGCTGATGGAACGCGGTTGTGTCCATTACCAGCAGCCCTTACCAGCTGGATGCATATGTTGCTGTTTCTCCGTTCTGGGCATGTGGAGTCATGTCTGCTCCCTGTTTTGAAACAGGAGTGCTGTTGCCACTGTGGGGGCTGTTGTTTTACACCCTACCATCTGATGGGTGTGTTCATTATTTAAAGGTCCAGGAAACTGAAATCTGTGATTTTTTTTTTGCTGATGTGTTGTATTAATTTTTTTTTTTTTTTTGCATTCACAAACTATTTTTAAATGATTCTTGCCAAAAATAAATAAATTAATAAATAATAATAATAATAATAATAATAATAATAATAATAATAATAATAATAATAATGTATGAACGCCTGAGTCAAAATTGGTTTGCTTTCCCCCTTGGCTAAACACCAGGTATTCAGTGGGTGGGGTTAACTGGGTGTTAGTTACGTAACAAAAACCTTAAGTTCGGTGAAATCCTTTCTACATGTAATATGTAAATGGTGCTTGTGCCATTTTTGTGCAGGTAAGGCAAGCTAAGAGGAAAATGCCTAAGCATTGCCCCTTCGCTGAATGCAGAGAAAGCAATACGCTTTTTTATTTTCACAAAAATGAAGAGACCTACAAAAAATGGGTTTTATGTCTAGAGCCCACGGGCTCTGCAATATTGCAATAACCCGTACAGTTTAGATTTGCAGTGCCTGTTTTTGCCTGGAACTTGTCGCAGAACACGGTGGATCGGTAAGTAGGCCTACCGTTATCTAGTTATTAAATAGCTTTCAAGCAGCTTTAAATATGACGTGTCTTACAGATATGAATGTTATTGAGCACAGGGCACACACCCATCCTGCCCTTGTCTGCGGAACAGGTCGCAATAACCTAATAGAGTTTATTACAATTTAATGGTTATGGCTGGGTTAAAAACCTGAAAGAAATATTAAGAAGACAATCATTTGTCACTTCTGGGTAATATAAGCACAATTTGAATCCAGTTTCCTGGATCTTTAACATTTTTATTATATTTGTTTCAAGGCACATATCGTTGCCTCTCTGAATTTAGCCGATCAGGGTATACACAATTTTCATATATTCATTTTTGTTCTTTTTGTCATAATCCAAGCTCAGTGCTGTATTCTTTTTAAGAAACCTTTGTTATATTAATGATGCATTTTAATTAACATACCATATGGTAAAAAGAAAAAAATATGCACTATATAGTATTTTTCATTCTTATACATTGATCTCAATTCGGTGGCTGAAAGAAAATTAAATGAAACTGAATGTAATGCGAATATTAGTTTTACTGACGTAATATTATGTCTGTGTTTGAATCTGAACCAAAAATATTTGGATATCTAACACTTAACTGCTTATGGAACTCATAAATGACAGTTTGGTTCTATGCCTAATTATTTAATAGATCTGCTGTAGATGATCTGCAGTGGTGTCTCTCAGCATATTTAAACATATTTTCTGACTGTTAAAAACAATTGTAGATGATTAGCACTTCAGAAATGCTGTCACTAATGTTAGTATGTGCCTTTCTAAAATCAATTATGCTTTAATTTCACTCAGTGATTTAAATTGTGTTGCCTCTCAACAGAGATTCTGCAAATGCCTAGTACTGTTCAGTATTGAACCTGGCTGCGCCAGGACTATCACATATACTATTCTCATACACTTTCACTGGGAGCTAGCACTGTTACACATTCCCCTATATAGGAACACTAACCCTGATAAACATTCCTCTATATAGGAGCACTAGCACCATTACACATTCCCCTATATAGAAACACTAACGCTATTACACATTCCCCTATATAGAAACACTAACGCTATTACACATTCCCCTATATAGAAAAACTAGCACTATTACACATTCCCCTATATAGAAACACTAGCACTATTACACATTCCCCTATATAGAAACACTAGCACTATTACACATTCCCCTATATAGGAACACTATCACTGTTACACATTCCCATATGTAGGAACACTAGCACTGTTACACATTCCCCTATATAGGAACACTACCACTGTTACACATTCCTCTATATAGGAGCACTAGCACCATTACACATTCCCCTATATAGAAACACTAACGCTATTACACATTCCCCTATATAGAAACACTAACGCTATTACACATTCCCCTATATAGAAACACTAGCACTATTACACATTCCCCTATATAGAAACACTAGCACTATTACACATTCCCCTATATAGAAACACTAGCACTATTACACATTCCCCTATATAGAAACACTAACGCTATTACACATTCCCCTATATAGAAACACTAGCACTGTTACACATTCCCCTATATAGAAACACTAACGCTATTACACATTCCCCTATATAGAAACACTAACGCTATTACACATTCCCCTATATAGAAACACTAACGCTATTACACATTCCCCTATATAGAAACACTAACGCTATTACACATTCCCCTATATAGAAACACTAGCACTATTACACATTCCCCTATATAGAAACACTAACGCTATTACACATTCCCCTATATAGAAACACTAACGCTATTACACATTCCCCTATATAGAAACACTAACGCTATTACACATTACCCTATATAGAAACACTAACGCTATTACACATTCCCCTATATAGAAACACTAACGCTGTTACACATTCCCCTATATAGAAACACTAGCAAATTGCTGTATTGTCAGGAGAAGCGAAAGCAGCCGTGGTGTGGCTAAGTCAAACCCCTGGTGTAATGAGGCTAATTGTGTTTCACTGCTACAGCCTCTCGAAGTCTGCTAATTACATAGTTCACACAGTAAAATGCTCGGTGTGCTCAATTTAACTCTGTTAGCCCAGTTTATTTGGGTACAAGAGGGACCAAATGTACTCAATCAGAGTTGATTTAGCACCGAGCATTTAACCGCGCAGGCTGGCTCTGATGGAGATTTTGTGTGTATAGTATTTTCAGTGAGGATTTCAAACACCACTACTCATAAGTGGATTAATTATTGTATCGTGATCTGCATCTTGCCTGCAGAGCGCCAGGCGTGCTTTGGAAATGAGTTTTGGATCACAGTTAATGCACCTCTGTTCTGCGCTGAAGCACAAGTGGCTGTGGGTGCTATGGCGGTTGCGGGGTTTTAGTGAAAAAATTTTAATCATAGGCATCAAATGCAGTCAAATGTTCCTTTCTGTTATTTTTCTATTTTTTGCTGTTTTGAAAGATTATTTTTATTGGTATTTTTGTTGCTGTTATCGTTTTTTATTATTATTATTATTATTATTATTATTATTATTATTATTATTATTATTAGTTGTCATAGTGGTAACAGTACTCTTTCGCCTGATGTTCTGAGCCATGCTTACTGGTGCCTTCACCAGTGATGATCCTGGTGTGGATCTGCAGTACCACACGGATTAAGGTTTATTCAATCTCAGCTGTCTACCAGCAAAGATAAAGCTACATTTGTGACTTTCTTGTTCGCCGATGATTGCAGGCTCAATAGCAGCTCCCACACACACACACACACACACACACACACGTTGCATGGATTTGTTTTCTTCTGCCTGTAACAACTCTGGCTTGACACTCAGTACAAAGAAAGCAACAGTCATGTACCCACCGCCACCAGGGAAGCATAGCTGGAGATCACAGTAAACAGCCAAACACTCAACACAGTTGAAAGATGTGTTTGTCTGGGAAGCACTGCGTCTTCAAACACTCGGCTTGATGATGAAATCATCACCCGCTTCTCCTAAGCCAGCGCTACCTTTGGGAGACCCCAGTCAACTGTCTAGAACCGTCATGGTGTAAGCACTACCACCAAGCTCAAGGTCTACAGAGCAGTTGTCCTGACAACAGGACTACTCTAAGCCAGTGACACATGGACTGTGCACTGACAGCATGCTAGCACCCTCAACCATCTGGCCCGCTCGCGAAAACTGCTGAACATCAAATGGCCGAACCCCGTGTTCTCCGCAAGGCAGGAGCACTGGGCGTCCAGCCTCCGGTGGCTGCAGGGGGACATGCGGTGCCCTCAGTGTGATAGCACCTACTGGGGCAAAATAGGACCGATTAGCCACCTGCGTTCACACAGCACCGCTTCCCCAGTTTCTGCCAGTGGTGATTGTGGTCATCGTTGATTATGAAGGACCAACAAGAGCCTTATGAGGGGGACGTACGAAATGATAGGCAGACACTTCTGTTACTTTCGTCATGAAACTTGCGTACTGTCAAGCAGGTTCAATGAAATGCATTGATTCCAAAAAAAGGGGACATTCTTTCCTGAACAAGGCTGCCGCACTAATGTTTGTATCGGCAGCTTGGAGTTGAAGGGGAGGCGGGGGGAGTTACGCAGAACATGTTCTAGAATCTGTTCGCCAGCTGCATTGATGTGAAAGTGGTTGCTGTGATTTAAAAAGATTATTTCCAGCGTCAAGTTAGCAAAGCTATCTGTATCCGACTGTGTAGCCTAACGTTAAGTTGATTATGTGAGGGAGTGATACAGTGGATGTTAGCATTCTGATATAAATTATTAGTGGCTGGCCAAGTTTGATACAGGACTACATTTACATCGATATGAACTAAGTGGTTAAACAAATGTTCATGTAGTTGGAATATATCCCTTATAGAGAATCTCTGCTTCAAACCTGTTTATTAAACCTTTTAGCTATTTTAAGTATTTTCTTTTTTGGTGTAGAAATACTTTCCTTGATACGTAAACTTTCATTCACCATCAAGATTTTAGTTGTGATATCCAACTCTAAAGTAGCAGGTGGTACCTTATTTTCATTTTATCATCATTTTATCCCCCCCCCCCCCCCCCCATTCATAGGGATACACCTGACCACGAATCAGAGCCACAGGGTGAACTATATACAAAACAAAATATGCTTCTGAAAAGCTTTTCCTGAAGAACCCATGCTACACAGTTTTTATGTGTTATATAAAAGCAGCAGTGGGAAATGTTTGCTTGGATGTTTATTTTTCTGGTATGAGAACAGTGTCAGAATCCATGTTTTATATATTTATTTATTTTGTTTCTGCACAAGTGAACTGTGTTGAGTGAGAAGCAGAGAGCCCTGTTCAAAGCAAGCGGCCCGATTGGCCTTGAGTACACACGGACCCACCGGAACCGTAAGGGACCGTCGCAGGGCGTTCGTATCGACTGCAGCGGGAACGAGATCTCAGTTCGGCTTGAGATAAAACAGTTCCTTTTTTTTTTTCCTTTTTGAGTTGAATGTCTGTTCTCTGGCAATGTGTGACAAGTGTATGACCATGGGGAGTAAAGATTGACATAACACGTGAACACTGTTGACTATTTACTGATGGGTTATGAGAGCCATGTTACTTTTGAGACTATTTATTTATTTTATTTAATGTTTATGTGATAGGGACAGATACATTTAAACATAGATTATTGTCAAACAATATCCAATGCAATGTATCACAACATTTATAGCGTATGCTAATTTCCGATGCTAATTTCCGATGACTACACCTACACCAAGTCTTTATTATGTGTAATACTGCTTGTTAATGATGCGAGTGTTATTGTTTGGTGCATTTTTAAAAGCAGCACCAGATTGTTGATGTATTTAATTACTTCACATGACATTTCGATGACAAACAAGTCCTGGACATGCAGTAGGATATTTCAGGGTTTCAGGGTTGAAAATACCTTCAGGTCCTTCACACAATATGAAATGGCAAGGAGCAGAAGTGGAATAAATACACCTACACAGTGATGTTTATGCAAAATGGAATAGAACTTTATATGTCATTAAAAAAATATTGTTTGTAAGAATTGAGATTTAAAGGAGAGATCAGTGGTGTTGGAGGAGAGAAGGGATTATAATTAGTACTATAAAATGAAATACGATAAAAGTTAAAAGTCAAACATCTTGTTTTGAAGATCATTTGAAACTATATTTGAAACACTATAAATAGCTTAGTAAAAACTTAAATTTAATCAAGATGTTTATTTTCAAACACTGGTAATTGGCCCAGGTGTTGTTTTTGAAGCCACGTGCTGATTGGTGGATCGTACTGGGTGCATCTTTTAAAGGCAGTATTTCTCCATGGGACCCCTCTAAGCATGTGCGTTATCAGAGGGGAAGCAGCCAGGGGAATCCTTGAGGAGGTTCAAGACAAAAGAGGAATCTGGGAACTGAAGGAAACATCGAGCCTTAAGGGGTTTGAGATGTGTTCTGACAGGACTTTCATTTGGGTTCCTCTCGGTTGACTGTTCAATAGAAATGTAGATGCGCGTAGCTTCATGAATCCGTGCTGACGTTGTGCCTCTTCCTTGGGGATGAAATTCTGTAAAAGCTTTGCACAGGAATAATGGAGTGACATCATATCACTCTCATGTCTCTGTGCTGTAAGGATGTGCCATTTCAGAACATAGCATTAGGATGGTTATGAGCAAAATGTCTCACCAAAGCAATATGAAAGTGCACAGTACCCATACTCACATCCTCTGAAAGTACACAGTACCCATACTTACATCCTCTGAAAGTGCACAGTACCCCATACTCACATCCTCTGAAAGTGCACATTACCCCATACTCACATCCCCTGAAAGTACACTTTACCCATACTCACATCCTCTGAAAATGCACAGTACCCCATACTCACATCCCCTGAAAGTGCACTGTACCCATACTCACATCCTCTGAAAATACACAGTACCCCATACTCACATCCCCTGAAAGTGCACTGTACCCCATACTCACATCCTCTGAAAATTCACAGTACCCCATACTCACATCCCCTGAAAGTGCACTGTACCCCATACTCACATCCTCTGAAAATGCACAGTACCCATACTCACATCCTCTGAAAATGCACAGTACCCCATACTCACATCCCCTGAAAGTGCACTGTACCCCATACTCACATCCTCTGAAAATGCACAGTACCCATACTCACATCCTCTGAAAATGCACAGTACCCCATACTCACATCCCCTGAAAGTGCACTGTACCCCATACTCACATCCTCTGAAAATTCACAGTACCCCATACTCACATCCCCTGAAAGTGCACTGTACCCCATACTCAGATCCTCTGAAAATGCACAGTACCCTATACTCGCATCCCCTGAAAGTGCACAGTACCCCATGCTCACATCCCCTGAAAGTGCACTGTACCCCATACTCACATCCTCTGAAAATGCACAGTACCCTATACTCACATCCCCTGAAAGTGCACAGTACCCCATGCTCACATCCCCTGAAAGTGCACAGTACCCCATACTCACATCCTCTGAAAGTGCACAGTACCCAATACTCACATCCTCTCAAAGTGCACAATAACTCATACTCACATCCTCTCAAAGTGCACAGTACTCCACATGCATACCCTCTGAAAGTGCGCAGTACCCCATACTCACATCCACTGAAAATGCACAGTACCCCATACTCACATCCCCTGAAAGTGCACAGTAACTCATACTCACATCCTCTAAAAGTGGACAGTGCCCAGTAATCACTGCTAGATCTTGGCCTAAAATCTCCTGGCACTTTCCTGTCCATGATACCATGTATCCTAACGAGGTTTCCAGGGCCTTTGGTACTACAACAGCTGCACAACATCACATATTCACCAACACACCTGTTTTCCTTCACTTCAGCTGTTACCTGCTTAACCCATTCTATCTGCTGAGATGGATCCCTTGTTGCATTTCTACCACATTCCATTCTACTGCTACTTTACACCAGGCTGGCCTGTGGAGGATGGACTCCCCCTATATAGCCAAGTTCCTCTCGAGATTTCTTCCCACTGGGGAATTTTTTCTTGGTGCCGTTTGGTGGTTTTCTCCCCACTGGGAGTTTTTTACCTTATGTTCTTGCTGTTTGGGGGTTCAGGCCTGGTTTTTAGTCTGTTTGCTATTTTTGCTTTGTTTCTTGCCTTGCTACTCTGTAAAGCGTCTTTGTGACAGTTCTCTGTAAAAAGCACTATACAAATAAAATGTAATTGAATTGAATACTTTACAGTGGGGATTATGTTCTATTCTGCATGACCACGCCTCTTTTTATGCTAACCCACCATTGATGCTTGTTCCAAAAAGCTCAATTTTTGTCAACAACAGAACCTGATTACAATCACAGTTCCAGTGATGTTCAGCAAATTTCAGGTACCTGTATTTGTGGTTTGATGACAGCAGGGGCTTTCTTCTGGAAGTCCCTCCAAGTAGCTTGTTGGCATGGACTTGGTGTCGAATTATACTTCTGGAATCTTGGTGACCCCAAGATCAGGGCCTATATGCAAGATACACACCTTCATGAAAGGGACCTGTCTTAGCTTATAAACAGTGTTTGAAACACCTTCCCCCCAATCCCTGCTCCTCGAGAACTGGTTCCTGCTGTGTTCTGTTGCAGGCAGGTTCATCGCTCATATTGTTTATCCTTAATTTTCCCCCTATATATTTTCTGACATTTACCTTTTTTTGCTAAACTCCCTGACTAAGGGAGTTTAGCATGTGTCACCTCAAGTGTCCGTGAATCTGGAAGTCATGGATGAAAACTTCAGACTTCCTAAAGACTCAGATGAACTTAAACAAGACCAGGTTAAAACCTAGTATATGGCTGGACCAATGGTGTACCTTCATCACTCAGTCACTGACATTCACGTTTGGTCCATCCAAAAAAAATTGCAATATGCATCTATTAGATTTTGTAGCAGAGTCAATAATTTTGACACTTTTTAAAAGAAAAATATTTATTTTTTGATGAGGAATGTTCTTTCTTTGAACTATTTTTACCTAAATTATAGCTTAGATTTATCTCATATTTTGAGTGCCAGAACAAAATGAGTAATGGCAATGGCATTTTATAGCCTTTTTTCCTTATCATTAACAGGGCTTCACGGGGCTCTGTGAAAAATTCATAATTCATATTATTACCGAGCGTTAGCTGTTCCAAAAGAATAATGACCGTCTTTGAATGTTTCTCCCCTTTTCGCTCCCAGTAAGCTTTTCTTCACGGACTTCGGGAGCGTGGGCAAAGTGGAGGGGTGCAATATGGACGGCACCAACCGAACCCGCGTCGTGGATCACAAGACTGAGCAGCCCACGGCTCTGGCCCTGGACCTGGTGAAGAAGCTGGTGTACTGGGCGGACGTCTACCTGGACTACATCGAGGTGGTGGATTACAACGGGAAGAACAGGCACAGCGTTATTCAGGGGAGTTCTGTGAGTACCAGTTAGCCTATAAGATTCTCAGCTGCTGTTCCCAGCTGCTGTTCCTTTGACAAAATGCGCAAACGAATATTCATTAGATTGGTGTCTACAATCAACGAAAAGGCTCAAAATTAATTTATTACCTGTTGTGTCGCTTTCTCTCAGTGCTTATTAAATTAATTGAATATAATTCACTTTTGAGAATTTTTTTGTTGATTGTAGACACAGGTCTCATAAATACAAATACATTTTTCCAAAGTGCACCCCCTCCTCGATCATATCGGTGGGCTGTTTGCATTTTTAAAAATGACGCCCAAATCAACTACTGATGCAAAATTCAAGTCTTATTTTCATCAGTTAGATTTTTCTTCAGGAATGTTACAAAATTGTCCATTGTCAATTGGACACTAATGCAACTAATAGTGTTTTAGCATTCTGTCTCTCAAGTTCAATTTTTAAATAGATGATTTTAAAGTAGATCCTGGCGAATATTGTTTTTTTTTTTTTTAAAGACTTTAAAAAAGTTTATTAAGTTTATTCCTGATAGTATAATAAGGGAAAAGAGAATTGTACCAATCGTGTTTAGTCATAAATCACTGTTAAAACGAGCACGCTGTGGACCTGAAAAGTAACATGGTTTTACTGTAGCATTTATCCACCTCCATTTTGAGGTGTTTATTGGTTCATTTATGGACACACTTTGGCCGCCATTGCGCTGCTCTAATGGGACTTTTGGCCGAAAGCCCGCTTGTTTCCGCTAGCTGCCATTTCCTGTTGATTACTTTTGGACAAACTTTTGGATATCCGCGTTAATAGCTCCCCATCGCTCGTCTTAAATGCTTTCAATTTATACCGGCTGCCTGGGGAAGATTAAAGCGGGAGGCCGTACAAAGGCACCCGCTCGGGATTAGGCTCCTGTGTTTTTCAGACGATGCTCAGTGACCTCACGTCTCTCCTCCTAGGTGTCATACCTCCGCGGATTAACGGTCTTTGAAGATTACTTGTTTGTGACACACGCCGAACCCACCAAAGGATCCAAAGTGGACATTCTGCAGATAAATCGCTTCAACAGCACGGACCGGCAGACAATTACCAGCATGGGGAGTTCCAGAGAAATACGCGTTTACCACAAACTGACCCAGCCAACAGGTGAACTGTGCATGCATTCGTGTTTACATACAGCCAGCTCCATACTATTTGGGACAAATACATTTTTATTCTTGATTTGGCTCTGTACTCCACAATTTTAGGTTTGTAATCAAACAATGCACATGTGGTTAAGCCGATTTGCAGCTTTTATTAAAGGGTATGGTATCACCATGTAGAAATTACAGCACTTTTTATACATTGTTCCCCCATTTCAGGGCCCCATAATATTTTAGACAAATAGCTTCACAAGTGTTTTTTATTAGTCAGGTGTGTTCAGTTGCTTCCTTAGTGCAGGTATAAGAGAGCTTTCAGTACTTAGTCTTGATTCTAGGCTTTTGATTGCTTTTGTCATCTGTTATTGGCATTTGTGGACATAAGGACCAGAGTTATGCCAATAAAAGTGAAAGAAGGCATTTTGAGGCTGAGAAGTAAGAAGAAGAAAAACAGTCTGAGACATAAATACACATAAAATAAAATATTTATTCAATTTTATTCCCATTCCTTAACTGCTTAACATGTCCATAGCACTGCACAGAAGATCCAGGCACATGGCCAGCAAAAGTTCAGAGGCCTGTATTGATTTTGACTGACAAATACATGCAAGGGGTTATATTTTCTATTTTTCTTTAGAAACCAATTGGAGAGTTCACTTTGGTGATCTCTGAACTCTCAAAACCGTCTTTTAATATGAAAGAGAAAACAACTTGATTTACTTGTATGTATGAGTTAGGAGAAAATATAGAAATATTGGATACGGGCCTAGGTAGAGGTTCTGTGAGTTAACCTCTTTGTGGGTGGGGGTTAGGGTTAGGGTTAGGGCTGTGGGGATAACCGAGCGCGGCGTGTGTGTGTGTGCGTGCGCGCGTGTGTGTGTCCGCAGTTCGGAGCCACGCCTGCGACGCCGACGCCTTCGGGAAGGCGGGAGGGTGTGCGCACATCTGCCTGCTGAGCGGCAGCTACAAATCCAGAGCCTGCCGCTGCCGAGCCGGGTTCAGCCTGGGGAGCGACGGGACGTCCTGCAAGAGTCAGTGACCTGCTTTACTTACCTGTGTGTGTGTGTGTGTGTGTGTGTGTGTGTGTGTGTGTGTGTGAGTGTGTGAGAAAGAGAGTGTGTGTGTGTGTGTGTGTGTGTGAGAGTGTGTAAGAGAGAGAGTGTGTGTGTGTGTGTGTGTGTGTGTGGGCATGTTTTACTATCTTTGTGAGAACAAAACGTCCCCACAAGGATAGAAAGATGAAGGAAAACTACACAAGGTGTGGACCTTTTGCTGGTCCCCACAAGTTCAAGAGGCTGTTTTAGGGTTAGGACTTAGGGTTAGGGTTAGGGTTACAATTAGGTTAAGGTTAGGGTTAAGGTTAGGCATGTAATGGTTGGGGTTGGGGTTAGGGTCAGGGTTAGGGTTAGGGTTAGAGGTTACGGAATGAATGTAAGTCAATGGGAAGTCCTCACAAATATAGCAATACAAACATGCATGTGTGTGTGTGGTTACGTGTATTGTTAATTTATTCAGTATTGAGTATACAAGCTACCACAAGGCTTGTCTATACCCTATACATTACACAGCTAAGATGATGGTTGGTATAGCAATAGAACAATAATGATAATAAAAACAATATTTTAGAATTGACTGGAGACCCTGCAGAAAAACTGTTTAAGTTTTAAAGCATTTGTTGATGTTAAACATGTCGCAGATGACAAAAAAAAAAAAAATCCACTGAAAATATTTTTAAAAATATTTCATTTTATTGATGTCCCTTGTAGTGTTGGCTTCAGCAAAGTTGAATATATGGTTCTTGAGATTAAGACCAGAGACTCATGTCCCCAACAGGGGACCAAAATGAATTGCTGGGTCTTAGGAGCATATACTTTCCCTACAGCTTGCACAGTTAGGCTTGCTTTCTTGTGCTTATTCCATCCCTCTGCTTCCGTGTCTGGCAGCCTAACACACTGAATTGAGACAGGCTTTTTCTCATTTACTTATTGACAAGCGGGAAGATTAAGGGGTGTGTGTGTGGATAGAGTCATGCAGCCTTCTGCATGAAGAAATGAAGATCAACGCTCCCAGGGATTCCGCCATTTTAAACTGATGCTGTTTTATTGACCCGCAACAGGCATATTTCATTATCATCTTCATACATTTTTCAATTTATCTGGATTCGTTGGCGACTCTGATCAATAAAGATGATGTAAATGACAATAAAAACAAGGCGGGAAATGAGTAACACCATAAGCATTCCGTCCATATTAATACGATTGAAATTAGGACGAGCTCAGTCCAGCCTGGGTTCGTTCTCTATGTTCACTGAGACTCATCAGCTGTGCATGCTGGGAAATCGCTCTGTCATGTGACCTCATGCAGTGGTTTTCTCCCTGCCACTAGCCACATCTCTAAAGGTATGAACCGATGTGAAGCTTGTGTTTTATCACCAGGTCTGGGGACTGACAGTCTCTCTCAAATTCAAATTCAAATTCAAAGTGCTTTATTGGCATGACAAAATTTGCATTTGTATGAAACATCAAATGACAAAAAGTAAAAACGGAATAATGTGATCATATATATACGTATATACACACAGGTACATATATACATACTCTCTCTCTCTCTCTCTCTCTCTCCCTCCCTCTCTCTCTCTCTCTCTCTTTCTCCCTCCCTCCCTCCCTCCCTCTCTCTCTCTCTTTGCTGTAAAAAGGGAGCGAAAGCCCCAGCTTGCTGAGAAACTATTATCATGTGCAACAAAAGGGGACTGAGAATGTTTTGTTTGCGAATCACCGGCTGCCTCGGGGAGCCCTCCGGGCCGATTCGCAGGCTCCACTCCGCGTGCTTTGATGTGGACAATAGATTGGCCACGGCTTTGTGCACTTGCGTTTCCGCCCACACTGCCCGAGCGCACATCACTGTCAGCTCAAATGAACATCCCAGACAATACAAATAGCGGCTCCGGCAGGTACTAATGAATTGTAAAATTAAATGTCCACAGCAATGATACTTTCCCATTTTTCTCTGGCGAAAGCGCCATCCCCGTTGAGCGTCGCTGTCCCCCTAAAATCACAGACCGTTCTGAGCGAAATGGTGATTAATTTGATAACGTCTAATCGGTGGAACTAACTCTTATTCTAATTAAGGGAACATTTTAAGCTTAGCTGTCTTTAGATACATTTTGACTGCCAAATTACTCAATCTACGGAGCTGAGTTTAGAAAAAAAATAGAAGAACGGGCTAATTATGTCCATTAATTAGTCCCTGACAGCGGAGAGGATGAGGAGATTAGTTGCTGTCGGTTTGTTTATTTTAGCAATCCCATCTGCAGGACCGAAGAACGAGCTGTTCCTGTTCTATGGAAAAGGCAGACCCGGCATCATCCGAGGACTGGACATGAATATTAAGTCCAGCGACGAGCACATGGTGCAGATCGAGGACCTGGTCAGCCCGCGCGCGCTGGACTTCCACGCCGAAACCAGCTACATATACTTCGCCGACACTACCAGCTTTCTGATTGGTCGACAGAAAATCGACGGGAGTGGCCGAGAAACTATACTCAAAGCTGGTGAGTGTTGCACTGAACGCTGTTCTTTTATTAATGCCACTTCAGTAGTTTTACTATTTAATGTGGTGGTGTTATTCACAAATGCATTCTATACATTTCCATTGGAATTACATTTATTTAGCAGACGCTTTTATTCAAAGTGACACAAAAGTGCATATCATGCTCGTTGGACAACTACAAAAACACAGGTTCAATAAGGCCAGGAAATAAATGCGTATGGGTCAACATTGAATACCCATATGTGTTTCTTTAAACAAGACTAGTTGCATTCTCTTTGTTTTTCATGCGTGCAAAAGATAAATCTCTCACAGAAATGCTTTCAGGTCGAAATTGAATGGACGGGGAAGTGGAGGCAGTGATGGATTGCACTGAAGTGAGGGAGTACGCAGTCAGGCTCGGTTAACGTCTCGCGTTTCAGACCTCGATAATGTGGAAGGCCTCTCGGTGGACTGGATCGGGAATAACCTGTACTGGACCAACGACGGATACAGGAAGACCATCAGCGTGGCCCGGCTGGAGAGGCCGGCCCAGACCAGGAAAACACTTCTGGAGGGGGGCATGTCGCACCCCCGAGCCATTGTGGTGGATCCTCTGAACGGGTAGGTCTTCAAAACGTTATGTGTTTTTAGGCGGAAGACCACTCTACGGTTTTTGTGGTCATTCTTCTTCTTCTACTACTTCTTCTTCTTCTCTTCTTCTTCTACTACTACTTCTTCCCATTGTGTCTTCGTGTTTTGTGCCTGTTTTAAACCAGCCTCTGTGCCGGTGTTGGTTAGCTTGTTTGTAATTGTGCTGCTAAAATGTGTCGTGCTGCTTTAATAATCTGCACCTATTTTAGTGCACTCCTCTTCTGTCCCAATACACAGTCACAGGCAGGTATTTCACCTGGTTCTGTAGCGAGTGCAGGTGTGCTTAGAGACTGCTGATTGGCCAGGGAACAAGCTGTCATCACATCTGCAACACATAATAGAGCTGTACGAACCTCATTTCACTCTGTGTGCTAGTCTGTTAGCATACCCTGCTGAATTTTAACGCTACATTTGAAGTGGCAGAAAAAAAGTGCTGGGAATTCTTAATAATCAGGCTTTCAGGCCAGAGATGGGGAGTGTGTTACATTTCTTCCTGATATAACTCTGGAAAACAAAAGTTGTCACGTAAGTTTTCTGCATAACCTCTTCAGACCCAGCAATTCATTCCTGTCCCCTGTAGGGGACATGAGTATCTGGTGTTAATCTCAGCCACCATATATTCTACTATGCAGAAATCTAGACTACAAGAAACATATAAATAAATGAATAAATGAATAAATAAATAAATAAATAAATACTATTTTTGAAAATATTTTCACCGCAACATGTTTTTGTCACCCAGGTGTAAAACAGAGTCATGGTCATGGTTCTAGATCAGTGTGTTGTACTAGTCATGGGTCTAGATCAGTATAAGGGGTTTGTCATAGCTCTAGAGCAGTGCTAAGTGCTTGTCATGGCTCTAGATCAGTTTAAAGTGCTTTTCGTGTCTCTAGATCAGTGTAAAATTCTTTTCATTTCTCTAGATTAGTGTATAGTACTACTCATGGCTCTAGATCAGTGTGTAGTACTTTTCATGGGTTTAGATTAGTGTAAAGTGCTTGTCACGGCTCTAGATTAGTGTAAAGTGCTAGTCGTGCCTCTAGATCAGTGGATGTGTGTAAATTAGGGCAGTCAGATTTATATTACCCCTCCTAGCTGTCCCGCATGCTCTCCTGCAGTAGAAACTCACTGTACAGCAGAAAGGTTTGTGCATTCCAGGCATTTCTGCTCATCAGTAGGTAACACTGTAAATCAGAAATGCACAGCCCTCGCCTCTAACCAAGGGGTTCATCTTGTGTTCTGGGCAAATGATCTCTAAAAGAATGGTATTAATGCAGGTTGCCAGGCTGAAAGCAGACCTGTTTTTCATCACTTTTTCCATCACAGTGGAGTCTGTTCTGTTCCCAAGGACATTCTTACTGAATGAGAATGCTGTGGTCAGTATAAAATAAGTTGTTAGGCTACATTAAGATACATAGAGATGTCTAGACTGTTATGTCTAGACTGTTATGTTGCAATATGGTATATAATTTCTGCTTACTTCAGGTTATTTTTTTACAAATTATATTACTGTCAGTCAATTTATCTTTAGTAAATACAGGTTAACAAACTTCATGGTGGCATGGTATAAAACCAAATATGGGTTTTCTGTTTTGTTAATGTCCATGAACAATTTATGTCAAATCTTTAGGTGGAATTTTACCTTCACTGTCTTTTGAACTCATCATGCCCCCCAGGACATAAGGCACATAACCAGAGGAGCCTAAGAGCACCATATACTTTTAATGGCAGTGCAGTAATTTAGCTAATTTTGCGATACATATTTACATTTAATTGAATCTCAATTCGTATTTATTTTGAAATACAATAATCTTAATTAAGTTTTTTGGTCCATCCAAAGTTGTGGCTGCACTTTGTGACATGCCACATATAATCCAACATGACTGCTTAACATTTCACTTTCACCAAAAGTGACACATTCATTGTTCATAGTGCATGTGCATAAAATATACTATATAATAATCTGGATGTTTTTTGCATGTGGTTCCTGTCCACAAACAATATGCCTAATGTATTGCTTCTGTTTACATTAAATATTCTCTGATTCCTCCCTAATTTAGCTCATGTTTTCAGTGTGGTCCCAGGATTTACTCTTGACTTATAGTAGCTCACAATAACCTGTCAATCAAATTGTTTCTTTTATATACCCTTATGGACAATTAAATATGTACACTAACTTTACACGTTCAGTTAGGGTTAGGGTTAGGGTTAGGGAATTTTTTGTCATGTTTTATCGAAAACGATATGATTCTATTTCAGCAATGGAAACCTTTGTAGCCATCTTTTAAGTGCGAACCAATATCTTTTCAATTAGCAATGGAAACCTTAAAATAGTGCCCTTGCTGGCTGTGTACATACTTGAAAAGTGTGTAAAATATTCATTACAGATGAGGAAAATTAAGTTAAAAATTAACATCTTAAATCTTTCACTGCACTGTAAAGATATACTTTACAGATACACATTTAATCATTATTTTCCTTTGAAGACACAAATTACTAAATAAATAGTATTACAGCATTCAGAGAGCCTCTGGCCACAAATGAATCCTTCTGTGCATTTGGCCCTGATGTTCCACATTTTACAGCAAGTTTTATTGAAATTAATAACAAGTTGAAGTACATATGGAAAAATGGTGCTGGTTCACTTGACCTTAATGGCTCTACTGTGGATATTCAGTTTGTGTATGAATAACAGCACAGGAAGATAACAAAAAAGGAAAGCACTTGCCTGTCCAGGCCAATGATGTCACTGCATTTATTAAAACAAATATAGAGGCATATGCAATGGGTCGCACCAGAAAGTCATGAAATATAATACAAACATGCACCGTTAAATATGTCATTCAAACACAATCTACACTAAATTATGGAGGAGAGCTCTTATCTATTATATGTGTAATTAAACATAGATATACAAATCATAAGTTCCAATGGACAGTGCAGATGTGTCAGAAAACCAAGAAATCTGAAGTTCTCTCCAGAAGATCTATTTATTTTAAGATAAGAGATACAGTAGATTACAGTAGATTCCAAAAAATGTCCATAATTTTGCATAATATTAATAAATGCATGTTTTAGTAATTTAATTTAAATAAACATCATCATGCTTAACAGACCCGCGATTGCTGTAAAATGAAGGAGTCACAGCAAGACCCAGGGTCGTTAGCACACACATCACTAATGAAGTGACCTGCATCACAAGTGACCTGTCCTTTGATAGAATGGGATGATTTGCAGTTTCTGAATGCCATTTCATACCTGTACATTGATAGAAGGGATTGATTTGTGGTTTCTGAATGCTCTTCCGTTGTCCTTTGTAGCAGTGATAGGAATATGTGTGCAGTCGATGGCTCTTGGTACTATAGGAAAACCTGCCATCCTGAAAAAATCCCTTTGAGTTTTGAAGATAGCTTCTGGGAATCTTGGAAACAAAATGGAATGCACTGACGGGCTCTCACTACACTGAAACGAGCCGGTCGCAAGAAATTGAGCCCTTGTCACTGACCAGTTATAGAAATGTGTCTCTCTTTAATCTGGCTGTCCTTTTATGAACACACCCCTGAATATAAAAAGACTGGTGTGAATACATCTAATAATTCATAGTTTACTGTGTCAAAGTGCATCTACTGCATTGATATTATCAGTGAAGTTTGTCCACTAAAAGAGGACACTACCAAGTTGTGTAGAACCGCCATTTTGCTTGGACACAATTGATTTGATTTGACAGATTTGCTGAACTAAAGGGAACAGTAACTCCAGAGGCTTGCAAAAGTCTGGGCACAGCCAGTCAAATTGCATATCTTGTTGACATTTTACTGTAGAGGACATGTTGGATATCTAGTTTTCATATTTTCACCTTTGAGAAACAGACAATATAATTTGATCTGAAAAACGTGCTCACAGTCCAGGCAGTGTCACTTGTGATTTAGTAGCTTGGTCTGTTTTGACCATGGAAATGCTCTCTCTCTATCCCTGCTGTCCCCTCCACAAACATCAAAGGAACCTTCCTTCGGGCTATTATAGCCACACAGCGGGTCTTGCAAATCTCTACAAAACCCGAGGTGTCCTTGAGTTTTCTCTCCTTTGGATGTTTTATTACTTTATTACCTTCTGGAGAGAGCACAGAACACCTGAACTCCTGGCGGCCAGAGATCAGCTTGACCAGAGAATGCCTTTCAAAGATCGTGTTCCTTTAGATTTAAGTTTGAATGTAATCTGTGAAATTTAATATAAATCAATAGATGATGGTCGTTGAGGTCTGGCAGTTCAAATCTACATTTTTGTAAGCAGTTCCAGTTTCAAGCGGAAACTGACGTGGTACGAATATTCTTGTGTTAGAAGCTGAAGTAAACTTGTTTTTTAGAAGTATTCAATAGCTGTGCTTGATTATCTCCTAATATATTCCCTCTATGAAGAGGCTAAAACCACCAATAATTATATTTTGATAATATTATTTTGATAATACTATCATAGTGTTTAGCCCTGGGTTCAGTGACATATTTAATATGCAAATTTGTCTGCTTTCAGACAGTCCCTGTCTGACTCCACTCCCACACCTCCGGCCTTCCACACGTCATTCAGTCAGCACAGCCATGCTCTCCCCTCTCTCGACCATTCCCCCTACGTTTTTAACAACATAAAATGGGGACCTTTCTTTATTTTAGTACACGATTTTTGGATGCTTAACATCAATCAGTTAACATTTGTCACGGTGGGCATTAGGGCTTGTCTGCTGTTGATATCTGAGGAATCAGAACCTTGCGTCTGGGCCTGGTGTTTCTCTGTGTTTGGTGTGCACGGGGTCTGATGTTGCTGTCCCATCTGGCATGTTTACATTCTTCACCCCAGGCTGTTCGGAATATTCAACTGTCTTTTGGTTTTTGAACTGTGATCGTAGTGGTCTTCGGACTACTGGAGAAACAGGCTGTGGTTTACCATTTTCTTTCATTCATTCTCTTTGCAACTAACCTTTTCACTCAGATTCAGGGCAGTCAGGTTAAACACTAAACATATTACTTGTCGTGTGCAAGTTACTTGCATTTTATTGGATACATGTCACGCTATTGCTAAATTATTTTTCAAGAAATCTACAGAGAGTAGGCCATTTATTTTCAAAAACATGTAAGTACCATTTAGCAAAGTTTTCAATCATGTGCTTATTTTTTTATGTTCAGCCACTTTCATGACTTTATTGCCAAAGTATATGCCTCGTCTACAAAGTAAGATATGCAAGAAACATCTTCTTCTGTTCTAACCACTTTTTCTAGTTCAAAAAACAACATCCGTTGAATTAGGGCGTTCGCATATTACCATGGAACGATATTATAAGATGTTTGTTTTGTCGTACCTACTTTATTTACATATTTCGTGCGTGTTTAAATGTTGCATCAGCCCGGTGTTGTTTCCAAGCTTAAAAGGAGGCCCGTCAGTCATTGTGTTGCATCACGCTCATCCACAGACATCAGACCGCAGGACTGTCCGCCCTGCTGTGCGCTGTTCTCCAGGTAAAGTCGGCGTCCCCCCGCTCTCTTCTTTCTCCCTTTTCATCTCTTCCCTCTGTATTTCTGTATCTGTGCCGGCTCCGTGCCTGTCTGCGTCACCTCGATAGGATGCCGGATTAACTCTTGCGGCCTCTGCTTGGGGTCACGTGACGTGCCCTCTCGTGTTGTTGGGTAGGGAGCGTGTCTGTTTCAGCTGGGGCTGTCGGTCAGTCCCCTTTCCCTCACGCGTGTGGCTTTAGTTATTGTGTCAGCGGGACGCTGAGTCAGGAGAGCGGCGATTAGCTTCTGTCACGTTCCGTCATCTGCGCTGAACATGAATCATGGCTCATTCCAGACGCAGGTAGGCATTGCCCTTTATACGGGAGAACCAGCTTCACGGCCCACAGTGAGGGAGAAGGGGCCCAATCGGCTCAAAATGATGACCGTCCCGCCTCCATTCCTGTAGTGTGTAATGGGTCATAGTTTAAAACAGGCTCATCGCTGGGCATCACTCAGGTCTTATCTTCGTAACATGGAAGGATGAAACCAGTCTGCCTGTTTGTCCGGCTAACTTCCTGGCAGAGGGAATTCTGGGAGAGGAGAGCAGTTCGTAAGCAGAAGTGAGGGGTCTGAGGCAGTGTTGGGGTTCATTAACTGTTATGTATTTACAAAATGTGATTGCCCCGTATGGTCACCGTTCCTGCCCCCTTGTGCCAAATGCATGCGTGTACCACTGACATCCTGTCAGTCCGTAAAGCAGCGAAACAGGATGTCCATCTCTGTATCGAAGTGAAATATTAGGAAAGATGTAACAATAACACTTTTCTTAATTAATGGGTAGTTGACTTTATTCTGTTGAACAGAACTGTCTCTTGTTTTAGGATGCTTAAACCTCAAAACACATATATATCTGTATCCCTGGACTGGAGCTAAACAGAGCTGGAGGGCTTTGTTAAATATTATATTATATTATATTATATTATATTATATTATATTATATTATATTATATTATATTATATTATATTATATTATATTATATTATATTATATTATATTATATTATATTATATTATATTATATACATTGTGCTCTATAATGTTTGGGATTAAGACATATTTTTTTCTTGATTTGGCTCTGTAGTCCAATATTTTATTTTTGTAATCAAACAGTTCACTTGTGTTATTAAAGCATATTCTTATACATTTTGGTTTCTGCATAAAGAAATTACAGCACTTTTTATGCGTAGCCAGAAAATAATAATTAGTCTAATAATTAGGGTGAACCAAGTACTTTCTCTTGGGTAATCAATTATGAAAATAATTAAAACAAGTTTAGAATTTTACAGTTGTGTCAGTGACAGAAATGCTGAAGAATAATGTGCCTCTCTTTCATTGCATTACAGGTATTTAGCAGATGCTCTTATACAGAGCGTCTTATGCAACTTTTACACAGCATCAATTTACATAGCATCCATTTGTACAGCTGGATATATACTGAAGCAATACAGGTCAAGTACCTTGCTCAAGGGTGCAACTGCAGTGTCCTACCCAGGAATTGAACCTGCAACCTTTAGGTTACAAGGCCAGCTCCTTACCCATTACGCTACACTGCCGCCATTTCGTCACGGCTGTGCGATAATGGCTGGCCCTGCCTTGCAGCTGGATGTACTGGACGGACTGGGAGGAGGACGAGGTGAACGACAGCATCGGGAGGATCGAGAAGGCCTGGATGGACGGGTCCAACCGCCAGACCTTCGTCACCTCCAACATGCTTTGGCCCAACGGGCTCACCCTGGACCACGGGACCAGCACCATGTACTGGTGCGACGCCTACTACGATCACATCGAGAAGATCTTCCTCAACGGCACCAGCAGAACGGTAACGCACTGAGGCGTGCCTCCGTTAGACAAAAAGGATTCAGTACAGTTGAGATTAATTCCATTGAGCCTGTCTTCCATTATTCTTTGTCATTTGTCCTCAACATACAAATCAGACCAAAATAAGAGAAAGTGTTTCTTTTTCCTTCATAAAAAAGCTTAGGGAGTTGATTGTTGAGCTCACTGATTGTGAAGAACAAAATTGTATTTTTTTTTTTACAATAATTGTACTGAATTTAATCAGCATTCGTCTTAAAATTTGATTACAATTAGAAGTTGTTTTTTTTTTTTCCACAAACACATTTTAGAAGTTAAGCAAGCATTGCTAAAACTAACTCCCAACTGAGTTTGTGAAGAAAAATGGCAATGCTTGTATTTACATGCCAATGTTAAGGACAAATATGACTGAATAGAGGTCATTGTGTTTGACAAGTGAAGGAAAATATGGACTGAATTCCAGCCCCATTATTCCCTAATTAATAAAGAAAAACAGACTTACTGTATATATGAGTCTTAAATGTCACCTTAAACTTATGGATATGTGACACGGTGGTGCAGTGAGTAGCACTGTTGCCTCATGTTTGGATGTTTGCATGTTCTCTCCGTATCACATGGGTTTCCTCCAAGTACTCCTGTTTTCACCCACAGTCAAAAGACATGCAGTAGGCTAATTGGCAAGTCCAAACTGCTTGTTGGTATGAGTGTGTGAGTGAATGGTGTGTGGGACCTGCAATGGAGCAGCGACCTATACTCCTACCCAGATGGACACATAGAGTTTTGTCAGACATTGTGCATACAGAATAGACTAGAATTTAATTGAATTGAATTGAATAGAAAAAAACTTTATTAATAGAAAACTTTATTATCCATTTCTGGAAATTTGTCTTTGGCTTTGCCCTGGCTGCATTAACTACAATATTTACCAAATTGCAGAGTGTTTGTTTGAATACCCTTTCTCAAGCTGCCAGATGTTTGTTTTGCTTGAGTCCTTCTTGTTCTTAATTTATTTGTTTTATCCTTTTTAGGTGGTCTATAACGGCAAGGAACTGAACCACCCCTTCGGCATTTCGCACTACCGTAACAACATCTACTGGACGGATTACATGAATGCCTCCATCTTCCAGCTGGACCTGTCATCGGGCGACGTCACACTGCTGAGGAGGGAGAGGCCGCCTCTCTTTGGGCTGCGGGTCTACGACGCTCAGAGCCAGCAAGGTACAGCGGTGTCACACAACAAAATACGACGCTACGCAACACGGCACGATGATGTAACATGACATAGCATAACGTTTCATAACATAACATAACACAACACAACACAATGTAGCGCAGCATAACATTACACAACACAACACGACATGACATAGGGTAACACTACACAACACAACACAGCACGGTACGGCAGGGCAAGAGACAACAAAACACAACACAATAAAACACAATGACGAGAACAGGCCATTCAGCCCAGCAATGCTCTCCATTTTCCTGACTAAATTGTACCTAGTGCTCTGATTACATACAGACTAGATAGTATCTAACACCAGATCAAGCCTGGTCTTGAAAATACCCAGAGTTTCTGCCTCTACTGCGTGAGCTGAAAGGCTATCCTACACAGTGACAACTCTGCATGAAAAAAGTCTTCCTGTGTGCAGAATGAAAAATTGTGGAATGTACCTTTTTTCTAATTTCCATTTACGTTCCCTCATTCTACTGACAGAACTAACAGTAAGACGCTGTATGCCATGTTTAGGGGTGTTACTTTAGCTTTCTGTGTGTGTGTGCTGTGAGCCCAAACATAACAGAAGGGCAGTCTGAACAGCAGTGTGTGTGCATCCTGTGTGTGATATGAGACTCTCAGAGGACACGTGCAGGTGAAGCACCAGCACTGTGAGCAATAGTGTCAAATAAAACTACACACATGGTGGCAAAAAATGTCTTCCAGCCCTCGCACGGGTCTCCCATTTTATCACTTCAGAAGATGAAACTCTAGTACTTTTCAACAGAAATGAATAGTAAAACACAATACACAGCATTCAGTCCCTTTGCGAACATAAATGAATATTTCAGGTGTAATTTCATCCCAGTTAAAAGCAGTTACAGTAGGGCAGCAGTGCATTATAATGTTTGGGGAGCTAGGCTTGTAACAAAAAGGTTGTTCGTTAGAATACCAGGTAAGGCATTGTGCCCTTGAACAAGGTACTCTCCAAAGTATAAAATTGCTTCATTAAATACCCAGAGGATGAATTTAAAGTATATATTCAACAGTGAAGACCGATTTTTGCATTTCTACTACAATATCTTTGAGTTGCCACTGCAACACAATGATAATGTTGTGCAGGGGCATAGATCAGGAGTGCATTATTTTTAAATCACTGAATATCCCTTTGATCATGGTCAAGTCAAAGTGGGTGGATGATTGATGCCTGGATCAGGCTGTTCCTCAGTCCTGAGCAGATGGGATAGATCAGCCATGGAGAGATCAACAGCGACACTTAAGGAACTGCAACGGCGTCAACAGAGAATAATGCTTATAGGCCAACTACATTTATTTATTTATTTATTTATTTATTTATGTGTTTATTTATGTGTTTATTTTCTTTCATTTGTTTGATAAGCCAGATCAACAGAGAACCCAAACTTAAAAATGGATGTGAGGTCTGAATACTTTTGCAAGTCACTGCATATGTAATGTGCTTGCGGGCCTCATGGCTAGAGATACCAGTTTGTCTCAGACCGTTCTCTCACCTGCAATTCAGTCATCTCTCTACAAGTGGTCAATAAAGCCTTAATATGAGTCAGTTTTCATACTGCCCCTCCCCAGTAATCTACATAATTAGGCACCAACGATGACTGACAGGGGTGTTCCCACACTGTTGCATGCTGCTGTTGGTGCTCAGAACCACAGATGTGAACCAATATTTTTGGTGTCGGACGGTAATGTTTTTTTTTTCTCCCCTTAAGCAATGGTGAATCTGAACGAGTGGTTGTGATGATGTGGCCTCACGGCAACCTCATCACATCACTTTCATTTTTACACTCACCATTTCTCTACTCTTTTAGTCACCTATCAGTCACTTTATCAGTAAGGACAAACACATGGAGTCGTTCATTTACTTATACATTGTTTATTAAGTGCACCATCCATTGTTCAGCTGATTTGTTCTTTCTGTTCGCCATTTTCTGTTTTTTACTGTTTGAAGACGGTTTGAACTGTATGTGCTATGCCGGAGGCGCCGCCATCAAATGCTCTTATTATTTCCTGGATGCGACAATTGCTTATGTCTGAACAATCTTTCAGACAATCTTTTTTTAAAAGCAGGGTTGTGTTGTAGAAGGGACATTTTTAAACATGCCAACACATTACAATGAACTTCACAACAATGGTGAAACGCAATTAATTACCATGCTAACTTGTCAGACCAGAAATATTGTGTGGCACCAAGAGGTGACAAATGATGATGATGTAACCAAACAAGCACGATGATGATATAACACAAAAGCTGCAAGTCACTGGATTTTAAGTCCGTAATTCTGTTACATAACGCAGTGACCACAACTTTTCTGCAAGCTACCATGTGACTGCAGCGGAGCTGATTGGTCATCAGAGTGCCATAGCACCACCAGAAAATCTGCTGGTGAACTTTGAATGCCTCCTCTCCATTCCCATGGGTCATGGGGAAAAAGCCACTGTGTCATTTTTTTTTGCAGATTTCCACTTCCTGTCTGCATTTCCTGGTCCCCCTAGACCACAGGTCACGCTCCAGGTCGCTTGGAGACGATCGCTGAGGGAATGGGCGTGGCCTTTTCATTGAATTCATCATCAGTGTGCCTTTTTATTTTTATTTTTTTCTAATTTACGATTTTGAGTAGCCTACAGCAATTCCCTGGACTCCTAAAATCCATATTTCATCTATGACGACATTCTAAAATTAATTACAGCGTGTGCTCGTTAAAGCTTTATATTCCTGCGAGTAACATATGTTCAATTCATTTTATGAAAACAGCGGGGGCTGTAAAGTAGGAGGTGGGTAAACCAATTCATCGGCTAGAAGCACACTTGCCCTCTAATGAAATGATTCTGGTTCCAAGCCAAATTTCAGGACATACCCTTTCTGTTTTTCTCAGTTTCTCCAGGATAACATTTAAGAACATTGCTGGATCTTTATGACCACAAGCCTAATTTCCTTCCCCAGCTAAATGGAAATATTGATTTATTTGAATAATGTTTTTTTCATTTTATTTTTTATCCTGGCCACTGTGCTCTTGTTGCGATTCCTATGAGCTGCAAATTAGTGTAGAATTTTGCTTTGCTTCATTTGGAGTGTAGAGGTTTTTAGACATCACATCCATTCTTTTAAATGAATTAGAGGGCTGCCTGTCATGGGATTATACTGGAGTAAATCTCCATACAAAAATGCATTTCATCCTTCCTGTGGGAAAGTATATGGAAGGGTAGGCAAGCAATACTGAAAAAGCCAGGAGGATTTTGATCTGAATTCGCAGCCTGTCATGATAACTTAAGCTAGCAATTTCTCCAAAGCTCATGTCACAAAAAAAATATTAATTGGATCTCTCTCCTTTGGGTATTGCTGATTGGCTCCCACGAAACAGACGGCTTTATCTCATTGGCTCAGGAAGTGCACATTGAGTTTTCAGGGGGCTGAATTCTTGCATTTGTTCCGTTCTTCCACTGTAAAGATAGTTTTGCCATGTTTCTCTTTCATCTCTCAGTTTGCTTAACATCTGACCACAAGGATAATGATTCATCAGAAAGGATAAAAAGGATAAAAATATATACTTTCAGAAAAGACCGCTGGCACTTTCAAAGCAATGTCCTCCATAATCCGTTTCATGCATGCGTCTATTTGTGAGATGAAATTCATGAATGAGAAGCTTCAATGTCATTCTCACAGGACAGGAAATTGGCTATGGACACTGTTCTGCTTTCTCAATGGTTGTTTGATTTTCTTCTTAAGATCAAATAGTCCTCTGAAGGGAGATATCCTCCTGAGACCTTGCAAAAAAAAAGGGGGAAAATAATATTTTTATTTTTTTTACATAATACAAGCACCTTGGATGACCTGTTGCAAATGTTTCCTAAAAAAAATTCTATTTTATTTTGAAAGTCCCTAGTAGTGTAGGATTCAGCATAGTAGAACATTAGTTCTTGAGATTAAAACCAGATACATGTGTCCCCTACAGGGGACAAATTTTAATTTCTGGTGCTTAGGGGAATGTGACAAATCTTGTACTGTGATGAGGGTCCAACGGAGCGCCTGAATGGGATGTGTTGTTGTGCTTGTCGTCCAGGGGATAACGCGTGCCGGATTAACTACGGGGGCTGCAGCACCCTCTGCTTGGCCGTCCCGTCCGGACGGGTGTGCGCGTGCGCCGATAACCAGCGCCTCAGGAGCAACAACGTCTCCTGCTCAGGTACGCCCTGCTTGGTTCACCTTTCCCAAAACCAGAAACACGGCCCCGATTCGTCCCAGCCGACAGAAATCTGTACCCGGGCAACCGAAATTAAAACACCAGAGAAAAGACAGGACAGCATGTTGTGGGTCATGATGTACAGTATGCGTGTGAACATTATAGCGCATAGTGCGGCTACGGTAAAGTTAGCGGGAAGTCCGCGCAGCTACAAGATGGGACAGGATGTTGTGGGTCATGACGTATGCGTGTGAACATGTATGGAGCATAGTGCAGCTACGGTAAAGTTAGCGGGAAGTCCGCGCAGCTACAAGATGGGACAGGATGTTGTGGGTCATGACGTATGCGTGTGAACATGTATGGAGCATAGTGCAGCTACGGTAAAGTTAGTGGGAAGTCCGCGCAGCTACAAGATGGGACAGGATGTTGTGGATCGTGACATATGCGTGTGAACATGTATGGAGCATAGTGCAGCTACGGTAAGGTTAGCGGGAAGTCCGCGCCGCGCGGCCACGGGTCGTGCCGAGAACGCAAGGGTGACCGCGGCCACGCCTTCCTTTCCGCAGTCAGCGCGACGGAGGCGGAGCCCCAGGGGTGCAAAGGCGGCGAGTTTCGGTGCCGGAACCAGCACTGCATCCAGCTGGCCTGGAGGTGCGACGGCGACGATGACTGCTTGGACGGGAGCGACGAAGACCCTCAGATCTGCCGTACGGATCCGCCTTCGGTGTCAGAATACTGAAACACTCTGTCCACTGCATGCCGTTAGAGTTTATGCTGATTAACCCTTCTGTAGACTTACTATACGGGAAGATTTACTGATGATGCTGGATAGCTTCACCTTTACTGAAAGGACCTGATGACATAATCTCAGCCTTTTATTAAAACCAACCGCACAGTTTTTTTTAGAAAGGGGTTATTTGAAAAAGAAATACCGTCCATTCCGCGCACTATAAGGCACAACTCAAAGTCGACATCCGGTTTCATCCATATTTCTGTAAAATAGGCTGTGTTGTCTTACACTTGGTGTGTGTGTATGGGTAAGAGAGGGCATGGATGATAACCTGGTGTCGCTGAGGACATCAGGGCTGTAGTAGCAGGGAGAAGTATGACCAAAATAACAAAAAATAGCAAACAACCTTCTTGAAAAAGTATGCTTCGACAAAAGCTAGCTGTTATTGTAATTCACATCTTGCCACTTGTTCTGTTAAAAAATAACAACATCAGAAGCAGCTGCCACAGCAAAAACAACAACAACCACAGCAATGTTATCATTTTTAAGTAACCAAAAAAAATGTTTTTTATTTTTAATGGTGATTATCTCTTATAAGTTAAGTCAAGCTTGAAAAGGGAAGAGTGCTTTACAACTATGGTTTAAAAAACAAAAAAAAAAACAGGACGTTCATTCTAGTTATTTGTTATCGTTACATTCTCCAAGGATTAATCCAGTAATGCGCAAGCTATAGCCTGGATCAAAGTGAGAAAGTTGCACAGAACTGAATGCTGGCCTGGTCCGTTGCAGATAACCGCAGTTGCCCGGGTGACCAGTTCAAATGCCAGAACAACCGCTGCATTCCTAAGAGATGGCTGTGTGACGGTACCAACGACTGCGGGAACAACGAGGACGAGTCCAACTCCACCTGTTCAGGTACGCCCTGCTTTGCGGCCTCTACAGGTGTGCCATGTCAAGTGTTCACCCATACGTATCCCACAATCCTTTCCCCACTGTGAAAAAGTTAAAGCCCACTTCTCCGGATGTTTCCATTCAGGGCTAAGGGGTCTAACTCCGGTCTGAGATCTTTCAAGTATTTCAAAATAAGCCTCTTTTTAATAAAAAATAAGAAAGTGTTTCTGTGTCATCACGACTGAAATATCTGGCATCTACATCTGTTTTGGGATTTCACTGGGTGACTCCAGGGCAAAAGAAGAACAGACACGAATATTCCATTTTCAGGAACATATTCCTGCCCAAACCTGCGTGACCTCAAATCAGATCAAATCCAATCTATTTGTTACAGTGCGTTGTACAGAAATATGGCACAATGCGCTTTTCAGTGGATCCTGCCTTAACCCCATGCAAGAGCAAGCCTGGTGTGATGGTGGCAAGGGAATCACTCTGTAGGTGGGACAGATAGGAAGAAACCCTGGAAGGAACCTGACAATCTATGCTCTTAGCAACACCAATACAGATTCAACAACATGTTTCCCGAAGGGTACTGAGGGTTGGGGCTTTGTTAGGGATTCATGCTTGTAAAATGTCTGTTAGGTTTGAGTTTGAGCCCATGCAAACTCCATCCAGTGCCTGCTCGGGCCAGTGTGGTCAAACTCGGTGCTGTCGCATATTCAGTTTAACCTCTGTAGTCTCCAGGTGGAAAAAGCTCTTTCTGTATTGCATTCGGGCGGCAAAGTGGTGCAGTGGGTAGCACTCACAGCAAGAAGGTCATGGGTTCAAATCTCGGCTTGGGGTCTTTCTGTGTGGAGATTGCGTGTTCTCCCCGTGTCTGAGTGAGTTTCCTTTGGGTACTCCGGTTTCCTCCCACAGTCCAAAGACATGCAGGTAGGGTAACTGGAGACTCTGTATTGCCCATAGGTATGAGTGTGTGAGTGAATGGTGTGTGTGCCCTGCGATAGATTGGTGGCCTGTCCAGGGTGTAATCCTGCCTCTCGCCCAATGCACACTGGGATAGGCTCCAGCACCCCCCTGTGACCCTGCTCAGGATAAGCCCTAGTATAGATAATGGATGGTGTATTGCATCCCCGTGTCCTTTATCCACATGTAGGCCATAATGTAAATTGTCAGGCAAATGCATGCAATTAGGCCAAGTTTTAATATATAGAAAATGAAGCTTGTTGCAGTCGAGAGCACATCAGGCAAAAGAGAATCAACAGGAAGCCTAGAGCTTCAGCCTGGCTTCGCAACTTCAAATAATCGTTTCATGTATTTAAGTACTGATATTCATTTTGTTGCTGATAAGGACTGCAATGCTTATTAAATGCTAAGATTAGGACGGTTTAAGTGATTTATGTAATTTATTTATAAGAAAAAGGTATAAAAAGCAGAGCTTTTTTTAACAAAATCATTTTCCATACATATTGCATGCCTTTGGTCACTCATATAAATGAATATAGGAAAGTAGTAATGTTTAGTTCTTTGTCACATATCCTTTGCATACAATGACTGTTTGAAGTCTGTGACCCATAGACATCACTAGCTGCTGGGTATCTTCACTGGTGATGCTCTGCCAGGACCGTATTTCAGACATCTTCAGCTCCTGATTGTTTCAGGGGCCAGTTGCCTAAAGTTTTCTCTTCAGCATAAGGAGCGCGAGTTCTTTGGATTCGGATTGGGTGACGGTTTTTGGCTTTGAAAAGCATAGTTGCTTTAGTTGTATGATTGGGCCCATAGTCATGCTGCATGATGAAGCACTGTCCAATGAGTTTGGAGCCATTTGTTTGAACTTGAGTAGATAAGATGTTTCTGTACAATTCAAATTTAATTTTGCTGCTGCTATCACCAGTTACATTATAAATGAAGGCACCCCACCACCATGTTTCACAAATGGGATGGTATGCTTTGGATATTGGGCATTTCTTTTTGGCCTCCACACTTAGCTCTTGCCATCAAGCTAGTACAAGTGAATCTTGATCTGATCTGTCCACACGACCTTTTTCCAGAACGTTACAGGCATTTTTAGGTACTGTCTAGCAAACTGTAACCTCGCCAGCCAATTTTTAAAGCTAAATAGAGGTTTTTGTTTTGCAGTGTAGCCTCTGTTTGTGTAGTTCTGTTTGTGAAGACCTCTGTGGACAGTAGTCACTGTCACATCCACACCTGTCCCCTGAAGAGTGTTTCTTATCTGTCAGATAGGTGTTTGGTGGATTTTCTTCATCGTGGTGAGAATTATTTGGTCATGAACTATAGAGGTTTTAACAGACAACGGAAGGCAATCAAAAGCCAAGAACCAAGATACTGAAGGCTCTGCACTTAGGAAGCAATTGAACTCACCTGACTAATTAGAAGCACCTGTAATTTTCCCCAAACATTATGGCGCCTTGAATATATATGCATATACATACTGCGTGTGTATATACTGCGTGTATATATGTATATATATATATATATATATATATATATATATATATATATATATATATATATAGTGGTTCCAGGAAGCTGTCCACCAGGGCCCCACAGACAGGTATGTCCACAGCTGCAGTGCATTGTAATCACTAGTTGTGGCCCATTAACTGTTGGTTCATAGGTCTAAAAGGGGGAGCTTTGGGGAGCTATGAGAGGAATGAGCACTGTGTGGGGCGCAAGTTTATGTTTATGGTTTTTTTAATTGATTTTTTCTTTGTAGAGCTTGGTTGCCAGATTGGCCTTTTTGTGTTAAAGTTTCTTATCGTTCTGAGGTTTTCACCAATGAAAGGCAGTGAGCCAAACACTTCTTTTGTTTTTTTCCCACCTGTTCACCACGTGAGCAGTGGCCACCCCCAGACCTGCCTCACTATATATATATGTGTGTGTGTGTGTGAGAGAGAGAGGGACATATATTCTTTTAGGCGTCACAGAGAAATAATTGGTGCCAGCTTTTCTAAATCAAAGGTTGTAGGTTTCAGTCCCAGGTGAGGCACAGCTATTGTATCCCTGAGAAAGGTGCTTGACCTGAATTTCTTCAGTGCGTGTCCAACTGTGTGAGAAAGTAAGAAGGTAAACTGTGTAAATCACTCTGGAAAAGAGCATCTGCTCAGTGCCTGGGATATACATTCCAACTCTTCTGGAAGCTGAACAGATGCCAAAGGGAAGCCAATCGGGTTGCTCCATAAGTTATGATGAAATCAGTGAGCCCAGCTGTGCTGTCATGCAGCGGCAGTAAAAGCAGATGTTAGTTGTCAGATGGAAAAAAGTGAACTGGAGACGTATGAAGGTAGCAGTCTCCGTGATTCTTGCTAGGTAAATAATGGGTTTCTGTAATTATTTCACAAATGTGTGATTCCAGTGACGTGTTTGGGTTTAATCTCAGGGGGTTCTGTTTCAGCTGAGGCCTGCCAGCCCAGCCAGTTCCCCTGGGGGTCTAATCTGTGGTTCTGTTTCAGCTCAGACCTGCCAGCCCGGCCAGTTCTCCTGCCAGAACGGCCGCTGCATCCCCGAAGCCTGGCGCTGTGACCGGGAGGATGACTGCAGAGACCAATCAGATGAAACCTCTTTTTGTTGTGAGTCACTGAACTTCCTCTTTCCTCTTAACTGCACTATTGTTCCTAATCACCCTGAAATGTACATAATGTACACACATATACCTACAGACATGCATGCACACACACACGCACACACATACTTTCACACTTCCTTCATAAACACACAGACACACTTTCACACCTCTCTCACATGAATGTGTACACACACACACACGCACACTCATACACACACACACTTTCACACCCTCTTTGAGGACACACAAACGCACACACACTCCCAGACCCACAGACGTGCTTGCAGGATGATGAAAGTGAATCATCTGATCAAAAAGCTGCTTCACCATGAAAGGTGGACTGCATGGGTTTTGATAAGTAGGAACAGGAAGATTATAGTACAGAATTAGCTGCAGTCACAGATAGGCCACTGAACCGTTTCAGACGGCCTCCAGTCTTTGATACTGAAAATGTGCTGTATAGCTCCGCAGAGGAAACGTCATTGGCTTCGCTCTTCGGGAATGAAGCAGGCAAGCACACTTGGTCACGCATCGTGGCATCGACACTGAGTGGACTTCAAATGCGTGCTCACTTCTGTTCGGTGTTAAGCATGACCGACCCTGGGCGGATCTTTACGTGCGCTATATTTAGCCCCTGGCTGCCAGAAGAGCACCCTTACGCCTCTCGGGAGATCGTTATGTCCTTTCGGGAAAGCTCCACTGCACACCGCTGCTTCTGAAAGAGTGCAATATGAGGCTGTTCACTTTTCTGGGGGACTTTGAACACATAAAGATGAAACAGAGCCACTAGTTTGGAGACTAGCTGCATACTCTGTAACAGATAATGGATTAACATACGGCGTGCCAAGTCGGAAGAAATAGGCTTTAGCCCACCCCGAGTTCCTACTCTCGTAAAAGGGCAATAACTCTGTGTGCTTTCATTACATCTGTCCCGCTGCCTTCATTGAGCAATTTGCATCCTTTATAATTGATTGATTTCAGACTAAGATGAAAACTGAATGTGAGGCATCATTAATATAATATAATAATATAATATTCTGAAATCAGTGTAAGCTGTAACATTTTCATCACATAGTTCAATGAATTAATTCCGTAAATACCTTAACTGCACTGTAGCTGTGAATACTCCCATTGGATTCTGAGTCAAAGCTGAGTAGAAATGTTAGGTGGCACGCACGTTGCTTCCTATCCATTTAAGCCTGATTAGTATTCGTCGGTGCTCCGGCATGGCTTGGGTTCATTCCAGTCGCTTATTTTATCCGTCTTCGTCTCCTTTGTCCTCGCGCGACCCAGAAACAAGGAGGGTCCCAGAGGGGACTTCAGCGAGGAAACACGAGCGTAGCCTTTGAGGAAGCTTTTCTTTTTTTCCTGAACACGTGACGTATAAACGATCCACCCATGGATCCACATCTGCACATCTGGCATGTCTTTAATGGGCTTCAGACAGACTGATGCATTCCTGCTGCCTCCATTCCTCCATCCTCGTGTCCTTTCCTCGCTCCTTAGCTCCACCCAACGTTCCTCCATCCTCGTGTCCTTTCCTCGCTCCTTAGCTCCACCCAACGTTCCTCCATCCTTGTGTCTCATCCTTGTACCTCTCCCTCGCGTCCTCTGTTGGGCGGAGCTAAGGAGCGAGGAAAGGACACAAGGATGACATGCAAGGAGTGAAAATAAGCAATCGAAGGAACCCCTTGTGTGGGTGATGGGATGGATGAATGGTGATTGTTCAGTGTTAGCTCAGCACGTCATGCTGACCTTGACTTTTGGTGGCTATGTGTATCTCTGTGATCACAGAGCAGGTTCATAAAACAGAGAGTTCATAAAACTGGGGTGAGAGTGGACCAAAAACACTGGTGCTCGGGGGCCAAGAAAAAAAAAGAACATAAACTTGAGTGGGGCAGTATTTGTGACAGTTAATAAAGCATATACAACTCCATGCCTAGCTGGCAATTGAATATTTATTTATTTTGCATTTTACAATTTTCTCAATGGCTAAGGTACATTTTCCCAAAATTGTAAACACAAAACCAAAAACACACTTATCTGTACCAAGCTCAAACCAATGACAAAATCAAACGCACTGTGCTCAAAATCATGTTATCTTCCATCTATATTAAAATTTTCCTTCAGAAGGCACAAAGAAGCCATCATGTGCACAGACACGACTGAATACCCTTTACGCACTGGTGAGATCTATTCAAAACACTACTATAGAAACCTGCTACTGCAAAAAATCAAGGACCATGTGCTTTTTCAGAACAACCTTATATATTTTCAAATTTTTATCATCCTGCTACTTGTAAGATTCATACATTACATAAGTGTGTAGGTAAAAGAACACAATATCAAATATCAAGTACAGTACAGTAAACTAGTTGGGTGAAATGTAGTGGGTAAATGTAAAAAAAAAAAAAGTCAAAAGAAGAGTACAGTAAAAATCCCAAATATTAAAGTAAAATGAGGAATAAAAAACAGTGCATAAAGAAAGAAAAAGTCACAGTTCTTCTGTCTCTTGGCTGGGGCAGGTCAGAGGATTACAGGCACGTCACAGGCAGTGTTAGCCCTGGCCAGGCAGCGGGGGAAGTACCCCATGGTAGGCCCTGGCCAGGCAGCGGGGGAAGTACCCCATGGTAGGCCTCACCCAAACCTGGCAAGACCGTCAGGTAACGTCCCCATGACCCTCATCTATTGGCTGGTGAAGATTTTCCCGCTCACAAGAATACCTTCCCACCATACCTTCCACCGCCATGCTGAGGAACTGCTCAATGGGCTTTGGAAATTTGGGGATTTGGTGGAAGAAACATACTGGGGAATCTAGGCTCATCAGTGAACTGGTTGCGATCCATGGCAGTGCAGTGGAAACTGACGTTGTCCTGAATAACAATGTAGCGTGACTGCAATGGCTTCTGGGGCTCCCTGTGCTCCTGTTGATATATTATCCCATCGAAGACCTTCGAGGAAAGCCAGCAGATGTTCTGTGTTGTATGGGCCCAGGGTGGCATGGTGGTGGAGGACCCCAGGGTGGCACACAGTTTGGCATCCATGCTGGTCAGAGACATCCACAATGGCCCGGTGGCCAATAATGTTTTGCCCTCTTCTCCTCCGTTTGGTGAGGTTAAATCCTGCCTCATTGAAGGAGATCCATTCGAGGGGTGTCTCTGGCATCAAGCTCAAATATTCTCTGCAGAAAAATATGTGATTCCATATATTACAGTTGAAACCGTAAATCACTAAAACACATTAGGAAAAGTAGGCCACAATATACCGCTGAATATATTACCCAAAAATACTAGATGAAGAATTACTTGCACATAATCCAAGCGCTGGTCTTTGACTTGTTCCGAAATCCTCTCAAAAGGCCTATTTTAGTCATACTCTGTTGCGTCGAAGGATGTGATCAATGGTTGAAATGCTGATTTGTTCAATTCCTGGAAATATACCCTCCTCTTCAATAACATTGCTGGCAAGTTGACACCAGTTCCTTGTTCCTCTGCCTCCATAAATTCACCATCTCTCAGTTCTGCAAAAATAGACGTATTGGTGGGCAAACGTCATCCATTTTTAGAAAATATGCATGCCACTCCCAAGTTCATGTGATACAGTACAGTAATATAATGATTTTCATCACTCAGCTTGACACAGTATCACAGGAGAGCAAACAGATGAGAGAGCAGCGTACAGATAGTAGTAAATTACCCGCTTTCTTCTCCAAAGGTCCGGATTATAGATCAACTCTAATCTGGCTCAACTCTTTGTCCGTCTTCCCTCGTTGTCATTCTGTGGACAAGGACATGGTCGACTGGAGTGGCACAGATCCCATCAGATACAAATGTTCTCTTTGCCCTTTTTCTTTCTCTTCCTCTCAGTTGTACCCTTCCTCTTACTCCAGCCCCTTCTGCATTGTTTGGATCTGTTGTTCCAAAGCACATGAGCTCACCTGTGGCCCTCTTGTGCATCCTGAGCTTCTGATTGGTGTCTTAACAGTTTAAGGCCGATGTAACCTTCGAGGGTGGTGAGTGACTCTGGGGGGGGGGGGGGGGGGGGGGGGGGTGTCTGGGGCTGGGTGTTCCCCTGTGAGAGAATTTTTCCAAAAAAATCACTCTGAAATTGATAATTCTGATAACTTCACAGAGCAGAAAATTACTTTATTCAGCAATTACATGGCTGTCATGGTGTAAATGACTCTTTCATCACGCAGGATGCAGTTACAGGTGAGTTTATTTCCACCACCAGAACAGGCTTGAACACGGGAAAAAAATATGTACAAAAAACAATAAATCAAGGGAAAACAGTGTTCAACACACTATAGGAAAAGAAGGAGAAAGCAAAAGCTATGTATGTGAAGGCACGCAAAGAAAAACAGAGTAATGCTACCTGAAGAAAGCAGTGAACTGAGGGAATGTAAAGTGAGAGCAATCAGTCCTGGAGATGGCAAACAGGTGCAGGTGATAATGAGGAACAGGTGGTGATGGTCTGCAGCAGAGGAGGGTGGAGCCAGCCTTAAAATAACGTGTAAGCCACTATATATATATATATATATATATATATATATATATATATATATGTGTGTGTGTGTGTGTGTGTACAGTGAGCTCCATAGTGGCATATTTAAGACTTTTTTTTATTTATTTGGCTCTGCACTCCACAATTTTAGATAGCAAAAACAAACATTTTAAAAAATAAAATGTTAAAAAAAATGTTTAAAAAGTATCAGCTTTTATTAAAGGGTATTTTTTATACATTTTGGTTTCAACTTGTAGGAATTACAGCACTTTTACACATAGTCCCCCCATTTCCGAGTGAGCATGCCCTGAAGAGAAAACGTAAGCCAACCAACCACTGAAACAAGCTGGAACTGAAGATGGCTGCAGTACATGCCTGACAGAGCACCACTAGACAAAATATTCTGTACCTGTTGATGTCTATGGGTCACAGACTTCAAGCACTCATTGCATGCAAAGAATATCCACCCAACACGAATCGCGATTCTTGTGTGTGACGATTTTTAAATCGCCACGCTGCCTCCCAAATCCACCTCTGTATCAGCTGATATTTTGTCTGTATTTTAAGGTATTTTTTAAATTTTTAATTATTATTTTATTCGAGGCAGAAAAAACATTGCCGCTTATAATCCTACAGATGGCGCGATGCAATCTATTCAAACAAATACGTTCATGATTTCCTTCCGGCTAGAAGTGCAGCTTCACGCGTAGTAGCTAGGTAGGAACACAAAGGCTATATTCAGAAACAGCAAACATAGACAAATGACAATAGCCCGAAGATATGTCAATGCAGCAGTGAAAACGCTGCTCACTGAATAAGGGAATAAACGAGAAAAAAAATGATACCATGTCAATATTCTACAGTCAATATCTGGGACTAAATATTGAATAAATATACAACCTTACCGTTGGTTTTAGGAGTAGAGGTGTCCCTTTTGAGACTGAGTGGTCATATATTGTCTTGGACAATCCGTTTGTGAAATATACGTGCATTTGTCATGCCTGGGTACCTTCCAAAATAACTGTCCGTAATACCACACTTGTTGATTATGGCGTTGTCGCCCTTTTTAGTACGGTCTGGCTTGATTGACAATTCATTTATCCAGTAGGTGAGAGCATAAGCTTTCTAACGATGTATAACATATCTAATTGGAATAGCATTTTTTAGGTCAGCGTAACCAAAATTTTTCTTATCATCGCACATTTACGCTATGTGGTAGCACTAAAAGACACTACACCTAACGAAACGTGGTCAACGATTTTTCGTAATTTCTTGGAAAATACTATTCTTATTGAGGACTTCTGGACATAGCTAAGCCATATGTTTGCTGATAGACCTAGCTGGCATCATTTTCTGGTGTAAGATAGAACTGTATCATTGATTTACTGTCTCTGTCTCTACTGAAAACAGATAAGTTTTTATTGTTGCTATGTAAGTATTACTGCTCATAATATTTCGGTTATATACATTTTTGAAATTGATTATCTTTAAATAGGTTAGTGGTATTTTATAATGAATATATTTCACACTGTAATGTAAGCTTTCGTTGGTAGTCTATTAGTTTTTGTGATGCATGCAACAGCGATGGCTGGAACTGTTATGACCCCCGCTCAAAGGGCAATAACATAAAGGAGCCAAAGACAAAATAAGAACGGTTACAGATCACTCTATTAAAGTATAAAAATGAAAAGAGTAAAGAGAAATGGGAAATGTCCTCCTGATAGAGAGTGAGAGCCAGAATGGTGGAGGTCAGGCTCTTTTATAGAACTCAGTCTTTAGTTACACATTCTATCACTGGACCTGAAACAAGAAACAAATGATACCCAGAACAGCTTTGGACCTCTTGACTGTTTTCTGTTCACATTTGTCATGCACTCCAATGGTTGCAACTTCAACTTGGCCTTTAGAATGGATGGTTTACGATGCGTTTAGTCATCTCAAGGTACATTCTGTGACTTGAACGAATGCTTGAAGATTTGTGTCTGTTTTCCTTCAAGCACTTGGCTTATCTCCAGAAAACTGGAGATAATCAAATCATTTTGTGCTGTCTGTATTACGTACCCATGCACCCTGATCTTCATTCAGCATCAGCTTCAAATTTTTATTTTTCTCTCTTTTTTCCCCTTGTGGTGTAGGATTTTGAATAAATGTGCACCACAAGGAAGAATCCGTCTCAGAATAGTCAACATAGTTTTGTTCTCCGAGCTCTGTTTACTGCATGCTTCCATCGCTCCGATTGCTTGTGTGGAAGTCTGACAGCTACAGGGATGTATGCAATCAGAGAGTGATGAGGGCTGCTTGTGTTTTTCTCAGAAATGTGTGTATGAAGCCACAGTGCTGCACTGGCTACGCGAAGCACACTGACTCAGTGTCAATGAAAGCAGACGGAGAAAGCAAGCTCCCGTCCCACTCTTTCCATAATGGAGAAGAGCACAAGTGGACCACGATAGCTCTCTTCCTTGTGTCCACTTCGTCCCTGTGAACGCAAGCCCGAATATAGCATCTCGACGTTTTGGTGAAAATGCAGCTACATTCGGTTGAATAGGGAAAGTTTTCTAGCCGACTGGCACATGGCCAGGCTAAATTGGAGCTAACCTGAGATAACCTCGTCCGTTTATGTCAAAACATCTCTCAACCTTTCTACACCCCTCTAGACGTCTAGATTATGTCTGGATTCGGGCTTGTGCTCACTGGGTTGGAATAACCAGCCTTTGCACTCTCAGCTACATAATGTAACGGCACAATATTCAGCGGGTCCTTTTCCACTGCTGATAAGCAGCCTCAGTGCCCTAACCACAGACAGCTACATGTAAGCTCTGATTAAAGTTTACACTTGAATTCCCTAAATCATAATCAAGTAGCTCTGGAAAAAGAGTATTTAAAATTTAAACACGCTTTTATTCAGCTTGATATTTCTCAAACAGTATTCAGGAACTGTACTGTAGCAATTACTTTTTCAGTGCTGATGTGCCTGCACGCATGCACACAAACAGACACACACAGACACATGCGTGTACACACATGCACACACACACAGAAACACAAACACACATGCCCACACGCACACACTCACATGCGCATAAGCACACCCACACACAAACACGCAGACACATGCATGCACACACACAAACACACACACACAGTATTAGCTGTCAGTGAGGGTATACCAAATAGTGATATGAAATGGTAATTCATGACTATAAAAGCAATCAGAAAAACTTGGACAAAAAGCAATTTTCAGTGCATATGCTTTGAATATTTTCAATATTTTTCAAGTTTGGTAATTGGCTCAAACTGGACACATCTGGATTTGTTTATTGCAGTATTTACACATCAACCTGGAGTTAAATAATAAAGAGAAGAATGGCTGGGAGAGGGATGCAGTGATGAATTGCACTTAGCATTATGATAATTAGACCCGAGTTGAACACGGTCCAGCCTTTCTTGGCTCCCTGTGAACTGCCATCAAAAAGTGTTGAATCACTTGTTTTCCTGCCATCTTGTATTAATTAATGAACACATTTTAAAATGGACGGCTGTCCTCCCTGTTACTCCCTGAATCCTGTGTACAAGTATCCCTGTTAAGTGGGCAGTAGAGCACAAATCCTTCCTTTGGGAGAGTGCTTATATGCTTTGCTTTGATGCCCGCTCTTATGCTGATTGAACTGCGCGTGTACAGTCAACGATCAGGAGTGTTTATGAGTGTTTACCTCCTGTTTTACAGATCAGACATGCCGTTCATTTAAAAGCATAATTGATCTTATTTTGCACAGCGTCGGTGAACAGTAGGAAGAAGATCTACAGCCTTCTTAACAAACTCAGCAAATGTGAGCTGACTAGGAGGATGAAGACGGTGTGAATGCTAATGTGCCTTCATCGTTCTTCAGATTTCCTGCAGCGCCTGTGCTTACATAAATAATGATCATCATATTTTTGTAATTATAATTATTTTCAGGCTGTGTTTAGACCTGTGTGGTTATGCTGCATTTAGGCTTGTCAGAATAGATGCGTGCGTTCGTTCTGTAGTGTTTTCATGTCTATCAGGGCGAATGAAAAGCTGCTACTGCACTGAGAATTACTGGAGTCTACGTGCCATTTGGAAATGCTCTTTAAATCGCATCTTAAATTGCAGTTGTGAACGTGATATCTCATGTATCTTAATAGCTAGAAGCCTTGCTTCATAACTGAGTGGGAAAGAATTCAGGGCTTAAAGAACTTGCATGTGAAATGGTGAGAGGGCTGGTGATGTTAACTTTTCGAGCTCTGGGGTGATTTTGACATTTTTCACCATTGTCAAGTTTTTAGAGATTAAACGGGCTTATGAGATAACCCATCATGCAGCTCCTCATTTTCTTCGCAAGACTTGTCCCTGTCAAGCTTAGGCTTGGATATGATATGGACTAGTTGGTAGACCCTATTATTTAGGGAAAAAAATGTGTTCCCTTGAGTATATCTCCAAAACCAAAAGTGTCAGTTCAGGTATATCGTCTTACATTACAGGAATAAGTTGTATGGAGCAACGATAGTATAGAGACATGTGAATTGGACATACCATTGATTTTTAATTCATAGAAATATCAGCAGAGCGCCTGGTGGAAATATGCTCAGAGAACTGACATAGCTGAAGTAAAACAGTTTCCTTTTCTTTTGATGACACTGCAACCAACAATAATTATGTTTAACAATAATAAATTATAAACTATAAATACATTGACTTTATATGTGTTAAAAAGATAAAATAAAAACTTTATAAATACGTATTCATATAACTACTAGTTATTATTATTTTTTCATAAACTGAATGATTAGACTAAAATTTTTTGAAGCTAAGCAGCCTACAAAAGTGACACGAATTTCAATGTTTGAAAATTGTAGGTTTTGTAAAGTTTTGACCCACTGAAAATCTGATATAGTGAATTAAAGCTGAAATAAATATGTCGCTAATTGGTTGTTTTAAAATTACCTCTAAAGTAGATGCCCTAATTGACTTGCCAAAAGAAATGTATAGTAACGTGAAATGTGCGGAGTTGTGAAAATCTTTAGCCTAGGTGTATGTAAACTTTTGGCCTCAACTGTAAATAATGTAATTAGTAAATGTTCATAGTTTATTGCACAAACAGTAAAAACAACATGTAACCTATTCAAATAGCAGTATTCACGGATGATTCACATTGTCCTCCATTGGGTCCATTACAAGGAAATAAACATCCTCCTTCCCAGAAAGTACACTTTCACCTCCTGAACCATCATCTTCATCATTAGAGTGAAGTATGGTTGGAAGTGCCTCTCCTAATCATAACGCTTTTTAGAGGCTTGTTTCTAAAGTATTACAGCCCAGTGCAATGGTGCTCTGTATGTCTTTTCAACAGATACTACTGCTGGTGATGAAACAGCCAAAATTTCTGAAATGTAGGCATGGATTTCCTGGTTATTGTCGGTCAGTTCAACATATTTGAATTTACCAACAATTTGACAGCTCCGTTGCATAACAAAGAAGAAATCGATCCTACATTCAGAAATAAGAGAGAGATTCGACAGAAATGAAAGGGAGTGCTTTATGACAGTTTTGGCTGTTTAGGCATGTCACCCTTTTCCTTGTGTTTCCAGCATTCCCCACCTGTGAACCACTCACCCAGTTCAGCTGCTCCAATGGGAAATGCATCAGCATGAAGTGGCACTGTGACACAGGTGAGTCTCCTCCCCTTTACACTGTCACTCAGGTAAGTCTCCTCCCCTTTACACTGTGACACAGGTGAGTCTCCTCCCCTTTACACTGTCACTCAGGTAAGTCTCCTCCCCTTTACACTGTGACACAGGTGAAGCTCCTCCCCTTTACACTGTCGCTCAGGTGAGTCTCCTCCCCTTTACACTGTGACACAGGTGAAGCTCCTCCCCTTTACCCTGTCATTCAGGTGAATCTCCTCCCCTTTACACTGTCACTCAGGTGAGTCTCATGATCATCCCCTTTACTCTGTCACTCAGGTGAGTCTCATGATCATCCCCTTTACACTGTCACTCAGGTGAGTCTCCTCCCTTTTACACTGTCATTCAGGTGAGTCTCCTCCTCTTTACATGGTGACTCAGATGATTCTCCTCCCCTTTACACTGTCACTCAGGTGAGTCTCCTCCCCTTTACATGGTGACTCAGATGAGTCTCCTTCCCTTTAGGCTGTCACTCAGGTGAGTCTCCTCCCCTTTACACTGTGACACAGGTGAAGCTCCTCCCCTTTACCCTGTCATTCAGGTGAATCTCCTCCCCTTTACTCTGTCACTCAGGTGAGTCTCATGATCATCCCCTTTACACTGTCACTCAGGTGAGTCTCCTCCCTTTTACACTGTCATTCAGGTGAGTCTCCTCCTCTTTACATGGTGACTCAGATGATTCTCCTCCCCTTTACACTGTCACTCAGGTGAGTCTCCTCCCCTTTACATGGTGACTCAGATGAGTCTCCTCCCCTTTAGGCTGTCACTCAGGTGAGTCTCCTCCCCTTTACACTGTGACACAGGTGAAGCTCCTCCCCTTTACCCTGTCATTCAGGTGAATCTCCTCCCCTTTACACTGTCACTCAGGTGAGTCTCATGATCATCCCCTTTACACTGTCACTCAGGTGAGTCTCCTCCCTTTTACACTGTCATTCAGGTGAGTCTCCTCCTCTTTACATGGTGACTCAGATGATTCTCCTCCCCTTTACACTCTCACTCAGGTGAGTCTCCTCCCCTTTACATGGTGACTCAGATGAGTCTCCTCCCCTTTAGGCTGTCACTCAGGTGAGTCTCCTCCCCTTTACATGGTGACTCAGGTGAGTCTCCTCCCGTATACATGGTGACTCAGGTGAGTCTCCTCCCCTTTATCTTGTGACACAGGTGACTGTCCTCTTCTATGCACTGTAACTCAGGTGAGTGTACTTCTGCACAAACTGGTTCCACTTCTTATTTTCTTTGTATCCAGACTAAAACATATTGCTTTGTATGGACCTGTATGGAGGTTGAGGTTAAGTGCAGAACCGATATATTGCCTTGGTGCAGGCTCTAAGCCCTCGTACTGCCTTTGCTCTGAATGCAGATGATGACTGTGGCGACGGCAGCGATGAGGTGGACTGTGTGCACTCCTGCTCCCACGCCCAGTTCCAGTGCTCCAGCGGGAGGTGCATCCCGGACCACTGGGCCTGCGACGGCGACGACGACTGCGGGGACTTCAGCGACGAGAACACCACCTGCGCCGGAGCAGGTCAGTGGAGCAGTGTGCGCCTCTGTCTGGCAGGCTGCAGCAGGAATGTACATATAGGCCTGGATTCAGTCCACACTGTCCTTCCCTGTCCCTGACTTTGGCCTGGATTCAGTCCACACTGTCCTTAACTGTCCCTGACTTTGGCCTGGATTCAGTCCACACTGTCCTTCCCTGTCCCTGACTTTGGCCTGGATTCAGTCCACACTGTCCTTCCCTGTCCCTGACTTTGGCCTGGATTCAGTCCACACTGTCCTTCCCTGTCCCTGACTTTGGCCTGGATTCAGTCCACACTGTCCTTCCCTGACCCTGACTTTGGCCTGGATTCAGTCCACACTGTCCTTCCCTGACCCTGACTTTGGCCTGGATTCAGTCCACACTGTCCTTCCCTGTCCCTGACTTTGGCCTGGATTCAGTCCACACTGTCCTTCCCTGTCCCTGACTTTGGCCTGGATTCAGTCCACACTGTCCTTACCTGTCCCTGACTTTGGCCTGGATTCAGTCCACACTGTCCTTAACTGTCCCTGACTTTGGCCTGGATTCAGTCCACACTGTCCTTAACTGTCCCTGACTTTGGCCTGGATTCAGTCCACAGTGTCCTTAACTGTCCCTGACTTTGGCCTGGATTCAGTCCACAGTGTCCTTAACTGTCCCTCACTTTGGCCTGGATTCAGTCCACAGTGTCCTTAACTGTCCTCAACTTTGGCCTGGATTCAGTCCACACAACCCCTAAATTTGGTCTGGATTCAGTTCACACAACCCCTAACTGTCCTTAACGTTGCCCAGGATTCAGTCCACACTGTCCTGAACTTTGGCCCGGGATTAATAATGATCAATAATAATAATAATGTAGGCGCTATGTCATATGGCCATGGTGTATTGAGTATCCACTTCTGCACCTTTAACAGGAGAAGGTACCATGACACCACACATCTATTGTACAACAGGAACATGAAGAGTGAAAAAAAAATTGCACCTGCTTTTTGCCAGGTGATTCTGAAGTACTGTCTTTGGAGAGCAACAAACTAATTTCAACATATCAGTGCCCTGATGATATTTGCACCATCCAGATTAAATCTGTTCAGGAACACACCCACTGGGCCTGAATGCACTAATCTGCTGTAATTATGCTAGAGAGCGGAGATAGGCCCTAAAATAGTCACGGCTCACCTGCTTGTCACTAAAATAGGGAAGCGATTCATCAAAGGCCTTTCTTTAGCTCCTTTCCCAGGTTTTATCTGTCCTGGGAGTGTGGTCCATCGCCGAGCTACATGCTGCGGCACGAGCCGCCTGAGCCAGGCACAGCCCTGAAACGCAGAAGAGAAGCGAAGATTGCTCCAGATACTGTGCTGAGCACATGGAATAGTGCCACACTTTAAATGAAATGGAGTGAGCTCCACAATGTTTGGGACAAAGCCTTTTTTTTTTTCTTCTTTGATTTGGCAATTCACATGTAGTTAAAGTGCAGATTCTTAGCTTTTAAGTAATGGCAAAAACTGCCTGTATTTCCTTACCGAGTTGATAAAAAAAAATTAAAAAAACACTGTTATTTTAAGCCCAAATATTCAGGAAAAGTTGTAGAAGGTATTATTCTATTTACAGTTTAAATTTTAAAGTCGAAGTGGCATTTAAAGTCCTCTGGCCTTTCTAGTGTTAAGAGTGCTCTGAAATAGGGATGCTATGTATAAAAGGTGCTGTAATTTCTACATGGTGAAACCAAAGTGTATACAGTAATAGCCTTTATTAAAAGCCGAGAATCTGCACTTTAACCACATTGTAAAATTGTGAAGTTCAAAGCCAAATCAGGAAGAAAAATAAAGTCTTTGCCCCAAATATTTATGGAGCTCATAGCTGTCAATTCCTACGTATAATGGTACTACAATTCACATGGTCAATTATGATGGGCATTTTAGCGATTTTGGCCATTGGTAATGTGACCTTTTAACCAGACAACTCAGTATTGTTACCTTGAAAAAACATACATTTATTTAAATCAGAATTGAACAAAATGATGACTGGGCTCATGCTTAATGATTTCATGATAGTGGATAGTCCAATGAAGTAATGGATTGAGACAACCATGAGGTTTGTGGTCACAAATTTTAAAAAAATAAATCATAAAATTGCTCCCCAAAGTTAATGACCAAACACACTGCGTTTCTGAACCTGGCTTAAACCTGGTAGTTCACTACTAGCCAGGCAATGCTGGGATGCCGCTGTTTCGCCGTTCTGCTGTCATTGGCCAGGAGGAAGGGTAAATACCTGTAGACCTCAGCCAGGTTTCCCTTCCATGTCTTCCTTCCTGTCAGCGTGACTGGGGGGGGGGTTGTGGGATGCTACGCTCGGACCCGCGTGTAAATGTCATCCTGCGATCAGCCGGTCAGTGCGGAGATAGTGTGGGCTTTAAATTTAAATGCCGGCCCTTGTCCTCAGTGGTACGCCATAATCATAATGGAGATTTGCAGCTGCCGCTCCTAAACGATTGCTAGCTTCCCGGGTCCGCTAACGTCCGCACGGCCAGCCGGCTGCTCCGACGCGCCCGTGATCGACGGGCCGCGTCCTGAGGGGGGGGGAATCTGAGTGTCGTGGGCGGGGCCTGCGGGCCGTGGGCGGGGCTGCGCTCACCCGACGCCCGATTGGTTTGCAGTGCTGCTCCCGGCGGGCGACTGCAGCGGGGAGGAGTTCCATTGCCGCGGCGACGGCACGTGCATCCCGGAGCGTTGGCGGTGCGACGGCGACAGGGACTGCGAGGACGGCAGCGACGAGGCGGACTGCCGCGGCTCCCGCAGGGCCTGCGACCCCAAGGCCAAGTTCACCTGCGCCGCCTCAGGTAGGACCGCACATACACCGCCTCAGGTAGGACCGCACATACACCGCCTCAGGTAGGACCGCACATACACCGCCTCAGGTAGGACCGCACATACACCGCCTCAGGTAGGACCGCACATACACCGCCTCAGGTACGACCGCACATACACCGCCTCAGGTAGGACCGCACATACACCGCCTCAGGTAGGACCGCACATACACCGCCTCAGGTACGACCGCACATACACCGCCTCAGGTAGGACCGCACATACACCGCCTCAGGTACGACCGCACATACACCGCCTCAGGTAGGACCGCACATACACCGCCTCAGGTACGACCGCACATACACCGCCTCAGGTAGGACCGCACATACACCGCCTCAGGTACGACTGCACCTGCCCTTCACACAGGATACACAAGCATGGCCTGTATATGACAGGAAATCCAGCTCGTAATATCAGAGGTTTGAGAGTGAGATGACTCTGTGTGGTCTGTGGTCTGTGATATTAAATAGAGTCACCTTTGGCACTTTCACCAGACTCCTAAAATGACCCTACGTCTGCGGTAACTCAAATCAGGAAGGACATATTTTTTACCCACGTGTACAGGTGTCATCCAGGTTTAGCTGAGTAGTGTATAGCCTGCTGAAGCCAATACTGCAATACTTAGCAAAATACATTTCACAAAAAATGCACCATTTTCCTTTTTTTGATAGCACAGATGATAGCACAGGCTTGGCTTGCAGTGGAAAGAGTCATTTGTCAACTGTCAACATGGCGCCATCAGAATTCTGAAAAGTTTCCATATTCACAAGTCATTTGTTCTCCTATTTTCAGGACGTCTTGTGGTTTGCGTTTAATAGGGTAATGGTTAATGAGGATCACATGTACGGATATGCAACATCAAAGCGTATTAGCAGTAACAAGAGCATGGCATAGGGAACAAAGGAAAGGGGCAGGGAGCCTCAATTAAACAATTAAAGCTCTTGAATAAGGTAGAGGACAAAGTGCGCCCGGACAGATACTAAATATTGCACAAATGGCTCCGTTCAGCTTCACAGACGACCAGATCAGATGACCAAACCGATTTCAAACGAACATGCCCTCCCTCTTCAAAAAACCTTTTGTCTACTTTGTAAGTGAAGAAGATACTTCCCCTACAATGGCATTATTTCTGCTGTCAGGCGCTAACTGTCTGATGAAAAGGTTGAAATTAATTTATTCCGAACAAAGCCGGGAACACAAATCCCTTTTAACTGTGTCGGACGAGGCCCACAGATAAGACACAGGGAGCTAATTACGTTCAGAGCGGTGGGGTACATTGTTCGCGGCCTTATCTGCGGGCGCATTAATGAAAATCCCACTGTACCGAATCTCTCCGACACTCCATTTTGAAAGAGAGCGATATGCGGAATTACGAGCTGCGAGGAAGAGTACAACACTAAACCTCGGCTCCTGTTTTTTTTTTTTTTTTTTTACCTTTAACCCAACCTGCGAAACGCAGCGATTTTGCGCCGCTGTTGGTCTCTGCCAGTGTCTTCAAATGACATTTTCATTTAAATCCTAATTAGGCGTGCATATCGCCGCATATTAATTAATATTTGCGCTTAAAATTTCGCCTCGATAACAATTTCGGCTTTCCAGTCATCTGAAGAAGTAATTTTGCATATTTGAGGTATTTCCATGGCAACACATCTACTATATTAAGAGATATAGCAGCCAAATTATTCTGGCTGGGGATTTATTTTGATCACTTTGGCTTGTCAAGACAAGGAAAGAAATGTAGAATTAAAACATAGAAAAGCCGCATATGAATTAGAAAGTCACAATGGACGTGTGGACGTTTCAGTACTTTGATGGAATAATCCAGTAGACCAATATTTAGCTCTTGGCTGCGTATTAATTATTGAGGTGAACACATCAATTTAAGAAATTAAGTGAAGCATTTGCCGATGAAATATCTGCAGTCATTTGCAAAGCGAAGTAGCGGTCTAGCAGGTTCAGTATTTTGTAAATGACGAATGTGCAGTATCAGCAGTTAATCTCTCCGAAACAGCATCTTCATGTCATCTATCTGAACAGCATCTGGGTCACCGCTCTCTTTTCTTCCTCCCTCCCTACAAATTAGCGGGTGTACTTTCAGGTTATTATTTTGGTTGGATTATGCTAATTTTAAACGGACTGTGTCAATTGGCCGTGGTTATTATTAATTGAAGCCAGCAATCTTGAAAGCTTGAAATTGTTAAACCAGATTCCCGAAATAAGTATAATTACACATTGTGTGTGTGTGTGTGTGTGTGTGTGTGTTTTACTAGACAGCAGCCGACAGCTTCTGAAAGGAATGGTGTTTGTTTTTGTCATTTTTATCTTCATCAGTGTAAACCTCTCTGAAGAGCTAGCACACACATCCCTCATCATTACTGAGAGTACACAATTAGAGCGGGGCTGATACAGGAGCTCTGCTTATGGGGAAAATAGACTTGCACTGCACCCTGTCACTTTGTCTAACTGATGCCTAAGTGAGCTTTCTTGGCTAATTTTAATAACAGGTAGACACGAAAGCATGAATAAATTCCCACCCAGTTTCACCCTTTTTTTAAAGTTATGAGTTGCATTCTGGGTATTTGACACATTTTGTCTCGTATACACCTACTAATGAGGCTAACACAGGTAATGTGAAGAGAAATATTTTCCGCGTAGAGACAGAAACCTTAGTTTGCTCAATCTGTGGGGGAGGGGGGGTGGTTGTAAAATACTTCCACAGTAAGGATGATGTCACACAAAATTTTTGTGAAGACTACATAAAGTCTGAAGGGGAGGACCTTAAACAGGCCAAACGGGACTGAGTGACAGTTGTCACAGCATCAGCAGTGCAGAGCTAGTGTAGATTCAGTAAGTCTTAGTGAGTGCAAACAGAGATAAAAGAAACTTCTCTTGAAATTCATTTTAATCCATTTTACAAGTTTCTTGGATGACAAAAACATATTTAATGCAGTTTAAAATATTTTCAAAAATATTTTTTATTTTATTTGTATTGTATGTCCCGTGCAGTATATGTTTCAGCGTAGTAGAATCTTGAGAATCTCAAGAACCGTAGTAGGTCAAGGCCAGTGACTGATGTCCCCTACAGGGGACATAAATGAATTGCTGTGTCTTAGGGGGATATGAGGTCTAATGGTGGGCTGTGGAGAAGGCATGACTGGTCTGGGATGCGTGTCCCAGTTAACTGACTTCACGTCACTTCACTTCCTGTATTTCTCCTCCTGATGTAAGTGACTTGCGCTGGTTTGGGCTCGGGGTGTCAGGACGGTAGAGGTGGAGCGGTGTGTTTGGAGAATCTCAGGGTCAGAGCTACGGTTTGAAAACGGGATTAGCGGACCAGAAGCAGCAGAGCTGAGGTGTGTGGCAGGGTGGCGGGTTCCAAAATAGCCTGTTAATAAAGGACAACCAGGCAGGCTGGAGTTAAATGCAGCGTCAGCCATCGCTGACCGCCAGACGGAGGGGAGGCATGATAAATCAAATGCCTATAATGGATGAGATGGTCGGAATCATTCTGGACTGAGCGGGGCAGATCTGCCGGCACATGCACGAGTTACTGGAAGAAATGGGAGGAAGACCACAAGGCCGAGGGCTTGCCGTACAGCGGGCTCAAGCAGGAAGTAGGAAACGAATGGGTCCTTCGGATATTTCAGAGGCAGCACCTATGACCTGGAGATCACTAAAACTGAAAGTTTGTTTTCGTGTGTCTCACTAAGGTTCTTGACAATACGAGAGGCAGAAACTGGCATGTTGTTTAGAGGGTTGGATAGCTGAGCCCTTGGCAGGAAGCGTAGCTCAGTTTTGGCAAAGTAGAATTGTCAGTGCTGATTAGTCAACCAGTTTGAGATATTGCTGAAGAATACGGTGACATATGATTGGACAGAATGGGATCTGAAGAGTGTAATGCTCCACTGATTCCACCTCCTAGTATTGCTTCTATCAGAGGCTGTCTGTTGTTTGCCTGTAGGTGGCGCTAGGGAAAGTCCATTAACTGGGAAATCCACCAGGGTAATCAGCAGGTGGCCAGCTCTCTGGCTCACTCTCCAGTGTGTTTCTGTTTTTTTTTGTTGTTGTTGTTCTGTTGTTCTTCTTCGTCGTCTTCAGTTGTTTGTGGTGTGTATGGTGGTTTTTTGTTGCAGCCATAAATGCAATCCAAGAATTTTAACAAGGTGTTCATTTTTCTTAATTAGGTGCTTTTCATGTTCAGAGGGATTATTTACCCTCTTAAGCCACATTATGTCAGAAATAGCTATGCTTGCCATGAAGAATAAACGTCCCATGTTGCTATTATGCTTGTGCTATATTGCGAACAGCTGCATAAAAAATTATTTAACTGATCATGTTAAAGACTGAAGCTAATTGGTAGGCTTCTAATCGGTGATGGTATAGACACCTGGCCATTAAAAGTAACCATTTGGTGGATAATGAGGAACTGAATGACAGAGCACATGATAATGAGCCAAACCTTCAATTGTGCTAATACGTTTAGGGGAAAAAAAATTGAACACGTGTTCAGCAACCTTTTATCTTAATAGCATGCATAGCTATTTCTGGCATAATGATTTATTTATTTATTTATTTGTGCACAAATATAAATCCATGCTTAGTTGAACTGTACAGTGATTAATAGAAAATGTGCAAGTGAGGTTAAAATACCTGAGAGGGCTTATGCAAGGACCTTCCCCTATCGAGAACATCACAAGGCTCAATAATTAAAGCAGAATGAGCCTTAATTAAAATGGAATGAGCAATAATTAAACCATATATGAGAGACAGAAAAAAATGTGACTTAAGAGGGTAAATAATCCCTCTAAGAATATGATCCCTCTATACATGAAAAGCGCCTAATTACGAAAAATTAGCAGCTTGTTAAAATTACGGAATTCTAATTGTGGTTGGAACAAAAACCAGCACACACTGTACAGAGGGCCTCCAGGACCGGGTTTGAATTCCACTGGTGTTGGTTACACTGCACAGGCAGCGTTTTTCTTTGTCTTTTTGTGCAGATTTTTGTTTGTTCAGTGTAGGAATTCTGCGGATGACTTGCCAATCGGTTTCACCCGGGAAGAAGGTATCTGCTGCTTTTGGTTAGTAGTAGTTCTCTGATGGCACTGTCCACAGCCCACCATCCTTCAGCCCTCGTTTCTCTGCACGTACGGTCATTTTTATCACGTGGTGCTATTGTATTTGCATAACAAACTAAAATAATAAAATTTTTTAGTACCACATGGGTTTTTCAGCACTCAGTTCTGGTGTATGGTATTATTTAAAATATCATATTCACAGTTGTCTCCCGGTTATTATTGCTCAGGCGGACTTTGGAAAATGAGAACAGCAAGAATAGGATTATGAGCAGGCATGGAGCCTGCGCTTAGCAACAGTATGTAAATGGTATGCATGTAAAGGCATGAGCTGAAGTCACACAACAATATTGATCCTTCTGCACATTGCTTTAGAGAAGATTACTTTAGCCAGCTGAAACCTGCACATCTTATTTCATTAGAACTCATAGAGAGTCTAGGAAGACAACATGAATTGACTATCTCCTCCAGATTGGACTACTGTAACTCCCTCTACACAGGAATCCCAGCCAAAAGCCTTCAAAAACTACAATACATTCAAAACAGTGCAGCCCGGATTATCATGCAAGTTCGCAAACATGAACACATCACCCCCATATTGGCATCTCTTCACTGGCTCCCCATAACCCAAAGAATCCATTACAAAGTCCTCCTCCTCACATTCAAATGCATTCACTCACATGCCCCCACCTATCTGAAGGCCCTGCTACATCCCCAAACCTCCACCCGCAGTCTCAGGTCCAAGGCCATCCACCAACTCCAGATTCCTAGGACCAGACTCCGCACTATGGGTGATCGCTCCTTCAGTGCTGTTGCCCCTCGCCTCTGGAACTCACTGCCAAACCACCTTCAGCTCCCTCAAACACTCTCCTCATTTAAAACTGGTCTCAAAACCCACCTGTACCGCATTGCCTTCAAATAACTTCCTCCTTGACTTCTTTACTTGTTGTTTTAACCTTTAACCTTTTAACTATTTTGTCTGTGTTCCTGGTACTGGTCGCTTTATTTTTATTTTTATTTTATTTTTATTTTATTTTTCTTTCTTTTAAAAAGTGTACTACTGTGTATTGACCTCACAACATGTACAGCACTTTGAGATACCGCTTGAAAAGTGCTTTATAAATAAAATGTATTATTATTATTTATTTATTATTACTATCTGAAAGAAAATGTTGAAGTGAGATAGCTCATCTGCTAAATAGCCCTCTACCAGTGTGTCTCCTGAAGATTAATATTTATTTTATTTTATTTCAAGCCTGAAGCAAAGAGATTTGAATACCAAGAGGCGACACTCCATTGGTTGTGTAACATCTATGCCCAGCTCCTGAGCCGGGCCGCCGCCATTTTGCACTGAAAGTTGATTGTGAACCGCTGAAAGGCAAGCTCTGGACTTGTACTTGGATAGTTCTGACAATTTATTGCTGAACAATGTTTTAGGTTTTTCCATTTCTTTTCCCTGCGGCTGATCTGTAGTCTTTATGTTGTTGACTGGATCAATCAGCTTGAGAATTCGGCAGATTCAGTCCATAATGGCGGCACCGCTACGCGAGCGCCCTCTTCAGGCGGTGACAGAAAAATGACCTGAGTTTCGCCTCTTGGTATTCGAATCTCTTTGCCTGAAGTGCCTTTTTGATGGAACGATGAGAAGTGAACTGTCACTCTCGCTGTTTGAGTCGCAGCAGTAGTGGCTGCTTGGCCGATAACGCTGTTTCCTGTGACCTCACAGTGGTGGCCGCTTGGCCAATAACGCTGTTTCCTGTGACCTCACTGCAGTCAGGCTTTTAAGTGTGAGTTACAAAAAAGCTAAATGGAAGGACTGAATTTCATGAAATGTTGTCGAATGACAGCAGGGATGCTTTCTTTGCCAGGGAGTAATGTGAGAAATGCTTTCTCTGGGGTCACACCAGGCTTAAATATTAAATATCAAGAACACTGAAAAAAAAGCATGGTTTTGATCCACAACTCCACGGGGTTCCAGAAAGTTTATTGAGCCAAAGAACAGCGGTGCATTTCAAGCACCGAGTCCTTCATCGGAGCTCTGATGAAGGACTTGCAGTCCATAACGCATCAGCATTTTTTTATGAATATATCAATATTCTTAAATATTTCACATTTAATCCTGCCGTGACCCGAGATAAGGTATTCTCACATTATGCCCTTATTGCAAATGTATAAATTCAATTCACTGTTTAGGTGCAAACAGTATGTTGTTTATCAAATATAAAAGCTTTTAGAATGCCTGTCTCCTTTTTGAGCCTGGCGATGGGTGTTGTTTAAATTGATGTGTAATTTAGATGCATTTAGTGGCTTTGGATTTGGAGGGAAGTCAGGGACAGTCTGCTTTTCAGTGTGATGCACGAACCGCTTTTTCAGAATCCTCCAATATTTACGATAATGTGTTTTATTTATTATTTGCATGTCCTCTAAATGTCTCATTTATAGTAGAAAATGCCAATATACTTTTCCTTAAAATGGCATAATAATTCTCTTCAAATGGCTGCTATTAGTTTGCATTTACCATTTTATGGTAAATTTTTAAAAAGCAAAATGAGATGGTTATTTGTTTATTAGCAATACAAACTACACTTGTGCAATAACTGTAAAGCCTGAATACACTTGTATGTGTGTGTGTGTGAGAGAGAGAGAGAGAGAGAGAGAGGGAGAGAGTATGTGTAGGTGTGTATACAGTGAGCTCCATAGTATTTGAGACAAAGACATTTTTTTCTTGATTTGGCTCTGTTTGCCACAATTTTATATTTGTAATCAAACAATGCACACGTGGTTACAGTGCCGATTCTCTGCTTTTATTAAAGGGTATTTTTATACATTTTGGTTTCACCATGTCAAGATTGCACCACTTGTTTGTACATAGTTCCCCAATTTGAGGGCACCATAATGTTTGGGACAAATGGATTCACTGGTGTTTCTAATTAGTTAGGTGTGTTCAGTTGATTCCTTGGTGCAGGTACGGTTAAAGTAAAATTATCAGCTGCCCTTCTGAAAATATTAGTTGCATGAAAAGATTTCACTAATGTATTCAAACAGTCGGAGACACAGGCCAAAACTTAAGCTTACAAAACCAATGGTTTGGAACTTCATTAAGAAGAAAAAACCCCAAACACCTTTCTGACAAATCAGAAACATTCATCAGGAGGCAGGTGTGGATGTTGTCAGTGACTGATGTCTGCAGAAGATTTCAGGAACAGAACTACAGAGGCTACACTGCAAGATGAAAACCACTAGTACATCACAAAAACAGGATGACCAGATTTTAGGTACTTCTTAAAGTTTGCTAAAAACCACCTAATAGAGCCTCCAAACTTTCATTTACATAAAATTAATATGTCCCAAATATTATGGTGCCCTGAAATCTGGGGGCTATGTGTAAAAAGTGCTGCCATTTCTACATAGTGAAACTAAAGTGTATGAAAATACTCATAAATAAAAGCTTAGAATGTGTGTTTTAATCAAATGTGACTTGTTTGATTACAAATCCAAAATCTAGGAGTAGAGGCGAATCGAGGAAAAAATGTCTTTGTCCCAAACATTATGGCTCTCACTGAATATATACCATTCATCTTTAGTGAATATGCTGATTGTATTTGGCCGTAGGGAAGTGCATCAGCAGGAACTGGGTGTGCGATGGTGACAGTGACTGCGAGGACCAATCAGACGAACGGGACTGCAAGGCGTCGGTCTGCAAGCCCCCGAAATACCCCTGTGCCAACGACACCTCCACCTGCCTGACGCCGGAGAGGATCTGCAACGGGAGGAGGGACTGTGCGGACGGCTCCGACGAGGGACCTCACTGTGGTGAGAGTGCGCTTTCACCCGCATGAGTCAGGGAGCGTTTTAAAGAATCACATCCGAAAGAAGGTCCACACAATCAGCAAGGCCATTTCAATACGCCGTATGCCTTTGCATGGTGCGCTGGGTTATGCTGCTGTCATGACTTATATTTTCATTGCCCTTATATAGTAAACACTCTGTGTGTGCTGTAAAAATGAATGGAAGCATTTAAGTAACTAACAAGGACGGAGTGTAGCACAGTGGGTAAGGAACTGGGCTTGTAACCGAAAGGTCGCAGGTTCGATTCCCGGGTAAGGACACTGCCGTTGTACCCTTGAGCAAGGTACTTAACCTGCATTGCTTCAGTATATATCCAGCTGTATAAATGGATACAATGTAAAATGCTATGTAAAAGTTGTGTAAGTCGCTCTGAATAAGAGCGTCTGCTAAATGCCTGTAATGTAATGTAACAAGGTTGAATTTATAATCTTTCAGCAATGCAGTAATGATATGGTAAAAATTAACTGAGGGACTTCTGGAGGCCAATTTGAAATGACTAAAGACTTCCGTGTACCCGATTTCTGAGCAGGGACTTATTAATGGGACAAGGAATATCAGTGAAAGTGATTCACAGACTGACTCCTGGGAATGCGCTCCCTGCTTTTCAGTAGGTTAAATTCATTCTCCCATTCACAACATTTCGTTGCATGTCAGTTGTCCATTAAGAGCTCTTATTTTTGGATAATGACATGTTCAGCACATTCAGTGGTGTCAAAAGAGAGGCATGATTTCAGAACAAACTATGGGATGGCAAAAAGGAAATAATGAATTTACGGTCGCAGAAAAGACAGCGTGACTATAACAGTGTTTGGACATACGTAATATTGCCAAACTCATTCTGCATTCCTAATGTGACATTGACAAGATGTGATTGCGTGACAATAGCAACTCTAAACATGGTATGAAGCAATACCAAGATGTCCAGCAGTACTCCCTGAACATTAGCTGCGCTAGATGCTGGACACTACTTGTGGAATGACACATACAGCACTGAACAACATAGGCTACCAGTAGACAGAGTTTCCAAGTCTGCTTTTAATACACAACTTTAGGATTGTTTTTTCTGATGTCACGTATTGCAGTTTTTTGGGGGTTTTTTTATTTTTTAAATGGTTGCCAGTTTGGAAATGTAAGAAGCCACCAGTTTTTTCACACTTATGATTATTGTTCAAGGACACTAGCTTGCTAATTAATTTAACTATTAATATAGCTATTTGAATATTAACTATTAACTATTAATTTTACTAGTTACTTATCAGCTTGGTAAGTAATTTCAAAATACAAGAAACATTAGCTACTCCTATTAGTAGCATATTACTGTACTGTGTAATGTGCACTGTCATGCATCCAGTGAAGTGATATCTTTTTCAGCGTCATTGTCCTAATGCTGAGGTATTGCTTTATACTGCATTCATAGATGCATTATGAAATATTACAATGTATGTCAATTAGTCACATCAGTTTCAGTATTCCTAAAGCTAAGGTATAACTTTATGATATATATGTAGATGCTTAATGTAGTGGCCTGCTCTACATCCTTTAAAGTGAAATCATTAGCATTAATTTGAGGTATGCATTATTATACTGTACCTTCTTTAAAGTGAAACCCTTTTCAGTATTTGTAACGCAGAGGAATTTCTTTGGAAGTCAGATTTGTGTAGTATGCTTTATGCTTAATGTAGTACTTTACTGTTCATCCTTTAAAGTTAAACCATTGTCAACATTTATAATGCTAAGGTCTAAATTTATAATCCATGCATTAACATTCATAATTTTGAGGTATTGCTTTGAAAATCATTTGTGGCACAGAAATGATTGTAGCCAGGGTCCTGTGGCCAGGGACTACTGCTAGAAGCTTCTAGTCCCCATTTATTTGATCGTCGGTACATAGTCAATGTTTTTCAGTAAATGTCATTAGATTGTAAGAAAAACGGTTAAAAAAAAATGGCTGTTGAATGCACCACTTTGCCGTTGGTCTGGATGAAGCGGGTCGGGCTGTTCAGAGCTCACGTCTGCAGTTTGTAATACGAGGGGCCCAGCTGTGAGGCACAGCTATCACCACAGATAGTTAAAGCAGCAGTCTATGGTTGGTGTGATTGATTGACATGCCAAAACGTCATAGATGAATCAGTGTTGTGTATTCCCATTTGGCCGCGATCGTTTGCGCTATTTTTGGATCACAGTTAGCAGTGGGGCACAAGGTGCGGCCTTTCTAAGCTCAGAAAAAATCATTCCCTGAATTTTTTAGATGCCATGAAAAATGGGGGCATTTTCAGGGCATGTGGTGAAAAATAGGATATTTTAGAACTTTACAGATATTTGTCAGGACACTGGGACACTCATTTTAAAACCAGGATTTTCCCCGCCAAACTGGGACGCCTGGTCATCCTGTTCTTTCTTCATTCACTTTTAAACTAATTTAAGTAAAAGGACACTTTAGAGACTGTAGATAATATAAACCCATATGATAAGTGAAAGCACACACGTTAGAGACTGTAGATAATGTAAACGTGTATGATAAGTGGAAGTACACACTTTAGAGACTGTAGATAATGTAAACCCATATGATAAGTGAAAGCACACACTTTAGAGACTGTAGATAATGTAAACTTGTATGGTAAGTGAAAGCACACACTTTAGAGACTGTAGATAATGTAATTTCTGCTGGCCTGGGGCCGTTGTTTTGCTTGGTCTCACTCCAGGCGCTTTTGAGGTCAAACCGTGTGTGGGCCCCTTTGAAGGACCTGCGACCTTCAGCAGGAGTTCAGCCCGGATCCCCAGGGGACTGAGGAGCAAACGGCCAAACGTTAGGGATGCAGAGGGCTGGCGAATACAAGCCTCGCCACATCAATATGGCAGACGTCCAGTTAACTGCCTTTCATTGGGTTTGACCACACTAATGCTGCAGTCATTTAGTGCATACTAAATTTAAAAATCTTGAAAAAGGAATGTGAGAAAATTGTTTATCCAGCATATATCTCCCCAAATATTTATGCATAGCTGCTGCACAGAACTAACAAAGGAAGCCTTTCTCTGGTGTCTGCTCCTCATTAGAATTTTAAATAATTTCAACGTAAGTTAAAAAAAGGGAAGAAGTGCCTGGTCTAAAACTGCATTTAAAAAACCAAACAGATAAAGGCAGTCTTAGCATACATTGATATGTTTATATAAATAGAACATTTGGGCATGTTATGATTTTATTATTGTGTATCAATCCAGAGCCCCGCACAGTTCTAGCAGGGCAGGGTGAGTACAGAGTTCTAGCAGGGCGTTTTTGTGTGTGTGTGTGTGTGTGTGTGTGTGTGTGTGTGAGAGAGAGAGAGATAGAGAGAGAGAGAGAGAGAGGTGTGTAGCAACCGTGAATTACCTACATTATCTTTTCTACTGTCTGCTGTAATAGTCCATTCTTTTTGTCTCATTGAGTGTGTTTTGTCAAAAAAGGAACATGAAGGATGTAACCCGCTCTGAGATCATTCTACCCGCTGTAGGCTGTTCACAAAGAATTTCTTTCATAATATTAAAATACTGAATAAAATGGCTATTAGTGAGTGGACCACAGTTATCTTAAATTGGGTTTTAATCATATCTTTTTTAGAAACCATTTGCAAGTCTAAGTACTGCATTTGGATTCTCATCGATGCCCGTGTCTGGCAGGCGCTAGTGTTTGGAATATTAACGTTGGGATTTAACCGGCGTAAGAAAGAAAGCCCCAGCTGATTGTTTGGAAATCGGTTTCGTGTTCATGTGGGGGGGCGGCTACAGCCGAGCAGTCGCAGCGCGGTCGTGAGCGCCGTCGGAGAGGGAGGCACAGACGAGGCGGACAGCTGGTACGGTTAGCCTCGAGGCTAACGCATGGGTGTGTGTACGGGAGGGGTGAGGAGAGGAAGTTCAGTGAGGTGGGGGTGGGAGGCGGGCGGGTGGGGGGGGTGGGGGGGGGTGCAGGAGACAGTGCAGGGGGTCGGGAGGCCCGGGGTCACGCGGAGCCACAGGTGTTTCTCTCTGCGTCAGTCTGGCGGTGGATGGAGGAACTGCGGTTAGCGTGTGCGTAGAGCGGGGTGTACGGCAGCTAGCTGTGCTAGTGTGCTGGGCTGCGGCTTCACGCTGATTCGTGGACTACCCACAGAGTCGGTGGTTGATGAGGGCTGGTTCCCAAGGAGTGAATAATCATGGCAACTGGAGAGATGCCCATGGTGCTGTGCCACTCTGGGAGGCAGAAGGAGGGAGTGAGAGAGAGAGGGCAGGAGGGAGGGAGTGAGAGAGGGAAGGAAGGAGGGAGGGAGGGAGGGAGAGAGAGAGGGGTGGGGGAGGGGAGGGGAGGGACAGGCACACGCTTTAGATGTGGGGGTTTGTGTGATTCGGATTACTTTGGCCATCAATCACAATTTCACTTTTAAGTGAAAGATCCCGCAGATTCGCTTGTTTTGATGTTTTCACGCCTTTTGCAATTTCAAAAGGTAACACTGAAAAGCTGAGAGGACAAATTTAGATAAAAAATGGGCAGCGCTGCCATTTCTTGATGCTTCATCACTCGAACGGAACTTGATGAGAGGGAGCAGAACACAGGCAGAGACGTTTTGCTTGGCACCTCGCCTCTTGTAGCTCTCGAGAGGAAATGTCGAATGCGAGCGGGGAAGCGCTGGAGATAACCGGAGAATCTCAACACCAGGGCCCCCCCCCCCCCCCCCATCCCAGGCCCTGGCGCAATAAATAATCAGAACATTACAGTGCTGAAGCATCCTCTCTCCCCCAGGCACGATTACAGTCAGTTAGATCATATTAGGAGACCTTCAGAGTCTTGTTAATTCAAGGCAGCACAGTAGGAACATTCTCTTTTGTGACCTCCAGAAGCATGTTACTCAGATACTGGGGATGGACCAAAACGGCCCTGGGAGAAAATTAAATCTTTTCTTGTTAGAGCGGCGAGGTATGGCATAATCAGGCGGAGTAAAGGCCCGGGGTAAAGCCCCTCCTCACACCCACAGACCTGGCTGTAATAAAGACCAGGTGCGAGGGAGAACAGCTCTCCATTCGTGTTATATCAGAGAGAACTGAGGGAATTTTAACCACTCCGTTTGCATGTCGTGTCGGGGCACGATGTACAAACCCAAGCAAAACGAAAAAACGAAACACTAAACAAACAGAAACAAAACGAATCGAGAAAGGTTAATGAAGCACCACGAGGGGTCACCCGAAAGCGCGTGGAAATATTCATTTGCCGTCCTCTTCAGAGCACGCGGCCCCCTGGGAGCACCGCACACTTCTAAAATCCTCAGGGATGCTCGTTTAACAGCGGCACTGCCTCTTGCCCTGCTCTGTGCTTTCTGGCCTTTTCCCCAGCTGGCTCCTTGGCTCGAAATAAAATGAACCATTCCTCTGCTTTACATATGGAAAACCCAAAACACAAACTATTTTTGTGTGGGAAAAGGTCCCCCCCCACCCCCACCCACCCAAAAAATACAAAACAAAAAAAACCCAGAAAAGTTAGCCTTGTCCAGTCCACAAACAATTTCATTTCCCTTTGGTTGCAAAGTGGACATTTTGGGCTCACGTCAGGGTTTAAGGCTGAAATTAATGTGTTTACCGCCCCTGCCCCATGCAAGACCCCCCACTAAAACTCGCCAGACTTTTTGGTCATCGGGTTATTATACAGAGCACTCTGTACTGCACCCTTCCCCAAATCAAATCTAGCCCCCCTGCTCTTCAGCCTCTCTGTGTTTAGCTCTTCGACCATCATCCTGTACAGAACCCTACCCTTCACGCTGCTCAAACCCACCCCCTCCCCACCCCCGAAGACTGGCATTCAGGTCCAGTGAAGTCAGGAGTCTGTTGCATTGGAGAGTCCGTTTCCAGCCCAAGCGGTCGGAGACTGGAAAGTTTGGCTCGTATTCTGTGGTCAGAGTTTACTGAATCACTGTATGTCCTTTCACCATAGTATGCGTTGTATTGAGAAATGCTCCTGTGCACCATTTACTGCTAAATCTCTAAATTTTATTGCTGCCATTTTGTTCCAAGATGGACATCGCTGTGCCCATTCACGGGTGTGGAAGAGTTAAACGCAGGTTGCATTTTACAACGTGGACTTCACTGTCTCACTGCTATATCACGGTCGTCAGTGCCCAACCTGTGATCATGGCATACTCAGTGCTTCTTTAATATGGTCAGAAACGTACTTTTCTTCAGTCATAATGTTACATGTTCCAGTCTCCCATCCCTAGAGATTGAGTGTATTCATTAAAACACTTAAAAGACTGGGAACAACTAAGACTAGAAGACGTATTTACTAACAACTTGCCACCTGTCCCATAAGTTGTGGTATGTGTTTGCCTAATAGTGACATATTGTGCCATTAAACTGCTGTTTAGTGTTCACATTTATGATATTATTTTGTGGGGGTGGGTTCTCATTGATCAAAAACAAAAGGCAAAATGATGATAGACTCAAATGAGTGATAATAATAATTTTCTTTTTTCCCCATTTCGAATAGTTCATTTTAGTGTTGGGGTGTAGCCCGTTCATTTGTCCACAAGCTGTCCCATTCACACAGTAGCTGCGTGTGAACGTGGAGCTTTTTGTGTACCGTAATTAACAGGTGCAATCAGAGGTGAGTGTCAGTGTTCTCCAGAAATTAAATGTGTCATTGTGCCAAATGGAAAAATATGGGGTGCCGTTCAGGAAAAAAATAATCTGTTTAGTGTCCGTATGTGTTGGTTTGCTTGACATGATTTTGGTTTAATATGCATACGTATTGGATTGTCATCGACATATCTATTGGTTTGTCATTTATGTGTACATTCTTTTGACATTGGTGTATCTATTAATTTGATTGTCATCTATGATGGTTTGTTTCCCATATGCATTGTTTTGGTTTATGTATGTATTGATTAATGATTTGCACTATTATTAGTTTGTTGTTTACATTTGTATTGGTTTGCCACTGATGCTTATGTATTGGTTTATTATGTATGTATCACGTCGGTTTGATTGCCATGAATGTCGGCTTGCTTCGCAGTTATTATTTACACATCTTTTGGTTTGATTGTCATATATGATGTCTAATATAATTCTCTAATTCTAAGTTGCTTTTTTCACCTGAAGTGACTTTTAAATATAGATAGAACCAAATGTATTGTTTTTACAGGATCACTTTTGATTAACTGACTTGTTGGAAAGGTGGCATCCTATGACTGTGCAGCGTTGAAAGTCACCGAGCTCTTCAGTACGACCCATTCTACAGCCAATGTTTGTCAATGGAGATTGTTTGGCTGTATGCTTGATGGCTGTATGCTTGATTTTGTGCATCTTTTAGCAATGGGTGTGGCTTAAATAGCCAAAACCAATCATTAGAAGGGGTGTCCACATATTTTGGAAGTGTAGTGTATAATAAGTATAAAATATGATATTAAATATTCAGCTGCAAGTAGTGTTATTCTATGATACCTTTCTTTACCCAAATTCAATATGGTAATTGAATTTGGTATGAGAATCTTTTTAAAAAAAAACATTCTTGGTTGCCTTTGCTATTCTGTACCTTCTTCCTGATAAAAACAATTCAAAAAAAGAATATAAAGTGTAGAAGTATGATTTTTATGCTACTCAGCCAGACACTTGCATGCTTGCAACTCCATACTTTATTCAAAAACTCACATGTGACATGCGCATAGAACTACAGCAGCCTTTCTGACCATGCCCGTTACTACATCTCCCCCTCTCGGGCATAGATTGAAAACTACCAACTAGCTACTGTGAAGTGTTATCTTTTAAACACATGAACACATACACTTCTTTTTTTCCAACATTTTTTTTTCTTTCAATAAACAGTCCTTTAACCATCCAGGGGGGCCCCCGTGTCTATATGGCCGAACTCGTCTAACAGGTGTCTGTTCCCCCACCACCAGACCAGCCCCCCACCCCCCACCCCCCCTTCAGCCGCCGTGTCCAGTTTAAATGACACTGTTTCCCCATTAAACTGCACTTTGCTATGCCAGCCTGCCTGTCCACTGTGTACCGCCCCAATGAAAATACTGTCCTGTTCCAAGATGTCTTCCTCTAGCGTATGCACTGCCCGTCTCGTACACATCCTTGCAAAATGGCCTTGTTCACGGCATTTTCGGCATGCCGCGTCTTCGGCTGGACATTCGCGCCACGCATGGAAGGGAGTTTTCCGCATGTCGCATGTGTTTGGGTACACGCCTGCCACTTTTGGCAACTGTATGGGAGCAGCTACCGTGTCGCTTGTGTATTTTGCTCTGTCAGTACTGCTTTTCTGTCTGCATGAAACATTGTCTACGTAGCCGGCTGTCATTGGAGTGGGGTTACTGTGTCACATGAACTTCTGTTGCTTTTTGACAGTCTCACTTTGTCTGACCTGCTGGGCTGCTGTTGTTAAATTTAGCTTAGAGTCCAATTGTAAATTCTCAGATAAGACACTGTCTCTGATCCCCACGACAATCCTGTCCTGAATTAATTCCTCCTTCAGTGCGCCGAACTGACAATGCTCTGCTAATTTGTGAACCGCAGTTATAAAACCGTCTGCAGATTCGCCTTCACCTTGTGTTCTCACATTAAATCTTGCCCTTTCAAAAATAACATTGTTTCCCCACGAAATGTCCATCAAAGTAGTCTTTTACCTTGGTATACACAAGTTTATCCACTTCCGACAACGATGACGTATCAAGAATGTCCTCTGCACTGTCTCCCATTGAGTACATGAGCGCGTTGACTTGAAATGCACCATCCTTTTTGCTGAGACCTGAGGCATTGCTGCTGCTTGGCCAGGACACCCTTGAAAAAATACAGATTTACTCTCAATGGGCTTCTCCTGGTAAAACAAAGGATAAATAAATCAAATTTTGAAAAATTAAGAACTGAGAGCCACATATGTAAAACATAAAACTATACACTCCTTGACCACGAGTGTGCAAAATCTGAAGGTGATATGCAGAACTACTGAAGAACTATGAAGAAAAATGTAATCAGTGTACCCTGATGTCCTTTAGTGTCTCCTAATATATCCATAATGTCAAAATTTTGCATTACTATCTTTTCATTAGTATTGGGGGATGGTATCTAAAAGTCCATAAACCTATCCAAAACCTCTTAAAATGAATAAATTAATGAATAAAATGCTCTTTGTCTATTATAGAAAATAAAAATTTCCCTTTATGATGGGTTAAGATGAAAACATTGACATCACTCTCAAAACATGCAAAAGCATTATAACACACAAACACAGACGTAAAATGGAATTATTCACTCTTGCACTTGTATAAAACACCACTTTTTCTGTACAGTTTTTTGCATTTTCTGAGATGACATTTCTCTGTAGCGTTTTTCACAAATGTTGCTATTTATAATCACTCCAAGGGAAACTTTACATTCATCTGACACATATTAGGGCACAGTAATTGCACTATGCTGCTATGCTAACACAAAGAGGACAGTGTATCTTGGTAGAATGGATAGAATCAATGCTGCTTGGCTTGGAGAAGTTTGTTGTTTTCACACATAATTTGGTTGCTGGAGCGGTGAATGTCTGAATTGAGCAATCTCAGGACAACAGTGTTCTGGCCACTGGGGGGCTTGCACCTAGACTGTGTTTTCCAGGGGTACTCTGATGTAGCCTGTGCTAGGCCTCTGTGGAAAACACCGAGCCACATGTTGAACGGATTGACACTTTTCCTTAATTTCGGTTCCCCTCTGGTCCTTTGTTTATTGAGGGGATCACCGAACTGCAACCTCGGATGGACTTTGCTGCTGCCCAGAAATCTGCCATTTTAAACTCTGACAAATCATTTCTGTGCCAGGATTGCGCTTCACCCTTTCAACCTTTTGAAAAAACTTGCTTTAAGCTACCAAAAAAAAAAAAAAAAAAACGAACAACGTCCTCTTTGACCATAACTCGGCGTCCTTGAAGTGACACCTCACCCCCTGAAGCGACTGGACTTTAGTGGCACTATCGACACACCTGCCACTGCTGGTCACATGACTGCCTGCGCTGAGTGTTCATTGGTTGTTTTTTTTTATTTTAAAATCATCTCCCGCGCAGTTGCCTGGCTCCAAGGTGACCTTCTGACTTGTGTGTGCCCCGCAGGCGAGTGTTCGGCGGACAACGGCGGGTGCAGTCACCAGTGTGCGGTGGCTCCCGGGAGGGGCGTGGCGTGCTCCTGCCCGGCGGGGCTCCACCTGCTGGCCGACGGCAGGAACTGCGGGGCGGTGGACTACTGCGGCGGGCACCTGAGGTGCAGCCAGGTGTGCGAGCAGCACAAAGCCGCCGTCAAGTGCTCCTGCTACGAGGGCTGGAGCCTGGGCCTGGACGGGGAGAGCTGCCACAGCAACGGTAACAGCGATAAAACGGCCATCTTAAGGGAAGAAAAGAAAATGTGACAGATTACGTGTTTTATGAGAAATTGTCTTTTGACAGCAATTTTCTGGGGAGTTTCCATTCCTAAACTGATCCAAGGAAGATAGTTCAGGTAGCCATAACTCTGATAGGCAGTGATAAGTTTTCTGGGGATAAAAATCAGAAACAGAAAAACAATCCCCCCCCCCCCCCACCCCAAAGGCCATACTGATACTGTGCATCCAACCCCATCAGTTGTCAAAGGCAATGTGACAATCAGCAAGTCTCCCTCAGTACATATAACTAAGAGATGCTGGTTTATATTGGGCAGCTTTCTCTCCTGCAATTCAGTCATCCCAAATGAACAGGTCCTTAGAACCTTCTTGTCAGTCAGTTATCGCATTGCCCCTCCCCACTAATCTTTATCAATTTCCACTAATTAAGCACAAATGATGATGGACAGGAATGTTCCACACTATCATATGCTGCTGTCAGTGCGTAGAACTGCTCACATGCTGCAGATACATATAGTGATGAGAAGTATCTTCTTCTTTTTTCTTTCTAAGCAATGGGATGTAGACCTTCACACAAGTGCAATTATATGACCTGCACAAAAATTGTTAAATAAGATTATGCATAACAACAATATAGTTTGCAGCAATGTAGTCTTAAGAAATGAAAGGCTAAAACCAAGTAACTAAATTGAAATACTAATGCAAGTTTTAAAACTTTGATTAAATTTGATCACTGTTAGTTGTTTAACAGTCCTGTCGTTCTTTGGTGGTGCTTACTGTAGATTTGTCAAAAGGCAGATATTTTCACCTTTGCTTTCAGGGATTCTGTAATTTGTTGCAGACTGTGCTAAAATAAATTGACTCCGTTGGTGCGCAGGGTAGTGTTGCATCTGGTCCCTCAAACTTTTTCGAGTTTGACATTCGGTCCATGTCATATTTCTTCCTTTTCCTGTGTGTTACCTCAACTAATCGCTTTTATGAGGGTCACAACTGATCACTGATTTTATTATTAGTCAGGTGCTTGTGACAATCCAAGGCTTATAGTACTTGATGGAGATTCAGATGGTAATGCAAGTTAAAACTATTTTGTGTCACGTGACCTAGGTAAACTTGTCCCGCTACATAGAATTCACAGTGTTTATTCGCTTATTTTTTATTTTCAAATATATTTCTTTAGAGATAAAACAAGCATTACTTTCAGGGCAGTTGTTTATGTTGTGCAGGACTAGACTTCTAAGATTATACATAAGTTGGCTTAGTGGCCTTTCAATAAGCATCAGTGTATTAAACGAGTGCCAAGTACTGTTCCTTTGAACTAAAGAAGTTGTACAATCAAAGTAGATTCTGCTTTTCTTTTATTCATAAGGAATCGTGTTTGATATTCATTTAAGCTGTACATGGACATGACTAAACGTTTGACCTGCACAAATTTGTTTTCTATTTGTACCTCCTGCCGTTCCAGCTCAGTAAGTGAAGCATATAAAAAACTCTGAATCTGATTTATGCCTCCAGGTTTTTTTCCATGTTTGTTATTTATCTGTTTCTCTGTCAGATCCATTTGAGGCTTTTATCATATTTTCCATTCGCCACGAGATCCGGAGGATCGATCTTCACAGACGAGACTACAGTCTTCTCGTCCCTGGCCTGAGGAACACCATCGCCTTAGACTTCCACTTCATGCAAAGCCAGCTCTATTGGACCGATGTCGTTGAAGATAAGATCTACAGAGGAAAGCTTTCTGAAGCCGGAGGTATTGGAATAAAAGCGCTAAAATGCTCTAAATCCAGTCAAGTCCTGACTGATCCATAATCTGGCGCCATCAGTGAAGATGGATTCCTTTCATCTCTTACTGTTTCAAACACACCATACAACACCTTGGTGAAATTCCCAGAGAACTGTGCATAATCATCCTCTGTATCTGATTGGCCTCTGCATAATCATCCTCTGTATCTAATTGGCCTCTGCATAATCATCCTCTCAATCTGACTGGCTACTGAATCTTTTCCCTCACCACATTGATTCCTCAGATCATCGCTGCTAATAGGAAATGATTTGTCAGCTGGCCTGCTTCGCTAAATATTTTAGTTTTAGAGAGCCAGTTTTCTGCTTAATTTTACTACCATACCATTGTCTCTTCTTACAGTCACCTTAGTTTTTCCAAGTAGTTTTCAATGTAGGTACTAAGTATTGGTCTTGAGCCATTGGTGTGACAATAGTGTAGCTGTCCGTAAAGAATCAGAAACTGAATTGATTTATGCCCTCAAAATCAAAAGCCATTTTGAATCTTGGATTTTGAGTATCGTTACACCCAAACAGCTATTACACATAGATTGTTCTCCAAGCTGTGCTGCATGGCCTCTGGTGGTTGTGACTCCACCAGCGTTATAAGATTTTACCTTCCAGATGCCTGCCTGCCATGCTTTTAACCTGCCGGATCTTTAATATCTAAGTCATGGGTTCCATTGCAGGTGTGACGGGGATTGAAGTGGTGGTGCAGCATGGCTTGGCTACGCCAGAGGGGCTGGCTGTGGACTGGATAGCAGGGAACCTTTACTGGATCGACAGCAATCTGGATCAGATCGAAGTGGCCAAGCTGAACGGAGACATGCGCACCACCCTGATTGCCGGGGGCATGGAACACCCACGAGCCATCGCCCTGGATCCCGGATATGGGTACGTTTTTACTCCCATAGACACACACACGTGCGCACACATGCGCACACACACGCACACATGCGCACACATGCGCACACATGTGCACACACACGTGCGTGCATGCACACAAACAAACATGCCCACTAGGGTTGGGTCGGTTTCCGGTTTTGCCGGTCTGGTCCGGTCCGGTGTACGAGCTTAAACCGGTTTGATTTTATGCGAACCGACTGAACCGGCATTTGTCATTATGAGACGTAGCCTACTGGCGAGTTAAAAAGTAGCCTACATCGGCAACCTGTGCCGACGGCGCTAAATCAAACTTGTATTGCATTAGTAATAAACAACATGACAACGTGATTAACATAATATTATGTTTGTTTATAAACGGAGCCACTAGTGTCTGAGTGCAAAAAAAAAAAGATCGACAGGCCGTTCGCAATTTAGTGCCGAGGCCGGCAACAAGGAGATCCAATTTCATTATACAATGGCTTGACTAAATAGGCTACTCGATTCTGATCCAAGGGTGGGCATTATTTCTCAGTAAAGGGACACCTTAGCCTTTTAACAGTTCTAAAATCAATGTGCTATGAAATCCAGCATTCTAAAGCAGTTTAAACAGCAACTGTCGCTTTTGAATTGTTACATCCCCTCCCATTTCCTACGTCCAATTTCACAATTGATGGCAGCGTTGACTCACATTTCTAGTTACTGTTGCTAGCTTTACAAATCGGAATCGTCCCTTATTTGGACAGTAGAATAGGCGTTGCGCATTTAACTCATGGCTACGGACGCATTTTCATCCGTATGCTTGTGAACGATTGCGTTTATAGTAACCGCTGTTTTGAATACAATTCAATAGTTAGCTAGCTAGCTAGCCGGGATAACAAGCATGCCGTGAGACCATTCTGACCTACAACCAAGAATTTTAATATTGGCTAGGTGACAAGTGATGGCGAACCTATCATAAAGCTAGCTGGCATTAAAAACCCGTTTCAGAGGGTCTTTGAAAGACGTTATTTATACACTGCGTGACCACACAATTTAAAAAGCAAGACAGTGCTAGGGAGATTAATTTGATTGACTTATGGTTTCATCCAGTTTTATTAAATAATGTAATGACACAAATGACCAAAATTGGTGCCAATTTTATGGTATAAAATGAGAAGGAACTACTTTTTCTTGATAGCATCATTGTTTTCATAGAATTAACGACGAGAGGTTTTTGCTTAACAACGGTGCAAATAGAACTACGAACCAGAGTTTTTGCATAACAGCGGTCCAAATAGAACTACCAACCAGAGTTTTGCTTGACAACGGTAAAGCCACTCTCATTCATGGGCTCTCATTATGTTCCACTTGGGAGTGGCTGAGTCACACGTGACACCAAGTGGTAGAATCTGGTATTACCAGTCCGGTCTGGTATTTGGCTTAATATTAACCGGTTTAAAATTTTTTACATCGGCCCAACCCTAATGCCCACACACACACACACACGTGCATGCATGACCACACTCACACACATACACACACTAACTCACATGTGCACACACACACACACACACACACACTCACAATCCCATTCCTTTCTCCCCTTTTATGAGGAATAACGTAGTGAGACACAGTCACAATTAATTTCTAATTGTGATGTCCAAAATCCATAAATCAATGAATAATGGATTCCAAACAAAACATCCTTCTTGATGTGGGAAAGTATTTTTTCACCAGAATGTAACAAAATTACAGGGTCTGTGGGTTGGTGTAGTCTATGAATGTACTCATTCATGTGCCTTAAGACCTGCCAGGCACAGCAACATGACATTCACGTAAATACAGTAATCATCACAGTTAAATATAAGTGGTTAGATAAATGCTTGTTTATCTGCTTCAAACTATGGATTTTTATCCTGTTCAGAACACTTAGAGTGTGTTGCTTTCTCTGCATGTTACACAGAGGAAGTATTTGGCCTTCTGCTGTGAGACAACACTCACATTGTGAGGATATGTATTCACATATACTCACTTTGTGAGGACCGTATTCACACACACTCTCATTGTGAGGACTATAATGACATACACTCCCTGTTGTGAGGACTGTATTCATCTTCTTTTCCAAAACATGGGACTAACTTTTGCTGGTTCTGTTGTAAGGACACTGAATATCTTTACCTTGAGGAATATGCAATGACATACAGTATGACAAATGTATATATAAGCAATGCTGAAAACGCATAGAATGTGACTTAAAATGATTCTGTTTATTTATTTTTATTTATTCATTTTATTTATTTAACTATTTTAAACTCACAGTCTCATGAGGTAAGACAATAGGGGACTAAAATAATTGTACATTTAAGATTGTTTTTTTCATAGCAAATTACATATCTATTAAAAGTGCACATTTAAGCATTTTTTGTTTTGTTCTGTATACCTCTCATCACATAATTTTTTCTTTATTTGCTATAGTTTGTTGACTTGTGGCTGAATATAATTATTCAATTATTAGTATATATCAGGTACTCGGTTAATACTGCTCGGCCCCAGCTCAGGCACTTCAAAGATGACGTGTGGATTTGCAATTTGAAAAGTGCAAGTCTTTGTCTGTCAATCAACAGAGTAAAGAATAAAAGCTATTGAGCAAAGGTAAATTAAATTATCGGTAATTCCATAATTGTTTCAGTCTCTAAATGACAATGATGTTCTTAAAAAATTACTCGACTACATTTTGAGTTGGTGTAACGCACAGCCATTTGTTCAAATTAATAATGGGGTGAAATATTCATTGTGTGAACATCAATTATCTTTTAAAATGACAATTTAATGGAAGAACAGTTGTGAGAGAGTAACACCGTATACAGTGTATTTTCTATTGGTTTTCAATGCAACAAAATATTTTTTATGTCAGTTGAACATAAAAAGTAGGTGAAAGTAGGCTACATATGGGTTAAGTGTGGTTGCAGATTTTATTTTGGCCAAGCGCTAAGACACCTGATTCTACATATCAAGAGCTTGACTGACGACCACGATTAGTTAATTACTTGAATCCGGTGTTGTAGTGCTGGGAAAAAAACAAAAATCTGCACCCAAATCAGCCCTTTTCGGATAACACTGGGCAGCCCTGCTATAAAGGGTTGTGCAGTTTGTTTATTTTTCTGTATGAACAGCCCTTATTTTCTCGTAAAATCCGGTCAGCAGCACGTTTTATAATGCACACAACTGTAGTATCCTATAGGTGGTGTTTAAAGCACGCAGCAGTCAGGATTAGCATAGCTCGATCTACATCTGGGAAATACAGAAAGTCTCAAGAAGATCCTGTGCTCCTCTCCAACCTGAAGGAATGCTGCAGTGAACCCATAATGCCTGAAGAGCTACACGTGAATGTTGACTGTGATTGGCTGGCATTCATTTGATCTAATTAATTTCACTTACTCACACGACTGGAATATTGATTTGAGGGTCTGATCCAATGAACAGCATCATTGAATTGAGGATAAATCCTGCAATATTGCTTTGTTGTCACTTTTGATTGGTTTCAGGCTTGGGTCCAGTTTTGTATTTTGGCTTCAGAAAACACCGTGGTGACAACATTGTACATCACAACAGGGAGGAAATATAACCATGCTGTTCATCCTGGGCTGCAATGTCTTGAGAATGTCAGAGAATGCGTGTTAGCCATTACAGACCATGCCCAATGTGCACTAAATTTCAATGGCAAAATACATGGCTATTGTAACACATACTTAACTAAAAATATGCCCTCAGTCCATGATGATATTCATATATGATTGGCTTTCTCATAGCATCTCTCTTTTCTGTCCTCTCAAGTTTTTTCTGTTCTTATAGAAATTAAGAATACTGAAATATGTATTTTTTTTTAAATAATGTATAGCAATATCTGAAAGTGGCAGTAATAATAATTTGGTTATTTCCTCATGTACTGTGAAACAGAAATACATTTTTTATGTTAATGCTGCATGTTATTTGAGTACAGTACAGTATTTTCTAACTTGTGTATAGCTGCAAGATTATTATACACTTAACAAGCACAATTTGGCAAGTTCCAAATTCCAAGTAAAAGTAAAATTCCTGAGATCAACACAATGAATAAAACTGTTGTTAAGTAGTAATATTGAACCATTCTCGTGCTGGTTGACCACATGGAATTTATTGAGTGAGCAGTTTACTCTTTTGAAATGTAGTCTGAATTTCCAATTTTGGAGACTTGTTGACAAAATGGAGTGTGGCCCACTTAAAATCCTGGCTGCTTTGTCAGCACTATAAAAGAGGGATAAGATTTCAGGATCCATTTGGTGCTCATGGCTGGATCTGTTAAGACAGCTTTAAGCATGTCTTAACAGATCCAGCTGGAAAAGTGTTAAGCATGGAAAAGTGCTTTGCGCAGTTATTGAAGTAATTATTTTGACCATTGAACCTTCAGCATATTCAAGGACAGGACTGTGAAAAATGGCTGCTAATGGACCAAATGGCCATGGTTTAAATGGGGAAAAAACTATGTACCATATTTTATTTTTGAGCATCAGTGTTCAATGGCCAATTAACTTAAATGACTTCATGAGAAAAGGCATTAGGCACTAATTTATGCTGAGGCACCACCTCCTATTGCAGTTCTCCTTAAAACTTGCTCTTCTTATGAAAATCTGAAAAGATCATGATAGTGGTACATTGCATTTGAATACAAGATGTTGAATTCTGTGTTGATGGAACATTTTTGAAAATAAGCAGCTTGATTAATATTTGGAATTAATGCAGAATTCACAATATAATTACAATAAATAATAATAAATAAGGTAATTAGCAGAAACATGTCTTTATTGAAAGCAGGGAGGTGCGGAGGTGTGTGATTGGACAGACACACACACGGATGATGTTAACAGGTGCAGAGGTGTGTGATTGGACAGACACACAAACAAGTGAGGTTAACAGGCCATTCTGTGTTCAGAATTGTGTTTTGGACAGACTGGGACGCCACCTTCCCGCGGATCGAAGCCGCCTCCATGAGTGGGAGCGGGAGACATGTTGTCTTCAGGGACATGGATGTGGGGGCGTGGCCTAATGGACTCACATTGGATCACCTGGAAAAGAGGATTGTGTGGACAGATGCTCGGTAGGCAGCAGTGGCATGCATCAGCAGGAACATGGGCTTTAGTAAGGGGCATATGTGTGTGTGTGTGTGTGTGTGTGTGTGTGTGTGTGTTATATGCATTTGGGACAATTTTAAATTTGTAATCAAACAATTCACATGTCTTTAAAGTGCACATTCTCAGCTTTTATTTAATAACATTTTGTACACTATGGTTTCACCATTTAGAAGTTACACCACTTTTTATACAATATGTTCCATAATGTCTGGAACATATTAAAGTCGTCATGTTTAGTACTTTTCTGCATGGAATGACATGCTGCCTGTGTCCCAAAGTCTGTGACCCATAGACATCACCAGGTGCTGCGAATCGAGGGCTAATTGCTTTAAGTTCTCACTTCAGCAAATGATGCACGTTCAAATGAATTCAGATCAGAGGAAGGACATGAGTTTAGAGGATGTACGTGAGCAGATTATATGCTTCTGTACACTTCATAATTAATTTTGACGCTGCTATCAGCAGTCACGTCAACAATTAACGCCACAATGTAGGCTAATGTGCCTCCTTGCTCGAAACGTTACATTGTGGTTAGATAGGCACTGTGTAATCTTGTGAAACGGAAAAATACAAGTGCTCTTTGGAATTCAGGAACAACTGTTAGCAGCAAAAGGGGAAATATTTCAGCTTGAAAATAGGAAGAAAAAATTGTACAAAACGAAAAATAAAGCTAGTTAGCTAGTGCCGGTAACAGACATCAATGCAATTGAGTTATTGAGATTTACCTTATCGATAACTAAATAGGTAGCTACAATGAGAGTGAATGTGCCAAGTTTATGCCTACCTTGTGCAAGTACTGTACATATGCCAATAGTTGACACTGCAGGCATAACTTGATCCGACCATCTCGACGATGCTTTCCTGTGAGGCTCTGGCTCGTTGTCAGATGATCCATCCGATGCATCTTCCTCGCCGACCCAGGACACATCGCTCAACCCGGAGACCTCCCCACCATCAGACTCCCCATCACTCAGAGCATTCAGCAATGCTAATGCCTCATTGGCATCCATGAATGTTTTTCGTGGATCCATTTTGTCTATTGTTTCTTTTTATTTTATAATGAGCTAACTAGGCAGCAGCAGAGGCCTGTCAAAGAACACGCGCAATTCCTAAATAGGCTACACGACTTTATGCCATTCAAAGGCACGAGAACAATGGAATGGGATATGAAAATGGAATACAAAAAATAGAACAATAAAATATTAATAGCACACGTTGCGTGGCAACTGAAATGCACAAACACAAACTGCGCAAAAAGAAATGCCCTTATATGATTATATGCCGAAAATAAATGCTTTCTATAGTGGGTAAATTTTACTATTGCTTATATGTATAAATGCCTCAAACTTTTTTATGTTTTTATCTAGAACTTTTTTACATTAGGAGGTGCTTAATAACTCAATTTTAGTAAAAAGTCAAGGACTGGGAGACATTATTTTTTTATTCAAACAGAGTTAGGCCTACATACACTTGAAAAACAGAAACGGGTAAATTTTACCCCATGGCGGTTCTAGTGTTAAGTGAGCCAGTACCTGTGGCAGCCATGCATGCCTAAATCATAACACCCCCACCACCATGTTTCACAGAGCGGGGGCTGCTATGCACCTCCGGAGGTTCCTTCTTTAGGCCTCCACACTTAGCTGTTGCCGTCACTCTGATAAAGGCAAATCTGGGTCTCCTCTGTCCACAACACTTTTTTCCAGAACTCTTTTAGGTACGTCTTATCAAACTGTATCCTGGCCATCCAGATTTTATGTTAGTGGTTTGCCTCTTGCAGTGTAGCCTGTTTTTCTGTTCACTAAATCTTCTGTAGATAGTTGTCACTGGTGCATTCATGTCTTCTTATCTGCTGTATATAATACCTCTTTAATAAAAGCTGAGAATCTGTATTTTGACCACATGTGAATTGTTTGATTACAAATCTAAAATTGTGGAGTACAGACCGAGCCAAATACAGAAGAAATATGTCTTTGTCCCAAACATTATTGAGCTCACTGTATACTATATACATATACAGTATATTAGTTCTGCACAACTAAAAAGTCCTGCTCATGCTGTGGTTTATGTGCCCCCCCAGGTCTGACGCCATTTACTCGGCCTTGTACGACGGGACCGGGGTGATGGAGATCCTGAAGGGACACGAGTACCTCTCTCACCCCTTCGCCGTCTCCCTGTTCGAGGGCAGCATTTACTGGACCGACTGGAGGACCAACACCCTGGCCAAGGCCAACAAGTGGACCGGGCAGAACGTGACGGTGATCCAGAAGACCAGCGCCCAGCCGTTCGACCTGCAGATCTACCACCCCAGCAGACAGCCTCGGGGTGAGGAGCGTCTTCCCCTGCGTTCACTTCTCCACTTTCATTTTTCAGTTGTCACAGGTTTTTGTCGGCTGGATCTGTGCTTTCCGTTATTCTTCTTTGCTTGAAGTTCTCTCGCTGTGTCATGGCCGGTCTTCTCTGGTCGGGAGTCCCCAGCCGCTGGTGCTTATTAAACGTGTTGATATTCTTCCTGAGTTAACGCTCAAGCAACCACTTTCAGCAAGGGGGATAAGCTTCCAATGGAAACATTCTGTGCTACTGTGATCATATTTGCAAAAAGCTTAAAGTAGCAATAAATTAGAAATAGGTTATTTGGAAACCAATCTTGTGTCCACAAGGGTGAACTGCAATCACAACCTAAAGCATGACACACCTCGCTAGTTTCTCTTGAGTGAAACTCCACCCCGTGGCTGGTTGCCAGTTTCTCTCACAGCCTGTGTCTTTCTGTGTGGTGGTGGTACAGCGCGGAGCATAGCGAGACAGGAAGCTTGCTATTGTTGCAATCATAATGTAAAGCGATGAGTCTTGCATCAGACATGTAATGAATAATATATTTTTATTGCAATGTTGCGCTATGTTGTATTCTGGTTCATTATCAAATTGGCTGTTTCCACCTCCGGTTACTTGGTTTGAAAATTTGCTATTCATCAGTGGAGACTAGCTCTTTGAAATTTGTGATCGTTACTTGTAGATAGTGATTACTTTGTTTGACTTTGCATGTTGTTTGACCTTATTTTGTTCGATTTTGTTCCTCCTTGTTTGTTTTCTGATTGGATTTTGTGTTTGACCATTGACTTGTTCTGTTCGACTCCGATTCTTCTTAGTCCTTCTGGTTTGTTTGCCTTAGTGGATTTTGTGTGTTTGACTCTGTTCGTTCAATTCGACCCCGACTCTCGTTTTGCCCCTCTGCATGTTGTATAGTGACCCCGACCTGGTAGTGTGTTCCCAGCAGGATTACAAATCCTTCCATCAGGACACTATTTTGTTATTTTTCCTTAATCATTTTTGAAGGTGAATCTGGGTGGAATTTTAAATCTCTAGTGGGGGTACGCTATTTGGACTATTGCCTGCAGATTTACTAAGCATGCGGCAAATTACCACCAGGGCCGTAAACTTCTACATCGCCACATGTTTTCAATTTAGTGGGATATGAAACTGGTTATGCTCAGTTGCAGTGAGTTCATTTAAAGGCACTGTCGGTATTTAAGAATCATCTTGCGCATTGCAAGAAAGCAAAGCAATGGAGCGCAACAGAACGTTTAAGTTAATTGTATTTGGTACTACAGTGTGTAGTGACTGACTCTGGTAGTACAGTGTGTAGTGACTGACTCTGGTACTACAGTGTGTGGTGACTGACTGTGTGGTTCTACAGTGTGTGGTGACTGACTCTGTGGTACTACAGTGTGTAGTGACTGACTCTGGTACTACAGTGTGTGGTGACTGACTCTGTGGTTCTACAGTCTGTGGTGACTGACTCTGGTACTACAGTGTGTGGTGACTGACTCTGTGTTACTACAGTGTGTGGTGACTGACTGTGTGGTACTACAGTGTGTGGTGACTGACTCTGGTACTACAGTGTGTGGTGACTGACTGTGTGGTTCTACAGTGTGTGGTGACTGACTCTGTGGTACTACAGTGTGTAGTGACTGACTCTGGTACTACAGTGTGTGGTGACTGACTGTGTGGTACTACAGTGTGTGGTGACTGACTCTGGTACTACAGTGTGTGGTGACTGACTGTGTGGTTCTACAGTGTGTGGTGACTGACTCTGGTACTACAGTGTGTGGTGACTGACTCTGTGGTACTACAGTGTGTGGTGACTGACTCTGTGGTACTACAGTGTGTGGTGACTGACTCTGGTACTACAGTGTGTAGTGACTGACTCTGGTACTACAGTGTGTGGTGACTGACTCTGTGGTACTACAGTGTGTGGTGACTGACTGTGTGGTACTACAGTGTGTGGTGACTGACTGTGTGGTACTACAGTGTGTGTTGACTGACTCCGTGGTACTACAGTGTGTGGTAACTGACTCTGTGGTACTACAGTGTGTGGTGACTGACTGTGTGGTACTACAGTGTGTAGTGTCTGATTGTTGATGACCACGCTCCACTACATTTAATTTCCCAACATTTTCCGGTACTGGTAAAAATAGCTAAATCACTCGTAGGTGCTATATTTTGTGAAACATTTCTGCAGTGTTCAACTAGCAGCTTCATTTGAAATGAAGGGTTATAATCGGTTTTCATGTATTTTTGTTACACTACAGAACAGTCAAAGCCACATTAATGACACACAGATCAGCTTATTCCATAAAGCAGTTATACATTCATATAAGTGTTTACACCCCCAGCGCACTTTAAAAACGGCTAACGGGAACAACGGGAGCTTGAGTGTGTTGCTGTGCACCCTTATCGATCAGAGCCGTTTCGCTTTGTTTCCCCGGCAGCGTGGGAAGAGTTCCAAGCCTCACAGGCTGTTCATGGCCAGCTACGGCAACCGCACACCCGCTGTTTGTTTACACCGTGCGAGACGTCCAAGAAAAACAAATTTCCTCCCCCGGGGGACGTGGCACGAAAGACTTGGACCCGCCCACGATTTTCTCATGGTCACTGCGTACAGGCATGAACTTGGACGCCGTGTTTCCCGGCTGTATCCCAAGTTGTTAAAATGGCTTCAGATTATTCACGGTTTTTTTTTTTTTAATCTCGATTTTTCTTCTCAAACTTTACAGTAGGCGAATTTGGCGCCGTGCATAAAATTAATAAGCAGAGTCCGGTTACAAACTGCACTGGTTCACTGCTTCGCCATGCCAGTTGTCCTGTCAGGTGGTTGATTGCCAGTTGAACTCTGTCATGTATGTAAACTATAGTGAACTATAGACCGTTTAACTTTTCTATGTGTCCGTGATTCCTGTTTGAATCATTGTGCCTTTGTGTGCTTATGCTAAGAAGAACGATGCCGGTCCTGTTTTTTTTTTTATTTTTATTCTGTCTTGGGGCTCTATTTTCTGGCCAGCCCATAGCCTGTTGCGCACTGGAAAATGGTATTTTCACCATATATTTTGACGCGCCTGAGCGGTTTGGTAATTTTGTGACTCGCCGTGCACCAAAGTGGGAGGGGAGCCGCTGCCGGGGGTGTGTCAGTCAATCTCGCATAGAGCAGTGAAATTATGGTCCCTCATCATAATTTCCGGGTCAGTCCGGTCTGTCATTTGCACCCTTCGCCTCTCGCCTGCTCAGATCACGTCTAAGGCGCATGGCACAGGCCATCGTCCTGTGGATTGCTAATTTCGGCGATTTCTGAACGCGTGTTTCTCAGTCTATTCAAGAGGCAATCAACAGTTTTTGTCGATAATATGCTGCCCAGTTTGACTTTGATATAAATCCCAAAAGGAAAAACAACTGCAAACTTTGAATTTATTATTGTTTCATTTCTTTTTTTAATCATTTTAATTCCTGTATTTATTACTATTTTAATTGGTTATGGCTGTTCTTATACTGAATTGTGGTCTTGTGTTCTGTTCTTTTTTTTTACACCCGTCTGCAATGAGCAGAATGACTATAAATGCAACAATCTTTTAATTTTAATTGACTGTAGTTAAAATGATAGCGACAGTACTGGCACCAATTATGGATAGACTGCTTTAATAAACAGAATTTGATCATTAATGCAGCATTTGGAACTATCTTGCTTTCTGGCATAATAAATGTAATATCAACATAAAACAAAAACGTAGATATAATTAGCATTTGAGTGAAACAAGTGACAAATCATAATTATTGCATATTCCAATATGCATTTGTTCATACCAGCGTAATTGAGCAGCCTAACATATCTTACTGGTGCAAATTTTTAAATCAGCTTGAACGTGTATTGCCAGCATTTTTATACATAAAATAATATTCATGTGAAGAAAAAGATTTTTGGCATGTATACTTTTCTAATTACTGATGGTCACAGAGAGTCATCACCAGATATATAGGGAAGAACTGGCAGAACTGTGACAATTTTCCCTTTTTAATGAATTACTTAATGCAATCAAGAGCTGTGAAATTACACTACAAAGAGCGTACAATTGTTTACAACAATAAGTCATATTAAGCTTGAGGTGGTCACAAATGGTTCATGTACAATTTAAACAAATGTTAACATAGTCCGGTGTTACAACTGAAAAGTATGTCCGGGACACTTAGAACAGAGGTTACGAAAAATAACTGCGTAAATCATTAATATCTGCATATTTATGGGGCAAAACACCGTTGGTTCTAAAGAGCATATTGTGCATGGATGTTTAACCCAGCAACCAATGGAAGGTCATGTTTCAGGTCAAACCTGTGCTGATTTGGAACCAGGGGATAAATAGCCTAACTGAAATAAATGTATTTAAAGCACTTATGGGATGACAGATTAGTATAATGGGTAAGAAAACAGGCTCGTGACCTAAAGGTAATAGGTTCAGTTGGATACTGCCGTTGTACCCTTGAGCAAGGTACTTAACCTGCATTGCTTCAGTATACAGGTATATTCAGCTGTATAAATGGATGCAGTGTAAATGCTGCATAAAAAGTTGTGTAAGTCCCTCTGGATAAAAGAATCTGCTAAATGCCTGTAATGTTAAAACATAATGAAACGACCACTCATCCAGTCCTGCTCATTTCAGTTAAGCCATGCCATTGTTGTAAATTAATGATGGACTCGTGTGATAATTTTTACTTTCTTTCATTTGAGCAACACCGAGTGACTTCCTTTTATTTTGTTTACTAAAACTTCAAGATACTGTTGTCATTATGTATTAGTTAAAGAGCATTTAAGCTATTTAGCTACAGATTTATAACTGACCCATTATAAACGTTTAGGCAATGTTCTAATTCTGACAGAAGAAAATTAGAACAAATAAGAACAAATTTTTCTTATGAGATTCATTCGAACACAATTTTTTTTTTAAAAAAGTGACAGGCCAAATCTGCATCTCCCACAAAAGAACATCTTGTGAGAAGCACCTGATTAGTAAATCCTTATCCTCCTCGTCCATGGCAGCGGCAGAGTACGGAAATTGTCAGCACGCCCTGCACAATGCACACGACTCGAATGCGCACGACAGGAAGAGAATGAAAAGAGGCCATTTGATTGGTTATTAACAGATGGAGCTGCACCACGCCCACTGATAATTCAGTATAACCCCGCCCAGTTTCCAGGCGTGCCGCGCACATTACGCTGTGCGTTGCTCGTCTCTGGTCCCAAAAACATCCAACGATCACAAGCTACGCCTGGTGTGCTCCACGCCGCGCCATTGGCTGTGCGCGTGCACCGTGTGACATTGAATTTGGGAAATAGAGCCCGTAAACTCACTGCACATTCAACATTCAATAGCTGAATCTGAAGCACTCAAAACTTCAAATGATGAAAATACAAAATGAGGAAATCCTTAGGCCCTCAATGTCGGCATCATTTTTAACAATTTCCCTAAACTTTGATCCTCAAATAAATTCAACTGCACAAAAGGCTTTGGTGATTACTGAACTCGTCAAACTGTGTTTGTAAAATAAAGAAAGAAAGAAATACGTTAATAAATAAATAAGGTAACTTCCAAGGTAATTGCTCTGTGATGAAGTGTTGTTGTAATTGTTAATTATGGGTTTTTTCCAGGCCTGACTGTTCTCATACTGCACTCTTGAGTCATTTAGTCATTGCTGTCTGTGTTATATTGATTAAAAAATAGGTGGCATTCAAACCCTACTGCTTGCACTTATTGGATCTGACTCGAGTGCTTGTTTTGTATTTTATTTTGAAGCCTTGAGATTTGGCTGTATTTAAGTTATTAAGTCCCATAGCATCTTCAGCCAGGCCCATTTATTTTACCCAAAAATAGGAGCTCGTATTCTCTGAACGCTGTCCCGGTGGACACAAGTTATTGCTTGGTCCAGCTGCTCACAAATTAATGGCTCCGTCCTTTTACTTACACTAATGTAACGCGTTCCAATTTACTTTAAGAAAAATAAATAATTAATTAAACAGCTTTGTGACTGTTCTGCGTAGATAAGCGCGCGCGGATCGAGCCGCGGTTGTCACGGACGCCAGTGAGCGCGTCTAATCCAGTTTAAAGAGCCCTGTGGGAAAAGGATTATTACGCCGAGTCCAGGCTAACCAACTGTGGCCAGCCGCCTAGCGTCCGGATGCCGTTCCCCGGTTTGGCCCCCGCGCATCCGTGATGGAGAGCGGTGTTTGGCGGGGGAGGCCGAGGGCCAAATGGCCGCCCGCGCTTCCTGTTTGGCGGCCTAATGGAGGGGAAACGGCGGGTTGGACGCGTGCCCGGGCCCCCTGGCCGGGGCTCTGGTTGTAAACACGTTATGTGTGGTAGGGAGAGTGCAGGCGTGCTAACAGGAACTGGGCCTCCGGGTTCGCGCTCCACAGGGACTGCAGACGACAGGCAGAAATAGGGAAGAAAACAGAGGAGGGGGGGGGAAAACGGGCACAATAAAAGTCCTTGGCGTTAGTTTGACCCTGATTGGCCGGTTTGTCACAGGCCTGCTCTTCCTGTTTGACAAATTAGTTCTGAGTAGAGTGGGTAGTCTGGCCTGTTTTCAGGGGTAAATATAAATTAAATAATGGATTCATTATTGAATTCCCCTTTGTGGGAAATACTCTCTTTTTTTACTTGTGATCTTGTAGCAGATTTATTTCTAACTCCTAAGATGTACTGTGGCTTATACGAGAATCATAAACACGGTCTTAAAGCTACTCTCCTGCTCTTGTAATGATTTAGCTGCAGTCAGAAGCTGACTGCTCTGATCTTTTTTTAATGAACAGGAGGTAGAAGCAATAACACTTATTTTAGTGACAAGGGCTGATATACTTTTGATAAGAAACCGTGACGTGAGAAAACGTGAGTAATCCAGTGGTTTTCCTGCAGAATTGCTCTCTGTGGTTTAATCTGTACTCACTAAGCAGAAAGATAACAAAGCTATTTATATATAGTATAGAAGCATTTCCCACTGATATCAACTGAGGCATGACCAGCTAGATTTGTTCAAGTACACAAAGACAGTGAAATTGTTTTTATAAAAATATTGCCTTTTTTTATTGAGACTAATAGAATGATTTGTGTGTGCATGCTGTTGTTTTTTTTTGGGGGGGGGGGGGGGTTTGTGTGTGAACGTGTGTACTCGTTGTTTTTGGGGGTTTCTCGGTAAGTCTGTAAACATTTCATTCCCGCAGCTGCAAACCCTTGTGAAGCAAACGAGGGGAGGGGCCCGTGCTCACACCTGTGTCTGATTAACTACAACCGAACTGCAACCTGCTCCTGCCCTTACTTGATGAAGCTGAGCCCCAACAACAGGTCCTGCTCCAGTGAGTACCAGCCCGTTCCTACAGCCTCTACACTTAAATCAGTAGCTTTCCTTTACCTGTAATTAAGTTCTTTAATCAACTCAGCACACTGTGTCTGTGAAGCACAACACTACCATTTAACTGCTATGTTTATTAGTTACTATTAACATATCAATTCTAGTGAACATTAACCAATTCATGTTAAATCCGTCCCAATGCCTCAAATCATATTAGTCCTCTTATACATTTTTGAACAGCAAATGTGATATCACGTGACCATGTGGGTATGGTCATATGTCCATCGAGAATTTGAATGAAACGGCCGTTACTCTCCCGCTTGTGAATTCTCCGGCGTGCGTGAAAGCCGGATTTCCGTTGAGGCGGAATGCGACGCGGAATTCAGCTGTGATTCAAACGGCGGTTTGGCGTTGTTATTCCGGGGAGTCTGCAGAGAATGCAGGGACTGCTCTCTCTTAACGCTATTCTCAGTGTCAGTCACCCTGCTAATAGATTCCTTAAGGGAAGGTCACCATAACTGTTCGTGGTGCTGGGCTGCAGCTCCAGTGGGCCATATTTCACATGGACGTGTTAATACAGTGATGTCTGTTCCCTGTGAAATAATAATGTATTTATTGCGTGGGCTAGCAAGATGGTACTTCAGTTTATCCTCTGTTTAAGGATGCTTTTTCATGCATCACAAGCACCGTGTCATAGTCTTTCTTTTTTTTTTGCCATGGTATTTTTTTTATTTATACTCAGATAAGGGACAGTAGGGGAAAGTTACCCATAGAGGTGACTTTAAAATCCAGGGCTACCTGTGATGTTCACCCTGGAGTACTACCTAATCAGTCAGTGTCAGAGTGTTAATCACAAAATAAGAACTTTTTTTTTAATCTGGAAAGGAAAGTCTGTAGAGGACAGTATATACTCTGTGCTTTGCTTTTTCAAATTAATATTGCTTTTCTCTGCTACTTTTTCTCCTATTGATTATGAAAGAGTAACCACACGAAACAAATAGATGCTGCTTATCTTGTCTCGTTAGAGATATTATTTTATTGTACTACAGTTGTTTGCTCTCCTGTGAAGAACGTTATTTTCTGAGTTCCAAAATCTCTGACATTTTTACGAGTTTGGGAATCATTTCTAGTTTCTGTTTCCATTTTGTTTTCCTGGAATCAACATTAAAAACATTATGTTGTGAGGAAACGGTCCTTCGGTGGACACCAGTCTCATCAGAAGCGCGTGTAATGGAGTTTGCAGGAGAGTTTGCTCTTAATGCCGTGGTTTTTAAAGCACATTTCTGTGTGGCGTTTAAATTTATCATGTGTCCCCTTTGCCCACCCCCCCCCCCCCCTTCTGACACGCGTGATTAATATCGTCATTACGTGTCCATCTCGCACGTAAAATAGTCAGCCGTGTTCAATTGCCTGTCACTCATTTTAAATTATGTTTACGCGGTGTAATTAATGCGCGGACTTACCGCGGGGTGTTTACAAAACGCTCGGCTGTCCTTGGACGGTAATAATCCCGCGGACGCTTACACCATAATTATCACTCATGCTTTACGTTCGTGTCTCGGATATGAGATGAGTTCACGCTTCGTTTGCTGCAGCGCTGAAGAGGTTCCTCCTGTACGCCCGCCGTTCGGAAATCCGCGGGGTGGATATCGACAACCCGTACCTCAACATCATAACGGCCCTGACCGTCCCGGACATCGACAACGTGTCGGTGGTGGATTACGACGCGCTGGAGGAGAGGATTTACTGGACCGACGTGAAGACCCAAACCATAAAGCGGGCCTTCATAAACGGGACCGCCATGGAAACGGTCGTCTCTGGAGGTAACGCCGCTTTCGATTTTTTTTTTTTTTAAAAACGCGGCCGTTTCCAAGGACGCGCCTCCGATCTTCCCCCGTAAACTTACGGCACGATGTGTTGAAATAGCATGGCGGTGATCCTCCGTTCGCATTCCTAAAAGGCCCGAGAGTTTCCGCAGGCTTTGTAAAGGATGGAAAGCACGCCTGCGTCGCTCTGGGACGCTAACGCCACCACGGGCCTGACGCACAGTGATAAGGAATTAAAAATGGCTCCCCATGTTAGCTGAATTTAAAGGATGGACCTCATGGGGGTTTCCTGCTCTCCCCTCACCCAAACCTAGATAAGCATCTTTGTAGGATCTGAGCAAAAGTCTGAACACCTAGCTGATGTTTTTAGAAGTTTAAATCTGTCCCTTGAGTTTGTACTGAAACTGTTCCTTGCTATTCTGTAATGTCAGGAAAAGTACTTTGACTAATTAGCAACATCTCATTGTGTATGATATGAATTGAAATGAAATTCATTACTTGTTAAAAACCTGCATTGCACAGTAAGAGTAGTACACACTTCTTGTTTAGTATAGTGGACTGATCAAATTTTAGGGCTCTACAGAAATGGTTTTGCACACAAAACATTCCAGATTACTTGCTTGTTTATTGTGTGTGTGCGTGTGTGTATGTTTGCATGTGTGTGTGTGTGTGTGTGTGTGTGTGTGTGTTAGAGAGAGAGAATGAGTGTGTGTGTGTGTGTGCCTGCGCATGTTTGTGTGTGTGTACATGTGCATGTGTGTATGCGTGTGTGTGTGTGTGTGTGTGTGTGTGTATATGTTCACGTTTATATGTATGTTATTTGGGTGAGACACATATATTGTTGTATATATTTCAGATATACTGAATGTCCGTGGGCTGGCCATAGACTGGCTGTCCCGGAACATGTACTGGCTGAGCTCGGAGAGCGACGAGACCCAGATAAGCGTGGCCCGGCTGGATGGGTCTCTGAAAACCTCCATCATTCACGGCATCGATAAGCCCAAGTGCCTGGTCCTCCATCCAGTCAAGGGGTAAGTAGGAGAAATAACATTAACATGCAAGTAGGGGCCTCCAGTGGCGCATCCCGTAGAGCGCTTTCCACATGCTCATTGCGAGCCTCGACGTCGGCGGTTCGAGTCCGACCGCCGACCCTTGTCGCATGTCTCTCCTCTCTCCTCCTCCTCTCGCCCCCCCAAAAAAAACATGCAACAAGTAGTGCTGTATGTAAGGCATCTATTTATTTATGTGAACAAATATGCATGTGGTATGTGAGTGTATATTAAAGCACAGAATGCAGTACATTGCTACTTTATTGCATCATGTTGCATACATTATATTGGAGGAAATTTACATAATTACACACATTCAAAGTGTTACATTTATTCCTTGTATTTCCAGCTAAATTCGTGTTACTTTTCAAGCACGTTAAAAGGTTGAGTTGTTATCAGAAATTGGAAATTTATAAACATGTAGTACTTTTTAATAAGCCCTTATATAAGACCATTTAAAATGCACCGTATTTCTACCCTTCTCTTTTATGCCAGAAGATTCATTGTGCTACTGTTTACTATTATTATTATTATTATTATTATTATTATTATTACCTGTTGTATCTGAAAGTAATTTGGATAAGTTCATGAAGGTCACCAGTGACCAGACTTTGTGTTTGATGTGATAATGCATTAACAGGGTAGGGTGACATGAATGATTTTGTTTACCAGCTAATGACAGTCCCTAGGAAAGTTCTTTCATCCATTAAGTAATAATTTTGCACCTTCAGCATTATTCCGTAATATTTATGTATGGACATAACGACACAGACGCTGCATATGAGGCTGCACATACTCTAAATAACAGTGATGCCTGGATTTCATTTCTTGTGTACATATGCCATACGATACTGTCTCTCCAGTGAAGAATGAGGTTCTGTTTATATTTTTTTGCAAGGTCTCAGTCGGGTCTAAAATTAATGTAGCTTTAATTTATTGTATTGCTTTTATCATTTCTTTAAGGAAAATATACTGGACTGACGGCAACACGATAAACACAGCCAACATGGACGGAAGCAACAGCAAGATTCTGCAGCAGAACCAGAGAGACCCCGTAGGTAAGAGTCACATGACTGAGCTCACACCTGTCCTCATACGTTAGTGAGTGTCACATGACTATGCTCAGATCTGCCCTCATACGCTAGTGAGAATCACATGACAGATCACACCTGTCCTCATACGTTAGTGAGAATCATATGACTGTGCTCAAATCTGTCCTTATACGTTAGTGAGAGTCACATGACTGCGTTCAAATCTGTCCTTATATGTTAGTGAGTCACATGACTGTGCTCAAATCTGTCCTTATACGTTAGTGAGAGTCACATGACTGTGCTCAAATCTGTCCTTATACGTTAGTGAGAGTCACATGACTGTGCTCAAATCTGTCCTTATACGTTAGTGAGAGTCACATGACTGTGCTCACTTCTGCCCTCATACGTTTTGAATTGAATTGAATTGAATAGATTTATTTTGAACGTGTCACAATTAATAAGTAAGAAAACAAACACATACAAAAAAAAGAATGACCCATAAAATGAACAGTAAACATGTAAAGCAAATTCTCCATAAACAAAATAAATAAATATTACATATCCGAAAAGGAGTAGGAAGAAGTAAGTGAGAGTCACATGACTGTGCTCACACCTGTCCTCATACGTTAGTGAGAGTCACATGACTGAGCTCAGATCTGCTGTCATACGTTAGTGAGAGTCACGCAGGGTTAAAGCTCTGGCCTCTCCTGTGCCATCGTTCTGCTACGAGCTCCAGATCCCCCTTTAAATCCAGAGCTTCATTGCACTGGACGACTCCAAACCAGGGCCTTCAGAAGGTGTTTCAGGACGTGTGTGAATGGTGTTCATTGTTTTTCTCATATGTCTGCAATGTCTCATTTTATGTATGCAATTCACAGACACTGCATTTGAACTATCGGCCAGTTTGTTCTTCTAAAATGGATTTTACTAGAACGTTTCATTTAAAGAGATGGCACTTCCTGCTTGAACAGAATGCATAAAATGAAATGAAAGTAAATAAAACGCAGTTCATCCTTTGCCAGAGTCCCGTGACGCTGGCTCTTTAAGTCTCTCTCAGTGGTGTAGCGCCTTGTTCGCAAACCCCCGCCGTCCCTGGGCACAGTCGCTGTTAATCCCCCTTGCAGGGTGTCAGCAGATGTTCCCTTTCTTTTTCGTACCCTCCTCCACCCTCGCCCCCCCCCCCCCCCCCAGCTGGGCACAGAGAGAAAGGCTGTGTCATACGTGGCGTGTGCACAGGGCCTTACCCCGTTACCTCGACCAGCGGCTTTGTTGTCCCGATGGATCCCTCAAGCAAGGAAACGAGGGGAAAATGACAAAAACAGCCGACTACCCTGGCCATGAATTACACGTGTTACCGCTGGACACTCGCCACTGTCCTCCAGAACTGAATAGCCCTCCGCTGACGCTCTGAAAGGCCGCGTTACACAATGTGCTATCTGATGCCGCTGGATGGCGAGGTTATCAGCGACACAGGACCTGGCTGCCCTGCGCTAACACGAGAGCAGGATAAGAGGCTAGGGCGGGCTACTGCATCTAAACACTACGGGCTTCCCTCCAAAACCCCTCGCTTTTATTTCCATTTCATTACATTACATTCATTTGGGAGATGCTTTTATCCTAAGCGACATACAATAAGTGCATACCGAAGGTCATTGGAACAACTACAAAACGCAGGTCCGATAAGGCACAATACTCATTATGTAACAGCTATTCATAGCCATGAACACATTAAGTCCAGTTCACACAGTAAACATTACTCTGACCTATGCCAAGTCAAACTAGGAGGCACCATAAGCTACAACATAAAGACACAACATTTATTTCCGTTTCAGTTCGGTCCCCATCGTATGTCCTGAGACCATGACCGCCGCTCCACACCGACCCTATTCTTCACGCGGTCCCGGTGTTTACGCCACAAATCTTCCGAACGCGTTTCGCAAGCGATCGGGGAAAAAGGACCGAAATTTAAATAGCAGCATTTGTAATTGTAGCGCGGGCCGGGGAGTCGTGAAAATGACACATTCACGCAGGATCATCGTGGAGTGCTCTTTAGATCGCTTAAAGGTCACTGTTAGCTAAAACAATAAGTAGCAGTATATCCATCTCGTCTTACTCATCTTCTTAAAAAGAATAATAATAATGATAATAATAATAATACTTTTTTTTTTAAATTGTAATGCTATTGGCATCATCTACAGCTGTTTATGGCCTGTGATTGACAATTGGATATGTTTTGCATGAAAAGTAAATAAATAAAATTAATTAAATTAATTCATTAACAGTACAGGCATTTAGCAGATGCTCTTATCCGGAGCGACTTACACAACTTAACTTTTGCATTGCATCCATTTATACAGCTGGATACATACTGAAGCAATACAGGTCAAGTATCTTGCTCAAGGGTACAACGGCAGTGTCCTGTCCGGGAATTGAACCTGTGACCTTTTAGGCTACAAGGCCTGTTCCTTACCCATTGTACTACATTGCCCCCCCCCCCCCTTAAAAAAGTAGCACCGCCCCTAGGTGGCTGGCCGATGCAGAGGTGCTCCAGCTCTTCACCAGTGCTTTCCGACACGGCAGTGGAAAAGTAGAACTGGCGGCCTCCGTGTGGAGAGAAAGACGCAAATGCAAAAAAAAACGTAAACTCATCCGCTGCGTCTGCCAGACTTAGTCTGAAGTCAGGAGAAGCGCAGATTAAATGGAGATGGGAGCAGACGCTCAGCGAGGGCGAGCCGGGGGGGGCGGGGCGGGGTATGACAGACCGCGTCGGCCAGTGATTTATCTGCCGGAGGTTTTCTGTGGCATCAGGGAAAAGCACTTTTTTATCTGGGAGAAGGTTTCAGGGTATTTTCGGGAGCCTGCAAAACAGTTCAAACGGTTCAGCAAAAACACGTTCCGCACAGACCGCGCGTGCCCGACCTGTGGGAGGATTCCGTCTCTGCCTTCGTCCCGCCCTGTGCGGTGTTCTTACGGTCGGGGCTGTGACGGTCAGCTCGGGTCAGCCATGTTTCAGCCCTGGAGAGGAAAGAGGACGTGTGGCTCTTACGCACTGAGCTTCTCAAACCTGAATGCCTTCTTTCCAAATGCACAAATGCCCTTAGAGTTCACTTTTTTTCCAGCCAGACATAAGCCTTAGTCAACAGTGGATTTTATTTTTATATCGCATGCCCTCTTACCCTGTCTCAGCTCAGAGATTGTATTTGTGTCATTCTCAGACCACCAGGCCAACTTCAGGGCATCTAAGTGATCTCTCTATACGTGCTCCTCGATGGCGATACAGTTTTACTTCCCAATGGGGGAAGTAAAATTCCCATACCCAGTTCCAGTCTGGATTTGGAGCATTTACAGATTTTAATCATAATCTGTCCATCTCTCATGTGGTACCTTATCAAATGCCTTTTGGAAATCTAAGTATACAATATCATAAGCTTTGTTATAGTCAAAACACATGGTAGTTTCTTCAAAGAATACCAGAAGGTTTGTCAGACATGACCTCCCCTTGCAAAAACCATGCTAGCTATCCCTTAGGATGTTATTATTTTCAAAAAATGGTGGAGTCCAGTATTTTACATGTGATGCAAGTTAAACTGACAGGCCTGTAGTTTCCTGGATCAGTACGGCCCCTTTCTTATAAATTGGTATTATATTACCTTGCTATTGGTCCTCAGATATTTCTCCAGTTTCTAAAGACTGTCTAATAATACCTGCTACCTAACTCTATGAGTACCCTTGGGTTTATGCCATCAGGACCTGCTGCCTTATTTGTCTTGAATTTAAGTAATTTATCCAGTACTTATTTTATCCTCTATCTCAACATCTGCTAAGACATTCTGTATACTGGAATATGCGTCCAGTCTATTAGTAACCTCTTCTCTAGTAAAATTCTCAACAAAATAACAATTTATGGCACCAGCAATATCGTATTCTGTTTATTAGTGATGGGTGTCATAGAGTGGTGGGTGGGCCATCAAGCAGGTTGGGTGTTTTGTTTTTTTATTTCTTCTGTATGTTGAAGTCCAAACTCGTTCTTGTACATGTGGAAATACATATATATATATATATATATATATATATATATATATATATATATATATATATATATATATATATATATATGTATGTGTGTGTGTGTGTATATATATATATATATATATATATATATATATATTTTTTTTTTTTTTTTTAAATTTATTTATTTATTTATTTATTTTATTTATCACAAAACATAAAATGTATCCAGACTGAGGAAATAACCAACGCTTTTTTCCCATTCCAGGTCTGTCGATAGACTATGCGGAAAACAAGCTGTACTGGGTAAGCTCTGGAAATGGGACGATCAACAGATGCAGCCTGGACGGCAGCAGCCTGGAGGCCATAGAGACCATGAGGAGGAGCCTGACCCGCGCCACGGCTCTGGCGGTTATGGGTGAGAGGCCGCTCGGGTCCCGGCTGTTGATCGCAGAGCGGAGGGGGAAAGGACTCGCTGCTGGTGAAGTAGCCGCTAAATAAAGCCGTCTGCGGCGCGGAGCCTCGGACGCGTTCGCGCCGCGCACCGCGGCGTGTGGAATGGCTCCGGCGGCAGGCCCATAACACAATTAACAGCGTTGACGGGGACGGCTGCTTTCGTGATGAATACGTGGCGATTCACATTCGCCGGAGATCCGAGCGCTTTTGTTCAGACTGTATTTTGCGCGACGGGTGCTTAGTCTGATTTATCGAGCTTTTTGCTCATTAAAGTTGCCGGCGTATTGACGGGAACGGTGTGATCGCGTGAGTTATGGCTCTGATAATGCAAGATTACATTTTTCAGATGTTACACTGCGCAGGAATAGGATTAGAGATGCTTTATCTCCTGTTAATATGATTCCAAATCAATACGGGTTTACACATTAATTATGAGATGAATGCAATGTGTGATGCAGTGGGTTTTATGTAATTAGCCTTTGTGCTCACACGTGCTGTCATGGAAATGTACCCAACATTGATTCCAGTTAGTCCTAGGTGCTTTCTGTCCACAAGGCCTCTCCTAATGACTAGTGAGAGATGTTGCTCATGCACTGGAGAATCCCCCTTCAAAAAGGGGGTTTAAGCCCCTATGTATCTTCTCCTTTTTAACACAAGCCTGAAAATGACATAATGGGGTATGTTATGTGTCCTATTCTTGAACCATTTTGGCTGCAGGCATAGTCCTGGTCCCTTCTGAAAGGCAACCCTTGGAGGGTTGTTTTTCAAGAGTCAGAATTACTCAAAATATTACTGGAAGCAGAATTTTTTTTTTTATCAGTTAAATTTTTTTTTTTTTTTTTGAGTGGATAACAGATGCTTGTGGCTGTGCCTGGTGGGCTTAGAAACACAATAGCGCTGGAGCCACGGCCACAATAACACTAAAATGAGCCTTCTGCTTTGTTCTGTCTGAGCCGTGTTTTGGCACGTTTCCAAAAAAGCCATTTGGAGACTCCAAAAGGACACTTGGTAATCAATTGGTATTATGGGTTATTAGAGGTGTAAAATTCCATATACACTATATGACCAAAAGTATCTGGACACCCCTTGATCTGGGGCTGTGTTTCATGGTTTGGGTTAGGCCCCTTAGTTCCAGTGAAGGCAACATTTACTGCAATGACGTTCTAGACGATTCTGTGCTTCCAACTTTGTGTTGTGACAACAGTTTTGGAAAAGGCCCTTTTCGGTTTCAGCATGACAATGTCGGGAGGCAAACAGCGAGGTCCATATAGAAATGGTTTTGTCGGGATCACTACGGAAGAACTTGACTGGCCTGCACAGAACCCTGACCTCAACCCCATCATCCATCAAAGTTTCTCTGAGTTAGCACGTTTCTGGGACTAAAAATGACTACGGATTTGGTTTGCTGTATTCTTGCTGTGACAAGCATATCGACTTTATCGTGATGTGTTTATCGTCTTTGGATTTCCAAAACACAAAGAATGTGAGGACCCCCAAGCTTGTTTTTCCATCCCACATGTTACAGAATAAGGAATCATAACCGCTAAAACATTAGCATCATAAAATTATTTATAGATATCGAACCAAGAAAATTTCACAGTAAAAACAGAATGAATGCAAGTAAACCCACCTTTGTCACATGTAATATGTGTTAAGCCTTTCCTGTGTGGAACACCTAATTATTAATTTAGTGGAATCAATTTCCTCCCTCTTGCTAAGTAAATACAAGCTACATCTTTCACATTGGACCATCAATCCTTCTATTGTATGGGAGCAGGAGTATTCTCTGAGGGAGTCAGAATGTTTTCTCATATGTATGATGTTATTTTCTATCACTCATTAACAATATTTAAACTTTCTTTTTTTGCAAATACATCTCTAAACACAGAGAAACAACATATATTGCAATTGAAAATGTTGGATGCAGTGATGGATTTATAAATACCATTGTTACTATAGTAGTACCAGATTCCTTCCAACCATATTCATTGCCATATTCAGCTGTTATATTCTATTAATATAGCAATCCCATTTCTATCATTCTGGTATTGCTGGCACATATTGTTAGGTGGCTAAGACCATCAAAGGCATACTATGCAGGATTTTTAGCCTCGCTGTGGTCCTCTGTTTATGAGGAAAATAAGTCTGAGTAGGCTACGCGACCTAGTCACTGACATGCAAATTCATTAGAAACTGCCAGTATATTTCTCCCATCAATTACTCTGTACCACAAACTGGACGTGTACAAATTATTTGAAAACTGGACATTTGGCAACGCTAGCTGAATAGCTAGAGATAACGTTACAAACAGATCCAACATAATACAAGCCAACTCCGCACTGCTTTTCATCCCCTTGGCGAACTTCAGCTGATGCTACCAAGGAAAATAAGAGACAGAGATTGCCAATCCATCATTAATATGCCTCAGCATGATTATTTTATAATATTTTGAAGGTAAAAAATTATGCATAGTATGCCTTTAAAACGTTACTGTGCCATACACATTCACTACTATGCCTCTACACCTCCTTTACTCCACAGTCCCAAATGAATGGTCCAGTCTCCAGCACACCAGCCCTGCTCAAGTCCTCACAGAAATAAGGGTGGCATAGCAACTCTGGGCACAGCTTGTTTTTTCAGAATTTCTGCACATTTTGCAAAAATAAGGCCCTTATGGTTTGTAAAGTTTACTACAAAGCTATTGCTTGCTTGTATCAGGATGCTGAATAGCTGAATTTCAGTAATGACAAGGACACTCTATTGAAGTTATCCATTATTTTAATGATAAAAACTGCGGTCACGGTCCCTTCCTCCCTAAAACAGCTTTAAAAAAGCAAAATTGCCATCTGTGGGCAAAAAGAGGTGACAGATCTTTCTTTCATCGCTTATAACAGATTCTTTCAGGATGTGCTGAGTTTTTAGACGCAAGCTCATACACAAACTGACGGAAAGACAAAAGCCGTACTCCCAGGGCAGTGAATGAGCATGGTGTGACTAAAAAGCATTCACTTTCAGAAAAATCTATCAAAATTAATATGAATTTGCTGAATGGAATCACTTTCACTGTTGTTTGTGAAAATATATATATATATATATATATATATTTCAGATGGAGTTGATTTAAAGGTGACATTATCAGTGCAGTTCTATAGTTGGTGACAGTGATGTATTTGTTTTAGTCATTGAACTCAGATTAACATGCAATTGTTTCTATTCTTATTCACTTTCAGTATTTGTATTAGTTATGCATATCTGTGAGTGGGTGTGCAGGATGGCACTGTATTTAAACTGTATTTACTTCCTTTCTAATGGGGTGTCTTTCTCCTAATTAGAAGAAACATGATGAACAAGACTTTGGCACAATTGTTTCTGATATCTCTGTTACAGAGGTGCAATAGGGAAAATATAAAATAAGAAGCCGCAATGCTTCAAACACAATACAATGTTCACTGCTAAATTGACTTCGTACATTTTGATGGACTCATATAAATGTTGTGACCCAGGCTTCCTCATCTCCCAGCAAGTCATATCAAAGCAAATCACAATTAATTTAGTGCATTTTATAAAAATGGGTCACAATATGCTTCATAGCAAAATGTTTGTGCAATGTATGATATGTCTGGTTTAGCTTTGTAGACACCTTGGGCATGTATCACAAAGCAGGATTACTGAGTTAGCTGGATAACTGTAAATCCAGGAACCCTCCCAAATCTGGACTCAAGTGAAAAAAGCTATTCCGGGCTTTACTCTACGCAGTTATCGAGCTAACTCAGTAACCCTGCTTCATGATACAGGCCCCTGGTTTAACGATCTTCTATTCAGCTAAATGCTTCTCCTGCTTCTATGGTATTATAAGGGACAATTTAGCAATATGCCCTGAGTTAAGTTCAGGGATGTCTTCTTCAGGAACGTGCCTGGACACTAATGAGAATATGTGTGCCTGAGCTGAGTTCCACTGTAATGTAAATAAATAAATAAAAAATAAAATAAATAACAAAATATATATATATATATTAGTAGAAAAGCAATAGGATGTAATATAATGTGAACTGCAAATAGATTTTTGTCCCAAAACACAGCTATTCACCGTTTTAATTACCCTCTTGAATTTAAAGCCAAATTTTGAAGCACAAGTTTTTTGTTTGTTTATTATCCATCTGTGAATAGCACTTATCTCACAGTTTTCTGGCAAGTATTGCGCCACCCTGCAGCAAATAGACCGCACACTTAGTCACCACGCACACATTGTTCGCTCCTTTTTGTATGGCAAGAGATCTTTTCTTTTTTTTGTAACTGCAAAGCAGAAATATGATTAATGCCGGTTTTGTCCTCTGTCATGAGTCTGTGGCTAGATCACAAGCATTCCATTACGTTTCAGTATTTAGCGGACGCTCTTAGCCGGTCTACAGATGCTAATTGCCTCTCTCTGTACAGCTGGGTATTTTGCTGAAGCAATCCAGGTTGCGTTCGACAGAGCCGACTGTTGGCACACACTTTCTATGCGGCTGTCTAGGGGCACAGCCATCCATGGGCCGCACAATTGAGGTTCCCTGGTTCCCCGATCTGTGATTGCTGACAACAAACCCCCCCCCCCCCCCGTTTGCAATTGCTTCCGCCACCCCCAGCTGCCCCCCCCCCCCCCCCCCCCCCCCCCCCCGGTCTGTGATTGGTTTCCTCTGGTTCCTTCTTGTTCATGCCTGGAGCCAGCTCTGATGTTCAGGCATGTGGCTCGAGGGCCTGTCAGCAGCATTCCCAGCCGGGAGTTAAGCCCTCAGCCTCTGCGTGTAAAGCCCAGTTGCCTAGCCGCCGTGCCGCCGCTGTGCTGCACCATTAGCCCAAACACGCGAGGCCCTTACTGTGGGCATCTCAGCAGTGAGGCAAATGCGGCTTTTCACTAATGTGTGCGGCGGCGATGATAACCTTCGGTCCGTTTGGCGCTTAGGGAAAGCGCTGACGCTGTTCTGAAGGGCCGTGTGCTCGGCAGTAATGGCCACCGCGCGCGCATCAGGCAGCGTCTCACTCCTAATTGCCCAAGCCTGCCTGACGTCTCGGGCTCTCGGGCTGCGCCGGAAGGGGAATTTGCGTCGGGAGCGAAATGCCGCCGGCGTTGTTCACGTGACGGATACGAGCCGGCCGACGTCGTCCGCGGAACGCGAAGGCGGAGCTGGTCCGCGCTCCGGCGGGAGGAGAGGAACGGAGCGCGGCTTTAACGGAAGAGGCTTAATTGCGCGGGACGCGATTGGTCGGGCCAGTTTAGAGTGTGAGCTCACCGCTCCGTCATGCTCCCCGCGAGCTCAGTGGTCCAGCCATGTTCAGAACGAGCAGAAGCCAGAGCTGGCGCACAGGCTGAGCGGCACAGAGGCTTAAGGCAGCCGCGCGAGTCCTGGCGACAGACGAAGTGCCGGAGGAAAAGCTAACCCTAGCGCAGTTCCGGAAAGATCCGGGACCTCTGAACACGTGTGCAAGAGAGGAGCCATGAGGAAGCATACATCACTGATTTACTTTTTTTTAACTTATTTTTAATTTTGTAAATAAATTTATACAGTATAGGTTTAAGGTAACATGACAGTTCAGTTCTGTATCCATGAATTGTCCTGTCCAAGTTTATATACCAGATATAAAGAATCTCACGAGTCTTTGAATTGAATGTTCCCCTTTCTCAGTGAGGTAAACCTGATGTCAGTTAGTGCTTCAGGGTGTTTTTCTTTGCTTGCTCAGTAGCCACTTGCTTAGGTTTTCAGCATTATTGTGACATTCTCTCGTTATTGTCATAGAGACATGAGACATAATTATTTCCACCACCTAATACTTAATATTCAGTGTTTTACATGCTGCTGAAAAGCCTGGTCTCATTATACTAATTAGAGGTATTTTAACAAGAACATAGGTTTTGTTCTTCACACAAAGAAAGATGTCTAATGCCTATAAAACACATGAGTGAATGAAAAAACCATCTTAAATCTGAATCCCGTGCGTTTTATAAAATGCCTTTCACTGTTTCATAAATTCAGTTTTATTGAAACAATTTTAGACCCGAATCAAAGACGGGAGTCAAAGTTGGGTAACAAGCACGCGCGCTATTGGAAAGCTTTCAGATCAGACGTCTGCAGGCAAAGATTTAGCGCACCGCAGCCAGCGCTGCAGAGGAGGACTTTAAAGGGCTGCATTCAAGGGGAGCCACATTACCAAGAGCGATCGCGGGCGATGCGGCCCGTTTCAGTGGGGCTTTATTACACAGAACGGATAGGTGCAGAGGTGAGGCTGTACACGGAGGGGGAACAAGGCACATAACGCCACAATTAAATGTTAAGGGGGGGGGGGGGGGGGGAGTCAACGGTCGTGTGCAGCTTGCGTCGAGCACCGCGCTCGGGTTTGACCTTGGGGCCTGTCGGTCTGCACACCGCACGCAGCTCATAACTCCGCTCACACGTCGGCGGCGCTGGGAACAGGCGGGGTTTCCCTGGCCTCCCTGAACCGAGCGGGGGTGGGGGTGGGTGTGGGATGGGGGGGGGGGGCGGTGGGGGCGGGTGAGCTTGATGTGTGGGGTCGCGGGGAGGTCGTACGGTGCCCTGGAATCGCAGCGCTGATCGAGCGCGTGCTTCCGATGCCTGACGACCCGGGGTCGGCGGGGAAACGGTCGCCTTCGGCAGCCCTGCCCGGCCGTAACGATGATCGCACTCCGGTTAACCTTTTGCGGTGACAAGGGTAGCACATACCCGACGCTTACGCGATATCTCATGGTGGAAACCTGGAGCCAATTTGCATGATGGACGGATCCAGCGGGATTTAATGAGCCCTACGCAAAACGGCTTTGACAGCAGAGAAAGAGAGAGGGACTGCGTGTGTGTGAGTGAGGGACTGCGTGTGTGCGTGAGTGAGGGACTGCGTGTGTGCGTGAGTGAGGGAGTGTGTGTGTGTGTGTGTGTGTGTGTGGGTGTGTGTGTGTTTGTACCTGAGTGAATGTGTGTGTATTTGCATGTTTGTGCATGCATGCTTGTGTGACTGTCCTTGAGTGTGTGTATATGTGTATGTGTGAATACTTACTTGAGCAAGTGAGTGTGCGAGAGCGAGTGATCATCATTCCCTTGCCCTGCTTGATCCCAAAGCAGGTTTAGACTCTTCCGATCCTCTGTTTCATGAGTCAGTTTCAGCTGAAGGTTCAAAGCTCACAGTTATCTTGCTTTAGCCTTCTGCAGCCCACTCAAGTTCTGTGAAAGAAACAAAGTAAAGGACCCTATCTACAATAACAGCCCAAGACCATCTGTGCTCTGGTGGTTCTGCGTTTTCCAAAGTGGGTCTCCCAGTCATTTCACCAACCTTCCAGAAAAATCCACCAGAAAGCTGCAGATATATGTTTGTATTGGACAATGTGCTCCAGTGGACAGACTGTAGAGTGTAAGTTGATTGGACAGAACAAGCCACTCTCACCCCATTTGTCTGCCTGTCCATCTGTTGATGGATTTGCTGAGTATACTGTAGTGTGGGATAAGGCCATTATAAAATACTTAGTGTAAAGGTTGACTCCATGGATTCAGGGGTGTTACATTACCCAGTGGTAGGGTGACAGGCTCCAGTTCTGGAGAACTGCAGTGTTTTAGGTGTTTCAGCACTTCAGTGATTCATTCAAGTCACTGATTGGGTAATAAGTGCACTTTTTTTTTTTACTGCTGATTACTGAGCACTAAGCCACTAAACTGGGCAGATATTGCGGGCCTCCAGGGCTGGAGTGTGACGCCCCTGGTGAGGGTGATAACCTGTGGAAGATCTTCGCCGTGTTGTGAGTTTTATTTTGCGCGTGCGGACGTGAAGAAAGATGGCCGCTCGTTTCAGGAGGAAAGCTGTGGTGGGCGGACGAGACTTCGGCCCAGCTGGGAACGGTCGCCAAGAGAGACGGGCTGAACCCAGTGGTGCTGCGGAACAAGACCAGCGGGGTGGTGCACATGAAGGTCTACGACAGGGAGGCCCAAAAAGGTGAGCAGCACCGCTCGAACCACTGGTCACGTGTTCCAGGAGAATTTACCAAACCCTTCTCAGTCACTCTTCTTGCATTTAGGGTATTCAACAAGCCGCAAGAGACACACTTACTATTTCCACATTTGTAATAGAAGTATAATTTCCTTGTGCATTTTCTTATTTCTACATGAAATGGGAGGTGGGGGTCTAATGCGATCAGGGGTGTAGCACAAAATGCTGGACCCTATACATAAGCAGTCTCTGTGAGCCCCCTTCCTCTCTTGATCCATGTCTCTCATGCATCATTCCAGGCTTTCTGAGGGCCCTCCCCCCATTTGGGCCCTGGGTAGTCAGTCCCACTTTTTCCCCCCACTACGACACCCCTGTATGCGATGTCTGTTCTGGCTCTTCTGATTGGTAGCCAGCTAAACAGATGCACTGCTGATTGGCTAAAAGATAAATCAGCATGCTACATTCATGAGCAGCATTTCCTCATGTGTTCCCCAATGACAAATCCTCCCATCGTGAGCAGTACGTGAACTTTGAGAATAGAAAAATACATTTATAACTGGTTTAATGGAAAAGTTTATTTTATTTGGCTCTTTATCTGTTGCATAACTACTTGAAAATGGTCATAGAAAACTATTTGAATATGATTTCTTGACTGCACATTGTCTTTGAGCATATGATATAATGAAGTGATGCAATGCCTTCTGATAGGCTACAATTGGCTGTGCATTTTTTCTGCTTTTTTCATTCTGGAATCTTTTATCCCCATGGCTTTTCGTAAGTCAGTGCGCTGAATTAAGTCATCATTTATCTCATTTAAATTGTGTTCATTTTGTAGCGCAAAAGTTTTTTTTGTCCAGTTTTGGTGACTGAAGCACTACTAAACTATGTTTGTAGGGGGGAAAAATCCCACATGCAAATACATCTAATCATGGGTCAAAAGGCTAGCACAATTGCTGATGGAGTGTACATTTTTAACGAAATAGCGTTTCACATTTTATATTTCACTGGAACTTACTGAAGCTATTATGAGATAATGTTAAATAATTTACTTTTACTCTCTCTCTCTCTCTCTCTCTGGAGATGGGGAAATGACACTTATTGTGAGAGAAAATTTGCCTGAGTAATTGAGATTTTTTTTCTCCATTTGTTGGAAGATCACGTGAATCTTCACAATCTGCAAAGTGCGCTTTTTTCAATATTTAAGAATATGACGGTATCTGTCTAGCATTATTGGCAGAATTCTTTTAATAATGACAGATCCATTAGACAGTATTACTAAAGATCTCTTAAGTGTTCCATTAGTGTAAAAAAAAAGTAAATTAAGGAATCTGAGGCTTTTTTTAACTAATTCTCTGTAAACGTCCTCTGACCAATTAGCTTGTTCATTTATCTCTTTGATGGGAATGACACATGAGTCTGCCTCATTCCTGTACTTCTAAGGAGCTGCCAACACTCATTCCTGTACAGGACTGTTGTTGATGTGGTATTTGAGGTGAAAAGCAGAAGAGAGGCCTGTGGGGTTTGAGATACAAAAGCGTGCTTGAAGTAATCAGCTGAAGTAGGCGCGGCTGGAGTAGAAGGTGCTAGGTCAGCTGTGCTATTATACACAGAGCTCACTGACACAGCTGTGCTTTTATACACAGAGCTCACTGACACAGCTGTGCTCTCATACACAGAGCTCACTGACTCAGCTGTGCTCTCATACACAGAGCTCACTGACTCAGCTGTGCTCTCATACACAGAGCTCACTGACTCAGCTGTGCTTTTATCAGAGGTGGGTAGTAACGCGTTATATTTACTCCGTTACATTTACTTAAGTAACTTTTTGAATAAATTGTACTTGTAAGAGTAGTTTTAATGCAACATACTTTTCACTTTTACTCGAGTATATTTGTGAAGAAAAAATGTTACTTTTACTCCGTTATATTCGGCTACATTCCGCTCGTTACTTTTATTTTTTACCCATTTTTTATTCAATGCACGTTCTGTTCGTTTCATTCTCTCAGAGAGACTTCAGCCAAAGAGGCTGACTGGTCTTTGCTTTGGCTCTGTCATAGCCCCACATGACTCCGTTTCACCAATCAAACGTAGCCAGTCACAGCACACAGAAGGATGAGTGGGCGACAACAATGGCTGAAACAACGGCGGGTGATTCGTAGCAGGCAGAACACCCCTGGCCTCACGTTCAAACTACGTTTTACTTACAGACTAACAAAAACAGTAGTTACATTATGCGCTGCCTTCTTTGTCTGCCTAGAAATGTGGATATTTCAGCCTACAAGAACTCAACTTCGAACTTGAGAAAATATGTGGCGGTAAGTTGTAGGTTAGTTTTGGCTGTGGATAGCTAACTATTTGACTGAGTGGTCATTTATTGTATTGGACAATCCGTTTGTGAAATATACGGGCATTTGTGATGCCTAGGTATCTTCCAAAATAGCTGTGGGTAATACCACACGCGTTGTTTACGGCGCTGTCGCCCTTTTTAGTACAGTCTGGCTTGATTGACAATTCATGTATTCAGTAGGTGAGAGTATAAGCTTTCTAACGATGTATAACATGTCTAATTTTGCTTTTGGAATAGCGTTTTTTAGGTCAGCGTAACCAAAATTTTTCTTATCCTCGCATTCACTTATGCATTTGGTAGCAGTAAAAGACGCAGCACGGAACGTGGTCAACGATTATTCGTAATTTCTTGGGAAATACTATTATTATTGAGGACTTCTGGGCATAGCTAAGCCGTATGTTTGCTGATAGACCTAGATGACATCGTTTTCTGGAGCAAAACAAGCGGATTGAACTGTATTGTTGATTTACGGTCTCTGTCTCCATCTACTGAACACATAAGATTTCATCATTGCTATGTAAGTAGGCTATTATTGCTCAAAATACTTCGGTTATACACGTTATTTTTTAAAATTGAGTGTGTTTAAATAGGTTACTGGTATTAATGTGGATATTTCACACTGTAATGTAAGCATTAGTTAGTAGTGTAATAGTTTTTGTGAAGCATGCACCAGTCAAGACGTGAGCGCTGGAACACTGCATAGCATACATAACGATTGTTTACGCTAAACCGGAAGTTCTGCACATGTTCCGCGCAAGGCATCATGGGACTTTGGAATATCGTGAAGTGCCTCATAAGGTACAATAACGGTGCTACAAAGCATTATGTTTCCCACATATAAAGTTTCTGTTTGAATTTGAGCAGGCTCCTCTTTGTTGTGATGATGAGTCTATTTTAATGGATAAATCCCTGTAGCCTCATTGATATTTTTTCTGTCAACGGAGGGTTCACCCCAACAAACTGACAGGGTATACAGACTTAATAGAGTCCAACAGAAAGCGAAAATCCTCCTCTTCTGACGAACCTCCTGTGTGTTGTTTTATTGTACTATTGTTTTAAGGGATATGATTTAGGCCATATTTGAATTTGCACATGGCTATTGTATATTTGGTTTATTTCTATTGGACAAGCATTTACAATTTTATATTTTGGACATTTAGATTTTTACGTTCATCTTGCTCTTCTTATTTCAACATTAAATCAGATTATATGAAGTAACTCAGTACTTGAGTAGTCTTTTCACAAGATACTTTCTTACTCTTACTCAAGTAATTATTTGGATGACTACTTCTACTTCTACTTGAGTCATTATTATTTTAAAGTAACAATACTTTTACTTGAGTACAGGTTTTGGCTACTCTACCCACCTCTGGCTTTTATACACAGAGCTCACTGACACAGCTGTGCTTTTATACACAGAGCTCATTGACACAGCTGTGCTCTCATACACAGAGCTCACTGACTCAGCTGTGCTTTTATACACAGAGCTCACTGACACCTATGCTCTCATACACAGAGCTCGCTGACACCCCTGTGTAGGAAACACTGATGCAGCAAAATAATTACTTTTCTTTGAGAAATAGAAAATGACCTAGAACCTCCCACATGTTCTCATTCCATCCCGGCAATAGTCAAGCTCCTTGCAACATGACACTCTCTCGCGTCCGGACTGCTTCCATTGCTATTGCCTCCACAGCTGGATTATACACATTTTGTTCAGTGCTGCCCATAGTGCTGGATAGTCTATGCTCTTACATGGCACCAGAAGATACATCAGTCTCCCCACATCTAATGAAGATACGCTCTACAATATTCAGTGTTAAAAGGCCTTACGATTTTAACATAGGATTCAGTTCAGAGTGTAAATTTCTTGTGCACATGCATTGTGATTTTAAAGCTGGTTTGTGTGTGTGTGTACATACTTCGCTCTAGGACACTATCGAGATGGTAGTAAAGGTGTGGGTTTTTCGCTGTAACCCATATACCATTTTTCCTATAGAGGCAGATTTTTTTTCTTTTTAAATTAATTTTGAACATGGTGTTAGACAAGTGCAGATTATTTAAAAAGTAGCCAAATGTGAGTGTTTCAGTGTAAGCGGCTATCTACAGTGTATTTGTATTTGGCATTCAAACACGCACACTCACACACATGCATGCATGCACACACACGCAGACACATATACACACACACACAAACTAATGTATAGTTTCCAAGCATTTTTGCAGTATTGATGTGCTAATCTGTGTATTGGTTTAATTAGCATAAATATCGGCCTGTGCCCTGCAGTTATAGACATTAGCATGTCATATACATTAAGCTGCTGGTACATGTATCAGTTTGTGGCTATTTGTATTGGCTTGGTTTACATTAGCATTGCTTTGATTGCCATGTTTATTGGTTTGTTGTTATTTGCATTGGTTTTTTAACAGACATGTAGTGGTAGTGATTTTTGGCAGTCAGTTTTCTTGGATTAATTAGGCCTATCTACCTCAGTGATTGATGGAGAGGTAAATTCAGATGACATATTGTCATCTGGTTTCTTTAATGAGCTTGAAACACTGGGCTATTGCACTTTTTACCCATCCTGGCTCATTCTGTCTTTAATTATTGGCTTACCAATGTTTGAAGTTCTGGAAACACATTACAGCCCCTATTAAAACTGAATTATTGTTTCTAAAGTGAAGTGTGTTTACAAAATCATTACAAAATAATTTAGTGCTCTCATAAATTCATACCCAGGAGGGTCTGCATGCTTTCTGCAGTTTTGACTTCTGTCTGGTTCTGGACGTTGTGTGATCTGAGGTGAGTTGTAGCAGGGACGGTTCTAGGCACAGGCGACAAGGACAGCTGCCTGGGGTGCCATCTGACTGAGGGGGGGGGGGGGGGGGGGGGGATTGGCTGGGAGGCGGGGCGCCAAATGAAAAGGAAAATTTGACAATTTTATACCGAAGGGCAGGAAACACTTAGCGCCTGATTTGCTAAGAGGCTTTCAGAACACACAAGCCTAATAACACAACCAGTGATTGGTGCAATACAACTGCCATGACCAATCGTTGGTCATGTTATTGGTTTTGCACGCATTAAAAGCTTTTGTGTTAAAGGTCTTAGTGAATCGGACCCTTAGTGACTTATGGTATTCAACTAATTTTTGAAAATATTTTGTGGATTAAATAAAACCGAATTCTAAAAACTTGTTCATTTTGTCATAATCGGTGAAATACTTCTCGTATTTCCGGGTTTAAGACTCCATTAATTCGCGGTTTGTTTGTGCACCTGGCTGTTCAGGGCGGAACCTGTGCCAGCTGAGCAATGGAGGCTGTGCCCAGCTGTGTCTCCCGACGTCGGAGAAGAGCCGCACCTGCGCCTGCACCGTGGGGTACCACCTGCACAGCGACCGCGCGTCCTGCGAAGGTACGCACCGCACGCTCAACCATTTACTCAGGAAGAGCGTCTAACCCTAACCCCAACCCTAACCCTAACCCTAACCCTAACCCCACGTTTAACCCTGTACTCAGAAAGAAATCTTTCATTTTTAACACCACATTAACTATTGTTACGGCCGGCTCGAAGGTCCAAATGTCCAAATGCACCAAAAAACAATCCATAAAGTGATTTAAAAACAAAACCCCGACATTTACTAATATAAATTACAAACTAAAACACAAACTACAACAAACGAAAACCCACAAAGTTCACAAAACAAAAAGATCTCCACACAAACCACAAACCATAAACCACACACAGCCCCAAAGAAGATCCTCCCCTGCCTCATACTGCGGGGCTTATGTTGGCCACAGGCAGGTGGAGGCAATCAAGCAATTAGGTATTACCTCCACCTGCACTACCCAGGCAAGCAGAGGCAGGGGATGTAACAACTATAATAGGGCAGCAGTGTAGTATAATGGGTAAGCAGTTAGTCTTGTAACCCAAAGTTTAAATTCCCAGGTAGGATATTGCCGTTGTACCCTTGAGCAAGGTACTTAACCTGCATTGCTTCAGTATATATCCAGCTGTATAAATGGATGCAATGTAAATGCTGTGTAAAAGGTTGTGTAAGTTGCTCTGGATACGAGTGTCTGCTAAATGACTGTAATGTAATGTTATAACACCCACAATACCTCATTAAGTGTTCATCACTTGCTTCATGATGAACACTTGAACACTTGAGTATTTTGTGTAAAGAAACATGAGTGTGTGAATGTTGGCGTCTGATAATACAAACCGTTTCCCCCACACTTTTCATTGTGTAATGTATTCATGTATTTGTTTTGGCGAAAGGAATTGGGACTTTCGTGATGTATTCCATCCACGAGGGAATTCGAGGGCTTTCCCTGGATCCGAACGACCCCGCGGAAGCCCTGATGCCGATCACCGGAACGCTGTTCGCTGTGGGAGTGGACTTCCATGCAGGTGAATCAGGGACGACGTGAGCGTCTCCTAACTGAGGCCTCTAAATACAAAGCCTGTGAGGCCTGGTTGCTTCCTGTAATTATGGAGATTTCCTAATCGGCTTCACCCCCCAACCCCCCCCAGTACGGTCAGACTCACTTTTGAGTTAAATTGGACTGTGAAGGTTGTCTCTGAAACTTCATGAAGGTCATTGACATCAGTAGACTGTAACACAAAGAGAAAAAAAAAACTATATAGGCTATAGAAAAGCACTCAAACACGTGCACCTTTTAATGGTTCTGCTATCGACGTGAAGCTAACAACACGATTCTGTCATTAATGCATGAGCAACAGCAACGTACCCTATATGTTATCTGAAATGCTGTGAAAAGGAAATGTAGCACCTATTCTGGGACATATGTTTTACGCAGACATATTAATGCATGGAAAAGCATAGCAGTGACTGTATGTATAAAGCTTCTGATCGTAAATATAGGAATTTAGCTGATTGCTTTTTTAATATAAAATCCATTTATGCACAGGGATATTTTCTGAAGCAATGCAGGTTAAGAACCTCCCTCAAGGGTACAACAGTACTGCTTCCACTGGGAGTTATAAACACGGTTCTCTAACCATTATGCCGCATTGGCCCACATTACTTATTTCTTATGTTAAGAGCCATGTTCGGAGAACCCTTAACACTGAAAAGGCATATTCTAAAGTGGCTCAAAGTAACACTTAGCAGAGGCTGTTATGACACTCATGCCTTGCTAAGTGTTAAGAGGAGAAGTTCGGCATTGACCCTGACGTGTGTTTGTGTGAATTCCCTTGTTTTGTGAGCTACACAGTCGGCTTCTTCTTTTAGAGTTAGCCACTATAGCCGAAATGAACGGCAGCCTACGGAGAGAGCATTGAGCATGCTCCATGAAATTATCACCCTGAAGATCCAGCACAACCTGTACACAACTCCTTTAAGAGAAACCTTCATGTAGGTCTCTTTTGAGTATAGCCAGAGTGGCTGCACTCCTGAGGTAGAAATGAAAGGAGCACCTTTATGTTATTGGTACTGAGCGATTTAGAGTGAATAGGAAACAAATGAAGAAGGGAGCTCAGCTCTGATGGATCCTTCTCTTTAGGACAGCATTGGGAGCATCTTCGCACCACACAGAGTGCTCCTTACTTATTCACACTGACCGTTCCCTTGCACTGATGCACAACGAATGGCCACATTGTTCAGATTTGTGATGTGCAGAGCACAGCAAAAGTAAATGCTGTGCTTTAGGGTAGGTAGTAGCAAAGGTGCAGATGTGTTCACTGTAACTCACACACCATTTTTACAATGGAGGCAGTGTAAAATATACATTTACGTATATTGAATATTTGTGTATTCATATGAAGCCATTCTATTTGATGAACTGGTTTATCCATATAAAAATGTAGTTTTGATATAACTTTTTGCTTATGATTTTCCATGAAACAATTCATGTTTAATTAATTTTTTAAATTTATTTATTTTAATGGGTATGCACCGCTTATGGGGAAAGATGGCAATTATTCTGTAACTAGCACTAAATAGCAGAGCAAGTCTGGAATGTGGTGGACTGAAATGTGGGTCGCCAGGTTTGGCAGAGAAAGGGATTTGGATTGTGGCGGACTGAAATGTGGGTTGCCAGGTTTGGCAGAGAAAGGGATTTGGATTGTGGCGGACTGAAATATGGGTCCAAGGTTGGGCAGAGAAAGGGATTTGGAATGTGGAGAACCGAACTGCGTGTTGCCAGGTTTGACAGACACATGGGTCGAGAGTGAGGCACCTGCACTGTTGACGCGTCGGAACAGGCTCTACTCACGACACACCGCATAACAGCACTGAACAGAGAGGCCCCGCATCACCACACCTGCACACAATCAGTATCCAACGGAGACAGCTCCAGGAGCCACATATTCCCGGATCCTGCCCTGCTGCTGAAACTATGTTTCAATATTCTTACCTTTATTTTCCCACTGAGAACTGTAATTTGCCTTGATAGCCTGGAGAATCACAGTTGGTGGAGGTGGCAAAGGGTTTTGTATTAATGTGGGGATGATTAGGTGGAAAAATGTACAGAGCCAATTTTCTGGGAGTTTGACCAGGTTTAACGCTGCCTTTTTGCGAAGGTCGACCACGATTTGATTGTCAGATGTAGAAAGCTGTGCATTGTGGGACATTAAGTGGGACACCCCCACTCTCTCAGAAAGTCCCTTGGGATCGTTATAACGAGCAGAGTGAGTGAGTCAGAGTCTCGGTTTAACGTCCCTTCTGAAGGACTGATCCGCTTTGTGGCTGAATGTCAGTTTAGCCGCTGAGAAGTCAGACCCAGGCTGTGATAGAAAGCCTAAGGATCTTCTGCCTTCAGCGTGGAGCCTGCGTGCTTCATTTTATTTTATTTATTTTTTTATTTCATCTTTATTTCACCAGGCAAGTCATTAAGAACAAATTCTTACTTACAATGGCGGCCTGACAAGCGACAAAAGCCACTAAAGGGAAGGGGAGGTGGGCTAGAAGATAAAAGCATGTTAAAAGCACAAAAACACATCAATAATAACAAACTAAACATAGGCACATGAAAACACTGGCAAGCAAACAACAGTCAACAAACGATATATGAGGGGGAAAAAAAAACCAATGCTACTTCAACGCAGTCAAAGGGAAGCACAGGATGGGTGGAAGTCCAGTGGATCATAGACCAGTGCCACTGAAAATCCTATGAAATCTCACCATCAGGAGGTCCCTGTTAAACGAATGAAGCATGGGGCCTCTAGTGGCGCAGCCCATAGAGTGCTCACCACGTGCTCAATGCGAGCCGCGACGTCGGCGGTACGAATCCGACCGCCGACCCTTGTCACACGTCTCTCCCTCTCTTTCTCCTCCTAGTTCTTTCTGTCTCTCTGAACTGTTCTATCAAATAAAGGAAAAACCCAAAAAACATATTTAAAAGAAAAAACAAGAATGAAGCATAAATGTGGCATTGAAATTTTATTTGAGTATCTCGATAGTCTCGATAATTGCTTACTCTTAGCGTGCGCCATACAAGATGTTTTCCCCTTTTTAATTTAATTAATTCTAATCAGCTCGTGCCAAGACGCGGGTCGCTGACAAGTTAAAGACGCAACGCTCGTTATCCGTCTTGCCGGAGCTCGGCAACGAACACAGGCGAACCTGCGCTAATTCGCACCTCGTCAGATTATCTTACACGTTACATCAGGACATTCAGACGACTGCGCTTTCACCGTTAGTGTTTGAGCGTGTTTGCTTTTAAATCGCTCCAAATCGCGATGTGTTGACAGGAGGCGTGACACCAATTTCTGCGGCGGCGTTTCACGAGGCTGCGAAGCAGGATGTGATCGTCTCTGGCTGCCGTCGTGTGTTCACGGTGCGCGTGTGTCACGCATTAGCATGACCGGCTGTCGGATGTTACGCGATCGTAGTGCACGCGTGTCGTGGATTAACATGACGAATAGTGGACAGGGGTTTTTATATCCAGTGAAGCATAAGCATAACCACACAGAGAGAAATGCACAGGTGCATATAATTACCTCAGCCCCCAAAAATTCAAAGTGGAGAACAGCATTAATTCACATGCATGTTACCTACATGTTAGCCTCCTGCTTTTGTTGATACATTGCCTTGTATTTATATTTATTGCAAGGAGAACACAAGTGAAATTATCTTACATATTTACCTCCTAATGAAGGTCACTGTTCCATTTCTCACCTCCTTCCTATCCATGTTAATTACACAGGTCTTATACTGTACATAACATTCCAGTTATGTGCAGCATAAGGGGTTTATTCTGGACTTCAATTCACATTATAGTACCACAGCTAGGGTATAGGTAAATGCACCCACAGGGATGAAGGATTTCAAGCATTTCTGAAAGCAACATGCTTAGAACTTTTATCAGTAGCACACTGTTTTTTGGAGCAGCATTTATAACTGAGCTGCATGCTCATCATATATTACATTAGGGCATATATTATATGCCTTAATTTATCTCTCTTGGACATGTTAGAATATTAATGGGTCCCGGAGTGCTGTGTGAATATGTCAGGCATCATAAATGAGGTTGCTTAAATTAGTGTTAGTGTAATGCGACATGTCGGGACTGCATTAGTGCAAGGTTGCATGTCTGAATTTCAGTTGGGGTTTGCTGTTGTACCATTTTAGCAAAAGATACTACTCCAGTAATACAACCTGTCCTACATGGCTATGTACGTTGTGCTGGATAAATGCAGGCACTACGTATGTTTGCTGGATAAAAGCATACCCTGTCTAAGTTGCTCTGGATAATGGTCTGCACTGAACATACTAACTAACTTATGAGCATAGCTGAAAATAGGTCAGTGTTTGGAAGATGTCCTTTACTTGCCAAATCGCGACAGTGTTGATCAATGGGCAATGGACAAAGAATGACAATATGTGCACAAACAATAGAGATCACAGTGCTTAGTCCCTTAATAATAATAACAATAATAATAATAATAATAATAATAATAATAATAATAATAATAATAATAATACAGAGTACAGTTGTAGAGGGGTAAAGCAGGTGTCAGCCTCCCGCAAGCGATGCAGGTGTGTTCCCGTCTCCCCACCCAAACTGGCAAACCCGAACTTCCGTTTGCACACCCAGCCCGTCTTTAAAGCGACGCAGCACAGGAAGATTATTCAGAACGAAGGGATGTCTTCTGACCCAGCGTAAGCTGTGCTAACAGTGGTGAACTGTGCTAACGGCTGTGAACTGTAACCCTCAGCGAACGATACGATCTACTGGACGGACATGGGCCTAAACAGGATTTCGCGCGTCAAACGGGACCAGACCTGGAAGGAAGACGTCGTGACCAACGGGGTCGGCAGGGTGGAGGGCATCGCCGTCGACTGGATGGCCGGTGAGTGATATCGCGGGACCGTTAGTGAATTTCTCTGAGCATCTCGGCGCTGTGCAGCATAGCGTTGTCTGGTGGACCGTGCGATGCATTAGGGTCATCTGTGGCTCCTGAAAGTCCTCACTGCAGATCTTAGTCTGATCTTTTCTGATGTGGGGCATAAGTCCATGTCTATAAGTTATGTAGAGCCCAACCATGGATTGTGTGCATGCTGCATTTGTACATTTCTACGCTACAAAAAAAGTTCTCTTCAGTGAATCAGACGGTGACATTTTGGTTCCTTTTGAAGGTAATCTCTACTGGACGGACCACAGCTTTAACCTGATCGAGGTTTCCCGGCTCGATGGTCAGTACCGTTCCGTGGTGATCTCCCAGGGGCTGGACCAGCCTCGGGCAGTGGCGGTGCATCCTGTGAGGGGGTATGTACCCAATGTGTCCCCGAGTGGCACTTAGTGTATCACGGTGTTTAAAGTGGGTTAAACACCCAGAGTTCAACCCACCCCCCCGACCCCTACCCCCCTGAGTGGAAATTACTGTAATGCGGCCTGTACCTACAGTTTAACCCACCCCTACCCCTACCCCCCAATCCACTGAGCACCACTTACTGTAACATGGCCTGTACCCAGAGTAAAGTGTCAGTCTCACACATTATTGGGCTTATCTTGCTCTATTGTCTTCGTATAACAAGCTGGATGGTTTTATAATACTCTACGGTGCTTCAGAAAAAAGGTTCATTTATTTTGGACATAAGAAAGTAAGACTGAAAACTTTGAATGCAATTCAGCAGTGACGTGACATATCAAACATATGCTAGTGGTGTTTACTTCTAAAGAGCAAAAAAAAAAAGCGTCAGTTTGGATTTATCTTTGAGCAGAAACAGAAGCACACAAGACTCGCTCCTGGCTGCAAACGAATTGCCTTTCAGAATGAGGCTCTCCGCCACAGCGCGGTACTTCACTTGATTCAGACGTGCAGGTTGCGCTGGAGAGAGAGGCGGTCCCAGAAGAGAATGTCTCCTGACATCGGCGCCTCCTCTGTTCTGAAACCTCAGGAGGGACGGGGCTCGAGATTCCCCAAACCGATTCTGAAAGTCGCGCGCTGAGCGCGCTCCGCCGCTGCTCTGGCGGTAACCGCGGGCGCTGTCATTTACGGCGGTCAGGCGCGAAGGTTGCCGCGCGCTCGGAATCCGTATCCCGGCGACAGCGCGCGTTTCCCGCGCAGGGCGGGTGCGCTAAGGCATCAGCGCAGCCAGGCGCTGCTGCTCTTTTTATGCCTCTGTGACGGCACAGCCCTGGCCGGAGGCATTATGTTCTCGGGTTGTCCGTCCGTCCGTCCCGATTCTCGTGAACGCGATATCTCAGGAACGCCTTGAGGGAATTTCTTCAAATTTGGCACAAACGTCCACTTGGACTCAAGGATGAACTGATTAGATTTTGGTGGTGAAAGGTCAAGGTCACTGTGACCTCACAAAACACGATTTTGGCCATAACTCAAGAATTAATACGCTAATTATGACAAAGTTTCACACAAATGTCTGATAGGATAAAATGATGAAGTGATGACATTTTATATCCAAACTGGCTGCTGGTTGGCGGAGGCATAGAACCGCGAGGCGGTATTTTGAGTTTCTTTTTCTCTCCGTCGTATTACTCGAGCGGAAGGAGAACGTCAGGCCGCGCGGAACAGCGGTCTGCCATCTGCTCTGCCAGATTTACATGCTAATCCGGTCTGCTTTGACTGCTTTACGCCGCCCGCGCTCCACGCGCGTAGTCGAGGAGCCCGTCGCGCGCGAACGGCTCCGCGCTCCGCGCTCCGAGCGGGTCGCGCTTCGCTAGCGGCGACGGGCGAGCGAACGTCCTCTTTTTTTGGGGAAGGGGCGTACGAATCAGACGTTCGTTTTCTCGGCGCGAGCGAAGCCCGGAACGCAGACGTGTCAGGGAGGGCTCCCGCCTCGTCCGGAGAGCTCGTCGTTCGGCCTCCTCTCTCTCGCTCTCCGCGTCCAGCGTCCTCATCGTATCCCAGCAGGCCCGGGGAATCGGTGGAGAGTCGCTGGGTAAATGCAGGGGTGCGCTGAGCTGCGTCCGCTAATTAGGGAGTCGCACCTCTGCTGAAGGCTACTGTTCACCATTAATCGACAGGACAGGGACAGGATATCATCGCATTTAGCTTTCATTAGCGCTTTTTATTCTTAAATATTCATGTGCGTATGAATATTACAGATTAAATCCAGTCACTGTATTCATTTGTTCTTGTTTCCCGGTGATGACCAGCGTTGAAAAAACAATTATTTTACTCATTAATCACAGTCGTGACGTCATTTTGAACCAGCGAACTGCTTGAGGCGAACACCCAATTCGCTGCCCCTTTGGAAAACAGAAGCCTGTGTCACTCCAGCCAGCAACAATTTTGAGAATTAAGAGAATTTCAGTGTCAAAATCAAAATACGATTTCACAGAAAAAAAAACTGTTATTGAACGAATAGTGCTCATTCATATATTAATGCAGTCATTTTCTGTGGCATCTGGTCATGTCTAGCAAGCCTCAGCTCTTATTTCCTCATTCCATTCAAACCCAGGAAGTTCTCAGGAGAGGTATAATCTCAGTCAATACTGAACGGAGAAGTCTGACTGTTTTGAACGCCGTTTTCTCATTTTATCAGAGTGAAGCCCTTTTGATGTATTGCTTCTTTGCTTCAGTTTTTATTATTGTTTTTTTTTTTTGCTCTTTGAGATGTTGAAAAGGATCTTAAACTCACGAGAGCCATCTATAGCTGTCTCCCGTTATAAAATAAATTGTTTACACAGTTTGAAAATGGACGTTTGCTTACTTTTTTGTGTGTCTTTATGTAAATAATGGGTTATTATGCAATAAACCAGAGTTTTTGTGTGCAAAAATATGTAGTGGAACTACATTGGGTGAGTGCACCTTCAGCTATTCACAAGAGAAGTAAGTGCATGCAATTTCTTGACAGTAATGGAGGCACTTTTCTGAAATATCATGGAGTCATTTTTAGGCAACGTGCACAGTTGTTGTGTGGCTCAGTGTGAGTACGGTATGAATCCCTTCATGGCTCTGAGTGAGTGTGGTATGAATCCCTTCATGGCTCAGAGTGAGTGTGGTATGAATCCCTTCATGGCTCAGTGTGAGTACAGTATGAATCCCTTCATGGCTCTGAGTGAGTGTGGTATGAATCCCTTCATGGCTCAGAGTGAGTACGGTATGAATCCCTTCATGGCTCAGTGTGAGTACAGTATGAATCCCTTCCTGTGTGTTTTCTCCGCAGGTACATGTTCTGGACAGAGTGGGGCATGAGCCCGTGCATCGGCAGGGCTCTCTTGGACGGCTCGGATCAAGTCCTGCTCGTTAACTCCGGAATCGTTTGGCCGAACGGAATATCCGTCGACTACGAGGTGAGCTTAGGTCCATGATCCGCTGACACAGCTGTTTCTGATCCGTGTTGATCCCCCCACCCCCCCATCCACCCCCTGGCCTCATTACGCCACTCCTGCCCCTCCATTATTTTACTGAATAAAAGTCCCCCCCGATAAGAGCGGGGCGGCCCCGGCTTATTTTCAAATTGCATTCCAGGAAAATAAATTATACTGGTGCGACGCGCGAACAGACAAGATCGAGAGGATCAACCTGGAGAGCGGGGAGGGCCGCGAGATTGTGCTGTCGGCGAGCAGCGTGGACCTGTTCTCCGTGGCCGTCTTCGGGGCTTACATCTACTGGTCTGACAGGTAATTTATTTTCCCATAAATGTCGCGGTCGCGAAACGTTCCCTCGAAAAAACCCGCGGCTCTACCCTTCTAGGATTAGCCACTTCCTGGCCAAGGTCACCATTAGAATCCGGGGGGGGTGGGGAGGTGAAATGAGAAAAAGGCTGAAAAGGACTCCTCCGCTTAGTGGTGCCTCGCGTGCTTCAATGTCACCTGAAGGGCGGACTCCAGTACCTCCCACCGGGCTGTCTGTCTTCTGTGTTTTAATCAGATCTTTGATTTTAATTAGTCCAGGATCACTGACTTCCTCTTGTTAACCTTACCCTCCCCTCCCCCCCCACCCTTGTTCCTGCCGCGGGACAGGGCTCACGCTAACGGCTCAATCAGGAGGGGGGTGAAGAGCAACGCCACAGAGGCCGTGACCCTGCGGAGCGGCCTGGGGGTCAACCTGAAAGACGTGAAGATCTTCAACAGGGGGCGGGAGAAAGGTGAGTGACCTTGCCGTGGCCTCCCGATCCCGCTGTCGCTTAACGCATTTTAATTAGGCGATACGGCGCGGGAGGCCGTGCTGCATCGGGAATACAATCACGGCTACGAGGGTGTGGTTAGGCACACTACTGCTTTTACAATACGTTTAAAACATATAGAAACAATTCGCTAATGACAATATTTGTAAGCAATGGTTTGTGGGCGGGGTGATACCCTTTACAAACAGGCTATTTTATTAACTGTGACTGTATCCGATTTAAAGTCACTGTAGACCACGGTCTCAGCATCCAGGATCAAAATAATGCTTTATAATGTGTATTTTGGGTTTCTTTGCGTGATCCAGCAGGGAAGCACTACTGCCCTCTTCCCAAACGCAGGGAAATGGTTCGGAGCAGAAACACAAATTCATTATGTCATGAGTGATGTCATTCTGCTGTAGTCCTTCCTCATAATCAACCCCTGAAATGATTTTAGCCCTCTAGCTTCTGAAGCCAAATATTTGCTTAAATCAAATATCGCTGAGCTAACCTGCCCCAGTTAGTACTGTGCTGTAGCTCGCATTGTGGGATAAACATTAAAGCAGTCTGTTTAGGTGCTGGTGTCCTGAGGTCCTGCTCCAAGGTGTGGATGGGCCCATTTGCTGTTGTGTTGAGCCTGGTCCCTGGCAGGGCCAGTTATGACCGGTAGCCCCGCATAGAGGGACATAATTGGCCGTCGCTTTGCCGGGGGAGGCGGGAACTAAGCCGGCGGGACGTCCATGTCTCTGTGCTGCAGTGCCCGCCCTGTCAATCAAACCGAGTTCCCACAGCCTGCCCGTGTGAGCCACACAGGCGCTCTCCTCCTCCAGCTTAACCGCAGACCGTGAAGCGAGCGGGATCAGAGGCCTGTAAGCGCCTTTCAGGCCAGAGGCCCATCGAGTGGAGCTGCGAGGTTGAGCGCAAAGACACTCAAACAGCTCATTCCAAATTCCAGAGAAAACGGGCCGGAAAAAACGAAACCCGAACGGCAGTTAGTCTCTCTGTGAAGTCTACGGCGCGCGTACCTGGTTTTCGCACACGCTGCTTCACAACAGGAGAGCTTTCCTCAGGTCTTCCCGCCCCCGCTGTCGAGTGAACGTAAACCTTCACATGAGTAAATCGAAAGGAGACGCTGTCGAGGGTTGTGAGCGTGTGCAAGAGCGCCGAGAGGATGTGACGCTCCCTACGCCTCCCCCCTCCCTCCCTCACTCCACCCCCCCTCCCTCCATCCACTCCCCCTCCCTGCCTCCCCCCCCCTCCCTCCCTGCCTCCCTCCCTCACTCCACCCCCCCTCCATCAAATCCCCCTCCCTCCCTCCCTCCCTCCCTCACTCCACCCCCCTCCATCAAATCCCCCTCCCTCCCTCCCTCACTCACTCCACCCCCCCTCCCTCCATCCAATCCCCCTCCCTGCCTCCCTCCCCCCCCCTCCCTGCCTCCCTCCCTCACTCCACCCCCCCTCCATCAAATCCCCCTCCCTCCCTCCCTCACTCCACCCCCCTCCATCAAATCCCCCTCCCTCCCTCCCTCCCTCCCTCACTCCACCCCCCCTCCATCAAATCCCCCTCCCTCCCTCCCTCACTCTACCCCCCTCCCTCCATCAAATCCCCCTCCCTCCCTCCCTCGCTCTACCCCCTCCCTCCACCCCTCCCTGCCTCCATCCCCTCCCTCCCTGCCTCCCTCCACCCTCTACCTCTCCCTGCCTCCCTCCCTCCCCCCCTCCCTTCCACTCTCCCTCCATCCCTCTCTCCCTCCCCCTCGCAGGCTCGAACCCGTGCGCCCGGAGCAACGGCGGCTGCGAGCAGCTGTGCTTCTACCAGGGCCGGGGGCGGAGGGCCTGCGGGTGCGCCCACGGCTTCCTGTCCCAGGACGGGCTCCGCTGCCTGAGGCACGAGGGCTACCTGCTCTACTCCGAGAGGACCATCCTGAAGACGGTGCACCTCTCCGACGAGGCCGACCTCAACTCGCCCGTCAGGCCCTACGAGAACCCCGCCCAGTTCAAGAACGTCATCGCCCTGGCCTTCCACCACCGGCAGAGCTCCGCCGGAACCAACCGCATCTTCTTCAGCGACGTCCACTTCGGCAACATCCAGATGATTAACGATGACTGGACCGGACACCGGGTCATCGCTGAACGTAAGTGCACTTGACAGACTTGGCGTGCATTTATGTATTAATTGTACATTTGCATGAATCGAGAGCATGCAGTCGCAAACCTGAAAACAGGTTTGCGAGTTGTTTACTGAGATTTTAAATCTTAATTTATTCATTTTAAAATACATATTGCACAGAACTCCAGTTCATGTATGTGTCTGAAGCAGCATTGCTTTTCTCTCATGTTTGGGTTGGGTTCTTGTGTTTGGGTTTGAGTAGAAGCTCAGGAGTTCAACTCGTCTGCTCACTGCTAGCCAGGCTGTGAAGAACGCTTGACTTAATTCAGCCTTTTGTTTTTGTTTGGAGTAGATACAGGTGTGTTTGAAAGCTCTCGAATATCTGTCCAGTATTTTTCATAGACTTGTTTTCCCCAAACACCACTGTAGTTACCTATATTGAGTCTTCTGTGCTTAACAGGAAAAAGACCATTCTGGTGTGTGTTGGCCTGTGCGTGTGTTTGTTTGTGTGTATGTGTGTGTGTGTGTGTTTGTATGTGTGTGCATGTGTTTGTGTGTCTATGTATGTGTGTGTGTATGTGTCTGAAAGAGATAGAGGTATTTCCTTGGCTGTCATGTTTTACTAATAATACAGGAATGCATGTTTTATGACTTATCTGGTGTGCAGATATAAAAAGTAATCTATTCATTTCACATTAAAACTAAGTCCTTGCAAAATAATATGCCAAATCTTGTAAAGGATCCCACCGCTGCAAAGTTTTGGCACAACTTAAAAACACCCACTCTCTCTTTACAGACACATGCTTTAAGCAGTTAAATGAAATCCAGAGCATAGGAGAAAGATAAGTTGCAGAGACAGAAGTGAAGGGCACTAAAATGTAATGGACTAAAACAACTGCTAACAGCAAATGAAGCAAGTGAAGCAGGTCTAATCTTAACTCTGTGGAGCCGCTAATGTTGTTCAAGCTGCTGCGATATGTTCTTTTCTTAAAGTAACAATGTCATGTGATACGATCGTCAGTGATTTGATATGACATGAGCATATTACCATCAGAAAGAAAAATAATCAGTCGATTTGCAGTTCTTAGAGTAAGTGTACGTCCTGTTTAAAATGGCCGTTTGTGCTCATTCGGTTAAGGCACCGTGCCTTGGTGCATGGATGAGCCTCGCAGTCTCCGGGTTGACTCTGGACTGCACCAGTGCCAGCTGTGGGCCTTAACTCCGGTGTGGCAGTGAGCAGCTGGCGGTCTCATCACCCAGGGCATGGGAGGAGTGGAGGACTGTGCATGATTCCTGCTGGAGTCGGCCCGTTGTTGCGGACGAAAAGACAGTTTTCACAAACACTGTCGGCGCTTGGTTCTCAAACTTCTCATTGCATGCTGCTTGCTAACTATAAAAACTGACAATTTACTGTGTGCTACAAAACAACTGTTTTGTCATCTCTTTCCACGTCATGGCATTTTATTACTTTATTTTTGCGAAAACAGCCACCGGTGTTTCTTCCATCAAAATTGATCACACTAGGTTTGCAAAACATTACATTTACATTATATTTTATTTGGTAAATGCTTTTATCTAAAGCGATGTGCAATAAGTGTATACCGAAGGTCGTTGGAACAACTACACAACATAGGTCAGATAAGGTACAATGCTCATGCAGCATCAGTTATCCAGAGCCATGAACATAGCTAGTTAAAACGGAATTACAGATATGTCTAATCATCGTTCGGTTTGTGTGACGAGTCGAATGACGATGTCTCTGACGTCATTATAGATATCTTAACACATTATCCTAAAACAGGTATTCGATCATAGTGTATCAGATGTTTAAATCATATTTTCTATAACACTGCACAACATATGTACATGGAGCATGAGAAACACCCCAAATACACTGTACCTATAAGACGTCAGAAAGTGCATTTACACCATACTGTATATGTAGCATTATATACATTTTAACAACGTGTTAGTGAGTATAAAGTTGAACAATATACAGTTAGCTAACTAGAATGGCTCGATAGATCTCTAATTATAGCCAATATTCACTGCTTACTGTAGTTATGCTCTTACTCATAAAAATGAATGAAACATGTTTTTTATCAGCTTGCTTGTTGCTGAGCAATGGCAGACTAATTTAACACTATTTGAATGCACACAACAATTGTGAAAGTGAATTTATTAACCTTCCTCATTAGTGCTAGCCATATCAAATTAGTTAGACGGTCATCTAGCAAACCACGAAGATCCTATTAAAAAGATAACATTTATCTTTACTTATTTAGCGAACAGCTAGCAAACACAACACGGTAGCTAACGCTAACAGAAATTACTAGCTATGCAGTTTCGCCCACTTTCGCAGATTTTGAGAAGCTAGTCAGATTTATAAGTTAGCATTGTGTCTTCCCATGTTAAGTATATGGACAATTCATTGTGAATTTCAGAATTTTGAGGTCTCATTTACATTTAATGAAGTTTACAGCCATGTGAGCATATAAAAAGCACACATGTCTCAAACAGAATGAGTTGTCTTGTGTCGAGATTCATTGGTTTAAAATAGAGATTTGTTTGCAAAAAAGTCTTCATTTTTATGCTAATTATGAAGGGGTGTGGACCACATAGTAATGGTATAAGGTAGCTATATCAGCAGCAGTGCTTGGCGAGCCCCTGGCAGTTGTAGTCCACCTGTGAAATGGCATTGAGATTGGTTTTGAAATGGTGGAGATATTGAGGTTCCAAAGTTTTTTTGTTTTTTAACCAGTGCAATCAATGAAAACATACCCTATTTAACTGCTGATGTAAGCTATATTTAACATGAGCTGATCTCTTTTGGGAGGAACTAAATTAGAGTGCGTTCCCCTGGCTTAGAAAGCAGTAGCTGAAAAGCCTCTAGGCATTATGCTGTGGCAGTACAAAAAAGCCAGCAGAATGCTGGGATATGTAGCAAAAGTACTCATTATAAAGCAAAGACGGATAAACTGATGTCTTTGTCAGACCACACTTAGCCTACAGTAGGCTGCTGTCTGCAGTTGTGGGCTTCGCACAACAAAAAAACAAACATGATATAGAAGCTGTAGCAAAAAGTACAAAGAAGGATAACGACGGTGGTTGGCCTGTAAAAGGTATGAAGACACACTTAAAATATTTAATATCTCCATTTTCAGCAAAAGGAGACTAGTGTGTGTGTGGGGGGTCATTTAATTTTTTTATATTAGTATTATTATTGTTCTTTTATTATGATTACTAAAGGGAGTGGGGATGCACTTCATTGTGTAAATGATGTAATACCATCACAGGTAGTGCACAGCCTGAAGGAGTAGGTGTATATATTTCATGCTCCACTGCAGTGGTGAAATGACCTTGACAGCACATAGCAAATTAGCCTTTTTCCCATTTTTTAATGTCTACCTGTTTACTGGTTCACTGGTTTACTGGTGCAGCAAAAAGCATTATTTCGTCTTTCTACAATGTTGTGAAGTTGTGGTAAATATAAAATTTTATAGTGTCATTTTCATCAGCTTTGAGCACCCCCCACAAAAGCTGTGTCATAAATAGGTCCAAATTACACATAAACCCTTTTTTAAAATATGTTTCAACCAATAATGAGAATGCAACTTTTTCACAACTAGCAACAACCTTTAAAAAAAAACAGTTTTAGAAAGCTGTGCTGCCGTTTGTGCCCTTTCTTTCTTTGTCATTACTATTTGTTTGTTTCAGTTTTAGCCTCCAGGCTACAGGTTTTTTTACAAAACTTTTTACAGAGTGTTTTGAGAGAATCTTTTTTTTTTTTTTGCTGTTGTTAAAAATGCTCATGCATAAATAGGCGGTTACCTAAAAGCTATGTGAGTGAGCCAATGTGTTTGTGTCTGTCTGTTCACCCTCTCCAGAGCAACCCTTGCATGCCTATTAAAAGAAACCAAACTAGTTTTGCTTATCATTGTTTAAATTTAGATCCGTTTCCCATTCTTCTGATTGTAAGAAGCGGTCAGTATTCCGGCGGCTAACCGGCTCGCTAGCCGTATCAGCGGCGGGTCTTCGCTCGTTCTGTCCTCAGTCCCGCCTGCAGGTGTTTTGGGGCTCCTCGGCTCATTGTGCTCTGCGGGCCCGTCTCCGCAGAGCTGTAAAAAGCCTCAGCAGTGCCGGGCCGCGCTTCGGGGGATCGTAATGAAGTGGCCGGCGCGGTAAATGAATTGCAGAATGATTGCATTTGGGGACGGGGACATCCTGGGTGTCTTCATTCGCCACCTCTGTCAGCTGGCTGAGCACCCGGAGCACCGGAGGGCCAGCCGAGCTGTTACTGGCTGGCGTCTGCTGTAATGAAGGGCAGGAGATACAGGCACAGCCCGAAATGGCCTGGGGGAGATTGTGTGCCTGTCACAGAGGGAGAGAGAGAGGGAAGGGGGGGGCGAGAGAGAAAGAGGGAGAGAGAGGGGAGGGGCGCAGGAGAGTGAGGGTGGGTGTAAGAGTGAGGGAGAGAGAGAGGGGAGGGTGGCAAGAGAGGGAGAGAGAACCAGATAGATGGTGGAGCGAGAGAGTGGCGCAGAGGGAGTGTGAGAGAAAAAAAAGGAGAGAGAGAGACAGAGGTGAGGAGGGAGTAAGAAAGAAAGAAAGAAAGAGAGGGGGTGAGCGAGAGAGAGAAAGAGGGAGAGAGAGAGGTGGGGCAGGGAGGAAGGATTCTGAAGAAGTCTCAGGTAACTGTAGTCAGAGTGGGCCTGGAGTCAGAGTGAGAGGATTACTGAGCTACACTGGATACAGGAGAGCACACGTCAGGACTCAGTGAGGGGGGAGAGAGAGAGCATTACATGCAGGTACACGTGGACACGGGGAGAACATGTAAACTCCACACAGAAAGGCCCAGGCCAAATTCAAACCCAGCACGTTCTTGCTGCAACAGTGCTACCCACTGCACCACCATGCCACTCCAAGTTAGATTCATGCTAGGTTATCTAATCTTAAAATTCTGTTTGGTTTCGGGTCAAAATAGCATCACAGCATGTTTCTTATCACAGAAAGATGACTAGCCAACTATTCAATGATATTATGTGGAAAAACAGAGGCTACACTACCAAACTTGGGTTGCCATTTTCCACTAAAATATGGAGAACACTTGTCATTCCAAATATAGGAAGATTCTATATTTTACTGGGTATTTGGCAACTATAAGTCAAGCTATAACTAGACCTGTTACTCTCTGCAGTCATCCATGGATATCTAGCTGACTATTCTGGAGTTGGCAGTGGCTGGATGCATCATGCATCTCTTATGTGAGATGTGATTTGGAGATCCTTAACGCTGTTGCTAGTAAGATATTGTAACAGTAGGCTTGTTAGCAGTTTAAAAAAAAAAATCATCATTGTCCAAGTTCATTCAGTCCGACCGTTGGTGCACTTTCATTTAGTACTGTGGCTAAGCTTTTGCCTGCTCTGCTTCATAGCTGGTTGCTTATGTAAAAATAATGCACACCTCCCAGCTAAACAGAGTTGAGTTCTCAGCCGGGCCATTGTATAAAACATCATTGTGTTAATACGAGGTAATGAAAAGATCACGTTAAAATGTTTTTAAAAAAGACCGTGTTGTGGAGAACAAAACTACTTTTGCATTATCACATGGAGCTTTAAGATTATAACCTTTACTTGCAAAATAACTGAAGAGAAATAATAAGTGTGTGAATTATTGTTTATGACCGGTGCTTAGATTGCAGCTCAGTAGAAACACAGCCGGCCCAAGCCAGTAAATTAGCAGAGTCACGCTTTGAGAACACAGGGATTAGGTTTTCACGTTCTGCTCCAGGGAACATGAAAAGACAACAATTTGCTTGTATCTTGACTAGTTTTCCATTTGAACAAATATGTGGGACTTTACTTTCTTTTGTTATTTTATGGGGAACTTTGCTATTTTAACATTTTAAAATAAATTACTGGACTGGATCTTTACACATAATAAAGCAATATTTTTATTATATCGTATTTAGACAAAGACTATTGCATTTTTATGCAATCTTTTTCTTTTTCCCAGTCAGTCAGCACTCATCCGAGACATTTATACACAGCACAGAAACATAATCCAAACAGGCTCTTAGAATAAGCATGGCTGTGATTGGCTGTAGAGAATCAAAGTTCCTGCATTGACAGGGTAGCCCATTATAGCAGAGACTTATGAGCGGTGTTGGTGCACATGAACTTGCTAGTCTGAGGATGTGGTTAGCCAGATCTAGCACTGTTATTCTTATTCTTATTATAACTGAGTTGAATGCACTCACGTTCGCTTACATTGTATGCCACCATAGAGTGCTTAAATGTTTGTGTTACAGATAATGTGCATTGTGCTCCTGCAACTGTGAAGGTGCTTGACGTGTCATGGCCAGTCGTGGTTGGGGTATGAATACAAACGATAGCCAAACATTTTGAAAATGCTTTCAAAAGCAGTCTGAAATAACACATTCCTGTGGAAACATAGCGTGAAATATAGAAATTGGTGTGGAAATTCACTGTGGACTGTGTCAAAATTATGTGGAAATTACTTTCTGTGGAATGCTTATATAACAATAAAAAAAGTGTTTCTTCAGCTGCATGAGCACAAGGCTGAGGTCTTGATCTAATAAGTCTCCTATTGAGGAGAGCTGGCTTGCGAGGAAAGATTCAGCCTTAAAGATTCTGGATCATTCCAAGGTTTTTAAGTCGGGCCCAGCAGTCCTGTTAAACATTGTTCCACTCGCAGAGAGAGACAACGTGTGCATAGCTAAATAAACTCATTTCGACGAGACTGATTAAAATGTAGGAACGCCAGCCTCCCTATCTGGCACCGCGCGCTACACCCTGCCGTCGCTGTTTTTTTGGCGTGATATAAAAGGTCAGATTTGTGTGCCTGGCATTTAAAATGGCCGACGTTAGCGGCGGTTTGCTGGAGCCGTTTGAAGTGGCGGGGCCCTTGATGTATTTGGATACGTCGCGCGCGCCACACGCAGTAAGGGCTCGTAATGGTTCCCACTATTCTTCGAAACTTAATGAGACCAAATTGACTGTCAAAAACGCCGTTTTAATGTGCCTGAGACTTGACATTAAATTACCCCTCTTCAGGATTTTTAAAACCGCTATTCTTAACCGAGGTACGGAGACAGGAGAAGAAAGGCAATCAGCTTGATCCCTCTTAGGTTTTCCGCGCTTGTATTATTTTACTGTTGAAGGCATTGTGTGACAATGCGCAATGATTATTCAAAAATATATTGTAATGAGTGCACTGTAATTGGTCATTCATCATCAGTGCGTGTCTGCAGTCTTGGGAATTGAATGAATTGAGTTTAATTAAGCATACATGGTCAGCATTAATTACACTTGTGGTTGGGGTGGGGGGTTGACTACACTGCTTGAAGGGGGGCAGAGAGGGGTGGGGTGCATATTGCAGTGAATACTGACAATATAAAATAAAACATTTTAACATGTTGACATTTGGCAGTCAAGCTGAAGTTAAGGACAGTGCGTATGCCAGAGGAGCAGAATCTGTACTTGAGGGAGTCCTTTTACATGCAAACAATATTCATGTGTTTATGTAATATAAATATGTAAATCCACTCTTCTATTGTCTCCCCGTGAACAACCGATTCCAAAATTAAGTCTGGTTTCAACAGCAAATGATTAGACTACATGGCTTCACAAATAAAACAAGCGTTATTACAATGATATTTAACACAGTCACCGTGTTGTTTCTGAATTCTGAAATCTTACAGAGTATGTATTCCTGGAATTTTAGGCAGGAACACATGCATGAAATACGTGCAATGCCAAAGGAAATAATTTATGTCATTATTTACTGGGGGTGTTGATTGGCTGAAAAGAGTCCGCGTCAGGTATTGCTTATTTATGGATGGTTAAGGACGTATGCCGCAACTGTTTTCTGTTCTGTAGTTTTGTGCTCCAGTAAATATGCCAGTAAATAAAAGTATAAACAGATAGAACTGAGAGGAAATGCGCCTTCCCGAGAAGAACTTTTGTCTCTGCTTGAGCTGAGAGTTTTCAGTAAACAGAGTGACTCTGAATTTGAATACGTGGGTGATCGAGTAGGCCGCATTAGCATATGTGCCCTCGCCCTGCGATAGAACTCCGGTTAAACACTTTCTGGTGGAAATCGGCTGTAAACCACGGGGGGGTTTGTCAGCAGCGGTTTTGATTTAATGTGACGTGTTAATTATGTAGAGTTTCAACAATAACAGTGTCCATATTCATGGGAGTGTGTCATACAAATCCCTGCAGTCGTCTACAATCAGTTCGTTTATGTTGGGAAATGCGTAACAGCTTTACGTGAAATTAATCTGAACATGTTGATTGTACATTCGTAACGGAAGCAGCCCGTGAGCTTGAAACATAGGCAGCAGAAATCATATCTCTAAACAGGTAATTGGTCTTAACCAGGTTTCATGTATCATACTTGATTAACAAGCACGTCAATTATTTGAATAATGAATTGCAGAGCAATCGCAAACTTATTTTAACTGCACTTTACATTGCGGAGGTCTCTTCCTTCTCATTACAGAATATCAAGGATAAGACTAAGTTACATTTATTAAAATAAATGTAATGATTTAAAAGAGGTTTTCCCCTCTGTTGAGAGTATATCACACCAGCTTTCATCTAATATCCATCTTTGAATATAAGACAATGCTGCATGAATAAATATAATGTCAAGAAAAACAGTTATCACAAAATTTGCACTAATGCGATGTAGTCAATGGTGTTGGTTATCCAGCGAAGTAATTGCTTGAATGTTCATGCGGAAAAATAATTAGGCTTTTAACAATGATTCAGCTGAAGGTACATTTTCTGCAACCTGTTCTCAGCGTGACAGCTGGGTTTCATTCATTTATGTGGAGGTGAAGTCCACATAGTGGAGAAGTGTCCAGGCCTGTGTGCATGAGCAGGACCAGAACTCTAACTCCTAACCCTGACCCTAACTGTCGCCTCTCAGCAAGAAGGTCCTGGGTTCAAAACACGGCCTGGGCCTTTCTGTGTGGAGTTTGCATGTTCTCCCCGTGTCCGCGTGGGGCTTCCTCCGGGTACTTTGGGTTCCACAGTCGAAAGACATGCAGGATAAGCTAATTGTAGACTCTAAATTGCCCCTATGTATGAGTGTGTGAGTAAATGTTGTGTATGTCCTGCAGTAGATTGGTGACCTGTCCGAGGTGTGTCCCTGCCTCTCGCCCAAAGGGATAGGCTCCAGCACTCCCCACGACCCTGACCAGTATAAGCGGGTATAGATAATGGATGAATGGATGGAAATAAATAAATAAATAAAAAAATAATGTGGCCCTGGTGTCAGGCTAGTGGGTTGCCGTGGGTTACCTGCTGTTTTTCGCCAGTACAGCTGGACATGTTTCCAAAAAAAAAAAAAACATCTCATTTGCTATCAAAGCTACCAGGTCTATTATGAAATGTCTTGCTTTTGATTCTGTAAATTAATTTTGCTATGAGAATCCAGAAAATGTGAGAAACCTCAGTACAGCACAGCAGCAGTAATGTCTTTTATATCTGTTGCCTATATTATTTATTTCATAAATACTTTTCTTTACATTCATTTGTATTTTGATATTTCTTTCGGCAGATATGTGATACATGGATGAACTCCAGCTAAGTATACTGCAATTTGTGTTTTCTCTGAGTATACATATGCTTCTTGGACTGAAACAAGCTGTAATAACTATGATTTGTAATAGTATGTGGAAATGGCATTAAATAGGAAGCTAATGTGCGGTCTTCTGGCTAGAACAGAAGCACAGAGGGCCAACTGCAGTGTACTTAGCTGGAGTTTAAACCTCTGGTTTAAACCTCTGGACCACAGAACGGCATAATGATTGGAGCAGCTATCCAAATTTGTGGAATGAGGATTAGCTATTACATTCGAAATTCAGCTCTTGTCTATAGGTTTAAACCCCAGCTGAGCCCCCTGACGGTGACCCGGGGTATTTATTCATTTATTTGTTCGTTTATTGTTGTGATTAAATCAGCTGACCATATGCAGACATACTCTCATATGCATGTGAGCCACTTTCTTCTGAAAATGAAAACGTGAGATCGATACACTTGCTCTTTTAGGCACAAATCACTGAAAAGCCAAAGTAAATGCTAATCAGCAGTATTGCCCTTATTAAGCTGGATGTTTTATATTCTTGCTGGATTCTCTTGATTGGTTTCCTGCATATTGCATTGTGGGAAATAAAAAAAATTGTGCTCATGGGAAATATGAACATTAGACAGGATTACTTACCTGGATGAGCAAAATTGGAATGTGTTCAATTTGAAAAAGACTTGGGAGTAATGGTTGATGAAAGCCTTTCTGGTTCTAGGCTCTGTGCTGTTGCAGTAAAAAAAAGGCCAACAGGATGTTGGGATATACAGCCAAAGGTATTGAGTATAAATCCAAAGAAGGTGTCTTGTACAATACATTTGTCAGGCTAAACTTAGAGTAGTGTGTGCAGTTCTGGGGACTGTACGACAAGAAAGATATAGGCTAGAGGTTCTGGGTTCAAGGTTCAAAGAGCAACCAAATTGATTCTTGGTATGAAAGGTAAAAACTATGAGAAAATACTTAAGATGCTTAATCCCTTCATCACTTAGGGGTGATTTGATCGAGGCTTTTAAATTCGTAAAGGGGATCAACAAAGTGAACTACAAGAGATTCTTCAGGCTGAGTTCTGTTAGTAGAACAAGGGGACATAAATGGAAATTAGCAGATGGTTAATTCCGTACAGACATTAGAAAGAATTTTGCCATGCAGAGAGTAGTCAATGTGTGGAATACCCTGCCAGGGTAGATGCAGAAACTCTGGGGATTTTCAAGATAAGGCTTGATACGGGGTTAGATACTGTCTAGTCGGATGGTAACCACAGTATTAGGTACAGTTTAGTCAACGGCGAGCATTGTTGGGCTGAATGGCCTGTTCTCATCATTATGTTGTTATATGTTATGTTGTGTTACATTAGGTTATGTTACATTACATTACGTTATGTAATGTTATTTTATGTTGTTATGTTATGTTAATCGAATGGAGCACCCAGCAGACCAAGAGCAGATCTTTGAAACTTATGCTGTCCTGTACAGTTTGTACTTTTTTAAACACAGTGAACAATCAAGAATTAATTGCATTGCCATACTTTTAATAACTGCAGGTATTCACTGATGAATGTTTTCCATGGCACATTTTAATTTTTAATGATTGTTTGAATCATTAAAATAAATGTAGCTGAAAAATATGAGTGGTGGAAGTAACAAAAATTAAAAAATGAATGCTGACTTAATTAAATTGCAGTCAAATTAAATGTTGAGTCAAATTAAATGCAATCAAATGAAATGTTGCATCAAATAAATAAAATTCAATTAAATTAAATATTGAAGTGTTAAAATTATATCAAATTAAATTATTTTAAGCAAACATAGAGCCATGATCTGGCAATTAATCATTCATAGCACGATGTCTTCCTGTTTAACTTGGAAAGGCTAAAAAGTATTGTGGTCAATGGGCAAGCTGCTGGAATTCTGATAAAATCCTAGGGTGAGTGAGGTTGTGGCAGGAGCTAAATCTGAAATGTTGTCCCATAGTGATTTGGTAAAGGGTGTTGAGTAGAGGGTAGTGATGCCCCATAGTGATTTGGTAAAGTATGTTGAGTGGAGGGTAGTGATGTCCCATGGGTGATTTGGCAGAGTAAACGGTGTTGAGTAAAGGGTAGTGATGTCCCATAGTGATTTGGTAAAGGGTGTTGAGTGGAGAGTGATGATGTCCCATAGTGATTTGGTAAAGGGTGTTGAGTGGAGAGTGGTAATGTCCCATAGTGATTTGGGAAAGGGTGTTGAGTAGAGGGTAGTGATGCCCCATAGTGATTTGGTAAAGGGTGTTGAGTTAATGGTAGTGATGCCCCATAGTGATTTGGTAAATGGTGTTGAGTAGAGGGTAGATATGTCCCATAGTGATTTGGTAAATGGTGTTGAGTAGATGGTAGTGATATCCCACAGTGATTTGGTAATTGGTGTTGAGTAGAGGGTAGTGCTGTCCCCTGGTGATTTGGTAATTGGTGTTGAGTAGAGGGTAGTGCTGTCCCCTGGTGATTTGGTAATTGGTGTTGAGTAGAGGGTAGTGATGTCCCCTGGTGATTTGGTAAAAGCATTTGACTATGCATGTGTTTCCCTGTAAATCTCTTGAGGTTTATTCTGTGTGACATTGTAAATGTTAAGCAGATGTAGTTTAATTTAGACAAGTGGGGATAGGGTGAGGACATTCATCTTCTCTGTGCTAGACCTGTCTCTCACATCAGGGTAAGTGCTGGAATTGAATGGAAGGTGAAATCAGTCAGGAGAAATAAAAATAAAAGTATAATAGTGAATAAAGTGTTTCTGGGGAACATCGTTGTGCAGAAGAAGTGTGCAGACAAATTTAAGTATAAAGATGTTCCCCATCAAATTTTATGTTATGAAGCAGTGCTGGGATCTGACGAATGGAATATATTTCCACACTCACAGTCAGTTTTTTCCTCTAAAGTGTCTCGAAGGTGTTTCTGTGTGTGTGTATGTGTGTGTGTGTGTTTAACTTGAACAGTGTAAACAATCAACTGGAATATTTTCCTTCGTTCATTTTCATCGAGACTCCTTTCGTTGGTTTGCCAAGCCATGAAGACTGAATGCAATGTGCTCTGCGCACAGCGAAGCACATCAAAAAAGTTAGAAAGTAAACAATCGTCTGTAATATAACGGGTTCGCAGAGCTCTTCGGTGGCCCCGAGTGACATCACGGTCCCTATTTTCACACCGGAGGAACAGCTGTTAAGCTCTGCCGGTAACGCGAGGCGCTGGCCGAGGAGGACGCGTCCAACTCAATTTCGGTAATTCCGTGACTTCAGGAGTCGCCGCACCTGCACCGCAGCGGTAAAAAAAAACAAAAAAAAAAACGGCCAGTTGAAGAGAAATAAATTACCCGGCGGGTGCGGCGGAGGTTTAGTGTCATCGCGGCCTATCAGATCGTCCGCCTTCCTTCCCGTCAGTGCCGCGGCGTCGAGGCCGCGGGCCGGGCGGCGGGTTTTATCGCGTCTCGTACGCTGGCCTGGGAAGACGCGGAGTCCTCACGTGCGTTTATGGCACTTCAGAAAAGCCTCCTCGGGTAAACGGTGCTGTCAGGGTAGGCTGCGAACGGGAAGGCCTTTCTCATCTCGGGCGGATACCAACCTAATGTGTCCTTTTATTATTTTTCTCCTTGTCTTTTATTGTTATAATTTGTAGTTGCAGTAAAACCTGTTTTTTAGGCTGTACTATTTTTGAGTTTACTACACTATTTTAGAGACACAATACATATCCTCCATCTCAGTCACGTTTCATTGATGGGCTTGTAATGCACCACAGCTGTCTAATCTAATCGCAATTTGAACCAAAATCCTTATAAATATGAAATAGTATACACAACTATGCCTTATAAATATAAAGAGCATACAGAAATGTTGGCGTTAAACCGATATATAAACAATTTCAATTCATACGACTGGTAAATTAGGCAAAGGAGTATATAGACAGGTGGCAAATTAAATGTAAACCCTGAATAAATGAGGATGGTAGGATCTTCAGTCACAAAGACTGCTCACCTGGCTAATGTTTCAAAAGGAGCAATGACTAAAGTGACATCTGCATGTAGACCTATGGGAAAGACATTGGTAAATATGGTCGGAACATGCACATTTGATGACCGTGATGCTCATGCATTAGTGCGATATGTAAGGAAAAACATAAGAGCAACTGTTTTTCAGGTGACTGAGAATGTCAATGCGGGATGTGACAACAAGAACAGTCCGACAATAACCACATAGAGAGGGATATTTTAGTAGGGTTGCAGTTCATAAACCCCTCTTTGCAAAGACAAATGTACATTTACCAATCACTTGGTAAAGGAAACCAAATCACTAAAAAGGAATATGTATGGAAAGCATGATGTTCAAAAAACAGTCCAGATTATAGCTCGCCTGATTGTTAATTTAAACTCAGCTCTATGGAAAAATGAGTCAATTAAACATAATGAAAGTCATGTACATAAGTATTGCAAGTAACAGTTGCAAGGGTTCCATCGGCATAAGTTAACAGAAACACTAGAGCTCCAATCAATAAATAAATACATAAATAAATAGCATAGACTAAAATGTCCAATTTAATTCAACTGTTAACAGACAACTTTGGTCCCGCTCTGGAATTGTTTAACAGTTGAATTGGACATTTTACGGTGTATATAAACGTATTTAACAAACAAATATCTTTGAAAGTTTGACAAGTGTACAGACATTCTCTCTCTCAACATCCATTTAAAGAAATCTTGTTTGATCACTTGTCTGTCCCATAACGTTCAGCGTTTATATATGCAAATTGGTAAGACCCTCAAAATAGCATGATTCCCCAGTGTTAGCATTTAAAGGTGGTCGGGTTTGGATGAAACTGAAACACGTTCTTCAAGACCAAACTTGCGCAGGTTTACCTCAGAATATTCTGGCACATTTGTGCTACTGCTGTCACGAGATACGCCCCCATGTCTCCTGCTTGCCTGCACCTCCAGGAAATAAGTTCTGAGCTCGGTTGCAGCTGAGCTGAGCTGGTTGCAGTATATCTGAATAGAAAGACAGGTGAGTAATAGAAAGAGCTTGGGGATGACACCATATGAAGGGAAACAATAAGTCATCTTATTAGGATATATTTGCATGTAACATACCAGCAGGCCTGTTACTCTCCAATAAATAATTAATCATTAATCTCATCCGTCAAATCCCTTGAACCACCTTGTGTGTTTCCATCTATGCAGTGTATTTGATTATATGAAAATATTCTATTAAATAAAAATAAATATTTATCCAAGTCCCAGACTGTAATCTATTTTTAAGGGAGCTTTGGTTGTATTGCATATGCCATTGTCCTTTTGTCATCACAGCCAGGCTAGGAGATAAATTTACCATCATGATTATTATTCCCACATTCCAAACATGATTATTATTCCCACATTCACATCATGAATATTATTCACACATTCCCATCATGATTATTATTCCCACATTCCTATCATTATTATTCCCACATTTCCATTATGATTAGTATTCCAACATTCACATCATGAATATTATTCCCACATTTCCATCATGATTATTATTCCCACATTCCCATCATAAATATTCCCACATTCTCATCATGAGTATTCTTACATTCCCAGAGTTGTGATTCAATTGGTTTCGTTAATTTTTGTATATGCACTTGTGTTTTCCTTAGTAGAAATGCAGGAAGCACAGATATGAATAATACATATGTGGTAGTGAGTGATTTTTGTTTTTTCATACTTTTTTTATTTGGCACCCAGTGTGGAGCTGTACATATCCAATTCACACCCTGATTTGGAATATCAAATTCAATCACAGCTACGTTTATGTAAGAATCCCACTGGTGATTCATGAGAGTGTAAACATCCATGGTCACCCCTTCAAACATGTGGTGTTGCCAGCTGATTGTTTTTCCTTTCCACAACCAACCTACATATAGAGTGGAGTCAGAGGAAGGGCTTTCCTACCCAGGATAATGCAATCACCAATTGCACATCACCCTGTGGAGCTATTGGCCACAGTCCAGATTTGATCCCAGACCATGGGGCTCATCCACGCACAACTGTGTGGTTTTTTCACACTTTATTGTACCTGGAGTCCTGAGTGAAGAGGAGGTCACGTGTGATTGTATGGCAGTCCTGAGTGAAGAGGAGGTCACGTGTGATTGTATGGCAGTCCTGAGTGAAGAGGAGGTCACGTGTGATTGTATGGCAGTCCTGAGTGAAGAGTTGGTCACGTGTCATTGTATGGCAGTCCTGAGTGAAGAGGAGGTCACGTGTGATTGTATGGCAGTCCTGAGTGAAGAGGAGGTCACGTGTGATTGTATGGCAGTCCTGAGTGAAGAGGAGGTCACGTGTGATTGTATGGCAGTCCTGAGTGAAGAGGAGGTCACGTGTGATTGTATGGCTCAGGAGAATCACAGGGAATGCTTACGTAGCTGACTGGGCTTATTTGGATTGACAAGTCAACATCCATGCTGTTAATGATACATATTTTATGGTCGTCCTTTTCACATTGCTGTAGCAGATGCCGTACTATTAAATGCAGCAGATATTTCATTAGCATAATTTCTAAAACAGCAGATGATGCGTCGATGATGATTTTTCTCCCATCTGAACGGTCTTCTTGACTGAGCGTCGGGCTTCTCCACAGACGTGGGTTCGGTCGAGGGTCTGGCGTACCACCGGGCCTGGGACACTCTGTACTGGACCAGCTCCACCGGCTCCACCATCACCCGGCACACCATCGACCAGGCCCGGCGCGGAGCCTTCACCCGGGAGGCCGTGGTCGCCATGTCCGAGGAGGACCGCCCCCACGTCCTCGCCCTGGACGAGTGCCAGAAGTAAGACTTTCCGCCATTTTGTCCGTCCCGCTCCTCTGTTCTCTGATTCATGCAGTGTCTGCTCTGGAGATTCTTATCCACCGTAAGTTTGCCTGAATATATTAAAAAACTAATGCATTAAGTTTTATTATTATTATTATTATTATTATTATTATTATTATTATTACTGTTATTTATACACCGTGAATAGGAGTGAATAAGTAAAAAATAAGCGTTCTTAATATTCTTATTTTTAAACCATGATAAGTTTATTGGTAAATAAAAGTATAAATGAGAAGATCACGTATTATTGGCACTATTTGTTTAACCTTTCATTTAATCCAGTGTGATATTGTAAGGGTGTCAATCAAACTGGCAGGCAGAAGATTATATATATATTTTCACAACAGTTCTGCAGAATCGCGGTAATTTTTAAACCTTTAATGCCACACTATTCCTAATAGAATTTGTAGACACGAATATTCTTGTCTTGTCACATTACTGAGATTTGATCAAAATCAAATCTGCTTTGAATAAATGCCCCTCAGAAACGGTGTGCATTATTGAGATCAAATATGTTCTCATCATTTGACACCAAAGCAAGGCAAAGTAAATGATATTTCTGCATGTTAAAATCCCAGGTAATTATCCCCAGCCCAGAATTCGGAAAAGCCGAGGAATTAGATCTTCGCAGCTACTGTAGAAATGAATGAAATCCTCCGCCCGCAGTTAAAAGATTCTGTTTTTGCTCAGGGTATTTGGAAGTACTGGGAGTAATGAAGGGGAAAGATTACCTAATTGGTTTGACCGCGTCGTATCGGTGGAGCAGAATTGAGAAATTATAGACGGCACTGTATTTTCACAATAACCCAGCTTGAACGCTTCTGAACAAATTATTCACACGGCGTGTTGGAACCTTGCCCGAATCCTTTTTTTTTTTTTCCTCTCTCCATAAAAAAAGCTTGATATTCCGGGGACGTGCTGACCCATGGTTGCGATAAAAAACTGAATTTCACAGACTAAATTAAACTTTCAACCCGAGGGCTGTATCCCCTGTCAGCCGTTTGGCTCATTTTCAGATGCTCTCTAGAAGGCCTCATTTAATTAAAAATTAGCCTGAAATGACTAATCAACACTCCCCATCGCTTAATGTGCAAACGGTATGAACGCTGCAAAAATGCTAGAGCGAAACAAACACGTTGGCTTTCTCGTGAAAGTTATTTTCTTAAAATATGAAATGCATTTTATTTATCTTCCATATTAGGAGGTGAAAATTGCCTCACACACATTATAACAACAATAATAATACATGCATAACAGTCCTGAGCATGGTGTTGCTAATGTATTAAGATGTTATAATCGGATTAGGAACTTTAATTATGAGAGTGCTTTACAAAGTCTGTGCCAAAAAAGGTTGTGAGCTCTTTAAAAGGCTCATGAAGGGGGGCTTTAGGTGTATGCCATTATGCTCAAAGGGTGTGTGCTTGTGATGAACCCCTGCCTGACTTCACACCAGGGAGTGCTTTTTCACAACTCTGTAAGGTTCAGTCGGGTGTTCCTTACTGTGTGTCACAGTGTGGCGTGTCAGCCGGACTGGGATAGAAGTCCGCGAGATGTTCGCGCGTTTTTTCCCGCACCTCGGCAGGTTCCTGTTGGCAGGTCAGCCGGCGAGCCCCATTATGCGGTTGATATGGGGGAGCTGTCCCTGGCGCGTCAGCTCGAGCGGGGGGTGGTGTGGGGGGGGGTGGGTGCGGGAAGTGACACCGATATCCAGGAGGAACTTTCAGCTCGCGTCTCCCTCGGCAACCGTAACCAGGACGTCCGTGTCAGACGCCGACGCGGGCGCCGCCCTGGCTTAGCGGCTCTCTCGGGCTGATGTCACCGCGCGGCCCGGGGCGATCTGTCGGTTTCGCGGCGGGGCGAGGCGACATGCGTGGTCCCACGAACGCGAGGACTGCGCAGCGTACCCGGAGGCTCGCTGGCGGGGACAGGTCAGCCTCGTCCTCTTCCCCCCCTGAGGGGCTCGCTCATACTGCCTGCCTCAGGGCGGAGGAGAGAGCTCCACCTGTATGAACAGAGCAACTCTCCCTCTGAGCCTCCCAACCATCCTTATGTTACACAGACATGGGTGAGGGGCTTACTGTGTGGGGTATGTTACACAGACATGGGTGAGGGGCTTACTGTGTGGCTGATGTTACACAGACATGGGTGAGGGGCTTACTGTGTGGCTGATGTTACACAGACATGGGTGAGGGGCTTACTGTGTGGCTGATGTTACACAGACATGGGTGAGGGGCTTACTGTGTGGGGTATGTTACACAGACATGGGTGAGGGGCTTACTGTGTGGCTGATGTTACACAGACATGGGTGAGGGGCTTACTGTGTGGCTGATGTTACACAGACATGGGTGAGGGGCTTACTGTGTGGGGTATGTTACACAGACATGGGTGAGGGGCTTACTGTGTGGATCTGAGGTTTTCCTCGGGATTTCAAATTGAAACTCGGCATAAATAGTGAGCGTGTGGCTGCACCTATGAACCAGGAGACAGACGCAGCATCAGCCTTCATTCAACAGAGAAGCAGGATTGCAGGCTGAAAAGAACTAAGGTAATGAAGGTTAACGGGAATAAAGGAACTGAGCAGTGTGTTTTAAATAGTTCAGACCCTCATTATTTATAACCTCTGTGTCTGAAATGAAAATGAGCAGCACAAGGACATTACATTTTCGGAGCAGCCACTGAGATAGGGCATCTTCTGCATTTGTTTTTCAAGAGAGATAAAGGACTACATTTTAACAATCTCAGGGCATGGTCTAAAGCACATGGTGCAAGGGCATGTCTAAATCCACTTCTGCTATTTAAATGGCCTTCCAGGCAGTTCATTTAAAGATAACAGGAATGAAAGAGTTTGTGTGTATAAAATAAGCCCATTGTGATTGGCCACTTGAGGCATTCTACGGTCAAATATTTATGAATAATGACCACTATTCATATTACTCTGCAGAAATAAGAGCCTTAATTTGACTGTTGTCACTTTAAGAAAATCAACAAATCTGCGGTCGTGAGATCCATGTGGCTTCCCCCTCCTAACTTTTCCGAAACGTATGTATTTAACATTCTGATATCATTTTAATATCAATATTGCAGAAAGACATAAACATGTATGCCCGATCATTTTGATCGCTGTGTGCAACGTTGTGAAATGACAAGGCGGTCAATGCCATATGTGCTTGTGTTGCCTAGTAAATTTAATCATTTTTACAGTAATTACAGTTAATGCAAGCTATACAGCACATTGAGTTAGCAAACGTAAACCCAGTCAAAAACATTTAGAAAGTCACGCAAAGATTACTATCTTAATATTTTGCCCCCCAAAAAAACAGTGAAACAACTGAAATATGGCTTAAAATTTGGTTTTTGTTTGTTGTAGCGCAAATACGCCAACAAATTGCCTGACCACACCTCATCTTAACACCAACTCGTACTCGTCCACACGAGTGGTGCTGGATGAGAAAATGACAACTGCGTACGTCTGAAACTAGCGAAGACACTTGTGTTTGGGTTACCGTTGCTTAGCGCCAAGTGTAAAATAGAGCCCAAATAATATCCCTCTTACCAATAATTCAAGAATTATACATGCCCTTTTCAAGAAGATACCAGGTGACTCAGGTAACTTTTCTATATGTGTGCTGCTCAAATTCACTGGTCTTACGTCAGGCATTTACATCAGTTGAAGAATGTGCGTCTGTCACCGTCTAACAAGCCATTTTAGAGGGAAAGTAAGAAAGCATGTTGTTATTGTACCAACCTTGTTTCACATATTTGGGCTGTACGCTTGTTCCTTGACCGTGTTGAAAGTGGATGTGAAAGCTCGTAAAGGTTACAGTTATGTCCGCCCCGGCTGGCTCACAGTGTGACATTATCAGTCATACCCTGAGGAATATAAAACAGGAAAGGTTATGAATAATTTTCTGTTCTATTACAGTTTATGTCCTTCTGTTCTTGCTACAGTCCCGACGCTATTTAAGGTATCCATACTCTATGACTGAGCTCCCGCAATGCGTGTAGTGTTTTGTTAACACAGCACATTGTTGGGATAAGACTGTCGAAAAATGGGTTCGGATTAAGGGCTCTGTTTCGAGGAAGTCGAGTTCAGTGGGGAATCACCTGAGCGAACACTGGTGCTGACCTAAATGAGGCGTGTCCAATTCGCTCTCTGCAATTTGCAGAATATAACGTAACGCGCATTAGCGGACGTTGCACCACAGCAGTTTTAAAACACTACCCTCTTAAGTCTTTTAAAATACTAGTGCATTTTAGACCCCCCAAATGACAGTGCAAACCTATAAGAAACAGGGATGAAAACACCAAGATGCAACTTCCTTGTACAGTTTGAGCAAGCAGCATCTTCAAAATGGAGCCCTGTATCTTCTGTTAAAAAGACACAATAGTCATTCGTTTTGAGAACACAGACAACACAAATGCCTTGCTGTGGCTACTGCAGCTGCTATTGGTGTAATATGGAAATTATACCCATGCCTTATTTGTGCTGAATATGGTTGTGGTGTGTTTCTTTTGCATTCTGCAGCTTGATGTTCTGGACCAACTGGAACGAACAGAAGCCCAGTATCGTGAGGTCCACTCTGGCAGGAAGCAACATGCAGATAATCGTTAGCACTGAAATCCTTACGCCCAACGGACTCACCATTGACCACAAAGCAGAGAAGCTCTACTTTTCCGACGGGAGTTTGGGGAAGATTGAAAGATGTGAATACGACGGATCTCAAAGACACGTGAGTAGAAACTCTTTGGCAAAAACAAGCAAGCCAACCCCAGCATTAGCAGTGTCCCAAGCGCTTCTTTCAAGATTTTTTTTTTATTTTTTTTTTTACATTTCATTATTTTAATTACATGTTATACTTGTATACTTTAACTAAAAATATGGGATTTAATTTTTGTGTCTTTTAAAACATATTCTGAAAAGGAAAAAGGCTATAGCAGTGGTGCCGAGTGGATATTCTTTAATTTCCCAAGGAAATGTGTGAGCTGTTTTATCTTAAGGACATCACAATTTCTATGCGACATTTCCCTCAGTGTCTTTATAATTGCATTTACAATATAATTACAAGTTTTTTTTCATATTCAGTTGTAAAATTATTTATAAATATTTTATTTTTATGCCATGGAGTGTAATTATAAATTAGTTTGTGCTAATATCCAGGTTCCATTTCAATTTCACAATTCATATTAGCAGAAGACATTGATTGATGAACTCCTCTAATCATTTCAAGAATGCCTCATCATTTCCTGATTATGAATATGTGAAAGATCATGTCTGCCGGTTAAAACACAAACCGAAATGATTTCACAGTTCCCTGCACCATCAAAGTTTGAAGTTTCCTCGCACTTGCCACAAACGTTCGGAATCGCAAATGAAAACAATAATCTGTGCTCCTCTGAAAAAAAAAAAAAAAAGCTTTCGCTCACTTGGTTTTCCATTATTTTTCCGATCCATGCAAAGCTGCTGAAATAGATACGGCAGTTATTCAGACAGAGCGGTTACATCAAAAAATAATTTTTCTACAGTTTTTAAAAAAAATACTTTCAATCGTTCGCCTGACGTGGAGATGCGGTGATTTTCATTAGTGAAGTCATCGCTTTGGAAACATTAGCGGCCTGCTGGAGCTCTCGTCTTATCGCAGGGAGTCAAATGTAATTCATGACAAAATGCTCTGGGTGAGTCGTCAAACGTTAGAACCCCAAACTGCACAGTAACCCCTCGCTCGGTGTGGTGCCCTGCCACTCTCGTTTTTTGGAATCGTGCGACCGACACGACGTCTTTAAATCGGCTTTGAATCCGCCGCGATGCGTTAACCTTGAGCTGGGGGGGGGGGGGGTAGAGGAGGTTCTCACGGGCGGGGGTTGTCATCCCACGGCAGTGCAAATGAGTTCGTAAAGACTCGCCTTAACGTCCGCCGTACACCGGCCCTGCCGGCCGTCCAATTAAAACCCCGAAAATTGAGCCCAGCGACCGAGTATCACCAGAGCGCTAGGTGGTGCGCTGGTGTCTGTTAATAAAATGGCGTGCGAGTGCGAAGCAGAACGGCGGGTGTTGAATTGGACCCTCGGAACGACAGATCCGTGCGCCGGGGGCGTTGCGACAGCTCGACGGCGGCCTTGTGTCTCTGTCGCTCGATGTGATTAGATTAACACAAAGGGAGGCGGAGCAGAGCTCCCGGCTCTTATTTCTGTAACCCCCGTGCCTTATCGCACGCCGAGCCCGTTTTCATCAGGTGATAATGCTATTAGCGATCGCGGCGTTCAGCGATGTCGTTTGGGGATGCGGGTGTTAAGCATGACCGCAGTTCGCTGGTGTCTCTGCTGCTTGCCTGAAAATAATTTCACTCGAAACTTGAGGAAAAACTTGCTGTTTCCTCTTGTGAGTTTAATTATTAATCGTAATGCAAACCGTTGAGTTAAAATGCAGGAGACAAAGCAGAAGGTTAGCACTGTTGATAATTCCAGGACTCATAATTGCGTTATATTCTCAAGGTGCCCACATACTGAGTTTTGGGAGAGAGGGTCTGTTGGCCACGATTTAAGACGTAAAAATACATCTAGACCCTCAGAGAAATTTGGGAGAAGACCAAGCAATGCCAGAACGCATTGAAATAAATCCGCATGATCTTTATCCCAGGACTCCAGTCTATTTGGTTGACAGCTTTTTGTCCGATCCCTTGGCATTATAAAAAAAGGCTGCGTTGTGTACTGTGTAGCGGCATGTTTACCTGGCTGCTTTATCCGCGTTGGATTGCTTTAACCAGGCTTAACTCTGCCGGGAGGACGGCAGACGGATTCTGGCGGAGCGTCGGAGCCGCGCTGGGCGGGAGAAATTGGCAACGCTCGGTCAGCTTACTGTCGGCGGCTGCGTCCGCGAGGCCTGTCAGTTAGACTCCGCGGCGCGACACCGACGCTAACAGCCTCCGACTGCTGCGCGAGGGATAAGGTAGCGGAGCTAAAGCGCCCTGCGCCCCGGCCGTCGCTTTGAGCCGGTGCTGTTGACTCGAGGAGGCACTGAACAGACCTCTTACGTGACAGTTTACGACAGCTCTGAAATTCCAATGCCGAGGTAGAGAATCTGCCGCGTTCGTCGAGGCAAATGCCGGCTGATCCCCTCGTCTGAAGCGTTTCGGCTGTTCACACGGACGGAATTAGCGTCTCGCGGGAGGCTCATCAGTGGGGAGGAGGGCGCGAGGGACAGGTTAGCGGTGGATTACCGCGTGTGCGGTAGGCGTGCGGTAAGCGTGCGGCGCTCGCAGGCTCTGTTCCTTAAGAGCACATCCGCGGCCGCTGGAGCGTGTCTAGAACGCTCCGCGAGAGAGAGAGAGAGAGAGAGAGGCAGGGCTCTCCTGTGATGTGTCAGAGACCGAAACAGCTGGGAAATCAGAAAGTGAAAATGCATCGAAGAGCAAGGGTAGCCGAAAATAAAACTCTCTGAGGTAAACGGGAGGAGGTGTACTGCTTCTCAAATGGCTTCTCTCACAATCGTGACCTTGTTTTCTGTGGCTTTTCCGGATAAAAGAATACAAAATACGTTAGTCATTATATTCAGGGAACTTGGTTAGTCTGGTGTTAGTGGAATAGTGTGTTATTGGAGTGGGGTGTTGGTGGAGTGAGGTGTGATTGAGTGGTGTGTGATTGTAGTGGTGTGTTAGTGGAGTGGGTTGAGAGTGGAGTGGGGTATAAGTGGAGTGGGGTGAGAGTTGAGTGGTGTGTTAGTGGGGTGGGGCATTAATGGAGTGGGGTGTGAGTGGAGTGGGGTATTAGTGGAGGGGGTGTGTGTGGAGTGGGGTATTAGTGGGGTGGGGCATTAATGGAGTGGGGTATTAGTGGAGTGGGGTATTAGTGGACTTTTGAACATGCATGTCTTACTGTGACTGGTCTTCAGATGTGTTGGCCCTGAATTTACAGCATTCTCAAACAGCAGGTCAGAATTTCACATACTCCATATATTGAGCACATCAGATTAAATGAAAAAGGATGGAACTGCTTCAAAATAGGTTGTTACTTTTGCTGGGGGCTTGTTTTGTCAGTCAATCATAACAGCTGCCATTTTATCGACACTGAGACTCATTTTGAAATGGGCTTCTGAAAATGCAGTTTAACTGATTTCTGCTCCGTTCCAATCGCAGGTCATTGTGAAGTCCGAGCCGGGGAGCTTTTTCGGACTGGCTGTTTACGGCCACTTGGTCTTTTGGTCAGACTGGGTGCGGAGGGCTGTGTTACGTGCCAACAAGTACACAGGCGGCGACATAAAAGTGCTCCGAGCAGACATCCCACACCAGCCAATGGGGATAGTGGCTGTCGCCAACGACACCAATAACTGTGAGTTTTCTTCTTTTTTCAACTATACATCATATGGTGATATTGACTCTGTCCGTTCCAGTGTGTTTGTATGTGTGGGTGTGTGCACATGTGTGTCGATGTATGCGTGACTGTGTGTGTGTGTGTGTGTGTGTGTGTGTGTGTGTTTTTCTCATCAGGTTTTCTGATGTTTCAAATGTTTCTAAATGTACACAATGCCTTCTCATATGAATGTGATAATGTGAAGGTCATCTGGGTGAAACCACTTTCCATCTCTCCCCCAAGAATCAATAATAGTCATTCTAGTCGCCTGTTGGCTATTTGTGAAATGCTGTTGATAGGAATAAGAAATTAACAGGATTTCATTCACCTGAGCAGAGACTGTGGTTCACGGTATCCTACAGAGGCAGCTGTGTTTATCGATTTAGCCATTTCTTAATTACACACAACTCCCATTGGCCAGTTACTTCAGTCACTTCATCCTTAATGCATGTGTAAGAGCACCCATTTTGTTAATCCATTCAGTTCACTTCAGGTCCTTAGAATGTTGTTTTCGTTCAATGCTCAGTACTGTAAAATCATCGTTCACTCACAACCCCGGTATCTGAAAGATTTCCATAATTTTCGTCTTACTGAGTCATAGCTTATATAGTTACGGACGTGTGCTCGGGAAGGGAGAGAGGTGTTTATATCTAGGTATGGTGACAGAAACACTTCTGTCTCACAAGCCTGATTGGTTCATGTGACGCTTGTCAGTTCAGTTTTCTGATTTGAATTTCTAAATAGAAATCCATTTTACTATTTTCCAGTTTCCCCTTTATGATATAGTATGTATTCTGTCATGGATAGCTAGCTACCCACCTACTCCATTTGCTTCAAAACTGCAGCTATATGGTCGTAGGAAGATTTAATCAAAGTTGTCTTCATTCAATTGAACACCTATGTGATGAGATGGGAGCCAACATAGTCTAATGGCATTGCATAACATACATAACATACTTTGTGGACAGATGATAAATTTAATAAATATTGCACATATTTACAGACTGCTTAGCTAACTCAGTGTTGATACAGTAAAACTAAAATATTAGATGCAAAACTTGTCCTTTATGCAGGATTGCATATTGAATCCAATTTTCTATTTTCTGATTTTCTGAAGAAAATCAGGACAGAAAATTGAACTGATACAGTAAGTCAGATCAAGTCAAAGTCTGTGATCTCAGGGTGAGGGAAACAGAGCTGGAGCGGTCTGTGAACGAGGAGAGGGGTGGGGCTGGAGTAGTCTGTGATCTCGGGGGTGAGAGACAGGGCTGGAGTGGTCTGTGATCTCAGGGGGGTGAGGGACAGGGCTGGAGCAGTCTGTCGTCTCAGGGAGAGGGGCAGGGCTGGAGTAGTCTGTGATCTCGGGGGTGAGAGACAGGGCTGGAGTGGTCTGTGATCTCAGGGGGGTGAGGGACAGGGCTGGAGTGGTCTGTGATCTCAGGGGGGTGAGGGACAGGGCTGGAGCAGTCTGTGGTCTCAGGGAGAGGGGCAGGGCTGGAGTGGTCTGTGATCTCAGGGTGAGAGACAGGGCTGGAGTGGTCTGTGATCTCAGGGTGAGGGAAGGGCAGTAGCCCCAGGGAAAAAGAAACAGAGAAGGAAAAGGTTAAAGAGAGAAGAATATTAGGATTACACAAACCCTGATTCAGTCATCATCTGTCCTTAATTTTAATTGCACAAAAACATATAAGATTATTTATTTTTCCACCATAGAAACAGTAGAAAATTAGTGGAGCATGGTGTTTGTGGAATAGGATGTTTGTGGGGTGCAATGTGTGTTAGTGGAGTGGGGTGTGTATTAGTGGAGTGGGTTGTTGGTGGAATGGGGTGTTGGTGGAGTGGGGTGTTAGTGGAATGGGTTGTTGGTGGGGTGGGGTGTTAGTGGAACACTGTGTGAGTGGAGTGGGCAGTTAGTGGCTGTGAAATATGTATGTGTTTTAACTGTTACAATCTGGACCCACTCCATTTAATGTTTGTTGTTTCTTTTTCTATTCAGCTTATTTAAAAAGGATTATTAAATTTGATAAAATGCTAAACTCAACATGTTTTACATTGCTTAAGATGGGCAGCCTGTAGAGAAACCACAGCATCTCATTGACATTGTTGTCTTTAGTTTTATCACTTTAATTGCAAATGGAATCTTGCAAAAACCAACAGTTTATTTTCTGACATTTCTTTTATCTCATTGTTTTTTTGTTTTTTTTTCTGACGACCTCGCCAGCTATGAATGCTTGAGGACACCCCACCAAAATCTGCCCTTTCAGTACAGCTACCGCGATCGCGCGAGAGAAAAACAGCTGGAAGAGATGAGGTCAAGCACAACAAAGACCCCTCTCACGCCGTGCGTCCGCCTGGCTCGTCTGAGGCCCCGAAAACACGCTTCTGTCACCGACTGGATTTTTATCCGGAACGTTCTTCAAAATGCCAACTTCTTGTTTATTTGGCGGGTGCTTGCGGCTCGGAAGCCAGCTCTGCTAGCGTGAGCTCGCTGGGCTCAGAGGCCTGTGTGGGACGGGCCCGTCCTCGACTCTGCGCGTCCGCTGTCTGATCCTCGTTGCGGCGCGCCGCCTGCGGCCGTTTTCCGCGTCCCGCCAACACGGGCAGCATCGCTCCGTCTGACCTGTCCCGTGGTTAGACGCTTTTCTGATAGGCACGAAAACTCATGCCAACATTCACAGCCATCTGTGTGACTTCAGTCAGTATTCCACTGACCATTGGCATTGAAATGTTAAAGAAGCATTCTCTACATACTGCATTCTCTATAAATACACCTGCTTGTAGACATGTCTGCCTTATTATACAATCCCCTGGGATCTAAGGTCCCTTCAAGTGCATTGGACCAGCGATCATTGTCCACCCCCAGAAATTAAGAATCCTTAGCAGGCATATGCAGACTCCTGTACCTAAAAACCGAAGCTCCTCTCTACTGCTCGCCTCTGCCAACCCCAGATAAAAGCATTTAGGATGATAATTGATGGGAAATTTATAGCTTTTCCAGAAGAATCTGCCATCTGTACAGTGCAGGCCTGGCACTGTAGTACCCCTCATTTTTCTGGCCCTGCAACACCCTGGTACCCACAAACTCTTCTGTCACCGCACACTCTCCTGGCACCCACACTCTTCTGTTACCGCACACTCTCCTGGCACCCACACTCTCCTGTTACTCCACCCTCTGCTGTTACCCCACATCTCCTCCCACCCCACACTCTTCTGTTACCCCACACTCTCCTGGCACCCACACTCTTCTGTCACCGCACACTCTCCTGGCACCCACACTCTTCTGTTACCCCACACTCTCCTGGCACCCACACTCTTCTGTCACCGCACATTCTCCTGGCACCCACACTCTTCTGTTACCCCACACTCTCCTGGCACCCACACTCTCCTGTTACTCCACCCTCTGCTGTTACCCCACATCTCCTCCCACCCCACACTCTTCTGTTACCCCACACTCTCCTGGCACCCACACTCTTCTGTCACCGCACACTCTCCTGGCACCCACACTCTTCTGTTACCCCACACTCTCCTGGCACCCACACTCTCCTGTTACTCCACCCTCTGCTGTTACCCCACATCTCCTCCCACCCCACACTCTTCTGTTACCCCACACTCTCCTGGCACCCACACTCTTCTGTTCCCCCACACTTTCGCGTTACCCCACACTCTCCTGGTATTGCAGCATCCTGGTACCCCTTTATGTTCTCTGAGAATTATCAATCCACTCTACATCTTGCAAGTGTTTCTGTTGCGCACCTGCATGTTAAATACCCCCAAACCCTAATCACTGGAAAGTAGACTGCTACCTATTAACATTATTCTATGAAAAATGAATGTCAAGTTAGTCAGTCTTTCACTTATTACTTGCACATATTAGAATACAATTTAACAGCAGTAAGAGAGATTAAAATGGCAATCTGTGGTTCATAGACTATTTGCATGGCTCATTTATCACATGTAGTAGTGCAGTTCCTGAGGCAGGACCCAATGCTGGAATGTTGGCTGTTATCCAGAAAAAATTCCCATTTACCTGTCATAGTAGCAATATCTTTGTTTACATCAAATAATTTCAGTGATCAGAGTCTGTTCTCGTAAAACCAGTTAAATCACAAGAGAGATAAACAATTTATCTTGAAGGGATAAATCGCCCTGGTAACATCCAAAGCGTTAAACGCCAGGTGCAATACTGGTGGAAATGGAGGAAATCTGCTGCTGTAATTCTACGCACATTGTATTCTCTTCTATCTTGTCACGAAGCCCTTGAAAATAAATACATCTGAGAAACGGAATTGGCTGGGAACAACAGTTTAACATTTTCATTTATCTTCCTATATTTTTGACTGTTCATCTGCCCTTCACTTTTAGATTACAGAATTTCATCAGCACTTCTGTTCTGTGTTTTCAAAAAATTATCCTACCCCTCCACAAAATTCAATCATGTGCCTCCATTTCTAAGAGGATTTAATTTTATTTTATTTTCTGCCATGACAACACGGAAGTTAATAGGTGTTCTTCTGTAGTCTAGCAGTTAAAAATAGATCAGAAATAAAATGAAACAGATTTAAATATCAGCTGCTCTTCAGTGAAGGGAACAAGGACACACCTGCAGTTCCTCTGGCCTTACTGCCAGTATACCTCACTGACAGACAAACCAGCTCTTCCTCTGGCCTTGCTGCCAGTATACCTCACTGACAGACAAACCAGCTCTTCCTCTGGCCTTGCTGCCAGTATACCTCACTGACAGACAAACCAGCTCTTCCTCTGGCCTTGCTGCCAGTATACCTCACTGACAGACAAACCAGCTCTTCCTCTGGCCTTGCTGCCAGTATACCTCACTGACAGACAAACCAGCTCTTCCTCTGGCCTTGCTGCCAGTATACCTCACTGACAGACAAACCAGCTCTTCCTCTGGCCTTGCTGCCAGTATACCTCACTGACAGACAAACCAGCTCTTCCTCTGGCCTTACTGCCAGTATACCTCACTGACAGACAAACCAGCTCTTCCTCTGGCCTTACTGCCAGTATACCTCATTGACAGATGCCCTGCCTGCAGCTCTGCTTCTAAAGGTTGGGGACGAGTCCTCTCCACACCGCTAGCCATGTCGCGCACTGCGTGTCGAGTATTTATTTTATTTTAGTTATTTCTTTTTTAGACAAAAACCCATCTGATCTTCTGTTGCATGGATGGTGTTTTCAGCAGGATTCAAACGGATACTGTGTTTGTGCAGACGCTGCTGTGGGTATTTATAACCGTTCCTACGGTGTCATGGTTTTTCCTCTCTCGCTCTTTCTCTATCTGCGGGGGGAAAAAAAATCCCTTGAATCCCACAAACCTCCATCCATGAATAGAGAAAGACCCTTGCCATCCGACAGCCATTGTGTTATGGAGAGATGAGAAATTATTCATGGGTTTGACATGGGTAAGATAATGCACATGAGACGTATTCAGTTTTCTGGTTTGTCATATCACTGTGGCTGACTGAAGGAGAGATACCAGGAGCTGTATCTCGCTCTCTTTGTGTGTTCGTGCCAGAGCTCCCCATAACTCTTTACTTTAGTCTTTGACACATCTGCGCCTTCATCCCGAAGCGAGTTCTTGATCTATTCGACAGTTGAAAAGGGCTTTTTGTTTTCACAACTGCAAGCATTCTGAAAGTCATCCACTACAGTGGTCTTCCATGGTCTACCAGGTTGTTTGCTATTGCTGAGCTCACCAGAGCATCCATGTAACAATGTACCAAACTTTTGATTTTGACACATCCAATTTTTCGGCTTAATTTCTGATCGATTTATTCAGGTTTTTCCATCTCAGTATGGCCCTGCTTTACTGGCAATGACACCTGTTTGGTCCTCATGTTGAGAGAAAACAGCATCAGACTCCAAATGCAAATTCCACACCTAGAATCAACTCTTGATTTGTTAGCTTTCTTGTGCGTGAGCTAATGATGTAGCAACACACAGCTGGCCAAAAAACATTTAAGCAATTATTTTTTGTCCCACAAAAAAGGTGGGGGGGTGTGGTTAAAAAGGGCTGTAATTCTTATATGGTTCACCCAGTATAGATGTAAATGCCCTCAAATTAAAGCAGACAGTCTGCACTTTAACTTTAATTTTCATTGTTTCATACCAAAGCCAATATGCTGGGGTACAAAGCGAAAACAACAGAAACTGTGTCACTGTCCAAATACTTACAGAGTGCTCTGTATATTAAATTAACAGGTAAAATGAATAAATCAATGAATGTACAAATTAACTTAAAAACAACATACAGAAAAGTGTGTGTGCGTGTGTGTGTGTGGGTCTGTGTGTGTGTGCGTGCAAAAATGTCTACTGTTAATTCAACTCTAACAGTGTTAATTCAACTCTGAATGTGGGACCAAATGTTATCTTTTAAGAGTTGAATTAACAGGGGACATTTTACTGTGTGTGTGTGTGTGTGTTTGTGTGTGTATATGTTACTGAGGGATTATATTATTTATCACTTTTCATCAGACAGGGCCCTAGGCTATACTTACGGATGCAGGATGGCGGTATGCATGTAATTACTCCATTGGCTGGTCCTCTGTAATGAGTAAAGCTGAGGCTGGGAAGGTTCAGGTGATATGAATGCCTTGTATTGCGTGTAAGGACTTGAGAATCTAATTGGATGTATGCTTTACAAGGAAGGGAGCCAGGGAGATACATGCATTTATAGATAAAACTGCATGTTTGATGTATATTAATGTTAAATATGGAGAGTGTTTTTATATTATTAAATAGTGCTACTGATGGCTCAAAGAAGATGGGGAAAGTGGGTAGTCTTGCTGTACACCATGTATTCTGTAAAGGCTGGCTGGATATGGAGCATCCCCATCATTATTGAAATAAGTGAGATGTGACTATCAAAGAGCAGTGCAATGATTAGAGACGAATCTGAGGAAGCACCCTACTGATTTCCCTGATGACACTAAGAGACTTTGTCACTTTATTGCAAGCAAAACGAACATGATCTTCCTGGCTCGGTTCTCACCTATTAAAACTCCAAGAAATACGGTCGATGAATGACGAAACCAGGCAGATTTCACTGTCATCAGTCGAAGCTGGCTGTATTCAGCAAAAGACGGTTCGGAAAGATGTTTCCAAGACCCCGACGCGAAGCGGAGAGGTCTTGCTCACCCTGAAGGGGCTTATTTTGAAACGGTTGTTTCGCTCGCTGTACATTAGCCTGCGTTTACCCCAGGTAAACGACGGCTACATTGACTGCTTTATCGTGAATTGTGCATTTATGAACGACAGAATGAAATGTTGATAGGAAGGTCTGGTAACATTGGATTGATTATAGACTCTTCCCCATGGGCCATCATCAATCCGTTTTAAGCACTCTGCTTTATATTTCTTCCCATTCCTGCCTGTCTGCCGCCAGTTGATAAAATCAATTGGAAGACTGGGAAATGGTCTGAAATGTTGATGTTAAATTTACCCAGAAGAAAGCAAATTTTCCCTCGGCTATTGTGGTCTAAAATAGATTCAAGGGTGTCAACAGAACTGTCTAGTTATCAGTGTCAGATATCGGTGTCTAGTGGGTGATACATAACCAATTATCACTTGTTCAAAAAAAAAAAAAAACCTGGCGTGAACTTATGGTAAGAGTAACTCTGTATCAGAGGTGTTTGATTTAAGAGCAACATCTCTGTCAATATACTGAAATCTTTATGCACAAAAATAGACAGTGTGCCCCTATTCTGACATTTCTACAGAAATACACAGCGTTATATTGAAATATAGATATATAATACTGTATATATTCTTAGCTGTAGAATTACCTCATAACCATAACATACCATGACACTCACAATTTCACAGTTTTGATTCAATAAGCTGGGCTAGTGTCTGAGGTCTTATTTCACAGATTAGCCAGTGTTGCCAAACTGTATTTGTGAAGCTTGTTTATACGTGTAAGGGAAAATGCAAGCTAGTCTAAATGAGTGAAAGCTAGCAGAATCTTGGAGACTTTTCTTCCTCTCTTTTGCAGGTGAGTTGTCGCCTTGCAGAACAATGAACGGGGGGTGCGGTGACCTTTGCCTTTTGACCCCAAACGGCACGGTGAACTGCAGCTGCCGGGGAGAGCGCGTGCTATTGGACGATAACCGATGCGTGTGTAAGTCCGGAAGGAGTTGTGCATGTCTCTGCTTCCACTCTCACTGGCTCAGCTATTACAACGTCAGCGCACATACGCACTCAGAAAATAATGAGGGAACACAAGTTCCAACAGCTCAAGTGGAACCAGCGACCCAACTGTTTTTTTTTTTTTTTTTACATTTTAGCTGTGTCTTATTTTTTTTTTAGCAGCGTCTGTATTGTTTGTGACCAATTTATAGAGGCCTGTCCGTCTGTTTCGCCTAATGGTGCTGGAGCCAAGAGAATCAGGTATTCTAACTCTCATTATGTTAACATGTTTTCAGGAAGACAAGACGCATACATCATTTCCAGTGGGCTACCATACTCGGTGTGGGGAGTAAACACTGAGCTGGCCTCTAACACTGCTGTTTTCCCTTTGGCTGGCGTTGGGTATAAATAAGCCAGTTATATTTTAGAGAAAAACACGGCCCGACTTTATGAATGAGATTTATTTCAGCGTCAGTAAATATCTGCAGACAGAAGCAGGTTTTGCTTCCTGAGCAGAAAACGTTGTGTGTTGAGCTGTTGCACGGGCAGAATCGATGTACGTGAAAATGAGCAGCGTTGTTTGGAGACAGCCCGGAGTGTAGCGGGAAGAAACGGTATACCGCCGGATGGGGAACCACGGTAGAAATGAAATAATAATAATGAAAGAAAGGCCGGGTAATACTTCTTAATCTGTGTTTCATTTTACAGCCGAAAACTCATCTTGTAACATCCACAGTCAGTTTGAATGCGCGAACGGCGAATGCATCGACTACCAGTTAACGTGTGATGGGATAACGCACTGCAAAGACAAGTCGGACGAGAAGATACAATATTGCGGTAAGAAATCAGCTTCGCCTTGCGGCCGTTTCCATGCCTCCGAGCCGCTAAAATCCTGCTGGGTTACGGCCGAACGTCTGGACCAATAACCAGGCCTACGCTTTGCCCTGTCAGTGAACGCTAGCGCAGATGAGAATAAAGCAGTTTGGAGATAAGCCTTCTGTCCAGCCTTCTGCCGGATATCTGTGTGTTATTTCTGTGTGTTATCTCTGTGTGTTATTTCTGTGCGCTCTCTGTGTGTTATTTATGTGCGTTATCTCTGTGTGTTATTTCTGTGTGCTCTCTATGTTATTTCTGTGTGTTATCTCTGTGTGTTATTTCTGTGTGTTATCTCTGGATGTTATCTCTGTGTAGCGCTGTGTGTTATTTCTGTGTGTTATCTCTGTGTTATTTCGGTGTGTTATCTCTGTGTGTTATCTCTGTGTGTTATTTCGGTGTGTTATCTCTGTGTGTTATTTCTGTGCGCTCTCTGTGTGGGCAGATAACAGGGACTGCCGGAAGGGCTACCGGCGCTGCAGCAACCAGCGCTGCGTGGCTAACACGCGCTTCTGCGACGGCGTGGACGACTGCGGGGACCACTCGGACGAGGCCTACTGCAACAGTGAGTGGGCCCCGCGCGGCGAGTCCCTCCGCTAACGCTAGGCCAGAGAAACAGCAGCTCTTTAGCCGCTTTTTATTGGTCGGCAACGGCAGCCAGGTCGATGGGTAATGGCGGAAATTGCGACTCGCTCGGGTCCTATAGATTTTCGCCTGGAATCAGACAACATTTGTCCTTAGCGTTGATTCACAATGACGCGCGGACATTTTTCTTCTTAACAGACTCATCAACCGTGTTTCACTCACACAGCACTGCTTCACTTCCGTTTATTGGTAAATCAAAGGACAAATGTCTATTGAATTTTGCCCTTTATAGATTATCATTATACATGATATAATATCAACAAGAATGCTCATAAAAACAACTTGCACATGAGCAAGCTTTCACGAAATGCACATAACTGCAGTTTATTCATAACGTCGATCCCCGTACACCTTAGTATGGTTTGGAATTCAGTGCATCCACCATTTTGTTACTATTTTCCATTAGTGGAGTGGCATTTGCGATCCTTTATAAATACTGATTAGCTTTGTTCTTTGTCGGCCCTCGCTACAGCATGGCATCAAAGGGCTGCCATCGGTTATGAGCCTGAGGGGTGCTTAAGTGGCCCGTGTGCATTATGCTGGAGCGAGGCTGATGAGCAGTGAGGTGCTTTGCTCACAGATGTGTGAGAGTGTGTGTAAGACTCTCCCCTGGGCAGGTGGCGGGCCTTAGCGTGAGGGAGAACGCTGTATGTGTGTATTAGTCCTTCCCCTGCCAGTGTGTGACAGACTGAAGGAGGCTGTATTGATTACCATAAAAACGCCACTACTACAGATACGTTAGTGCTTATGAAAAATTACATAATCAGCACAACTGAAGACCCCCCCCCCATGAACACATTTATAGTCACACACGGACGCACACAGACACACATACACACGCACACACACACACACACAGAGAAACACACATTCACACAAACCCCCCCCCCGCCCACACACCCACCCATGCATGCACACACACACAAACCCACGTGTGCGCACACACACACATACACACACACCTACACACATTCACACACATGCACACACACTCACACACACACACCCACCCACCCATGCATGCACACACACACACACCTACACACACACACACACACACACACGTGTGCACACACACGCACACACATACCCCTTTTCGTGTAATGGGAGCCATTTTGGCTCTGTCGTCGGCTCGCTCTTTTCCAGACGTGACCTGTGGGGGCGCTGAGGCTCGTTGTAGGGACGGCGCCTGCATCCCCGCCCCGGCCTGGTGCAATCAGCTGGTTGACTGCGCGGACGCCTCCGACGAAGCCAACTGCAGTAAGGCCCCGCCCCCGCCCGCCGCGGTTTCCTCTGTTCGTCTCCCCCGCGACGGTTTTGCCTAGCGTAGCGCCCGCGGTGTCAGGCGATGACGCGGCTGCGCTCTCTCCTCCCCCCCCCCAGATTACACGGACTGCTGGGACTACTACAGGCTGGGGGTGAAAGAGAGCGGCTTCCTCAGCTGTAACTCCACCTCGCTGTGCGTCCACCCCAGCTGGATCTGCGACGGGGCCAACGACTGCGGGGACTACGCCGACGAGGCCGACTGCCAGGGTGAGCCCCTGCTCCCTCTCTCACCGCCCCCCGTTCCCCACCCTGAACACCTAAAACCAAACTCTGTGTAAGGGCGGGTGTACATTATACCAGCTGCTGGCTCCTGATCGTTTTTTTCTGATCGGGACCAAATTGTAAGAGAAACGTTAGGTCTTACCGTCGCAACTCGCAAGCACCATTCCAAACCGATCCCACTGGTTCACGGGCTCCCGATTATTTTTTGACATGTCAAAAAAGTTTGGGCGCAGTCAGGTTGAATTCAGGTCAGGTGTGAGAGGTCATGCAAGCTGATTCTGTGTTTGAATTCCTGTTGACCGATCAGGAGGTGGCTCCGTGTATGACGTTTTGCCCGCTGTGCTTTGCCGATTGTAATCTGAGTGTCATTGACCTTGTATAGTCTATGCTATCTGACCTGTTGTCACAGTCTGAACGTTGTTAAGTGTGAGAGGGCATCCAATCTTGCGATGTCCTAACCCATGAGAAAATCATAATGTACACCCACCCAAAGAGGCAGAGTGTGGAAACCGTCAAAAGAAGAAATATTGAAGGAAATTGTAATCATGGGTTTTCAGAGATTTTTTTTACATACAGATCCATCCTTCAGACTCATCACACAGGCAGTTATGCATGGGAAGTGATTAGAAATGTTTTTATCTCGTTATCAGTATTCTGATGTGGAGGATACAGATTAAAGTGAAAATGGCACCCGGCTGGTAAATGACAGTGTTCCTCAGACTAAGTGCTGCGTTTCTGTGCTCAAATATGATCAAAGCGGGCGCAGTGATGGGGATCCATTTCGATCCGCCGCTCCTTTGATCATTGAAGCGCCGTGGAGTGAGGCTCTGATTTCATTTATCAGTTATACGCTCAAAATATCTGTCTCATGAGTGTGTCTGTGAGTCTGTCTGTAGTGTCTGTGAGTGTGTCTGTGAGTCAGTCTGTAGTGTCTGTGAGTCTGTCTGGAGTGTGTCTGGGAGTCTGTCTGCAGTGTCTGTGAGTCTGTCTGGAGAGTGTCTGTGAATCTGTCTGGAGAGTGTCTGTGAGTCTGTCTGGAGTGTCTGTGAGTCTGTCTGAGTGTGTCTGTAGTGTGTCTGTGAGTCTGTCTGGAGAGTGTCTGTGAGTCTGTCTGCAGTATGTCTGTGAGTCTGTCTGCAGTGTGTCTGTGAGTCTGTCTGGAGCCTGTCTGGAGTGTGTCTGTGAGTGTGTCTGTAGTGTGTCTGTGAGTCTGTCTGGAGTCTGTCTGGAGTGTCTGTGAGTCTGTCTGTCTTTTCGCTGTCTACCCGGAGAAGCATTGTATCCGCAGAGGCCCAGTTTTAGCTCCCGCTGTGTCTGACTCTGAACCCTAACCCCCTCCCCCTCCCCCTCCCCGCTGCCCCGCTGCAGTGTCCCAGAGGCAGACCTGCAGGGACGGCCACTTCGCCTGCCCCGGGGGGAACTGCATCTCCAGCGTGTGGCTGTGCGACGGGCAGAGGGACTGCGAAGACGGGGCGGACGAATTTCAGTGCGGTGAGGCGCCGTCTGAAGCCACCTTTTCACTCTTTCCCCCTCTGGCCAGTTCTCATGTATGAGTGTTATAAATCAAACACAACCTGCTTATCCTTGATGCTTTTTGTGGGTAGAAGAGATATGTGTATCAGCCAATGAGAAGTGAAAAACACTGAGGGAGGCTGGTTACATTGCTGGTATTACAGACAATAAGGTCTCGGTTCCTTTTATATTCAAATTCACGTGCGGGCCACGCTCAAGGCAGTACTCTGAAACCTTTTCAGGATGTGTGCTAATGGCTTTGTTTTAATTGTGCTGTTGTTTCCTGCTGTTGATCTAGCTTAGGGGCCTTGTATTAAAAAGTACTCATGCTGAAGGTGAACTTTTTCTATTGCTAAATTTTATCATTGAAATAATACGGCTCAGTCGTACCTAAATGGCACACGCACCATATTCTGATCAGTGCTGCTGTGGGTTCAAAGCAAGCCATTGTGATGGGAAAAGCAAAACCGCAGGACATCTTAGAGGCAAACTGACAACGACAAGGAAAGGACAGGAAAATGTCATTGCACTTCAATGGATAGTTCGCTTTCTGGAGTTTATATTAGTTCAGTTTTACTGTGTGTTTTTTGATAGAGCCAGTTAGTGCCTGTTTGCAAACAAGGCTACTTGGGGCTGCTAAGTGGCACGCTTGGTAAAAACACAGCTTGCAGCGCATGAGTGAGCATCACGGTCTTCGATCGAACCCGTGCCAGTGCAGACTGTGGCTGGCAGCCCTGGAGGGGCAGCACACGGTTGGCTATATGCAGTTGGTACTTATGTGAGGGATGCAGTCAGTGGGGATAGCGGTGTTCATTGCTCGAGCGACCCCCGCTGTTAGCTGTCTGGGTGCCCATGGCGTACTCTCTGCACATTCGTATTATTGGGTCTCCTCCGCCTTTGCTGGGCGTGTGTGTGGTTTGTGGCTGCGGTGTGAAAAGAAATATCTGGCTGGCACTGTATGTTTCAGAGGAAGAAAGAAAGAAAATAAATTTTGGCCCCATCCAATGCTGTATTTATTTGAATTAGATGGAGGTACGTGCTGAAATGAAAATCATGACTTAGTCAGTAGTCATGAATGAATAAGTGAAGTGTCTTGGAAGTGGATATCCAGCCTCCAAGTGGAGAGGACTGCCCTTCAGCACATGTATCCTGCATTGACCCTGGAATCCAATGCAAATGTCTGAGAATATCACCTTGCTCACACACTGCCTACTGCTGGATGGAAAGAAATGTCTCCTGAACCGCACACCTCCTACTGCTGGATGGAATGGAATCTCCCCTTAACCGCACACCCCCTACTGCTGGATGGAATTAAATGTCCCCTTAACAACACCTCCTACTGCTGGATGGAATGAAATCTTCTCTTCACTGCACACCTCCTACAGCTGGATGGAACGGAATCTCCCCATAACCGCACACCTCCTACTGCTGGATAGAATTAAATCTTCCCTTAACCGCACACCTCCTACAGCTGGATGGAACGGAATCTCCCCATAACCGCACACCTCCTACTGCTGGATGGAATGAAATCTTCCCTTAACCGCAGACCTCCTACAGCTAGATGGACTGAAATCTCTCCTTAACTGCACACCTCCTACTGCTGGATGGAATGAAATCTCCCCATAACCGTACACCTCCTAAAGCTGGATGGAAGGGATCTTCCCTTAACCGCACACATCCTACAGCTGGATGGAATTAAATGTCCCCTTGTTGTCATATACTGCTTACAGCTGGATGAAATTAAACAGTTTGTGATTACACCAGTCCTGTGGTTTACAAATGCAGGAGCTCCCTGAAAGAAATGGGCAATAGGCTCAATTTAAATGGATGGACTGGATTTGAGCTTTGCTCCATAGCAGTATAAATGTTGAGAGTATCCCTAAGGTCATGTTTTGCACTTTAACTGCATTAAAACAAATATGCTTAGCAGTTCAATTAAAATAAATGTGCCTCGTGACCAAGTGGCACAAAACGGATATCTGACAGTTGCAGCTTCACGCTGGCAAACTAAATGAAAAATACTGCGTAACATTGGGGATTTGCCCAGTTCCATTCTGCCTCTGCCTTTTCTTTTGTCTCTTGCAATCTGATTTAAGCTCTTCATGATGAAAAAAGAACTTGACTTCAACATTTGGAATGAAAGGAAGCCTCAAAGAAGTTTTTGATGACTTGGCAGGCTTTGTAATGGCTGGAACAGGGGCATTAGCAAGTTTCTGGTTTAAAGCAAGAAAATAAAATTCAGGTAACTCTGTATAGCAGCTTTACAGTAACCATTCAGTAAGTCTCCAGACGCTGTTATTATGAACACTGTAATTTAACAGCATTTATTTGTATATAAACATAAATGTCCAGCTTTTTCTTGAGTTGGTGAGTCAGCATTCCCAGGTCACATATGCCATAGGAAATTAACTATCCCTTTAGGTGTCTGTTCCAATGCTGTCGGTAGCATTCGGTCCGCCGGAGAAGCGGACTGGTCTTGGTCACACCAGATCGGCTGGTGGAGAGAGCACACGCACCTGGGCTGCGTTAAATAATCAGTCCAGGTGTTTAAAGGTGTGTTGCTCTCCACAGTTCGAGACCGGGAGTTCACATTGAGAGCGCGTTTTGATTTTCGTTTTATTTTATTTTGGAGATTTTTGTTCGAGCGCACAAGACCAAGGAAGTAATCCACCACTGAAGTGGGAGGAGCTGGTCAGGTGAAAACATGGTCAGCTTCAAGTGGGGAACTAAAAAGTTGCCTCTCCGTTTTGCTTTCTTTTGTCTTTGTTATTTTAGTTTGTTGTTTTAGCTGAGGTGGAAGGGTGAAGGTGTCCATTTTTGTCTCCATGCGGCAACCAATGTGCTTCCCTGAACTGCCGCTTCTCCCTCCTAGGGGTGTCATGCTGCCACGTGACACTGTCATAACAGAAGGTTATTCTACAGGGCAAGTCATAGCAAAGACATGGCACCATCATCTATTGCATTTTGCAGGCCAAACAGACAGCACCCCAGAGATTAATGGGGGGTGATTCTCTTGTGATTTTTATCAGGGGCGGGTCAGTGTGTTATTTCCCAAAATCCACTGGTGCTGTATTAACCATTTGAACGTAGTAAACAAAACCCATATGCGAAGAATAAAACAAGGTGTTGAACTGAAGTGAATAACCAAGTTTATTCACTTCAGTTCAAATTTAAATTCAGGCCTTTGGCAAAAGTCAGTTGAATCCAAGCCAAAATCTGCATATGACAGTTTTGCTGTTTGTTCTTCACAATTTCCGGCTTTATGACTTAATTACTTTTCATACGTATCTTTATAAAAACAGAAAGATTATTCACCTATTCATCCTTAGTATGAGTACTGAATGAGACCAGCAGTCATCAAAGCAGTCACTGAAGGAAGCTTTGCAGGTTTAACACAAAGACATTTTAATAATGCATAATAGTCATTTTCATTTAAAGCAGAAAAAAATATTTCCTGTGGAAATTGCTTAGCTTTGTGTCATTTGCTAGCTTGTCAGAAACCGTAAGATTAAACGCAATACGCTGTCCATACTGTATACCATTGTAAAAAGAAAATACCAAGATTCAGGGCTAATTTCAATGTAGGTCCATTCAATGCATAATTGATTATTCTAAGCATCGTACATTAAAGGCCTCATCATAAACTTTTTCTGCTTCTGAGAATGTTCAACAGCAGTGAAATACAAGCAATTATCTGGTTTTTAATAGAATGTTTTTACCGTTTTCAATTTAATTAGATTTTTCCCATGGCAATCTTTGTTGTTGGACATGTTCATATTAATTCAAGCTCCTCATTCTTCTAAATTATTATGTTTAAATTATTCTTGTTATCGGGAAATTACCTCCAGTGAATTCAATCTGTTAAATGGCTTTGCGTGGGAAAAGCTCCATTTGTGACAGTCCTCTAAGGGCCCTATGCCCAATAGGCCACACAGTACTACAGGAGCCTTTAAAATAAGATACAGTCCAGACACCCGGGCCCTGGTTTCAAACATTGACACTTCAAATGGTGTCTATCAGCATTTGAAAGAGCGACTGTAGAGCAGACAGCCCCAGTCAGTAGTAAAATTCCTGAGGTAAGTAACGCTGAGGGGCTTTGGGGATAGCAGTTCGTTTGGGAGCGATTTTCCCCGCTGTGTCCAGTAATTTATTTTTTCTTTGTGGTTTTTTGCTCTGGAGGAGAATCCTTCGCACTCCTCTTCAAAGCCCTGCCCTGTAATACAGAGTATAGCCACGGGAACAGAACACATTGTAAATGTCACCGGCGCCCCGGCTCATCTGAATATTGATGCGTGCTTCGTCTTTCGCCGTGACCTCGATGCGTCCCGCTTGCTGTACCTTTTCTCTTTTCTTTTTTTTTTTCCAATCTTTGTGTTTTTTGGCCCGTGTCCAGCGGCAGGTGGACGCTTGCTTTGCTTACGCGCGGAATGTTTTGACCCGTTCTCCGGCTGACCTTGGCCACCGCGGCGCTTTCCTCGGGCGGGGCCGGAGGCCGCGCGGCTTCACTGCGCGGTCGACGGAAAATTAAACCGATCAACCTCCGGCGCTTCTGCAGCCACTCCGGCTGACTCTGGGTTCTTCTGCTTTCTTCCTCATAATGAGAGTGAATGAGTGAGGATAGACAGACAATCTGAATGCAAATGACTGTGCGGCCTCGACATAGAATCTTAAAATACTGTACTATACAGTACAACTTTATCGCCCACACAAAGCGAAAAATTGTCAGACCGGTACTTAGCGGGACAAAGTTTCTAAAGAAAATTGTGTTAAAAATCGATCAAATAAATATAATTTAAGCTGTACCATATTTACTATCCATGAGATGATCCATGCTAACTATAATAAGATTCATATCTTGATACAGGCATCACTATTTTATATTCATACGATGCAATATTCCCCTGAAAATATAATGAAGGAAAATAAATAACCATTAAGTCTAATATGACCTAATATTGTAATTCGGATGAGACGTTAAATCGAGGTCGCTCTGGTCATTAAAGACCCCATGACACTAATTGCTAAGAGTAGGGGGTTCCCCAGTGTCCTGGCTAAGTTCCCAATCTGGCTGTCTCAACCTGTCACTTAATTATACCCTGATTTAATTGACTAAAAAATTGTTCTTTCCCTCTCCACCTTTATTGCTGTGTGGTAAGTGTTCTGGTGCAAAATGGCTGCCGTGCATCACCCAGATGGGTGCTACACATAGTTGATGGTTCCGGTGAGATCCCCCTCATCACTGTAAATCACTTTGAGCATATGTAAAAAAAAAAAAAGTGCTATGTAAATGCAATGATTAATTCATTCATTGAAGTCATTTTTTAATGTATTTATCAAATATAAATATAAATCACTGCCATATCAAAATACATAAAAAAGTAAATTAATTTTATTTTACAGTGATGTAAACATGTCCTGAGTTAACATCAACGTTTAATAACCATCAGCTACAACCAGTAGTGGACATCAGCAAGTTGGCCTTAAGCAGGACAGTGGACAGTGTCCTATTTTTCTTTTAGAAAATAAGCATGTCCAGCAGTGCGGATCTCTGTGCCGTCACAGTATCCCCGGGCCATTGAACACACTCGCTCATTGGGTACAGGAAGGTATGATTTCACATGAGGGCCAATCATTGGGTAGTTAGCAGCATTTTCTCTCCTCCTATCAGAAGCACTGTTGTTGAGAGGAGTTCAAGGCCCACTGCTGTGAGACTCCGTCCCCCGCTGAGTTCCCATCTGATAATGTCTCTGGCTCATCAGCAGTGAAAGAGCCGCCCAGCAGGTCCTCCAGTGCAGTCGTCTTCTTCGGTGGAGAGACCATCTGCTTGGGCATTGCCTCTTCTGCTTCTGCACCCTGTACAGTTGTTATGCTCCTCGCTGTGCCAACCTTTACTCTACACTCCTCGATTATCTCTTCTTTACTTGCAGGGGTCTGTACAAAGTAGAAGGGGAAATGGCATACTGCATTATTGTATTACTAAAAACACACACACACACACACACACACACACATTTATTTAGATTATTACTATTATTATATTATCACACACAGGCTAAATCTTACTGTAAAATACATTGACCTCTAATGTATGGACTGAAATGAGATTAGGTTCTCTCTCTAAATAAATTCAATGAAGACTTACCTGCTGCCGGTTATGTTGGTGAATAGCTTATTTCGGTATTTCGGTGGTCTTGTATACACTGCCACGCGATGATTGTCTAGCTGTGCTAGTGAACGAAATCTAGGGTCCAGCACAGATGCCTCAGACAGGTAATCATGATCACATCTGTATCTGCTCGAGATCTTACTGAGGATCGTGGTCTAGATGTGTGTCAGGTTTGGAGAGTCGCTTGCATGTGGTGCCACGCTCTCTGCATTCATTTTCTCATTGGTATGATCTGTGACACTGCACAGCTTTTCATTGCAGGAAACTGCAGCTGTTTCCAGCTGTTTTACCAACTTCATGTCTTCCGTATCTGTAATGTCATAAATGACTAATGTATAAATGTTGCGTGTGACACTAGCTATATCCGTGACCAGTTTGTATTCTGGTAATCCCAACCAGGGGCTACGTCTGTGACCAGTCAGTCTGTGTCCTGGTTGTTTCAACGATTGGCTACATCCGTGAGCAGTTTGTGTTCTGGTAGTTCTAGCAGGCTTTGCTTCTCAGTCAAGGTTGCTGATGCAGTGGCGCTTTGATGATAAAATGATGCAATTCCTCGCAATCGACCGAGGACGTGATTGACACGGGACACCTGCAGGTCTTCTCGGGCCGCTGAATTTATCGTGTGCGTGGAATACTTGTGTTGTGTGACCCCAGTCCGTGTTCACGGTCACAACGGCAATTGGATGGTTCGGTCTGTCAAGCCTCTAATCTTCTTCTATATCGGGGTGACATAGCTCAGGAGGTAAGAGCAGTTAGAGGGTAGCCGGTTCTATCACCCGCCCTGGGCGTGTCGTAGTGTCCCTGAGCAAGACGCCTAGCCCCTAATTGCTCCCTACGAGCTGATTGGTACCCTGCATGGCATTAATAGTGGCCAGAACGTCCTTCTTAACATCAGTTTAAGGATCGGGATGCATTTTTAAGGCCTTCATTTTCTACAATGGAAAAAGGACTTGTGTCATGAACCATATGCATTCCAAAGCATTTTGTAATGTTTTGGGATGAGGAGGGAAATTTTAGAGAGAGTGTATGCTGCAAACTCATTTGTCCTTTCTGCCTAGTGGCGGGCACAGGAGCTTTTTCGGCTAACTTGCCATTGTGATGATGACGCAAACGCATCGTCATTTTTGTAGGTGTTGCTAGCGGTATATGGGAGTGCAGTTTTGCATAAGTTCAAGCCCAGTTCAACCCTTCAGTTTTGTCAACAGTCTGACTCCTTCTCATAACTAATGGGAGAACCAATAAAACTGCCAGACAGTGGACTGCACTGTCCCGGCACATTCTCTATCTCTGGCCAACTTTCGCTCCCCATGTTGTACCTAGCTGGCTGACAAGGCTACGATGCATTAGATCAGCTGAGGTCGAGGCTATCGCTCAAAGCTGAAAAGTTAATAAATCAAGTTGATCTCCTTTACATTGTAATTTCATTTCTCGATACACAGAACAAAATTATTTTTTGTACCGCGATTGTTTTGTAACACCAACTTCAATACAAAAATATTTTGTCTCGTGCTTAATAATAACACGTTCAATGGTAGTTATAAAACAAGAAATTCTAAATATTTGTTGTACAGTTGTCTATAAATATGGTACAGCCTGAATTATATAATAGTAAATAACATAACATTATATAACAAAATAACGGTAATTTAATTGGAAACTTTGTCCTGCAGCGTGCCATGACTGCACTACAGTACATTACCTTCTTGAGCAATATGTCCCTTGTAATGGCAGGCAAGCTTTCAAATAATGAAACTCTGAGAGCATTTCCAAGGACTGATGTCTTTCTGCTGAGTATAAAGCAGTTTTGCACTATCGCTCTGTGGCAGAAAGCGAATAGAAACCTAGAGCAGCGAATGCACGGCCACCTGCTGTGAGCTCGCTCTGCACAATGCCAGATGTTCCAATGGCCTTTCAGAATGGGGGGGCTGAAGATGCTGTTTTCATTGCTCCCAGTCTTTTCTATGCATTCGGTAGCCAGCATGTGTGCAGTGCCTATATAACGCACAGCCTGCCATTTATGAATGTTGTTCAAAGCTTTCTGGGATCGGTGAGAGGGAAATGGTGGTAGAATAGTTGTCTATAAATAGCTTTGTGTTTCTGTTTTTCTGATAGTAATCAGAACCAAACAGCTTTCTAACTGCTAGCTCAACTCGCAAGGTGCAAAATAAGGAATAGTTCAGAGTACCATTAGGGAAATCACGCTCCTAGCTTGCTAAACGGGGAATGAATTATTTACAGGAGGCTCAGATTTTACACAGTATTCATAAAAATCAGCATGTAGATTTTGCTGCAACTGAAGACCCGTTTCCATGGTGGCAAGCAAATAAAACTCATATTCAGAATTTATAAGCAGCAGTAGCAATGCTGTTAAATACAAATAAATGCTATTTGGAAAATCTGTCCACTTTTACTGCAGGAGCTGTATTTTATTCAATTCAATTTTATTTGTACTATAGCTCTTTTTATAGAGAACTGTCACAAACACACTTTACAGAATATCAAGGCAATAGACAGAGCAAAAATAGCAAACAGGGCAAACACCAGGCCTGAACCCCCAAATAGCAAGTACATAAGGTAAAAAAAAAAACTCCCTTTATATGTTGACCAGGTTTTGTCCATCTGAGCATGCTCAGTGAGGGACAGTGTTCCATGTCTGTTGAGGGTGGCGCGGCTGTTTTATCCCTCTCGTTTTTGTGAAGGCGTCATCAGTCAAGCCACGCCCTTTCTTCCCGCCCAGATTCGTCCTGCCTGTGGAACCAGTTCGCCTGCTCGAAAAACAAGTGCATCGCCAAACAGTGGCTGTGCGATGGCGAGGACGACTGTGGGGACGGGCTAGACGAGAGCGAGGAGATCTGCGGTAAACGTGACAACAACAACAAAAAAAAAAAGAACAAGGCCTCTGACACAGAAGCTGTTTGTGCTGTTGTCTTGGCTGACAGAATGGTGCACATTAACATCAAACTAGTGCGTGAATCAGATCATAATAAATCAGTGCTCTGTCACTCAGCCTTCATGAACAGCTGCTCAAATTAAATGAACAAATTAAATTAAGTTATGACAAACATGAATATTTTCAGCATTGAGTCCAAGTCCCTTAGAAAGTTGTTGTTGTGTCTCGGACAAAAATCGAGCCGTTGTGAAATATGGTAATGACCAAGCCAACTGAAATCATTCCCAGCATATATTTGTTTCAAACTAGACATGACATCATTTGATCAAGAGCCATATTAATAAAATGTCTCTATGAAAAACTACAATATATCGAATGATGTGGTGTCGTGGAGTGTGCTGCAAGAAAGCCTGTTCAATTTTGTGCAGTAATCAGATAATGTATGATGCATTTATAGTGAAATCCAGTAATAAAACTTAACTGAAGCAAGGCTAAACCATTTTAAATGATTGGACACATCATTTATGCCACATGAAGCAGATTTAGCCCTTTAGGCCCAGTGATGCAGGTTCAGACCTTCAGGCCCAGTGATGCAGGTTCAGCCCTTTAGCCTAACCGATGTATTTGACCCCTCAGGCTCAGTGACCTGTGCCGTGGGATTGTTCAGCTGTCCCGGATCGTACGCCTGCGTGCCCAGACGCTGGCTCTGTGACGGGGAGAGGGACTGCCCCGATGGCAGCGATGAGCTCTCTGCAGCCGCCTGTGGTAATGCTCCCCTGCTGATAACCCAGTTAAGCTGCACTCAGCAGTCTGTCCCACACGCTCACGCCCGTCATGGTGTCTTTAATAATGCATGTCATAGAGCATTGTACCTTATGCAAGCCCCGCCCCCCCTCCCGCAGCACCCAACAACACGTGTGATGAGAACTCCTTCCAGTGTCATAACAAGGCCTGCATCCCCTCCCGCTTCCTGTGTGACCATGACGACGACTGTGGGGACGGATCTGACGAGCCCTCGGAATGCGGTAACTCAGTTCCACCTGTTACATATGGGCCTCGCTCTGATACACTGTGATAATGCTGACACAGGTGTGACTCTGTGATTATCCTGACACGGGTGTGACTCTGTGATAATCCTGACACGGGTGTGACTCTGTGATAATCCTGACACGGGTGTGACTCTGTGATAATCCTGACACGGGTGTGACTCTGTGACAATCCTGACACAGGTGTGACTCTGTGATAATCCTGACAGGGGTGTAAGAGTTGTGAATGGGATCTGCAGTCTTCAGCAATGTGATGAAGTGTTTTTAAGTGTGAGTGACGTGAAATAGTCATTATTTTTGCCATGTGATACTGTATAAGTGTGAGTGGTGTGAAATAGTCATTATTATTATTATTATTATTATTATAGCCTGATGATACTGTATAGGGCAGTAATAGGGACCCGCTCATGGGCAGTGAAAGAGGTTTAGGTGGGCCCTGAGCTGACATATTTAAAAATAATCATTTTCTGTTTAAAACTGAAAACTTTCTATTGAACAGTGAAGTTAGACAGTACATGCACTGAACTCGTTAGAATGTGCTTTAAGTTGTTTTCTGATACTTTAAAAGAATCCGATATTACATATGAGCATATGCTGGGCTACAGTTTAGTTTAATCATGGCTCATTTAGTGAACCGTGACCTAAAAAATAGTTGCATGCTATGCAGTAAAATTTTACGTACTACTTGTCTTTTGTGTTATTTGATGTGTTTAAATATTTTGTGTGCTGTCTTGGCCACATTTACATCAGAGAAATACATTTAGAATATTTTTAATCTCACTGAGTATTCCTGTGTATCCCAGGAAGTATTCCAGGAAGTATCTCACCGTAGGTTAAATAAATGAAAGCCTGTTTGTGTCCCGAACAGCATACCGCTCCTGTGGGCCGGATGAGTTCCCCTGCTCAGACGGGAGGTGCCTGCTCAGTGCACTCTGGGAATGCGACGGGTACGCCGACTGTCCCGACCACTCCGACGAGCCCCCCCTCAATCCCAAGTGCACGGCTGCAGGCAAGGCCTTTCATACCGTTGGTAACTACGGTGACTGATTCAGATTTAGGCAGGAACAGCTGTTACAGTGTTTCTGTGTCCGCGCTCCTATTGGTGAACACTAAGTGATGTCAACAGTGTGACTGGATTATGGCACAGATAGCTTCTTCTCTCTCTCTCTCTCTCTCTCATATTTATCCCATGTACAAACATGTATACTAATTAAATTGCAGAAATTATGGTTCCAAACGAGTGTGTGCATTTCCTGTTTGCAGTCCTAATGAACTGTATACACAGAGAAATTGTCTGCTGGTGTGCAGCAATTTCCAGATGGCCAAGTGATTGACCAGCTGAAACAAATTGCTTCCCCACAAGTTCAGCCATGTGTTCAAGTCTTATCAGTGACTTTCATTTGTACATGACACTGTTAAACATTTTACCATTAAAAAGTGTTGATTTAGCCATGGTTGTCACCAGAAAATTACATATAAAGATAATATTAGCTTGCTTAGCTAAAGGTGAATCAAAGGCTCGCTGATCCCTTAGGGCCCCGGTGTAGTTTCCTTCTTCTGAGCTCCCACTGTCATTTAAGCCCACCAATAGGAAGAAATCTTGTTGTTAGAGTCACAGCCACTTGTAGTCAGCTGTAACCCATATGAGAAAGAAAATATCTACTAAATATTGAAATACATGCTGCAATTTGCTAGATATAATAGTCTAGATATTGCAGCATATGGCTCAAATATACAAATTATTTCTGCCCACAATTCAAGATTAAAAAAATAATAATAATAATCTACCGTTATGTCCTCCTGAGACTCGCAGAAAAGAAGTTTAAATATTTAAATTTTTTTACATAATACAAGTGTCTTGGATGACAAAAAGCTGCAGTGGAAATATTTTCAAAAATATTGATTTTATTATTTTTTTATTTATCTTCATTTCTCATGTAGTGCACGTTTCATCATAGTAGAACATATGGTTCTTGAGAGTCAGACCAGAGACTCATGTCCCCTACAGGGGACAGAGGTGAATAGCTGGGTCTCAGGAGAAGATCATAAGGGAGCAGTTTATTTCGCTTCATATGGCACTGCGCCATTTTAAAGAGCAGGCACCGTCATGTTATTTTAAAGAGCAGGCACTGCCATGCTGTATTTTAAAGAGCAGGCACTGCCATGCTGTATTTTAAAGAGCAGGCACTGCCATGTTGTATTTTAAAGAGCAGGCACTGCCATGCTGTATTTTAAAGAGCAGGCACTGCCATGCTGTATTTTAAAGAGCAGGGGCTGCCATGTTGTATTTTAAAGAGCAGGCACTGCCATGTTGTATTTTAAAGAGCAGGCACTGCCATGCTGGATTTTAAAGAGCAGGCACTGCCATGCTGTATTTTAAAGAGCAGGCACTGCCATGTTGTATTTTAAAGAGCAGGCGCTGCCATGCTGGATTTTAAAGAGCAGGCACTGCCATGTTGTATTTTAAAGAGCAGGCGCTGCCATGCCGTATCTCCGAAGTGCTGTTTGTTATTGTTTGGCATTGAAAACTTTTACTGTCGTTTAAAGTTGTTGTTTTTTTTGTCTGGAATTATGTTATGTTTTGCCGTACACACATCAGAACTTGAGATATGTTTTTCTTCCTGAACAAATTAACAAGGTTTCCGGCTCAGGGGACTCGTTGCTTGGAGCGCTTATTACACAGGGAACAAATAATTACTCTGGCTCCTGTGATGAGTTTGCCTTTTGCAGCAGATGTACACATTCTGATCCCTGCTGCATAAAAATCCTAAAGAAAATGTCCTGTCTGTTGTCTAAAATGAGATCTGCGTCCTTGTGGGGAAGCTCAAACTCAGGTCTCGAGGGGAGCGAGGCAGCTGTGCTAACCACTGCACTGAAGATTAATTCACCATTAGCAGCATTGCTAACCACTGCACTGAAGATTAATTCACCATTAGCAGCATTGCTAACCACTGCACTGAAGATTAATTCACCATTAGCAGCATTGCTAACCACTGCACTAACGATGAATTCACCATTAGCAGCATTGCTAACCACTGCACTAACGATGAATTCACCATTAGCAGCATTGCTAACCGCTGCACTAACGATGAATTCACCATTAGCAGCATTGCTAACCACTGCACTAACAATGAATTCACCATTAGCAGCATTGCTAACCGCTGCACTAACGATGAATTCACCATTAGCAGCATTGCTAACCACTGCACTAACGATGAATTCACCATTAGCAGCATTGCTAACCACTGCACTAACGAGGAATTCACCATTAGTGGAGCAGTTAGGCAGCCTCAGGAGTGGATCGCTCCAATATGTTCTCATAAAATTTTGTGCTCTCTCGTTACCTGAGCTCACTCTTTTGTGAACTTTTATTTACCGCCTTTACTTTGCTGCTCTTTTGACTTAATTCTCTTCAACTTTTACCGTTTTTGTCTGTCGTTGTTCTTTTACTTTTAGAAAGCTCGTGCAACGGTTCCTTCTTCATGTGTGCCAACGGGCGGTGCGTCTCCGTCGCCAGCGTCTGCGACAAGAACGACGACTGCGGAGACCGCTCCGACGAGCGGAGCTGCAACGTGAACGAGTGCTCGAACCGTCGAGTGAGCGGCTGCACGCAGGACTGCCTGGACCTTCCGGTCGGATACAAGGTTTGAAGCAAGGTCTTTCTTTTAGTTCTCCACGGTTTGTTCATCAGCATGCGTGAGTCCGATTTTGTAATCCGCAACCTGGCCAGCTTGCTGAATACTAGCAGCATGACCTGTAGTCCAGTGGAGGCTGGCTGAATCAGTCCTGAAACTGTAGCCTAGATGGAATGTTTGAACGCTTGTGATGGTCCAGGCAGTTAGGTCTCAAACACACATTTTGCTGAAGTTTGAGAAAACCAGTTTATTCATGTAGAGTGAATGTGGCTTTGTTGTCGCCTTTTGCCAATGTATAAAATACATTTACTATGCTAAAATTACTTTAAAAAGCAGTGATAAACAAAGAGCTCTCCACGTGTCCACTGTTGAATTGCACTGAAAAACAAAACCTGTTCCTTACCCGTGGAACTTCTCCGAAGGGAGGAACTACTGTAGCTCAGCAAATATGGAGCACCAAAAACATTAGTTTCACAGATAAAATTGAAAAGGTAGGGGGAAATTAGAAGACTAACATTTCAATGCAGCAGCCATCTTCATCAGAGTCTAGAAACTTAAATCTAACCATTAGATCTAATCTAACCATTCATTTACCATATCTAGACTGAGAAGTTTCTTAAATAAGTGCTCAAGTAGCTTGGACAAACTCTTATGAATTCCTCATTGTTAGTGTGTTAACGAAAAACTAATAAAATAGAATGAAATAATGGCAATTACACCTTTTTGGATCTTCCGTTTATTTAAATTCAGAATGTGAGTGCCTCTAAAATCTTTTTTTTTTTCCAGTTTAGACTATGAGGACACCAGCAGGGAGGAGAACAGCTCTGTTTACCTTTGGGGAGTTAATTAGGTTTTGAGTGTCTGAAGTAGGTACATTAAATGGATGTATTTTGAGCAGTATTATGAAAACATTTACCAACTTTGACCTGCAATATTCTTATTTATATTACAGTATGGTAAGTAGGTCAGTGCAGTATGTTGACATTTCCTTGTCCTACGAAGTACAAAATTCAACAGTTTTCCACATATTCACAGAATCAAGGGTTGAACTTATTTAATGTAAGGGGTCTAGGGGTTAAAACTTAATTAACGGTGAACTTAATTCATTATTCCAGTTTAAAACAAATGAACACATTATTGAGAATATAATCAGAAGAATAACAGATTATTTATAACATATTTGATGTTTGGAAGTTTTGGTCTAATTAAATTTTCACATTTTTTGTTTAGTTGCTCACATGAAAATCATAGACCTCCTTGAGGAGTTAAAATAGGAGGTAAAATAAAAACAAAAGGAAATTAAAATGTTGTAATTCTCCCCTGTGTGTGTGTGAGTGCGTGCATGCATGTGTGTGTGTGTGCGTGTGTGTGTGCATTTGTGCATATGCACATAGATAAGCCAATTAGTACAATACAGGTAATGGGTAATCTGACCGAGTAGTCGCCAGATTGTTGCCTGAAGTATAAACGTTGGCAGATTGTAGCTTGACGTATACACCAGCTGGCCAAATAGAAAGTTCAAGCGGAGAAATACATTAATATGCAGATCAAGAGAGGTGAGGTCATGTATCTAGGCCTCCAGGTTGCATCCTGGTGTGAGCTTTAACGAGAAAAGGGCCAGTGCTGGATCAGTCTCTGTACTCAGGGCGGGGGAAAGAGGCAGATGCTCCAGGGAAGAGAGCAGAAATGCAAATGGGTTCGGAACTAGACGATTAGGATGTTAAGTGATGAGTGCTATGTATGGAAGATCTGTGAGTGTCATTTGGAGAAGCCCCAGGGCACTGTGCTGTGACAGCACATCTGAAAGGTTTGTAGAAAGCAGCTGTACACAACCATACGAGTTATCTGGGACGGACAGCCCCTCCACACGGCGTAGATTAGCGAAACCAGAGAGTTCACATGCAGTGGCAGGGTGACAACACAGTCAGTTCAGCTCACCAGACTCCTATACGGTCCTGATCCACCCTTCCCACGCATCCTTGACCATAGGATTGACTGAAAAGGTGCATTTGGGCCTGCGCTTAAACACAGAGTGCGTCTGGAGCTGAAACATCTTAAGGGGAGATTACTTCACCAGTCTGGAGCTTTGCAGGAGAAGCCACTGCCTCCCATTATAATTTTAGCCATTCCTGGAGCTTTCAAATGATCAGCACCTTGTCATTGAACTGATTGTGTTGTGTTGGACAAGTAGCTCACTAGGATATTCTGGAGAAAGAAGATTTAAAGCCTTGCAAGTTAGAAGAAACCTTTAATTCTAAATTTAACAGACAACAAATTAAGTGATGTAAATATTTTTTTGTTCTGGGCAGAATTCTAGCAACTGCATTCTACACCAGTTGGAGACTTTTCAAGGTTAGTGCATCCAGATAGCAAAGCATTACATTAGCTGAGAGGTTCTAATCGCACAGCTTTTTTCCCAGTACCTGGCACTTTTTGTGGCACCAGGCAGGTACATCTTCCTTAATTTAGATTTATTTCTAAAGTGGAGAAGGGCCTGGAGCTGAACCAAAGCGAATAAATGCTCCAGCCTGTCAATGCATTTATTCATTTTTTTCACTAGCGGCAAATGCCCACTGATTGTGTTTGAAACTTCAAGCCCTTTTTTTACTGTCGCAACAGTTGTGCATGTTTTCCTAATCATTTCCCACTGTTGCACATGAGAACTATTGGTTAATATAAAAAATTCTTTCTTTTTTTTTCAGAAAAGAACACGCTGGGCCGATTTGCTAAGGAAATAGTCATGGAGCAAAATATTCTCTGTGTTGCAGCTCTTTTTCGGTCGCAGATACTGATCATAATTAACCGATTTACCCAGACCGGTTTTATTTATGTATCAAATGCAACGTCCTTATTCACAATCTTGTGGGAGATGCCCATAAAAAGGGTCAGAAACAATATGGGATGCTTAAATGTCCAGATTACAGGGCGCCAAGAAATGTATATGGACCAACCATGCGCAAGTAGTGAGGGAACCGCAAGAACAAGAAAACTTTTTTTTTCTTTTTTTACAGATTTACAGATCAGGGAACAGGGACAGCTTTTCAATGTGGTGTCATAACATAAAAATACAACACCCGTGGAGAGGATTAAAATTTGGAGTGGCATCACATACTAACCACTAGCTGATGACTTCAATAGAAGTCTTACCTCCTTTTTTCACTTCACTTCATATGATATCTGAAAATAAACGCAAAGCGATGAGTAGCAACATTATTTTAATAAAACTTATTTTATTATTATTTTAGTGAAACTTACTTTAAATTCCATCTTCTTTCCAGAGTGTTACGCATCAGAGGATGCATTCGTGCATCTCCACCTCATCCTAACCCACAAGGGAAACTGAAATTGACAGCAGAGGGGTGTGGGGTACAGCCTGATACCCTTCTCTAGCATGCTGTGTGTGAGCTATAGGTTATATCAGATCAAAATACCACCTGCTTTCAGGAGTTCTAAAAATTATCACGCAAAGGAGGGGAGTCGCAATTAATCCATGCTTTAGGAAATTAAGACGGAATACTTAATTGGCCTAATTTACATAATCTCCACCCTGTTTTAGCACATTCGCTCCCGGTGTACACACGCATGAACACATTTAACTGTACATCAAAAGGAAAATCACAGAATGACGTAATGCCTGCAAGATGCATCCTAATAGCAATTATGACCCATTGCAACTGTTTAGTAAATAAGATATAGATATTTACACTGCTTTTGCGCCTTTACTAAATCTGGCCCTCTGCGATTTCTGCCACATTTGGTTGTTTTTTTACAACTTTGCCAGGACTGCTTTGTGACTGAGCCAATATTTTCCGCAACAAACACCCAGCTTTAGTTAATGCGTGGCTGCTTAATCTGTACCGTTTGATGATTTCTCGCTCGGGGAGTTAAAATAATGTGATTTCTGTTGCAGAAGTTGGGTCGGTACATCTTTGAGGCCTATACCTGCGTCTCGGTTTTGCTTGCCCCTTGATTAATGCCTGCTTTATAGAGGCAGGGAAATTTCACTGAAAAATTGACCCTTGTTGAGTAAATTTGGTAAATTCTAGTGAATACATCATCAGCCAAACTTGTAATATCTCCACCTGTTGTTTCCACAATATTTGTGTGTATGCATTAAGGAAGTGCACCTTGCGATGACTCGCATACAGGAAGTTGACACACATGCTGCTCTTCCAGCCCTGTGCGCCTGTTTGATACACAATGCACATGTTTCTGGGGCAGAATGCATCATATCTGCATCTGAAATAACTTGCAACAGGCTTAGTACATTTGGCCCGCAGTCTCATCTTAATTCAGTAAAAGGACATTTTAGGTCACCCAGGAATTAATATCTTTAAGACAAAAGGCTACAGTTAGCATAGTTCTACTAAATGTAAATACCTTGAGGCAGTATGCGTGGTGCTAGTGAAAAGATTTTATTAGTTTATTATATTCTATGAGCTTTGGATTCTCTTGTTTCTAATTTCCATGCGTTCGGTAACCTCCGGCCGGTATGCATCAATGTGCGTTCAGTAACTTCCTGTCAACATGTCCGCACGTGCTCAGTAACGTCCGGCTGGGGGCTAATGCTAACGGAGTATCAGTTTCCCGTCCTTCATTAAATTCTGTGTAGTCAATCCTGTGCGCTTTCCTTTTTCTTCCTCCCGTGTGTTCAGTGCCAGTGCTGGCCTGGGTTCCACCTGAAGGAGGATGGGAGAACCTGCGTGGACGTTGATGAGTGCTCCTCCACCCTCCCCTGCAGCCAGCAATGCGTCAACATGTACGGATCTTACAGGTGTCTCTGCGCAGATGGCTACCAAGCGCCCGCAAACAACCCAAATAGCTGCAAGTCTCTCTCAGGTATTCGTCAAAGTAACCGTGGTTTTATTCTCCGGCTTCTGTTTCTCTCCCCTCTGTCACATTCCCTGCACGGACTCTTCTGGGACGCAGGCTGTGATTGGCTCCCAAAGTGGGCTCTGAAATAGCTACCCACGATCAGCCGCAGAGGGGGGGTGTTTTTACTGTGGATAGGGTAATTGTCCATATTTGTGTGTCACTGTGGGTTCCAAAGCCCTGAATCACATCTTAAATGAGCAGCCCACGAAATGAAAAGCTAGGCACTGAGGTTTTTAAGAATGTGACAGATATCGAGTGTGATCACTCTCAATGACCTGTCTTTTAAACCTTTTTTTTCTTTTTGGAATGTCTAAAACATTGTTGCTGGTGTACTTTTCTGTGTACCTTAATGTAAATACATTGGTCAGATAATGGAGGGTAATACAGTCACAGAGAAGCAGGAAGTTAATGGTTTATGTTTGGGTTCTGTTGGCAGGGTTACATAGTCTCCCACCTTGTCTGAACATATTTTCAGAAGCATCCTTAATCTGTGCGCCTGATGTCAGTGTTTTATTTGGAGAGCAGGTTAGGGACCTTGGCTGCTGATCAACATTTCTTTCTGCTTTATTTATAGCTGAGGAACCATTTCTGATTCTCGCTGACCATCATGAGATTCGGAAAATAAGTCTTGATGGGACCAGTTACATGCTCCTGAAGCAGGTAAAATGAAGATTGAAGTAAAATGGATGTCACGCTTTTGTTTACTTAAAAATAGAGCTTGTTTAGACAACATACATACTTGACCTCTGTGTGTATCATTTTGGAAAATGCTAATTTAATTTGAATTTCTGCTGACTTTCAGTAAAAGAAAAGATATGAAGCCGTTCTGAAAGCACACACGAACGTCACGATAGTGTTTGAAAATGATTTTGCGTGGCTTGCGTTGTGTCGCAAGACAACCTCGTCTCTCCGATAATGATGATGTTTACCTACAGACATCTGCTGTCGAGGCCTAGCCTGCGACGCTGTGTTTGGGACAGATTTACCGAGATAGTTGTAATAAGGAAAAGAAGGATTGTACAGCTGTCAGTATACAGTGTTTACAGAGGTAAAATACATCCAGGCTTGGAGTCATTACATTGAAGTGTTCCTTCGGTGGAGTAGAGGGACTGGAGTTCGCCTCTTCGTGTTCGTTTTACCGTAATTAGGCCTACTTCGTTTGCTGGGGTACAACGTGATCAGCAGTGAACGAACGCCGCTGATAAGCTGGATATAGCAGTATGTTCAGTTTACCTTGCGTAAGTATAAAATTATCTTCTGGCCTATCGAAGTCCAATGCAGTGAAGATTGACATGAAATAACCTTAATCTTTAAACGCCCGTTTGCTATATCGATGTCATTTTAGTCCATTTTACCATTACATTACAGGCATTTAACAGACACTCATATCCGGTGCGATTTACACAACTTTTTACATAGCATTTACTTTGCATCAATTTATACTACTGGATATATACTGAAGCAATGCAGGGTGTAAGTACCTTGCTCAAGGGTACAACAGCAGTATCCTACCCAGGAATTGAACCTGAGATCTTTAGGTTACAAGACCAGCTCCTTACCCATTATAAAAATATACTGAATATATTTCATTTGAGTATCTGGCTCCGTCTCATTGGAGACTGCATTGAGCATAAGAAGGCAGACGGCTCAGTGTTAGTAGAGCGTTGTGTCACCTCGTCTGAGAATACCATGCTTACCATTACGAAGGCCTTGAGTTTTCACATTATAAGGAAATACCTGTTTCTAAAATAACTGAAATCAGCAAAGGTCACTGTTGTGCTTTACCAACACTGCAGCAGCTTAAACACAGATGAACTTGTTAACATCTTAAGACAGAGACAATTGCAACAGTGATTTTTGTCCTTTTGCAGCTTGTTATCCAATAACCGCACATGTGTTGATCATTAAAGTGCAATAATAATAATAATTGTACTTATTATTATTGCCCTCCTTGTACAAAAATAATTCCCCTATGCAGGTTTCACACCTTTTTAGCAGCCAAGGTCACTGTTGTGTTTTAACACAGCTTAAAAATTGGTGGACTTGGCAACGTCTTAAGACAGCCACAATTACAACAATGATTTTTGGCTTTTTTTGTAAGAAATTATCTTTTTGCAGTGTGTCCCCCAATAAGCACATATCATTGAAGTGCAATAATATTATTATTATTATTATTATTATTATTATTATTATTACCCCCCTTGTACAAAAATAATTCCACCTATGCCGGTTTCTCACCTTTTTACTCTTGCTTGTCCTGCTTTATATTCTGAATAAAGACCTTTTTTCTTTCCTCACTAAAGACTTTGGCTGAAACCTGGTGGCTAAGCGTGCTCTAACATCAGCCATAAATATAATTTAGCACAGAAAAATGCCATATAGATCCCACTGAACACTTCAGTGATGAATTACCACCTGCCACTTCCTTCTGAAAACAGGACGCTCTTAAACTCGTTTCGTAGGCGCAGAGCAATGTACTTGTGCGCACACATTTTAAACGCTTTTAATGAGGCACGGTGTAGTCTGAGCTTGAAATGGTGGGCAATATTCCAGTAATGAAGAGGCATGCCACAGTTCAGATCTCTGTCAGTTTGGAGAGAGCGAGCGTTTTTGTGTAGTTAATGGCCATTGACCACAGTCACGCAGAACGGAGTGTGTGGAGGCTGGTGAGAGGGCTTTCTCAGCACGGAGGCCCGTGTGGGCTGGATAAGCACCCTGTCTGGTTCTGTCTCTGCTCATCAGAACGTTTCTACTGGTAGAGGGGCTTTATGATCCCATGGGCTCTGACACACTGTTATTGTGCGTGTGTGTGCGTGCGTGCGTGCGTGCGTGCGTGCATGTGCGTGTCTGTGTGTGTGTGTGTGTGTGTGTGTGTGCGCGTGCATACATGTGTGCGTGTGTGTTTGTGTGCGTGGGCATCTGCTTGTCCCTTCTCCACCTGGAGCAGAACTACGCAGCACACACACACACACACACACACACACACACACCATATCCTTGGCACTCTGTCAGAATAATGCCTCTTCATAACGTCCTTTCATGTTATGCAGTCCTGAGCACAAATGAATTCTGTCTGGACTTGAAAGCTTTTTCATTGTGCAGCCCTTTAAAAAATAAAAAAAAACACATATCTTTTATGACCCTACTGTGTGACCTCATCAGGAACTGCGCTTTAAAAAAAAATGTTATTTTATAGGAAATTAAATCCTAATGTAGGACCTTGCGGTGGAAACGTCTGAGCAATCTGCGATAGTTCTCATTTTATACCCTATTGATTGCAGACGGAAAGAATTCCAGTGAATGAGATCTGTAATTGGCGTGATCCACGGGGTTTCAGAAGATGTGACCACATCACATTCAGTACAGCATTGCTCCTGTACTCAGTTAGCTGTGTTAGCATCGAATACCCCTCCTGTGTTAAACACCATTCGTATGGATCTCACCTCCCCCACTCTAATCTGAAAGGAGGCCATTGAATCTGGCCCCTGGGTCTGATTCTCCATTGTTCCAACTGAGACGTTCTCCTCGCTGATCGTCCGCTGACATGCAGGTGGGCAAGAGCTTTGCGTTTCTTTCAAGACCAAGTGGCCCCGGAGGACCACTTAGCATCTGTCGCTAGCGCTCGGCTAATGAACACAGCTGGCCGGGCTCGTTCCCGCCAGATCCATGCGCTTCGCACGGCCCTGTGTGCCCTCTCATTTGTGAATGGCAACCCTTTACTGCATTTACAGTAGAGTGTCCAAAAGGAAGAATCGAGCATTCGCATAGAAATATCGCCTTGACGGCCACCTTTTATTTTTATTTTCTCTATGTCGAGTTCATATTTATCTGCAGGCATCGATAGATCGCAGAATGCACCTGTTCCGGTGCCATTAGTTCTCCGACACGTATTTTTAATCCAAGGACTCGCAGTCGTTTGATTTATAACAATCGTGACTCGCTGTGAAGACGTGAACATCTGCTGTTCTGCTGAACTGAAGGTTCCGTCGCACGCGCTGAGGAATGACGGGCTCTCGCCCGAGTTTCTCTGGAAAGGGGACGGCGTCGTTTCCCGCACGCTCTAGTTTGATCTTCTTTTGCGCACACAGCGGACCTGGGTAAAATGTGTATTTGTTTTGTATTTGAATACTTTTCTACGCTTCACTGATCTTGTCTGGTGTATTGGACCAATGAATTACTCTCAAAAAGTGCAGACCCCGCCTTCTGGTCATATGAGCAGGCTCATTTACACCAGGCAAGATCAATAGAGCACAGAAAAGTATTTGAATCCCAAACAAATAGAATTTGACCCAGGTCTGGTACACAGCGTAGTTTGCCGGCGTCAGTCGATGATGAAGACGCTGGTAGGCGACGTACCCGCAGTGGAGATGAAGGTGTGTGTGTGTGCTCGGCTGTGTAACTCTGCTCTGTCCGCCTCCACAGGGTCTCAGCAGCGTAGTGGCCATAGACTTTGACTACAGGAAGGAGTTCCTGTACTGGATCGACTCGAGCAGACCCAGCGGACGCAGGATTAACAGAATGCGGCTCAACGGGAGCGACCTCAAGGTACGGCGGACCCTGGGGGGGGGGGGTCCATGGGGGCAAATTGGAGTCGGACCGCCAACACAGCTGCAGGCACTTGGCACATCAAGGCTTCCTCTCCCCCTGTCTCACACACACACACACACATGCTCACACACACACGCGCGCACACACACACACACACACACCTGCCTACTGTGTGAAGTGTGTGCTGTTCAGATCTCTTACCAAACCTCTCGTTGTAGTTTTGTGGCGTGTTTTCAATATTAATGCTGCACAGTCGGTTGTTGGGTGGGTGTACTTTATGTCAGTCTGTTCTTTCGCTTGGAGGAAATGCACATTTAACAGGACAAGAGCAACAGCAGTTTTTTAGTCATAAAGTTTAGAGCCTCTTTTCTGGGAATGTCTGATTGCTTCTCAGCTCCTCAGTTCCACTGAGACACCTACACACACACGCACATGTACACACGCACAACCACACACACCTACAAACGCATATAAACGCACACACACAAATGCGTACGCACCTGCAAACACACACAAACCCGCATACTGTAAATTCATACACACACTTATGTGCATGCGTACATATATTCACACACATCTTCCCTTTGGCTGATTAGCGGTAATGCAGTGGGATAATGGCTCCTAAAGCTTCACTGAATCCGGGATTTCTGGCTGATTTATGAAAACCTAAATTACTTCAAAATATGAGTCTTATATCTTAATCTTTGTAATTATTAATACAATGCCACAACTTTAATGAATCCTGCAATGGGCCAATGCCTGCACTGGGTGGCATTAGTCAAGCAAACCAGGAGTCTGGCTGCTGAATTTAACCCCAGGTGAGAAATAGTCCATGACTTCAGGTCAGCAGAAGCTAAGATTCAGGTCCAAGGTACAGTATTTTAGCTTTTTCTTTGCAAAGCAAATTTTTTTTCTTGGCAGGTTTAATTTGGTGGACTAGTCAAATAGTATTTGCGAAGGAAATATGCTTCTGTATTAATCACTATTTTCCTTAAGTTTACGTTTATTATTAACTCGGTTAAGAACGAACATATTATAGGGAAATGAAGTTTCAAACTTCATGTGATGATATATTTTTGACGTTTAGATTGAGAAGAGAGGTATCATAAAGAGTTTTCTTAGTTTACGATTTAAAAGAGAGACACCATTAAGGGTTTTATTAGAGTTAGCGATTTAAAGAGAGACACCATTGGGAGATTTATTAGAGTCTGTGATTTAAGGAGGGATACGATTATATACTCTACCTTTACAGCATCTCAGCCACTGCCATTACCCTGCCAGACTTCAGGACTGACCCTCTGGCATCAACAGTAAACACATCCAGCAAGCCGGTTTTGAGGCTGAAGGCAAGCTTGCAGCCATCTCTGAGAGAGGCATGCTCTTCATCACAGGGATAGTGCTTCACCTCAGGGTGAAACTCTTCCTCTAGGCCGGAAGCCGTCCAGATAGCTCCACGGAGGAGAATGTGCTTCCCAAACGCTGTGCTGAGGTTGTTTGCATAATTGAGATGTATTCATGTGTTAACATTTTGTATTGAAATTAGATTCATAAGGATAATTTGGATGTATTCAGATGTTAACATTTTGTATTGAAATTAGATTCATAAGGATAATTTTGATGTATTTAGATGTTGATAACTGTGTATTAAAGTAAGATTCATAGGGATATCGCTCTAATGTAAGTGAATTAAAACCCTTTAGAAGCGCTCCTGTTTTTTGTTTTTAGAGGATTGCAATAACAATTACTGGCTTGTTCACAGATGGAGTCGTTTGGTGAGAGAAATGCTGTCAGTTTTTCTAAAGTGCGCATATAAGCATTTCTGTTTTTAATTAGAACTTCTGGGGCAAGCATGTTTTCAGTGAATTTCATTGGCTGTATGTTTCCTGTTAAATGTTAACAGAGATGGGCTCAAAGCATGCCTGTGTCCTTTGCTATTAAAAACAGACAGTGGGAAGCATCTTTTTAAGTTTGATTGAAATAGTGTATAGAAAGGTCACCTTCATCTGCCAGCTGGAATACTCATTGTTTAAGGCAAATCAACTGCCCCATTTTAAAAAGCTGCGTATGTAGTTATATGTAATGATGAAATCCTCCTTGATTTTTAAAATGCGAGAATGTGACACTTTATTTCCCCATTGAACTGCTACCACAGCTAGGGAAATACAGCCTGTCCGGTTCACCAGTTTGTTTGTGTTAAACAGTCCAGGCCGTCAACCAAGGATGCTCAGCGCTGATTGGAATTAGAGAAGAGACTGCCCCATTAAAGGAGTCTGAACCAGGGCACTGCATGTCCCGTGGTACTGATACCCAAAAGGGAAGAACGTACATGGCGGGCACCAAAGCAAAGGAACAGCTCACACAGAGAGAGATCTGGGATTTGTAGTTCCTGTAATGTGAGTCTATATTTAGGGCTCTATGACACCTCACCTGGAGAAAGGAGTGAATTGTGTGGTTCAGTTTCACACACAGAGTATTGTGGCAGTGTGTCGAGAGGCACAGAAAATAGACCCTGTTGTACATCTCATCTGAAGAGCACCCCCTGTCAATCACTAAGCCCCACTTCCTAGAAGCAGAGCTGGTGATGGAAGCGGTTGGCACGGAAACAGCTCAGCTACTAACATTTTAACTTTTTTTTTCTTTCAGTCAGCTGGAAAAGAGTCTGTTGTCCAAAATATCCTTTCTTGAGATTTGTTTATGTAGTTATCTGCTGACGTTACAACTGATGTCAAATAACTCTACCTTGCATACGCTTCATGTAGGCCAGGGGTGCGGAATCACATTTACTGGTTACTGGTGTTTCCTCCATTTAAACTTGATTGCACAGTTTGGTTCATTGTTAAGAGTGTCTAACATTGAGTGCCTCCTGCACGTGGTCACCTCTGTTCATTAAGCCTCATAATGAATACGCTTATCTAGTCAGGGGTTTGATTGGAGGAAAAATCAGAAAAACTCCAGGACCAGGGTTGGGTACCCATGACAACTGCCATTTTACTGGGTTTCCAACTAGTTTTTTGAATTCCCCATTCCTGGCTCATAATCAGTGTACAGCTGTTTATAAATTAGGTAGAATAATTGCTGAATAAATATCTGTTTGGAGACTACATTTGTTTTTGAAGAAAATATATAAAATTCCAAAGTTAGGCTGTGATGAGTAGCTAATCTCCTAATGCTGTCCCCTGGTGCTGATCTCCTGATACTGATTCCCTGGGTGCTCATCCCCTGGTATTGATCCTCTGGCACTGATCCCCTGGTGCTGATCCCTAGTTCTGATCCATGGTGCTGACCTCCTAGTGCTTTTTCCCTGGTACTGATCTCTGATACTGATCCTCTGGTACTGATCCCCTGGTACTGATCCCCTGGTACTGATCCCCTGGTACTGATCTCTGGTGCTGATCCTGGGGGTGTTCATCTGGGTGTCCCCCTTCTCTCACCCTCAGGTGGTGCATCGCACGGCGGTGCCCAGCTCGCTGGCGGTGGACTGGATTGGAAAGAACCTTTACTGGTGCGACATGGAGAGGAAAACCCTGGAGGTGTCCAAGGTCAACGGCCTGTACCCCACCGTCCTCGTAGGATCAGGGCTGAGGAACCCCACAAATATAGCGCTGGACACGCAAACTGCGTACGTTACTCCGCCTCACTGTGTGTGTTTTAAACCCCTCCTCACTGTTTGTGTTTTAAAACCCTCCTCACTGTTTGTGTTTTAAAACCCTCCTCACTGTTTGTGTTTTAAAACCCTCCTCACTGTTTGTGTGTTTTAAAACCCTCCTCACTGTTTGTGTGTTTTAAAACCCTCCTCACTGTTTGTGTGTTTTAAAACCCTCCTCACTGTTTGTGTTTTAAAACCCTCCTCACTGTTTGTGTGTTTTAAAACCCTCCTCAGTGTTGCATTACATTACAGGCATTTAGCAGACGCTCTTATCCAGAGCGACTTACACAGCTTATACATAGCATTTTACATTGTATCCATTTATACAGCTGGATATATACTGAAGCAATGCAGGTTAAGCACCTCGCTTAAGGGTACAGCAGCAGTGTCCTACCCGGGAATCGAACCTGCGACCTTTCGGTTACAAGCCCAGTTCCTTACCCACTGTGCTACACTCCGTCCGTGTTAGTGTGCATTAAAACCTTCCTCATTGGTTTTGTATGTATTTTAAAACATGCTTGTCTATTATTCTTCTCTCTGTCTAGTTTTAAAGATATCTATAGCACAAAAAATAATACAGGCACTGCCAATCATTGTAGCTTCTAAGAACAGAATGCAGGCTGTGTTCTATTGGACAGAAAAAAGTCACTGAAAAAGGTCATGAATATTCAAACCCATTATCAAACATAGAGAGTGGAAATACAGCGGGGTTTTTATTAACAGACGAGCTTCAGTATCTCGTCCTCCAGCTGCCGTTGGCAACGTTCACGGCAGACGCGACGCAGACCTTACATGAGCGTTTATCTCTCTGCGGAAAGTCTCCGCTCGCGCAACGCTTCAGGTGCACGGGAGGACCACGCAGCGTGGAGCTACACATGGCACACGAGCCGGCACCCAACCCAGCGCCCGACCCAGCGCCCGACCCAGCCGCGCCACGCGGGGTTCGCATCCGCTAAATTAGCTTCCCCGTCCGTTCAGCCCTTGGCATCACAATGGTCGGGACCCTGAGTTCTGATACCACTCCTGAGGTCTTTGAGAATTTTCAGTGAAACACGTTACCGCCTAAAATGCAATCATAGGAAATAAAATTATGAATATTGTTAAATATGTATAGCTCTTATAAAGTTGTCTGGTGTCTGCAGATGTTATTTCTGTATTTTCTAATAATTGTTTGGCCCATGTCTGCTTTGGTCAGACATCAATCTACAGAAGAAGTCGGCGTGTCAGGGATCATGAAATTCTCCTAGCAACGACGGAGGAAGGGTGACTGGCCCACTCATTTCATTGGGGGTTTAAACAAAAAATAACTTAATTTGTAGTTATTCATTTGGTTTTGTCAGAATGTTATATAAATGCATAGCAGTCTTTTGGAAGGGTCACTGCAAGGTCACAGGGAAATTGATTGGACGTTCAGAATGTCCGTACAGACTGTACGTGGGCAAGTGGATCGGTAGCGCAAAGAAATTGCCTCACATTCAGTATCCTGACATTTATGATTACCTCCAATTCCCATGTAAGTTATGGGCCATAAATTTTAAATATACAGTAGATATTGCAGATATTGCAGTATTATTAATAATTGATCATTCTGTCAGGTTAATTACATAACTTATTGGGTTTGCAATACATAAGTAATTTGCACAGTACTTTAAATACTTTACTTTTAATGTCTTTTTGAAGCGTACAGGCATATTTCATTGCAGCTACTGCACAGTATTGGCTTTCAGGCAAGCAGCCTACAGTTACAACTAGTCCAGACAAAACTGGAAACTTAGGCAGCTAGCCACAGAAAGGGAGCTAGGCAAAATAAATTGACCATCTACTTGAATACTTAATTTAGCTTGGATTATAAAATTGCATAGATGGTAACACTACACCAGATGCAGCACTGTCGCAAGCAAGCATTGTGTTCAGTTTGCTACTGCTTCTACTTAATGGAAATTCACTTGCAGAAACAGGTGCCTGCACTCAAGAATGACCTTCATGCTGTTATGCAGTGAATTATTGTTGTAGGTTTTTTCTCTACTCTGGCTCTGTTGCTTCACTTGGTCTTGTATAAAAAGGTGCCTTTCTGGTGACTGACAGGACAGCAGCGCTTCACCATGTCTGCAGTATGTCCTCATATAAGTCGATGAACAGTTTTCCCCTTCATTGCTAAGGGGCTCAGAGCCGGATGCCCATTCATGCAGAGGGTTTGAGACCAGGCTGCTGGGCCCAGTTTTGAAGGTTTTCTAACTAATGATAATCCACACACACATGCATGCACAGGCACACACGAATGCACGCAGACACAAACACATGCACACACACACATACACACATACAAATGCACGCAGGCACACACAAATGCATGCACACGCATACACACAAACGCACGCACACACGAACGCATGTACGCGCATACACACACAGAAACATGTACACATATGCTTATCAGCCTGGTCTTCTGTCATTCTCATCTGTGGGCTGACCGTAGGAAGACAGAGAGATGAGGCCGATATCGTCCTTATACTGTACATACGGTCAGATGCCTTCTCAATGTTCGGAGAGAAACGGCTCTACAGTGCTGTTTCTCTCTAGGAGCCATAAATGAATTAGCATTTTAGTATTCTGTATTCAGAACCCTTTCCAAACTGAGCTAAAAGTGCGGAATAGTTCACAAATTCAGTTTGTACATAATGTACCCGTTCTACATGGTGAAACAGAAATGTATTAAAATACCCTTTAATAAAAACTGGGAATCTGCACTTCAACCACATGCAAATAGTTTGATGACTATTTTAAAATGGTGGAGTACAGAGCCAAATCAAGAATAAAATATGGCTGTGTGTCAAACATTTTGGAGCTCATTGTATGTGTATATGCACAATGCTGAAAATGTGTTTTCTTGTTGGTGTTTTGACAACCCCCCTAAATCACTATTTTACAGAAGCCATTTTGTAAACGCCGCGTCCCTGTGCTGTTTCAGGTATGTGTTTTGGATAGACTGCTGTGAACACCCCCACATCGGCAGGACCGGCATGGACGGGAGCGACAGGGTTGTGCTGATCGACACCGAAATCCACAGCCCTGTTGCTTTAACCATCGATTACGTCAACAAGCGCGTGTACTGGGCCGACCAGAACCAGATCTCCTTCGCCAACATGGACGGCACGGGAAGGCACCGGGGTAAGCGGTGCGTCGTTTGAATCATACATGACCCGGGGCCCTGGCCCGCACCTTCTTAAATATGTATCAGCTTAGTCAATAAGTCAATAATGACATCACGTATCCACTTGTGTAATTAGATGAGTCAGCTGCTCATGCACGAGTGGTCCGCTGTTAAAATTGTTTTTTGTTTTTTTTAACCTCACTTATTACTAAGTGGACCCAGCTGTGGGAAGAGGTATGACAACCAAAAATTATAGATGGTCGCATCCCCCAAAGCACTGACTGATTCATTGCTGAGACACGGAGCTGTAGAGCTGGGGGGAACAACCCTGGTCCTGGGGAACCACGGGGTCTGCTGGTTTTTGTTTTCACCTTAAATACAACAACCGCTTAGACCAAAGAAACCAGGTGAGGTGAGTTAACTGTGTAATCAGCTGCTTTAATTGATCAATTAAGTGCTGAGGAAAAACAAAAACCAGCAGACCCTGCAGCTCTCCAGGACCTGGCTTGGCAACCCCTGTTGTAGAGGGAAAGATTTAAAAAAACATTTAGCGGAAAACAAATTTGTTTTGCCTCATTTTCTCCCTGGTGCCCCACCTTCCATGTGCTCTTCTTCTCCTTTCATTCCCAGCTAAGATAAGCGGGATATTAGTGAAGCCAGGAGGGGAGGCTCTCATAAAAATATGACCAGATGCTTAAATCTCTGATGCGCTTTTGAAGAAATTGGTGTTCAAATTAGGCTTGGCAAATCCAGAGACCCTTCCCACAGCATCATGCTTAAGCTTGAACTCAGAGTGTGAAACTTTGTTAAGGAATAGGGCCCTGTATGGGTGAACCTGAAAAACAGTGGATCTGCCAATGAGAGGTCTATGTCGTGTGTTTGTTACCACTATAAATCCATGAATTAATGTTGCTAAATTTTAAACGTATTTATCCCTCTAATTTGGACAGAGTTCTCTCCCTGGAGATTCACAAAACATTGTATGTATTTTAAGAGAAATTTTTTGTCCTCTAAATGGATACATGAATGGGACTTTGCTTTGACTTGGCTCCAGTGACATCTTGCAATGTAACATCAATAGTTTAATTGTTTATAGCAGTGATAGTTAGAATGAAAACTGGACTAATGTGGAATGTAGGCAGTAAGATAGCAATGCATTCACTTTCACATTTCTAAATCTTCTGCTTTCCCGTCCCACAGAGACCCTGGTTTCGGGCGTAAATCTATTAGCATACAACGTCCTTATATAAAGAGAAGGTGTTTATACACCAATAGTGTCTCTAAATGAGTGTGAATATGACACAGTAACAAAGCACTGAGCCAACTGCTTTTATTTTTTCAGTCACTCAAGTCGTATTTGACGAAGAGCTCTTTGAAAACACGAATGCCACAGCATCCTTCGCAGGGCGATGGCACAGAAAGAGAGGAACACAAGGTAGACAGCTTGAAAGGGAGGGCAGTACTGTTATGACAGCAGAAAGGAAATCGCGGAGAGCGATGGCACTTGAAGCAACAAGGAGTGATCAAACAGCATTTTGTGTAAGACAGTGACATATCTTAATGGAGCACCCATCAGTTGCAATGGTGTAGAGATATGCTCTTACGAAAATAAAAACAGGCATAAAGAAGACTTGTTAGCGAGGAAAAAATGTGGACATTTCCCCAAATGGCAAACTCAAGAGTCCACTTTGCCTGTTTGGTAGATCATGGAAGTTTTGGAAAGAAGGGAGAGGAAGTTCATAGGGAAGCAGGTCTTGCTTTTCCTGCAGAGATATGGAGTAAATCAGGGGTGGAGGGGTGATGGGGGCCATAAACGGAATTTAACAACCATTTTCACGGTACATTCGGCAAGGCACCAACTAACCCCCCCCCTCCCCCATACCCCCCGCATCCCATGCCCCAGGGCCTTACTACCCCCGAGCCCCCAGGCGTCAATGCCCCCGTGCCTGCAGCAGCCGGCCTCAGTAATGATAGCGCGCCGTGCGTTTTGATTGGTTGACGCTCCAGCGGTGTACATGAATGCACATGACCTGCCTGTAAAAAGCAGAGGGAGAGGTGAGCTCACTGGTGTCTCGGATTGAGCTGTGCCTGTATCATTTCCCCGCTAACGACCGACTCTCTGCTATGATTGCGGTGCATTAGAGGTGCACAGGTCACTCGGTCTGAAATATATGAATAGTGTTCAAATTATGCCCAGTATGTATGAAGCATTATGTTGATGGCAGTGCTCGGACCTGGCTGGCTGTGGTAGAAGGAACACGCTGTAGTTCTGAAATTTGGATCGATCTTATGAAGCAATGTAATATTTTTGGATAGGCAGTCGGCATTTTGGGTAGACATTTGGATAGGCTGCGATTTCTTGTCTCTACTGTCCGCACAATTCATCTGTATTGTGAATTATTTGCTTAAATAATTATTCGTTAGCAATGTTTTTTCCAAGAATGCTGCTCTTTAAATTAAACCTCAAAAAGACACTAACAGGGCTCCTCCAAAGGACAGCTTACAGCCTTACTCAGGGAGGGAGGGAGGCAGTCAGCAGGGCCTTATTGCGTGAGAGTTATTCCTGCAGGCACACTGCAGTGTGAAGCGTGCTCCTCTGATGCGCTGACACCTGCTGGACTGCGCTGTGAAGTGCAGCCGTGGCTGAGGGCACGCCTCCCGCGCACCTGGCTGCTCTCTTTCCAGTTAGCAACGGCATTCTAACGAATGGACGTTTAAAAAAATAATTATCAGCCAATCTGTAGTCAAAGACTATACCACCATTCAAAATGTCAAAAGTGAGCAAAGAAAAAATGCACCCTGGGTATTTATTTCATTAACGCTGCCTTGAAGCTTTGTCATAATTATTAATTTGGCTCAAAAAGTAGCATTGCATTGTTAATTTGAATGATGCTAATTGACTCTTTCACTGGCTTTGGAAATTAAAGGATATCTCACATCCTGGAGTTCATTATTTCAGTTTTAGCCAAGGGGTATCTTAGTGCACTGCCTGCCTTGTAGCATGCCTAAAGTTAGCTGAGCCACACATTGAAAATGGAAGAGAATGGCTTCTTTATGGAAGAGAAGTTTCAGCAGATAGAGGATGAAGGTATTGACATGTTGACATCGCATATGGGAACAACTAGGTGCATTTTCAGTAGATGCCAGTCTAAATGCACTTGGTGAAAATGGCATATGAGGACAACCATTTGGGATTGTTTTCCCCTGCAAACTGGAATTGCGCGAGCACAAGCACTATTTTCGGTCCTGTCGATTTGTTGCTGCTTTTAGGTCTTCTCTCTCAGGAAATAATTTCAGCCTGTCCACATGTAGTGTTATTGATATTGGAAGCATCCCTTCTTTCACTGAACGCAGTGGTTTCAGGCTGTATGCTGACACAGTTCCAAATAAGATTAAATTATTTAGTTCTTAACCATTGTTCGAACATTTTCCCAACAATAGGTAGTACGCTTATTTGAAATAATCCAAACCCTTTGGAGTGAATTAAACTGGTATTCAAATATAAAGTGCCGCTGTAGCTTTTCTTTTTATGAAACCTTTTTTTTTTTTACAACATATAACTTAAACTTTTTTTAAATCTTCAAAAATCGTGAACACTCATTCTTTTTCTCCAGCCTTCAGTGTTTCCTTATTGTTATCGGAAATGAGGACACTGCAGGTGTGGAAGGCTGTCGCTGGAGAGAAGACGTGTGTCTGGCTGCATCGGGCCTCTGTAGAGCTGAATATTATCCTGCCATTCTGGCGAGGCTTGTGATTAATTAATGAATGAATGAATCATTGTGTTTATATAGCACTTTTCCAAACCCTCAAAGAGCTTTACAGTGAGGAAGGGGAACTCACCTCACCCACCACCAATGTGTAGCACCCACCTGGGTGATGCACGGCAGCCATTTTGCGCCAGAATGCTCACCACACATTAGCTAAGGTGGAGAGGGAGAGAGCATTTTTTTTTGCCAATTAATTCAATTTAAAATAATTTTACCCAATGATTAATCTCCCCGCTTTGCCCCGCAGTGCCTACCCACAGCACCCACGGCGTGATGGGCCTCACGCTCTTCGAAGACTACGTCTACTGGATGGACGGGAGGTCCAAGTCTGTGGTGCGTGCGCACAAAACCTCCGGGCTGGACGCGGCGGAGCTGCTCAAGTCTTGGCAGGCCATAACGGACATGAAGGTTCACCACCCCTACCGCCAGCCCGACGGTAACTATCACCACCCCTACCGCCAGCCCGACGGTGACTATCCCCACCCCTACCGCCAGCCCGACGGTAACTATCACCACCCCTACCGCCAGCCCGACGGTAACTATCCCCACCCCTACCGCCAGCCCGACAGTAACTATCCCCACCCCTACCGCCAGCCCGACGGTAACTATCCCCACCCCTACCGCCAGCCCGACGGTAACTATCCCCACCCCTACCGCCAGCCCGACGGTGACTATCCCCACCCCTACCGCCAGCCCGACGGTAACTATCACCACCCCTACCGCCAGCCCGACGGTAACTATCCCCACCCCTACCGCCAGCCCGACAGTAACTATCCCCACCCCTACCGCCAGCCCGACGGTAACTATCACCACCCCTACCGCCAGCCCGACGGTGACTATCCCCACCCCTACCGCCAGCCCGACGGTAACTATCACCACCCCTACCGCCAGCCCGACGGTAACTATCCCCACCCCTACCGCCAGCCCGACAGTAACTATCCCCACCCCTACCGCCAGCCCGACGGTAACTATCACCACCCCTACCGCCAGCCCGACGGTAACTATCCCCACCCCTACCGCCAGCCCGACGGTAACTATCCCCACCCCTACCGCCAGCCCGACGGTCACTATCCCCACCCCTACCGCCAGCCCGACGGTAACTATCCCCACCCCTACCGCCAGCCCGACGGTAACTATCCCCACCCCTACCGCCAGCCCGACCGTAACTATCCCCACCCCTACCGCCAGCCCGACGGTGACTATCCCCACCCCTACCGCCAGCCCGACGGTAACTATCACCACCCCTACCGCCAGCCCGACGGTAAGTATCCCCACCCCTATCGCCAGCCCGACAGTCACTATCCCCACCCCTACCGCCAGCCCGACCGTAACTATCCCCACCCCTACCGCCAGCCCGACCGTAACTATCACCACCCCTACCGCCAGCCCGACCGTAACTATCCCCACCCCTACCGCCAGCCCGACCGTAACTATCCCCACCCCTACCGCCAGCCCGACCGTAACTATCCCCACCCCTACCGCCAGCCCGACCGTAACTATCACCACCCCTACCGCCAGCCCGACGGTCACTATCCCCACCCCTACCGCCAGCCCGACCGTAACTATCCCCACCCCTACCGCCAGCCCGACGGTAACTATCACCACCCCTACCGCCAGCCCGACCGTAACTATCACCACCCCTACCGCCAGCCCGACGGTAACTATCCCCACCCCTACCGCCAGCCCGACGGTAACTATCCCCACCCCTACCGCCAGCCCGACGGTAACTATCCCCACCCCTACCGCCAGCCCGACGGTAACTATCACCACCCCTACCGCCAGCCCGACGGTAACTATCACCACCCCTACCGCCAGCCCGACGGTAACTATCCCCACCCCTACCGCCAGCCCGACGATAACTATCCCCACCCCTACCGCCAGCCCGACGGTAACTATCACCACCCCTACCGCCAGCCCGACGGTAACTATCCCCACCCCTACCGCCAGCCCGACGGTAACTATCACCACCCCTACCGCCAGCCCGACGATAACTATCCCCACCCCTACCGCCAGCCCGACGGTAACTATCACCACCCCTACCGCCAGCCCGACCGTAACTATCACCACCCCTACCGCCAGCCCGACGGTAACTATCCCCACCCCTACCGCCAGCCCGACGGTAACTATCCCCACCCCTACCGCCAGCCCGACGGTAACTATCCCCACCCCTACCGCCAGCCCGACGGTCACTATCCCCACCCCTACCGCCAGCCCGACCGTAACTATCCCCACCCCTACCACCAGCCCGACCGTAACTATCACCACCCCTACCGCCAGCCCGACGGTAACTATCCCCACCCCTACCGCCAGCCCGACGGTAACTATCCCCACCCCTACCGCCAGCCCGACGGTAACTATCCCCACCCCTACCGCCAGCCCGACCGTAACTATCCCCACCCCTACCGCCAGCCCGACCGTAACTATCCCCACCCCTACCGCCAGCCCGACGGTAACTATCCCCACCCCTACCGCCAGCCCGACGGTAACTATCCCCACCCCTACCGCCAGCCCGACCGTAACTATCCCCACCCCTACCGCCAGCCCAACGGTAACTGAGGCGGGGCGGGGCGGTGCGTTTTAGTGAGGAGCAGGTCGGCGCGTTCTGGAGTTCTGGCCCTTCGGCTCGGTCCAGTGTGCAGAGCCACTTATGCAGAATGGATGTTTGTTCATTTGTTCCATCGCAAAACGTCATTGCAAAAATGTAACAAACATCCAAAAAATGTCAGCCTTTGTAATGTTTGCCTGCTTGCCTCTGCTCAGTTTGCTTGCCTCACATGGGATACGGTTGAAGGTTTCTCAGCCACTCTGAGAGAAGGTCAGCTGAGCAGAACACCAAGCAGTTTGTTTTGCTTGTTGTCAACTGTGAGCGCCATCCGTGCCACATTAATGAGTGATTCGCTAAAGCATCAAGGCAGCTGAAGTAGCCGCACAGCTACGGCCAGCTAGCGACCACAGTTTACAGGTTCAGTAAAAGGTCACATTGTTAGTTGCAAAACATAATACTTCAGCCCTCAGGTCAGGGTTCCGCCACGTTTCATCTGTATTTGTTTACATTTGAGGCTCTATCCCGTCTCAGATGTCTGAGCACAAATAGTTCTTTACTCAAAATGGCCGCTCGTGTCTTTTTTTCTGAATGCACAAATACTGTGAAAGGCCGGCTGCAGCACCTTGCAGGTGCTGATTCGTTGTCATCAATTGGAAAATTGCCTGTCATTTTACGAGGGATTATCTTTAGTTTGGCCCACAAATAATGATGCTGCAATAATACTGACTAACGAAAGGATCCATTTAGCCACAGATTGGATGCACAGCAAATGGACCTCTCCGGTATTTATTCTAACATCTTACCGTTTCATACAATTCCACCATTTGGTAAAAATTATTTTTTATTAAAGTAACATGTTATTGGAGTTATATTAGTATGTATGTCCTATTTACAATAACCTACTCCATTATAGTGGAAAACAAATTACAGTGGGCGGATTTTAGTATGTCTGTAATGATGAATAATTTCACTCTTTTAACCCAAAGAAGGATGCTGTTTATTGGAAGGTCCACTTTCAAGCACAACTAGCTATAAATAGCCTCTGGCTCATTACTGCCTGGTTTTAGGTCATCTTAAAAATTCCATGCTTACTGCGAGGATAATTAGCAATTATCTTCATTAATCAGACACACCCTGTATTGAACAACATTTTCATAAAATGTATGATTTATGATGTAAATTTATGTAGATTACACAGTTGACCCAGCACAGCACACCGTGGCCCTATTTTCTTGGTAGCACCATTGAGTGTGCTTTCCACCGCCGTGTGTGAATCATACTTTGTTTATTTCTCTGGTGCATTCGAGGACTTGATGTATGCAAAGCTGTCACAGTTCCTTTATAAATTCAAGATCCAAGAGTGAATTAGCATATTCTTTGCAATTGAGGTTTTGCGCAGATAGAGTGTCTGATTGATTGGTTCCAGGTCATCTTTTATCTTACCTATCATCTCCCAAATTGTAGTATTTTGTGACCTCAGAAGCCGTGTGTTATGATAATTTTTTTTTCCACAGACATCTTTTAGAGGGATGCCTATTCCAATGCATGTTGTTAATCGTGCTGGCAGAGATGCAGTTGCCACGTCATTGCTATCTAAACACCTGCTCTACCTAGGCGCTTAAAAACACACATGGGTAGTTAGAAACACACACAGGCAGTTAGACACACACACAGGCAGTTAGAAACACACAGGAGATTAGCAATATGCATGGGCAGGTAAAAATGCACACGGGTACCCGTAGGTACAGCCAGCTGATGCACACCACACCATACAGTAAAATGCAATATAGGGACAGTTTAGTTAAGCAGCCAAGTTAAGATTGACAGAACACAATATGACGTATACTGCCATAACAATAACAATAATACTACAGTAGTTTAAGATGATAAACAGTGCAATTTTAAAACATGTTATGAATGAATGAATGGCTAAGTGAGTGTGAACCTCTGTGCCATGTCTGTGTGTCTCCCCCGTGCCCAGTGCCCAAGCACCCGTGCCAGGTGGTGAACGGCGGGTGCAGCCATCTCTGCCTCCTTTCCCCCGGCGGGGGCTACAGGTGCGCCTGCCCCACAAACTTCTACCTGGCCCAGGACAGAAAGACCTGCCTTTCCAACTGCACCACCAGCCAGGTCAGCGCCGCCTTTCTTCCTCCACACCACAGGGGGCGCTGTTCCCCGATGGCTTCCCTTACACACAGTTTATAACACCTCCGTTTCTGGCCAAAGTGATTTTTTGTTTCACTTGCTGCCGGCGTGGAGTGAGTCCTCTTCATCTCTACGTCCCTCCTCTCTCTTCTTCTCTTTTTTTTCTGCCGGGCTGTCGTCTCGGCGCAGTTTCGGTGTGGGACGGACGAATGCATCCCCTTCTGGTGGAAGTGCGACACCGTGGACGACTGCGGCGATGGGTCCGACGAGCCGGCCGACTGCCGTGAGTAGCGCCTCTCCCAGCCCGGCTGCGTGGAAGTGGAGACGGTGCGCGCCGCAGATGTTGTTCCTGCCGCTTCCAGGTCGTGCGCTTCGCGCAGGGAAAGTTCCGGGCTGTCAGACAGACTTCAGACTGTGCAGCCGCGTTATTAAGAGCAGCGCTGTGATAATTCACAAATTCGGGACATGAATATGCAGATGCAATTTGAAGTCGAGCGGTTCACGGCACATCGGTTCGCCATCAGTTTGGGGAGGAGAGCCATGCGGGAATGCGGTGTTGTGAAATGGCTGGTGTGCAGTTCGCTGTGATTTTTGGGTGGCGGGGGGAGGGCTAAGCGGGAGAGGCAGATGAACAGCATTGGAGGCGGAGGGAGAGGAGGGGGCAACCATAGCATGAGCAGGCACAGATAAGAGAGGAGCTCGCTGCAGTAAGTCTGAGGGGCCAGAGGGGGCAGTGTCCCTGACTTCAGCAGTGTTTGCGGCAGTTCCTGATTTGGAGCACTGTGACTGGACAAGATGAGCTACATGACCAAGGCTTGCAGTACACCAACTGAGAGACAGGAACAGAGAGAGCAGCTGGTCTGTGTGGCACCAATTCAGTGGTGCCTGGTGAGGACAGGAGGAACAGGTCATTCATCAAGAGGCAATTATGCATATTATACAGTAAATAATCAAAGGAATGTAATAATAATAATAATAATAATAATAATAATAATAATAATAATAATAATAATAAACGGAGAACAACCAATGGCTGTTATAATATTTTATGTTTCATGTTTACAGATGATATTTATCTTACATACTGTGTAAGAGTAGAGCTGCTGCATGCTTGGTTGATCTCTTCCTTCTAACACAATCACAGGGGGTTGCCAGGTAGGGCAATTCTCACTTCTCCCCGCACAGACCGCCAAATGAATGACTCTCTTCGATTAGCGAAGGAATAATAAGCCTGATAATTACAGAACTAGCGTTGGTCCCAGAGGTGCCAGGTCCTCGGGCTTTGATATGAACTTTATTTTCACAGCTGAGTTTAAGTGCCAGCCGGGGCGGTTCCAGTGCGGGACGGGCCTCTGTGCGCTCCCTCCTTTCATATGCGACGGAGAGAACGACTGCGGAGACAACTCGGACGAGGCCAACTGCGGTACGAGTCTCTTAGAACGCTCTTCAGAGTTCGCCAGAGGGCACCCGATTTCCCCAAAAACAACTTTTCAGACTGGTTAATGAGTTGTGCAGAGGTTATCATCTCCCCTATTTTCAGACGCTCCTTCTCTTTCTCTTTCTCTTTCTCTTTTTCTCTTCTCCAGACACGTACATGTGTCTCTCCGGCCAGTTCAAGTGCAGCAGCAGGCAGAAGTGCATCCCCCTGAACCTGCGCTGCAACGGACAGGACGACTGCGGCGACGGCGAGGACGAGGCCGACTGCCGTGAGCCCCGCTCGCCGCGTTCTCCGCTTCGCGTTCGCGGTCCGCCCGCGCGACCGCCGTCCGACCCGGGCGGTCGGCGAGGTCACCCGTGAAATCCGAAGAGTAAAACTTAAGGACAGACGCACAATTGAATCCATGTCCTTTTTTGACGTTGCTTTGTTTCGGTGAAAGGATTGGCCTGCGTTCATTCAATCGATGTTTTTCTTTAAGTTTCAATAACGAGCAAATCTAAGTGTTTTTTCTTTGGCGATCTCAGTTCGACAAATTAGTTTTATTGATCGCTGGACTCGCCAAGCTGTAGTTAAGGACCTCTGTTGATTGAATCCAGGGCAACGCTCAGTCGCAGACTGAGAGAAACAGTCGGCCCGTTTAAAAAGCTGAGTAGACTTCTAGAGCTGCTTCCTGAAGGAGTGGAGAGAGACATGCAGGGCTCTGTTTTCTGGAATCAGTGTTGCACGGTGCATGGGCGCAGTCCACGGCACAGCGCATGGGCGCACTGGGCGTGGCTACTGAATTTCGGAATTTTTTAAACCAGAGGCGAAGAGCACATAGCTAAGTGCTCATGGGGCAGGTGGAAAATGGGCTGGATTAGGCTGAATGTATTATCAGTGGGTGTGCTGCAGCTGGGTTAAATTATAGCCAATCAAATGACCTCTTTTCATTCCCTTTATGAGCCCATAGTGCTTTGTGCTCCAGCGTACTGCTAATATCTGTGGTGTACCACTGCAAAGTAGAGGAGGATATACTCATCACAAAAAGGGAAAATTGACATTCTTGAGCGGGAGTTGCGGAATAGGGATGTCACCTTGAAGGAATTTCATAAATAAGAGAAATTTGTTTGAATTTGTTCAATTTTTTTACTGAGGGAGTGGCGTATTTGGCGGCTCCAGCGTAGGGTGGGAGGGACCCAGCGGGGAGAACTGTCACCTGTCACTCATAAAGCGGCCTCGCGTAGCGTCGGCATCGCGGTCAGCAGCTCGAGGAGCGATGCCTCAGGGACGAGGCCACCTCCATCCTGCCCCCGACCGACGTCTCTCAGCTCTACACAGGGAAATGAGTAGCACTGGGGTACAGGAGGCCACCAAATTTTAATTATTTTTTTTAAAAAGGGCCACTGAGAGCACAGAAGAGTGAGTCCTCTGTGCTAGCTAGTTCACAAGCTAATACTCATTACGACGCACCCCTCTACCAAAATTTGAACCTTTCCGTGCTGAGATTGCTTTGGCCTGCCGCACATAGGGAATTAAAAAGCTATGCCTTGATCTGTTAAATGAGCTAAATGGGTTGTTTTGTGGTGGAATTCCCCCTTTAACGATAGCCATATAATTAAAATGAAAAGATTGTTTAAGTTCATTCTTCTCATTACAGATGGATGTAAGAAAAAGAAAGCACCCTGGGGCCACAGTACAGTTTAAGAACAAAAATAAACAATTAAAAACAGAAATAAATGGAGAAGTTAACATTATACGAAAAGACAATGAACTATAAATGCAAAGTATGCATTTTTCCTGCTTGGGGAATTCATATCAAAGTCAAATTGAACAGCATACGATCCACGAAAATCACTGATTGGCTCGCACGACTTGCACCACAGACCTGGTCTGAGCAGGCGGGGGGCACAGGCAGGAATTGCAGGCTGCACTGATGCCAAAACTGCTGCGTGCTACACCCCAACAGCACCTCTCCTCCCACTCCAGCCCACAGCTGTTTACCGAATTTCCAAACGGACCCAGGCACGTCAAAATCCACAAAGCAACATGGAACAGAAAATGGAGCCCGTGCAATAAGGAGCGGTGAATTTCTCTGCTCCCTGTGATCTCACATTCTCTTTCCTCTCAGCACCATTAAGGCCTCTTCATGTATTGGGCCTGTGATTCAGGTTTGGGAGCTGAATTCTCATTAGACTGATTTACCTCACACTTGAAAGGCTGTTCTTTTTTTTTGACAGGCAAGTTTAGTTTTTTATGCACAAAGAGAAAGTGTTGGATTGAAATTGAACTTTTTCTGTGGATTTTGTGATCCCAAACCTATCTGCCTCAACTACAGTCCCACCCTAGCAGACCTCCCAAAACGAAACTTTGTAATTTTGTCTGATAGAGTCGCTGTTAGGGACTACAGGGAGACTCCGTCCCCCCCCCCCCCCCCCCCCCCCCCCAGTCTGCTCCCTGTGTGTGTGACTGAGAGGTTGGAGTGTGTGTGTGTGACTGAGGGGTTGGAATGTGTGTGACTGAGGGGTTGGAGTGTGTGTGACTGAGAGGTGGGTGTGTGTGTGACTGAGGGGTTGGAGTGTGTGTGTGTGTGTGTGTGTGACTGAGGGGTTGGAGTGTGTGTGTGTGTGTGTGTGTGACTGAGGGGTTGGAGTGTGTGTGTGTGTGTGTGACTGAGGGGTGGGAGTGTGTGTGTGTGTGTGTGTGTGTGACTGAGGGGTGGGAGTGTGTGTATGTGTGTGACTGAGGGGTGGGAGTGTGTGTGTGTGTGTGACTGAGGGGTTGGAGTGTGTGTGTGTGTGTGTGTGTGTGTGACTGAGGGGTGGGAGTGTGTGTGTGTGTGTGTGTGTGTGTGTGTGTGACTGAGGGGTGGGAGTGTGTGTGTGTGTGTGACTGAGGGGTGGGAGTGTGTGTGTGTGTGTGACTGAGGGGTTGTGGTGTGTGTGTGACTGAGGGGTTGGAGTGTGTGTGAGACTGAGGGGTGTGTGTGTGTGTGTGTGACTGAGGGGTTGTGGTGTGTGTGTGACTGAGGGGTTGGAGTGTGTGTGTGTGTGTGTGTGTGTGTGTGTGTGTGTGACTGAGGGGTGGGAGTGTGTGTGTGTGTGTGACTGAGGGGTGGGAGTGTGTGTGTGTGTGTGACTGAGGGGTTGTGGTGTGTGTGTGACTGAGGGGTTGGAGTGTGTGTGAGACTGAGGGGTGTGTGTGTGTGTGTGTGACTGAGGGGTTGTGGTGTGTGTGTGACTGAGGGGTTGGAGTGTGTGTGTGTGTGTGTGTGTGTGTGTGTGTGTGTGTGTGACTGAGGGGTGGGAGTGTGTGTGTGTGTGTGACTGAGGGGTTGTGGTGTGTGTGACTGACTGAGGGGTTGGAGTGTGTGTGTGTGTGTGTGTGTGACTGACTGAGGGGTGTGTGTGTGTGTGTGTGACTGAGGGGTGGGAGTGTGTGTGTCGTGCCAGACCTCTTTCAGAGCTGAGCCATGCTGAGTGACAGCTCCAGAGTGCGGAGCTCGGAGCCGAACAGCCAACGGCGACCCAAAGCGACGGGCTGATTACCAGACTGAGAGGAGAGCGCCGGCTATAGCCGCCGGCACAGGCGGGGCCCAATCCCCCCCCCCCCCGCCCGTCCCTCCCCATCCCTCCCCATCCTGGCACCATGCAGAGCTCTGGGCGCCCCGGGCGCACTGAGAGCTCGCGGAAAACCCGCCAACGTGGCCCGGAGCGTCACCGAGGGGATTGCCTGGATTAACTGCCGGGGTGCCGTCAGCCTTGGGATAAATTTAACCCCTAGCAGGGGGTAGATTAGCAGAGGGAAGGTTTATACCAGGGGTAATCACATATGGGGGAACACATTAGTAGGGGTTTAAAATTCTCTGGGGTGAAAGTATTCCTGGGTCAGGATTACTGTATGGCAGAAGTATTGGTAGAGTTCGTCTGCCCAAATTTAGCAGGCCAGTCAATGGCATTTCCCTCGAGCCGGTACTGTCTGTTACTGTCAGGTGTGATGCCAAATGAGAAATTGTTCATTATTCTAACAGAGGAATATCGAGATTGAATTGCGTTTTTTTTTTCTCTTCTTCTGATTGAGAGCTGGGTTTATAATTCGAGTAATAGAAAGGATGTTTTTTGTCGTTGTAGCGGAAAGCACGTGCTCTCCGGACCAGTTTCAGTGCAAGACCACCATGCACTGCATCTCCAAGCTGTGGGTCTGCGACGAGGATCCGGACTGCGCAGACGGCTCGGACGAAGCCGACTGTCGTGAGTGGCGCGGCGCTATTAAAGTCTGACCTCATAAAAACGCATCGAAGGAACAACCCGAACGGGTCGCTGAACGAGCTCAATGCATTTCCTTCTGTTATGACTCACGCTGAAGTTTAAAGACGGTTGTGCACTTATCTAACAGGCATCCGAACCTGAGGAGAGCTTTACCTGCAGAGCTTTACGTCTTATGCAAGAAGACAGCTGGATATTTAGTGAACCAGCCCAGGCTGAGGGCAGGGTACAGATGCACACTATCTGTCACATTCTCAGGGGTACAGATGCACACTATCTGTCACATTCTCAGGGGTACAGATGCACACTAGCTGTCTCATTCTCAGGGGTACAGATGCACACTATCTGTCACATTCTCAGGGGTACAGATGCACACTAGCTGTCTCATTCTCAGGGGTACAGATGCACACTATCTGTCACATTCTCAGGGGTACAGATGCACACTAGCTGTCTCATTCTCAGGGGTACAGATGCACGCTATCTGTCACATTCTTAGGGGTACAGATGCACACTAGCTGTCTCATTCTCAGGGGTACAGATGCACACTATCTGTCACATTCTCAGGGGTACAGATGCACACTATCTGTCACATTCTCAGGGGTACAGATGCACACTATCTGTCACATTCTCAGGGGTACAGATGCACACTAGCTGTCTCATTCTCAGGGGTACAGATGCACACTAGTTGTCTCATTCTCAGGGGTACAGGTGCACATTAGCTGTCTCATCCTCAGGGGTACAGGTTTGTTGTTTCTTTCAGGTCTGTCCTCAGAGAGACGTTTGTCTGAGTGTGTAGTGTCTGAGATGGTGACTGCTGGTGCATGCTGTCCCATTGTGTGAAATATTAGCTTGTGCCTGGATGCTATCATAAGGCCATTGAGCTGTGTGGTGTGTGGCATCTATGAAATGTAGGCTATGTAATCCATAGGCCAGTGGCAGAAGTACAATACAATTTAGTGCATGTTAGAAGTATTAGCATTTATACAGTGAGTATCAGTATTCATTGTCACTCTGATTTTTAAAGTATTTTTGGACGTTTTGGTTTGAGAATCATCTGCCTTCTGCACAACTACAAATAGAACTTTCTATCTGATGGCTTTGCGTTTGCAAAGAAAGTGGCCCTGCTGTGAAATTCCTAGCTCTTAGAAATGCAGTTTTGAAAGTTCATCTTGCCTAGCTTGAGCTTTTAAATGGATTATTGCGTTTTATAGTTGTAGGCAGGGGCTGCTCTTTCAGCACTAGCCTACCATATTTCCACTGGCCCAGCTGCAGTGTTACTAGCCCTGTCTTTAACTCCACATCATTAAAAAAAAAAACGAATCTCTTCACTTTCACCTCATGCTTGGACATTCATGTTCTATGACTTGTAATATTTCCAATCCGTAATACTATGCATAGAACAACAAAAAATATTTGTACACTAATGATTGAGTCTACATTGGGAGAACAATCTCACATGAATGTGTTGACCCAATACTATCCCAACAAGTTAGCAACAGGATATGAGAGAGACTGCAAATGTTGTATATTTATTTAGATCAACAATTCAACCAGTTTTCACTGTTAAAATTAAATAACTAGCAATTTAAACAATGAAAAGGTGAAATTTAACAGTTTAATTTATTCAACTGATACTGTCAAACTTAGACATGATACACTGTGTATACATACGCTCCCTGTTTGGTTATTTCTCTGCTGTAAATGATCTCAACAAAAAACGTTTTCAACGTACAAAAATACCAAGTTACTCATTCATGTAAAACACTGCCTACAAGTCATTCATTAAAACCTGCAAAATCTTGCCTGCCATTACAAGTATTGATATCAAAATGAGGCCAAGTTACATCAAGCAATATCAGCTATCTTAGCTCATGCAAATTAAACAAGCCCGCGAGTGGGCAAGCTTAATTTCCAGCACTGGTTGTAGGAATCAGGTGTATGGCAAGCCAAATAAAGATTTATTGCATATCCTTTATACCCAATTTTCAGTTTTCCCACTGGTCGCCTGTTTTTCACAGTGTGTTTGACATTTTGTCTTACTAGTTGAAGGAAGCCTTTTTGATATCAAATATTTGCGCCTTGTCATTCATTTTGAGGCACCAGTTGCATTTTTATTGCACTTGTTACATCAGAAACCTTAACAGTTGCACAATAGTACCGACTAGTGACACCACAGTCAGACCTTATCAGCCTCTCAACCCACAAGTGACCTTTTAAGCATAACATCTTGCAATTAAAGCAGCTCTGTTTACCTAGTGAAGTAGCAACAGTGTGATGTATTAACAAGTTAAGTTGCAGTGTCCGTATTTGCATATACTCACTTAACTAATAATAGTAAATAGTAATAGTGGTTTAATAGTAAAGCCAACATGGTCTCTAGTTGAGTCAGCAGATTCAATAGAGAACTAGTTGTATAAAAATACTAATTAGGAGGCATTTTAAAGCAGTTTTGCATTTTAAAGCTTTCTTTAGTTTTGAGCTTACCTTATATTTTTATCTCATTGTGCCCATTAGTTGTTTTTTTCAGAAAACTTAAATTTCATTGTTAGAAAAACTTAAAATTGAACTAATGAATGTTTGTTGGCATAATTTGAACTCAAGATTTTAAAAGTTATGCTGAAAACAAAAAAAATTTAGAGTAGCAAGTTGCCTTAAAATATTGAGTAGTCGGAACTTTTAGTGTAGAATATGTTTCAGTAGTTCAAGCCAGTTTCTATCACTAAGTCTATTCCATTCTGAAGATGTTCTGACTTTTAACCAGTATGTTTTGTGTTTTTAACACTTGTACATTCTCATAAACATGTACCTTGTTGAGCACTAGTTGCAAATTGTATAAATAGTTAGATAATTATTAAACATGTTCCAATGCCCATTTTGATATGAAATTGTTTTGGCCACTAGTTGCCATTTACTTGGACAAAAAAAAAACTTGTGAACAAATATGATCAACTAGTAAACTAGTTAAGTTGAGAATTACCATACCATACCATACCATACCATACCAATTACCGGATCGTAATTTACTACTTAACTAGTTTACGAGTTGAATATATTTGTTCACTCATGAGAATTTGTGGTTTTAAAAAATGATAAGGATTGCCAGACTCGTGTGGTTATTTTACTGACTATGGCTGGTATTCTGGTGAATAGCAATTCTCATTGTGTATCAGTTGGGCAGATGCACACAAATAGATTTGACATTTACAAGATTTATAAGAAAACTGCTTCAGAAATGAAAAAAAAATGTCTGTTGTGTTTATCGTATGGTGGAGGAAAATTGCCGTTTTGACACCGGTGACTTCTTAGCATTTCTCGAGGTGCAACAGAGCACAACGGGGAGAATGGCTCTATAATGCGTTTTATTGGCTTTGCTCACACACAGATGCAGTGCCGTGACAGAATCTAAATGCGCAGAATAAAAACTAGGCATTTAAAGGTGCATCCTTTGGACATGTGCTGGTAGTTTACTTCCTGTTCAATGGTAAACAGGCAATTTAGAGGCATTTCACGCATATACGTGTAAGTAGCAGCGAATAAGAAAAATAACAGAGGCAAGCATTCCAGTGATAACCTTAAATTGGTTTGCTATAAAAGTAACATTAATTTCTTCTCTTTGTTTATCCTTCTGTAAGTAAATAGGCTTTTATTAAAGGCCATATCTCTACCAGTCCACATTTTGACTAATAACCTTGTTATTACTGGCAAATTAATTGAAACTACTATATGAAACAAGACAAAAATCAATTTTTTAAATGCTGTAAATTTCAATTGTCTGTTCCCAGTAAATGTGCTTGCAGTAGGGCTGCGCATTGCCGTAGACAGCACTGTGACCTCACAGCCAGAAGGTTCTGGGTTCAAATTTCAGCCGATGCCTTTCTCTGTGTTCGTGTCCGTGTCCACATGGGTTCCCTCTCACAGTCCAAAACCATGCAGGTTAGGCTAATTGGAGGGTCTAAATTGCCCATAGTTGTGAGTGCGTGAGTAAATGGTGTGTGTGCCTCACCTGTCCTGCCCTTTGCCCATTGCATGCTGGGATAGGGTCTTGCCCTGACCAGGAATAAGCGGGTATAGATCATGGATGGATGGATGGATGGAACTTACTGTACATTACCTTGACACGGAACAGCATTTTGGTCCATCTACATTATGATTACATATTTTGTGAATTAAAAAAGCAAGAAAGAAATTATTATGGGATATTACACAGTGCCCCATGGAGGCCCAAAACATTTTAACCGTAATGTAAAAATATAATGACTTTTTTAAATGTAATTGTTTGTTCTTTACATTACTGGCCTGATGGTGGTATTTTTGCTAAATAATGTAATAACATATGTGCAATGTAGTAATTTAATAGTTTAAAATGGCTTTTAATTTACTGTATTGTTCTTTTAGGTGTGGATTCTGTCCTGTGGGGCTATAGGTCAGGGTTGTCTGTGAAGCCTACTGTGACAATGGTTTGTGCAGTGCGCTGCATAAATAAATTTATATTTGTTTAGATTTTTTGATTTAATGTTTTGGTGGTTTGGGATAGGCCCCCATTTGTGCCGCGTTTTGTGGTGTTGTATTACGATCCATGCTATGCTTTCTAATACTGTACATGTATAATCTGTTCTAATGTTCAAAAAGCTGTTTAAATAGTACGTGCATAGCATTTATATGATTTTGGATTAAGTTGAAAGGTTATAGTCATGACTGGTTTTCAGTAGTTATGATGTTTAACAAGGATTCAAAAAGTTTTGAGAAGAATTAGAAGACGTTGACATGAATGTTTTCGTTTTTTAAACAGATACTGTTTCCTTGAGGAAAGTCTTTCCTCTGCCCTATCTGTGTCTGTCTGTCTCTTTCTCTTTCTCTTTCTCTCTCCCCCTCTCTTACCACCTCTCCTTCAGTCTCTCAAGAGTCAGTCTGAGTTTTCATCCCCATTCCGCGGTCATTTTAAGTGAAAAATAATTATCTTTTCATATGTGAAGGCCAGAGACTGAACCTCAGACTGCATTTAGTTTTGAGATACTACTGCGGGTAGAACAACATGCAACAATGTTTATTTTCTTGTATCTCAACAATGCTGAGTGTAATATATCTTTGAAGGTCTCCAATAAATTAAATGGCTTCTTGTATAAAAGTCTTTTACTCTAAAAGTGGGGAAATTGGTCAATATTCTCACACACTGCATAAACAAAAAAAGACTTTAAAAAGTCTTAGATTTCAATTTTAATGAATTATTTCCAAGGGTGCAAATAAGGCTTTAAAGTTTTTTGAGAAAAATTCATATCTTGAATGCAATATAAACTGATACAACACTATGAAAATTTGCATAGCTTTTTTTTTTAGCTTATTTTTATCAGTTCTGGAAGGCACTGTACAGTACGTGTCAGAATATTTAATGCCATCTAACCTGCCCAAATATTGGCAATCATACAGTACATTGGCCGATAAATGCTTTGGAAGTTGCATTTTTCTCAGTACTATGGAATCCTCCTGAAGCCGTCGTCCTTTCATTTTTTAAAATGTCATTTCTCTTTTCAGATTGAATCAATATTGTCCGCACATGGATATTTCAGGCAAAGTCACACTCTCTCCGTAGTCGATTAGGACAAACCGCGCGCGATGACAGTGTCTCTTTCGCCTCGGGCGACGCGCTTGTGAAATTTATAGGTTATCAATAAGCTATTTTCTGCAGAAACGAGAGAGCTCGTATCGAGCGATGACAGAAAGGGCAGCTCGGCGTGTCTCTCTAATTAAGGACTGTCGCTCCTCTCTTACGGCCAAATTGATTTGTCTGTCGTTTCCAGAGGACGCGCTTGTTTTCCCTTCCTCCTTTCCTCCGGCGTTGCGCTCTAGCGATCCCGCTCGCTCCGGCGGTCCGCGCGTCCGGAGTTGGCGGCTGCCGCGGCCTTCGCGGTGTCGCCTTTCTCGGCGAGCTCGTCACATAAGCATTTAGTGGCGTTTCTTTATTGCGCGGGCTGGCACCTTCGTTGCCTTGTTGAGCACTAGTTGCAAACCGTAGAGCTAGGTAGACAGTTATTAAACATGTTCGTATGCCCATTTTGATATCAAACTGTTTTGGCCACTAGTTGCCATTTCTCCAGGAAGCCCCTCCCCTCTGACTCCTCCCTGTACTGGGCGCTCACTATGACAGCCAAGTTTATAGGGCGTGGCTTATAGGAGGCTGCTTATCACTTATCACACATAAGTTTAACCATCAACCGTATAACAGGATGACTTGTTACCTGCAGTAATTCTTAATTACCCTTCGCTTGAAAGAGGCCCATCAACAGAGCCATGGTCCTTGTCAGATATAATTTTCAGGTTTCGCACATTACATCACGTTTTAAGAGCGAGCACGCCGAACGTTATTTGCTTTTAAGGATTATCTTGCGTGACAAGACCTCGGTCCTGTAGGCGCGTTCTGATGCCAGCTGTCGGGCCTCGCCGGGCGTACAGTAGCGAAGCTAACGGGGAGGCGGGCTCGACACAGTCGGCGCCTCGTCGCAGTCTCATTACCGCCGCTTCGGTTACAGTGCGCCACTGAGCGTAGGCTTTTCACTGAACTGGCTCAAACCGCTGAAGTGACTTTAAACAGCGGCGCTGCCGTTTCGGGAGATTTAACGAGCCGAAGCAGCGAGCAGGTTATTGTTTTGGCCGGGTCTCGTCTGAAGATGCCATTACTGTCGCGGGTGCTAAAAGGATACTTCCGCTTGCTCCCGCTGAATTATTCATCACACTTCTGCCCTGAGTGCTTCCAAGGCCTGTTGTGCTTCTTTTCATGCACTTCCTAATAGCTGGTTTGGATTACGTGAACACCTTTCTCTGCATAAGTCGTACGTGAATGATTTTTTAACAATATGAATGCATGCTTAAGTTGCTATGGTTTTTTTAAGGAAACAATGCACTGATGCTGTGTCACATTATTATTATTATTATTATTATTATTATTATTATTATTGTTATTTTGAAGTTGTTGTTGTTATTATTATTATTTATAATTTCATTCAGGTATAATTTTTCCCTTTCCTACAAATGTATGAAGGTAATGAACATGTTTCCAGGTAGTGTGTTATGTAACCTTCATATGTCTGCTGGGCACTTTATAAGACACTAATTGACACTGAGGGTTGGCAGTGTAAACTAGGGATAATCCGCATCACCAGTAGTGACTGTAGCTCCGTAGGGCTGTTGGTGATGGCATTGCCCGGGGCATGGGAGGGGGTCTCTCGGAGATACGCGTCCATCGCCATCTAGCGACCTCTGCTGGTCAATCGAGCGCCTGTGGGCCGCACGCGAAAACCGCGTGTGAGAGGTCTTCTCCCGAATCCGCCCTGTGTGAGCTTAGCTGTGGTCTGTGGTGTGAAACAAAGGAAGTGGCAACACAAGGTGTTTTGGAGAAGAACCGTGGATGTCTACGCTCTCCCGAATCAGCAGTGGGGTTCGCAGCACGAGTGCCGTAGAGCTTGGAGATGATTGGCTATTCCAAGTTGGGCTGGAACATTGAGATGCTCAGTTCCACGCTGGGTGCCACATTTATCTAAATAGTAATAATAATAACAACAACAACATAATATAAATAGTAATAGTAATAGTAATAACAATAATAATAGTGTAAAATATAGTGCAGCCCTTTAAGAAGACTGGCAGAGAGGTCTAGGCATGTCACTGTAATCGGCGCTTCCGTGGCAGCACACAGAAGTCTGAGCAGGTTATCTTTGTATGCAGAGGTTTCCACAGCAACCCTGGCGAATGGGGGCCGCGAACGGCTGACTTCCTGCTCAGAAACAGCCCGCCCATCCCCGGCTCGCTCTGTCAGACGTCTCCGAACATTACCGCTCACCGAAAGTCATTTATCGTAGCCCCAGGAGGGACGCGCTCCTATTAGCATGTTTATTCCCTCTTTAAAAAGACGTCCCGGAGATTTCACTCCGTATATTTCACCCTCTCAGACTGTCTGAAGAATGGAAGGTGAATTCAGCCCCGGAGCAGACGGAGGAAGATAAATGTATTCAAATTCTTCCGCGGTTCAATATCAAGTCAGTACTTTCTTAATATACGGCTGGGGACTGGCACGCAAACATACGGCTGTAATATGAGGATTAATAGAGTGCATCTGTTCATATGACAGAATCTCACAATCAGATGAGGTTAATTTTTAATGATACCACCCAGTATTACTACAGTGTGTAGATCACAGATCAGAAGGATTAGTCTTTCAAAAGAGTAATTTAATCGAGGCAGCTTCTGCACTTTGAATAATGTTCATCCAGTGCACCACATAAATTCATTGTAATTACTGAGTGAGTCTCGAGCCCTGGCTAGCAAACGCTGCGTTAAGGAAGACATGCTGTGAGTGTTAATTGCACCCTTAAAATAAGCAGTGTTGGCTGTGTTTATTAATATATTGAGAAAGTCCTGGAAACTATTGTTAAACGTCCACATAAACTTTTATCGACGTCTATGGCAGCAAAAAGGGGAGCATTATGAGAATTTTGCAATCCCTTAATAAAAAGCAAGTGCTAGCAATGTCAGTAATGAGTCATTTCTGAAAGTAATGAGAATTTAAATTTATTTAAGATGGTTTGACTCCACATATTCGTATCTGCATGCTTCCAAATGATGTCTGTTTGTCTGTATGTTCCTGTGAAGATGAGAAGACCTGCGGACCGCACGAGTTCCACTGTAAAAACAACAACTGCATCCCGGACCACTGGAGGTGTGATGGACAGAGCGACTGCGGGGACAACTCGGACGAGGAGAACTGCAGTGAGTCTCTCTCTCTCTCCCCGCCTCCTCGCGCGTGTGTGTGCGTTCCTCCGTCGCGTTTATCGCATCGTTCCCAGCACGTGCTTTCGGATGGCCATCGCGCCGCTTGGGCGGGTTGGATTCGAAAGTGAACCAGCGCGTCTGTTTTGTTCGCCTCTGGTGTGGTATCTGTATGTGCGCTCCTTTCAGCTTTGCGTTTGAATTAGAAAACGTCCGTGAACCCCGGGCCCCGACCTGGCTGAAAGCGGCTTGGACGAAAGCCGAGTTTTTTTTGTTTGTTTTTTTTTTGTTTTTGTTTGAGCGCCGGTCTCCGTGGCGATCCTGCCTGGGTTAACCGTCCGCTCGGGCGGCCGGATCGTTTACCCAGGCTCCCCGGGGCCTGCTCCGTACCCCGCCGGGCTTGGCGCTCGGCCCGCGAACCTCGTCACGCTCAAAGAGGCGCTTTTCCGCTCGATCGCTCTTGGCAGCGCGCGCCGCGAGAGCCGCGGTCTGAAAGCCACACGCCCCCCCCCCCGCACACACACACACACACACACACACACTCTGCTGTTTATTCCCCACCCAGCGATTAAACTCCCGTGAACGCGTGCTGCTGTTACTCCATCCCCTTTGCGATATTCACCTTGATGTTTTAAGGCAGAGGCAGAGTCTGAGGTGGAAGGCTGTAGATGGTGTGCGCGGAACTGGACGGCCTCCAAATAGATTTTATCTGGTCCTTTCGCCAGCAGCTCGGCGGTGCGGCCGTTTCGGGCCGCATTAACGATCGGCTGCCTTCCTTTGCCTTTGTTCCTGTTGGCGTGCCTTTGTTCCGGATCTCCCGAGAGCTTTGGGTAATTACACCCGGCCGTAACCCAGAACGTGCCTCCCCCCCCCCCGCTGCCCGGTCGGGTGGAAGAGGGGCAGCGGATGGGTGCCCCTGTGCTGCTAGCGCGCCCCTGCGTGCGGGCGTGTCTGTGGTCCGCTCCTGCAGATCGCTGGTTTAGGCTCAGCAGCAGAAGCTCAGTGTTTATGTTAGCGTTGTTCTTGTGCTGCATGTGTTCACTGTTAATCATGGTGTAATGGAACAAACCCTGTTTCTCATAGGTGAATGGGACAACTGCTCTGTCAATGAAAGCCTTGTGTGTGTGTCCGTGTGTGTGTGTATATTTGTGTGTTTGTGTGTAATGTGTGTGTACGTGTAGGTATGTGTGTGTGTGTGCGTGTTTGTGTGTGTGTGTATGTGTGTGTGTGTGTGTGTGTGTGTTAATAAGCGCTCTCATTGTATCCTGCTCTGCTCCTGGTGTTAATGCTATCTCTGAGTTAGCTCCTGTTCCTGTTAATAAGCGCTTCCCCTGTATCCTCTTCTGCTCCTGGTGTTAATGCTCCCTCTGAGTTAGCTCCTGGTCCTGTTCTGCTCCTGGTGTTAATGCTCCCTCTGAGTTAGCTCCTTGTCCTGTTCTGCTCCCGGTGTTAATGCTGTCTCCAGCCCTGAATGTGTTCACATGACTGAGCGCTGGAGCCAGCCTCGGCGCATAGCGAAGCTAGCGAGGAGCGAAAGCTCACTGTGCTGGAGAGCGGGACAAGGTCAGAGGTCAATCTTAACCAAACCCAGACAGAGCGTGCCAGGTCCCGTAGCGTGTCTACTCACTGCCTGTGGCTTGGCCCCCTTCCCCTAGTCATTAGCACCGATTTGTTTGATGCTCCTTGTTATTCATTCATGTGAACCAGGGGTGTGCGTAAACTGCATTTCAGCAGAAAGGCTTCTCAAAATACTTTGTTGAAAGGCCAGGTCAGTAGGCCACTGAATTATTGGGAGTAAATACAATAAACAGCATCAGAAATGACAATGAGCTATCATTTTATATCCCGCTTTTTAAACAGCAGAAGCTAGCGCAGAAATAGACTCTTGCATTTACAAAATGACCAAGGCCACCAGCTTGTCTCCCCTTGTTTTCTCGCATTTTACTTCAGTCCTTCTCCAGCTAGAGGTTGTGACAGCCTCTTTGCAAAGTCCCTTCTTAGTTATTCCAATTGCACCAGTATTCTAAGTTGAAAAAGTAACTTTAATTAAGCACAGATGATGATTGACGGCAGTGTTTGCAGGCGACATGTGGTAAATTTAGTTAGATTACTTAATACTGTGGACATTTTTACCTGAAGTATTTTTACATGATTTTGTCAGAGGTTTTGTTAGAAGCAGCAGGAAATGCCCACATTAAAAATGAGAGCAGTTATATAACGTCTAACTTGCACAAAGAAGTTAAATAAATAAAAAAATACATTTGTGATTCAACTGATTAACTAATCATGGTCTTCAATCAAGACTTTAATCAAGATCCGGCGTCTTAGTGCTGGACTAAAACAAAAACCTGCAGCCACACCTGCCTGTTTCAGATAAGATTGGACGCCCCTGCTTTATGTGGGTGCATTTTTCTTTTTACTGCAGTGATACTCAATCCTGGTCCTGGAGAGTCAAGAGTCTGCTGGTTTTTGTTTGTTTACTTAAGAACTGGCTCAAAGGCATGCTTTTCATAGCATTGAAACTTCCATCCGTGTTCACCTTCCTTCTTGACACCATATTAGATCAACAAACTGTTTTTAAAAATGTCCAATTAGACACTCAATTGTGCGATTAGACACTTGACTGTGCAGTTGGAGCGCCTGTGGTGACCCCTGGAGGGTAAGCATTGAAGTACAAATTCAAATTCCAGCAGGAAGAAAACTGCTGACCCTAATAATGACACCAATGTCTGTGCATGGGGGGAAAAACCCATCAGAATGTGATTTTCAACAATTCAACAGAAGTCTGATTTATATAACGGAATTAGATTGCAGAACATCACTTTTGTGCTGAAATTGTGGAGGGGTTGGGGGGTGGGGGTGGGAGAGGGGTCAGGTGTTTAAATAGATTTTTGCTCTAATCTGCTTCTCTTTATTGTCTCACTGCACATTAGCAGTAAATGTTTTAATTACCCAAGTAAGCAAAAGCAACTATGAGTCTATAGCTAATTCTGAATTAAGCTATTCAGACTGGCAATTATAATGTTTTTTCTTTATATGTAAATGTATGTGGTAGTTTATCATTTGTTTATCATATGTGGTAGTTTACCTTATTTATTTCAAGTGTATCATTTGAAATGATGAAATATATTTTTGAAACTGTAACTTATCGTTTTCATTATCTTATGAGACATGGCAAAAAAAGTTTTAAAAAAAAGGAATTATTTGCCAGTTGACTCAGCTAATAGGCTGGTTTTTGAAGGGGTACTCCCCTTTCTGGAGTTTCTATAGTATGTTAGGTCCAGTGTATGTTTGCCATTGGCACAGACAGGTTTTGTGTCAGATGAAAGATGTTTTAGATGCTTATAGAGGTTTCTGTTGACCTGTTGGCTTTAGAATGGCTGATATAAGAGCTCTAAAAAGTACACTTCAGGAAACCCCAATACAGCTTGTACAGGGAGCTTTCCAGAGCCTGTACATATGAGTAGATTGATTTTATAGCATTTAGTCATTATCATAAGCATATATATCACCTTTTAATGTATGCCGGTATGCCTTTCCTTGAGGGTTTTTGGTTTGCATACGCCACAGGAAAACATTCTGTCCATTGTAGTAAAGGTCAGTTTTTGAAGGCTAATCGGTTAATATACAAATGCACAGCCTCACAGTGAGGCATAGCATTTCTCCTTTGGAGTTACGTGAAGTGTATTTTCTTGCTTTAGGCTACGAACCACCAAATGCCCCATACCTGCCATTGCAAAGCAGGTCAGCTGTCAGAAACATATCCTTCACCACATGCTGGGTTGTGCACTAAAACTGAAGAAAATATCAGTTGTGTTGTCAATCAAAATAAATCACAACAAGGTTGAGACCAATTCACAGTTTAGGGGTGTGATTTTGTGTTGAGGATGTTGCGGTGAGTTTCGTTTCTGCTCTTGCGCGTGTAGAGCCGGTAACCTGCACCTCCAAGGACTTCGTCTGCTCCGACGGGGAGTGCATCTCCGCCCGGTTCCGCTGCGACGGGGACTACGACTGCGCCGACAACTCAGACGAGGTTAGCGCCCGCCGGTGCTAGCGCCCGCCGGCTGCCGCGTTTCACAAAACACCCTGTCCGTTTCTGATTGACCTGCGGCCCTCACATCCAATATGGCATATAATATATCAGTATTTACGCTTTGATTAGGCAATTATCTTTCCATGGACACTGTAAGAAAACAGATCATCAATGTACAATGGACAAATACTTCTGTACTTCTGTAATACTCATTATTTGTAGTACTTTAAGTATTTAAACCTCGTGAAATTATGCATATAATTCGAATCAGTTCAATGCAATGTTATTTGTACTGGGATTTTTACAGAGACACTGACACAGAGACAATTTACAGTGGAAAGAGGAAATTGGGCAAAAAAAACTGGCCTGAACCCCCAAAAAGTGAGCAATCGAGGGAGAAATCCTTGCCCGGCTCTCTCCAGCGGGAGGTGTGAAGTCAGCCCGCCGTGTGAATGTCGCTCCTCTGGTGACATCGTTTAAGCTCGTGGTGATTAATGTCCATCACGCAGGGAAGGGGCCTCTCATTAAAACCGTGAGCGATTACACAGTGCCATTCCACGTTTCCCACTGTCCTTCTGTGAGGAGAACTGCGTGAGCTAGCAGCGTTTCGCTAATGCACTGCAATGCTCGTTTTTATGGATACAGGAGGGCTGTCTTATCAAACCAAATCAAATCAAAAATCCATTTACATAGCAAATTTCACAAAGCATTTGTCACAGTATGTTTTGCAGCATAAACTATCCCGCAGCTCCCGCAAAAGCAAGTGTAGAGCAACACTGGCAAGGAGAAACTCCCTGGGCAGAGCATTACTGAGACTCCCTGGGAGGAGCCAGACTCAATATGGAGAGCCCCTTCCCCACTGACCAACTCAGGGAATAGAATAGAATAGAATAGAATAGAATAGAATAGAATAGAATAGAATAGAATAGAATAGAAACGAGTAAAATAGAATAGAGTAGAATAAAATAGTTAAGCAGTATCACATGAGAGCTGAAACTGTTATACTGCATGTCAGGATGGTTGTAATTTAGCCTGAAGTGTAATATAGCTTTTATGCAGCAGTTATAGTAGCCTATAAGCTGTTTATTAAGTAATGATTGAGACAATTATTATGATTTTGTGATTTATTCGGCACCGGCAACACGTATAGTTCTTTCAGGATTCTATTTTTAAAAATAGGTTTTTTTTTCAACAATGTAAATTTAAATGTTAACAAAGTGGAGTGATATATGACAGTAAAAAGTTCCACTGCTGCAGTTCTGTATATCAGTACTGTTGGAAGGCCTCTTATCCAATCAAATTGCTCAACCGGAACTAACTGTTGTATAAAATAGAATAACTAGATTTTTCCCAGGAGAGGTTTCACAGTGACCAATACAGTCAATCAGTCAGATCAGTCTGTGGTTGGTCGGTTGTTCAGGGCGTGTAACTGGTCTGTAGTTTAACGTGGCTGTGCCCTGCTGGCTGACTGTAGGCCTCGTTCTCCTCGTGTCTGCAGAAGGACTGCGAGGCTCGCTGCTCGGACGACCAGTTCCAGTGCCTGAACCACCTGTGCATCTCCCTCAAATGGCTGTGCGACGGACAGGAAGACTGCAAGACGGGGGAGGACGAGACCAACTGCCACAGCAGCGGTGCGAGCGCTTTTTACACGTCCGCTAGTGTCGCGTGCGGCTAACCGACATGTCTGTCCTCCGTTAGCTACAGCGCTCCTCTCCCTCTCTGCCTGTGCTTGTTTGAGCTTGACGTGCTTTTCTTTTGTTATATTTATTCATGTATTAATTTATCTCAGTGTCTAACAAACTTAGCCTGTCCGTAATGACTATTCGGTGTGAAAAACACTTTCCTGTGATACATTTCCTCTCTGTGGTAAGTAAAGGCATTTATCTGTTTGTCTTTATGATGTTGGCAGCACATGAAAATGCAGATCAAGGGGAACCTGGGGGGAATAAGATTGGTTTATAAGCCTTTTCTTACTAGAAAGGACAACACAAGGGTGATTAACTTGAATGTGACTGCATGAGTATTGAAATCATGGGGATCAGACTGTATGCAAATTAATATCATGGTGATAAGACTATATGCATGTTAGAATCATGAGCATTGGATATTCTGGTTTTAGAAATAAGAGAAGAATAATGTAATGTGAAATATTGCACCATAACTAAATTAAGAAATAACTCATATGGAGGCAATTTATATATTCATTACACTTTAATGCACAAAAAATGTAAATGAAAGCCAGTTGTTGAAGTGCCTGTGCCATACCTTCCTTTAAAGAACATTTTTCAGCCGTCTGGAGGAATTATATATCTCTTATCTCTCGCTTATTGATATTGCTTACAGTAAGTATGGGAATTGCTTCATGTTCAGCTTGACAGATAAGAATTAGTGTTATCACTCTGGCTTGTTGCCAATTATGCTAATTTGAACGTAAAATGCAAACAAGCCCACGCTAATCCTTTACTCTCTCCCACATAGGCCTACATTATAACAGTACACTTTCATATAATTAGTGCACTGGCTATCCGGTTACTTTGACAGGAAGGTGAGGGGTTATGGGAGCTCCGTTATTATTGGTCAAACTGAAACTGTTGGCTAACTGAAGCACACAACACAGGTAGTTGCACACGGCAGATTTAGTCACCGTCTCCAGGCAACGGTCCATTCTGCTTGATGAACCTGCATATGTTTTTCTGGTACAGCTATTGCCAAATGTATGCTATATACAGCTAAACGCAAAAGCATTATGACAGTGACAAAATTTTTGTTGTTTTGGCTCTGCACTCCAGCACTTTGGATTTGAAAGAATGCAATAAATTAATACAGACTGCCAACTTTGATTTTGGGGTATTTACGTTCATATTGGGTGATCCATGTTGGAATTACAGCCCTTTTCATACATAGTCCCCCCATTTTAGGGCTCCAAAATCGTTTTACAAATTAACATAATCTTAAATAAAGTCATCATATTTAGTATGTGGTTAGAAATTCTTCGCATTTCATGACTACCTGAAGTCTGCGAGCCGTAGCCATCACCAGATGCTGGGCATCGTCCCTGATGACGCTCTGCCAGGCCTGTACTGCAGCCGTCTTCAGTTCCTGTTTGTTTGGGGGGATTTTTGCCTTCAGTCTTGTCTTCAGCAAGTGTAACACATGTTCAGTTTAATTCAGAACAGGTGAACTTAGCCAGTCAAGAGCATTCCACTTAGCCCTGAGAAAACTCCTTGGTTGCTTTCGCAGTACATATGTTTGGGCTCATTGTCCTGCTGCAGTGCCGTCCAATGAGTTTTGGATCTCAGCAGATAAGATGCTTCAGTACACTTCAGCATTCATCCTGCTGCTGCTGTCAGCAGTTACATCATCAATAAAGACCAGTGAGCCATCGATAGGAATACATACCCAAACCAATTACTTTTGGTCCCCAAAAATGGGGGTACCGTGTATAAAAAGGGCTGCAATTTCTGCATGGTTCAACCAATATGGATGTAAATGCCCACAAATTAAAGCTGACAGTTTGCCCCTTACCAATTTCAAATCCAATGTGCTGGAGTACAGAGCCAAAACAACAAAAATTATGTCACTGTCCAAATACTTACGGATTACACTATTTATATATAAACTGTGGAGATCCAAAGACACGTTTGTGCGGATGTACTCAGGTTTCTTTTATTTTTCATGCTTAGTCTCAAGGCAAACCCATTTGTAAGGCACATTTCTCTTTAACACATGAATTTATGAATTTTATCATAAGAACCTTTCATGAATTAATCTTATCCTGCCTTAGAAGACTCCAGCTTTTCTTTTATTCTAAAGCATGAGATTAATATGAGCTGTTTCACTATGCTATCTCTGTTAGTGTACTGCAGTGTTAGATGAGGAGTTACCTGAGGACAGTTTCAGTGTATATTGTTATAATTGGATAGGCCTGTGTGATGTGTCCAAATGTCTCCATTTCCCAATTTATTTAATAGGGCCAAAGCCCTCCTCCAAGAAACAAATCAAAACATTGATCTTCTGGCTAATATCATTACATTAAATACCTAGTGGCACATTTTTGTTTCATCTGACTGCAAGATTTGGGACACTTGTTACTGGGTGAAAGTATGTATTTTTAGGTATCGTTGCTTTGAATATCGTCGTTTAGCCTTGAGCTGTTTTACTCTAAAACAGGCATTCATTCCACAGGGTTTATACAACAGGCTTATGACAGGAGAGAGCAGCCAACAGGCGTACCTGCAGACAGAATAACCGGTCCCATTGGACTGGCACCTGAGAACACTTATTAATGATAATCACAAGTGTTATGACACATTATCATTAATGAGTGTTCACAAGCGTTATGAGACATTATAGAGCCTTCGTAAGGACCAATGCAGGATTTGAGATGGGCACATGTCCGACAGAAATTGGAATTCTCGTCCAGATATTTTGATTGTGGGAAACAGTGTTCTGTTGATATACTGAAGCTGTGTGTATGCTGAAGCTGTGTTCTGTTGATATACTGAAGCTGTGTGTATGCTGAAGCTGTGTTCTGTTGATATTCTGAGGCTGTGTTCTGTTGATATGCTGAAGCTGTGGTCTGTTGATATTCTGAGGCTGTGTTCTGTTGATATACTGAAGCTGTGTTCTGTTAATGTACTGAAGCTGTGTATATGCTGTAGCTGTGTTCTGTGTATATACTGAAGCTGTGTATATGCTGTAGCTGTGTTCTGTGTATATACTGAAGCTGAGTATGTGCTGAAGCTGTGTCCTGTTGAAATCCCTGCTGCAGTCGCCCCTTCCTGCTCCCTGAATGAGTACGACTGCGCGGGCGGAGGCTGCGTGCTGGCGAGCCTCAGGTGTGACGGGCGGGTCGACTGCCAGGACGGGTCCGACGAGGTCAGCGCCTCCCCCTCATCCTTCAGCTCCGCGAAAATCTGCTCTAATTCTCAATGTTACTTAACTGTGGATGACCACTGCGATTAGCACTGATAAATGATGGATTTCTCTCCATGGGATTACTGCAGAAAGCGTTTCATTAGCATGGATTCAAGGCAAAACCCCTGACTTGTTGTCCCTGTGGGTCAGAAATGAATATCTGATTCTTACAGTTGGTGAGTTGGTGCAATAGAGAGACACAGTCTCATATTGAACTGCACTGTGCCTGCTTTGGCTCAATCACCATGTGACGTCACGTCATCTACAGGACCTGAGTTTAGCTGCGGAAAAGTGTTATACTCCTAAAACTTGAAAATAGCACATGGGATGCATTTTACATCGCCAATATGTGAATTATACATATTAGAAATTGTCAAAGTATTTTAGCCTGGAATTTTTCTTTTAAGAGCCTCATAGCCATGGACATTGAGAATAGCTTTGCTGTTGCAGAATATTGCCTCAAAATGAGGTGGCAAAGAGGATGCATAACTTTTTCTTTTTTAATTCTTTTGCAGAATTTTAATGAAATTTTTTCTTGAATAAACTTTGTGGTAAAGTGTAGAAACTGAAGATAAAAATTGTAGCACTAAAGTAAATTAAAAGTTCAGGACTCCAGTTAAGGACTGAAGTTCTTCGCCTGAATGCCACCCAAAGAGTTATTGTTTCTGGATAGCGAGAAAGCAGAAACCCAGATTCCTAACAGAAAAATCAAGAACCAAGCTTAACAACCAAATAATGGTAAATGGACTGCATTTATATAGCGCTTTACAATTGATGCCTCTCATTCGCCAGAGCAGTTAGGGGTTAGGTGTCTTGCTCATGGACACTTCAACATGCCCAGGGCGGGGTTTGAACCGGCAACCCTCCGACTGCCAGACAATCGGTCTTACCTCCTGAGCTATGTTGCTGATCCACGATCAAAAGACCTTTAGCTATAATCTTTGAAACATTCCATCAATGGCTACATGAATAAGCTTGTTACTTAGGTGTCCTCTTTTATGTTTTTTTTTTTTTTTTAGTGCAGTGGTGATGAATGCACTTCATTTAAAATCATAATCTCCTTTCAATGTCAATTGCACACTTTAGCGTTTAATTATGCCTTATTTCCTTATTCATTGCATTTTGAAACTATTTAAAGAACAGAGACCTCATAATTAAGCAATTATTCACGTTGTGCACATTGTGTCCCCTTGAGAGACACATGCACACACGCACACACACACGCGCACACACCTTTGTGGGAATTGGGCGTCTCTAATCTCCATTCCCTGGGAAATTCCTTTTCCCCTACAGTGCTGCATATACACAGGTGGACTGTGTTAGAGAATGCCCTCCTTACACAGTGATGCTTATACACACGTACAGGTGGACTGTGTTAGAGAGTGATCCCTTACTGTGTTGCGTGTACACATGCACAGGTGGACTGTGTTAGAAAATGATCCCCTTACACAGTGTTTTGTGTACACATGCGCAGGTGGACTATGTTAGAGAATGCCCCCCTTACACAGTGATGCTTATACATATGCACAGGTGGTCTGTGTTAGAGAATATCCCCTTTACACAGTGTTGTATGTACGTATGCACAGGTGGACTGTGTTAGAGAATGATCCCCTTACACTGTGTTTTGTGTACATATGCGTAGGTGGACTGTGTTAGAGAATACCCCCCTTACACAGTGTTTTGTGTACCCATGCACAGGTGGACTGTGTTAGAGAATGATCCCCTTACACAGTGTTTTGTGTACGCATGCACAGGTGGACTGTGTTAGAGAATGATACCCTTACACTGTGTTTTGTGTACGCATGCGCAGGTGGACTGTGTTAGGGAGTGTGGGGAGGACCAGTTCCTGTGTCGGAACCGCGCGCACTGCATCCCGCTGCGCTGGCGCTGTGACGATGTTCAGGACTGCGTGGACCACAGCGACGAGGAGAACTGCAGCCACGGTACGCCCCCCACCCCCACCCCCCCTCCTCCGCCGCCCGCACGCAACGCTGCTGCAACCTTCACATAATGCTGCAGTGAGGTTATGAGGGAACGAGGTTTCTGTCTTAACAGGAATTGGCACTGCTTTTGCAACCAAACACTGTCACATGACCCCAATAGTTCCCTGGACTTTTCTGTCCCTGGATTCCATCTGAATGTGATGTTTTACTTGTGATTAAATGCTAATTTTTTTTTTTTTTTCGTTGAACGCTGTTTTGCAAGGACACCAGGTGACTGAATCCAGGCCAATAAGCCCGTGCTTTCCTGTGGGTGACCCACTACTGACCCTAGGCTGTTCATTGAATTGGACACATCAAAAAAGTAGAAGCCTGATTGTGCTCTGCTTGTTATATTAGCTTTTGCGATGTTTAAGTGTAACGCAGAGCCTAAATTTATTGTTATTATTCAATATTATTGTGCTGTATTATTGCTTTATTCCTCCCGTGCATTAGAACAGTGGTTCCCAAACTTTTTCAGCCTGTGGACTGGCCAAATCTGAGTCTCAAAATCTCAGGGACCGCCACACATTGTAAGGGCAACAACATCATGCATTTCATTATGACTCTTGGGGCGGCAGAGTAGTATAATTGGTAAGGAGCTGGTCTTGTACGCTAAAGGTCACAGGTTCGATTCTCTGGATGAAAGGGTCTGCTAAATGCCTGTAATGTAATGCCTAACTGTAACTGCTTGGGACTGGCGCTGGTCTATGGACTGCTGTTTGGGAACCATGGCGTTAGAAGACCTCTTGACTACAGTCTGACATACTGTCACGTTTAAGAACAATCTGTCATCAGTCATGGGTTTTTAGTCTCAGAGGCGCAATTCTGCAAAGACTGGGAATCATGCAGCTTCACACATTGTAAGACTCAAAGAGGATTCCTTTGGAGATTTATTTTTTTAAATCTCAGCTCTCCTATTCCTGTCTGAATCTCACACGACGAAGGAAAGGCGGGAGACAGCACTGTGTATATGAATAGGGCTACGGAGCTGCGGCGACAGCTTTCGGCCACCGCCACACTTGTGTGTGCGCAGTGGTCTGGGCTGGAACAAGAAGACGCTTTTCGGTCAGCATCGCCACGTTTGCTGCTGCAGCCTCGTCATTGCCAGTACGCTCAGGTCAGACAAAGACAGCGCACTTACGATAGTATTAAACATGTTTGATGTTGTTGGAACAGTCAAGACAAGAAAAATACTATTATTATGGAGGCTTTGACTGAGGGCGTAACCATCTGAAACTAATCGCGTGTCATGACGGGGATGCCCTCCAACTGAGGTAAAACTGGCGGTATTTTACTGTTTTGTAAGACGGTGAATTCGCTTAAAATATAGTCTAGGCTGAGGTCAGCATTGCATGCTTTACAGTGCCACAGAAACTTGTGGATATTATCATTCCCCTTGACAGTGTCATCAGGGGACATGCCATAAGTTTTCAGTTACCCTGATTGACACCCAACTCTACATTGCTGAGTCTGGATGACACAAGCCCCATTGATGTTCTCCAGGACCGGATGGCTCAAAACTTTCTCCAGCTCCATCCTGACAAGAGAAGTGCTAGTCATTGGAGCGAAGGCTCAGAGACAGAAGCTGAGGACTAAATTAGGTTGGCATTTAGTTTGAGGCACCAGGCAAAAAAAATCTCAGGGTCATCCTGGACTCTAATCTCTGTTTTTTTTGCCGACATCAGGAACATAACAAAATCAGCTTTTTATCACTTAAAAAATATTGATAGAGCACAGCTGTTTATCTCTCAGGACAGTTAATGATCAATACAGACTTTTATCTTTAGCAGGCTTGATTACTGTAACGCCCTTCTTTTTGATCTACCCAACAAAGCCATTGGTAAACTCCAATTTACACAAAACTCAGTCATGCATGTATTAAAGGCCCTGCCCTGGTTACCTGTCAGTTTCAGAATTGATTTTAGGATCCATTTATTGGTCTGTAAATGTTTAAAGTCCTTGCCGGACATGTTTTGGACTCCGTCTGTCCCATGGGCTGCACTCTGAGCTATAACATTGTACATGCATACTTACCTGCTTTATGTCTTGCATTTTATTCTGATTTTAAATTAAGCACTTAGGAATTGCATCTTATGCACGAATTGTGACATAAATAAAGTTTGATTATTTAATTGATTCGCTTATCCAGCTGAGATACGCTAACACAGAATAGCACTTCAGCACTAGAAGTGCGGTGTCCTACAGAATAGAGTGGATTGCTTGCCCACGTACCTGTTATGGTGCACCAAGGAAAAACGAATTAAAGTCTACTCATATTTTTTTTTCCAAAAGTTTGATTATTATTTCACATATATATATATTTTTTGGACTCAAGTGTTAATTAGTGCTTTATGAATGTTTAAGAAAACTTCCTAATAGCCTTAAAGTGCCTAAGTCTGAACCAATAGAGTAACCATGGCAGCAATAGAAGATTTATTATAAGAGGTATGAAAGCTTGCATAGAACAGGCATTCATATTCCTGGTGCTGAGAAATAAAACTGCAAACGATTGCTCTGCAGGTACAAAAGTGTGCCTCAGAACCTCAGGAACTATGGGCTAAAACTTTTTGTAATTTAAGCCAGAGCAAAAGATAATAATCCATTCCGAAAATTTATAAGGAACTCGCCACAGGTCCTGGAATCCTGCAGAAACACTCACAACCATATTTACAGTTTGTACTGAACATAAATTTCATTCGTGACTATCCAGCCCAAGAATTGCATCAGATAAATTTATACTGGCAAGTACTGGAAGGAAACATAGTGATTACTGTCTGATAGCGCCAATGTAGCCTAAGAAAATAACAGTGCCAATATGTTGGGCCAATTAATTTTAAACCAGTTTTGAGCTTCTATAATGTTCAGGAAAATCACATTTTTTTTATTGAATTGAGTGTGTAGTCTAAGATTTTAGATTTGTAATCAGAACAATTTGTATGTGGTTAAAGTGCAGATTCTCTTGATTTTTATTCATGGGTATTTCAATACATGTTGTTTTTACCATGATGACATTACAGCACTTTTTATCGATGGTCCCCTCATTTCAGGTCTTCATAATGTTTTGGACGTATTAGTGTTATGTAAATGAAATTTGTACTTTGTCACATATCCTTTGCATGCGATGACTGCGTGAAATCTGTGACCCATAGACATTATTTGGAGACATTTGCTTGAACTTGAGCTGTTTTTGGGGGATGTAGGGGCATTGGTCAGAATGGAGCGCCCATTCCTAACGAAAAATAAAGAATGTCCTTGATACTATAAGGACATAAGGACATGTCTGTTTGAGGACATGTCAAGAGAAACCAGTTCCAGGAAATTATACATCATAAGCTATAATATCAACTGTTAATGTTTGCTTTCATACCAAGGAAAGCAAGTACATGGATCCTTTTTCCGTATAGGCCACTAGACTTCAGGCTGTATTGGCAAATAGCCTACTAGACTTCACTGTGTATTGGCTAATAGCCAACCAGACTTCACTGTGTATCGCATACACGGTTCTACTAATAGGCCTATTCAGTTTGCCAGGCCTAATTAATAACTCTCTCTGGTTTTAAAAATTATTAATGACACATTTAAATGTGTTTAATTACACAATATTGCATTTGGTTCACAGTTGTATTTGAGTTGTCTACATAATTACGTACATAGTGAAAGATATTACAATTTTGAAATATTAACATGATCTGAGCAGTAACCTTAGTTACAACATGTAAACCAGCAGGTTTAACCTAAACCTCAGTCAAAGTGACCTTTTCTGGTGGTTAGGGGATTTCAGCAAGACACAAACTCGGTTTAGGCTAAAACACAGGTCACGTTAAACCTCAGGTTCTGAGGACGCAGCAGTCAGGTTTAGAAAATATATCCAAGTTTATGCTTTCATCACATACAAGACCACACCTTTTATTAACACCTTTTTGCATTCAACAATTTTCTTTTTTTTTATTGATCATGTTCTCTTGGTAACCCAGATATATTGTTCTGTTTTGGTGTCTTTTTTGATTGTTTGAGTTTGAGTATCATTGGGTGATCTAGTTCGTTATTTTAACATTGGCTTTATGTGTTTGTCGGCACATCTGGGGTTTTAATGCTCAACTTTATGCTCTTCGCAATAAGATAATAATTCTTTATTATGAGAATGAGAGGTAACTGTTTGTAGGCTGATGGACCTGTGTTTTGTAGTTGTTCCAATGACCTTCAGTATGCGCTTGTTGTTTGTCGCTTTGGGATAAAAGTGTCTGCCAAAGAAATGTTATGTAATGTAACATACTCATTAACACTGTGGTTTTGTGTGTTTGTAGGTGCATACTCATGAACACAGTGGCTTTGTGTGTTTGTAGGCGCATACTCATTAACACTGTGGCCTTGTGTGTTTGCAGGTGCATACTCATTAACACTGTGGCCTTGTGTGTTTGCAGGTGCATACTCATTAACACAGTGGATTTGTGTGTTTGTAGGCGCATACTCATTAACACACTGGATTTGTGTGTTTGCAGATGCATACTCATGAGCACAGTGGATTTGTGTGTGTTGCAGGCGCATACTCATTAACACAGTGGATTTGTGTGTTTGCAGGTGCATACTCATTAACACTGTGGCCTTGTGTGTGTTACAGATGCATACTCATTAACACACTGGATTTGTGTGTTTGCAGATGCATACTCATGAGCACAGTGGATTTGTGTGTGTTGCAGGCGCATACTCATTAACACTGTGGCCTTGTGTGTGTTACAGGTGCATACTCATTAACACAGTGGCTACTCATTAACACAGTGGCCTTGTGTGTTTGCAGGTGCATAACCATTAACACTGTGGATTTGTGTGTTGCAGGTGCATACTCATGAACACAGTGGCTTTGTGTGTTTGTAGGCGCATACTCATTAACACTGTGGCCTTGTGTGTTTGCAGGTGCATACTCATTAACACTGTGGCCTTGTGTGTTTGCAGGTGCATACTCATTAACACAGTGGATTTGTGTGTTTGTAGGCGCATACTCATTAACACACTGGATTTGTGTGTTTGCAGATGCATACTCATGAGCACAGTGGATTTGTGTGTGTTGCAGGCGCATACTCATTAACACAGTGGATTTGTGTGTTTGCAGGTGCATACTCATTAACACTGTGGCCTTGTGTGTGTTACAGATGCATACTCATTAACACACTGGATTTGTGTGTTTGCAGATGCATACTCATGAGCACAGTGGATTTGTGTGTGTTGCAGGCGCATACTCATTAACACTGTGGCCTTGTGTGTGTTACAGGTGCATACTCATTAACACAGTGGCTACTCATTAACACAGTGGCCTTGTGTGTTTGCAGGTGCATAACCATTAACACTGTGGATTTGTGTGTTGCAGGTGCATACTCATTAACACTGTGGATTTGTGTGTTTGCAGGTGCATACTCGTGCCGTGCGGACGAGTTCATTTGCAACAACACCCTGTGTAAGCTGCTGGTCTGGGTGTGCGATGGAGAGGACGACTGTGGAGACAACTCCGACGAAGACCCCGAGATGTGCGGTACGAGAGGCTGTGTCGGGTTCTCAGAGCTGCAAAGCACTTTAGCCTGTCTTCACATTGATTTAGTGTTCAGTCTCAGCCAGTGTGAGCATTAGTGTTCAGTCTCAGCCAGTGTGAGCATTAGTGTTCAGTCTCAGCCAGCGTGAGCATTAGTGTTCAGTCTCGGCCAGCGTGAGCATTAGTGTTCAGTCTCGGCCAGCATGAGAGCTTCGATCAATGTGACTTTTCAGAGCACGTTCAGTGAATCTGAAAGCAGTTTCCACTGTTGTGGGGTTTTTATGCTTGATTTTATACTCATTGCAATAAGGTACTAATTCTTTATTATGAGAATTCCGATTGCAGTAATAACAATAATAATCTCAGAGGCATTCTGTATGATGCAAAATATGTCAGAATAAATCTGTGGATCTAATACACAGTAATTAAAGAAAAGGTGATTTTTCCCATAATTGGTACTAATATACAGTCCATTGGTCCTATTATCCTGCTCCTTCTTTTGTGGATAACACGCTTGAAACCAGCAGATGTTCTAGAGATTTTGATCTGTTTTAATTTCTTATACAGGAATGGGATTGAATAAATATCCACTTCTTTTTGTGAATCAGAGCGAATGAGCATACGCATTACATCAGAAAATGATGATTGCTTTTCTGCAAAGTTGTATGAGTTTCAGTACCAGTAGACTAGGGAGACTGCACTCACAATATTTTAAGACAGAGCCTCTGTTTTGGCAGACACCTAATGCCGTTGATTAGTTCCGAAGGTAGTTATTGTGACTGAAAGTGATTTCAGGTTGTTATCAGGGAGTGACTGTGTGGTTCCTGACTCCCAGGAAAGTTGGCCTGTCCCGCCACAAGACCGCACAGGTGCCGGAACAACAGGGTGTGCCTGCGTACCGAGCAGGTGTGCAACGGTGTGGACAACTGCGGCGACGGCTCGGACGAAGAGGACTGCGGTGAGAACACTGCCTGCAGTACTGTCAGTTAGCACAGCCTTGGGGACAGCAGACTCTGCGCACACTGCCTGCAGTACTGTCAGTTAGCACAGCTTTGGGGACAGCAGACTCTGCGCACACTGCCTGCAGTACTGTCAGTTAGCACAGCTTTGGGAATTGAAGACTCTGTGCACACTGCCTGCAGTAGTCAATTAGCACAGCCTTGGGAATAGAAGACTCTGGGCACACTACCTGCAGTACTGTCAGTTAGCATAGCTTTGGGAATAGCAGACTCTGTGCACACTGCCTGCAGTATCTTCAGTTAGCACAGCTTTGGGAACACTGGCACGCGGGTTCACTGTGCGGCTCAAACGCAGGAAAGCGAGTGCGGGTAAGCCTCAGAAAATGTCGCTCGGCAGAGGAAACGCTCAGCAGCCATTCCAGTCACAGCGGCGTGGCTGTCACCCAGCTCCCTCAGGCAGGCGACAGGCTTCTCAGCTCTCTGAACGCTTGGCTGTCTGTCGCAGATGTGTGCTCACCTGTGATTAGCATAAGCCAGTAAAGTATGAAAATGCACTTTCATCTTTTTACCATCTTTTGCCTTTACACCTTTAATTGCAAATTATTCATTTTTGAAGTTGAAAAGTATAGTGCCTGACACCTTTAACAGCTGCTCTAACAACTATATATATATACACAGTGAGCTCCAAAATGTTTGGGACAAAGACATATTTGTCTTGATTTGGCTCTGTACTCCATAATTTTAGAATTGTAATCAAAAAATGCTCAGCATTTATTTAAGGGTATTTTTTATACACTTTGGTTTCACCATGTAGAAATTACAGCAGTTTTCATGCTTAGCCCCCCACTTCGGTTCTACATGTGAATTGCTTGATTACAAATCTAAAATTATGGAGTACAGAGCCAAATCAAGAAAAGGAATATGTCTTTCTCGCTGGGAATAAACTTGCCACAAATATGTTTACTTGGCTCTGCATATTTAAGCCTAACTCTTTCTTTGCCATATTTCTTGTAACTTTAATGCCTGTTTTACTCACACTACAGGCTAAAGGTATTAAGCTACCTGTGGTTTTAATAAAACTGAATGTAGATAAGATTTCACTCAATTTAATTACCCCTCCACCCCCTGCCCACCCCTCCACCTCCCACTTTGCAAAATGATTGGATAGACTTCCGATAACTTGTTTAATTGTAATTAAAGCCAAATGAGGCTATTTTGAGAAAAGCCACGTGTAAGGTTGCTTTTAAGTAAAACTAATCTTTTTGTGTTATTGTAGGTAGAAATCGGGGAAAAAATGTTTATACTTTGGTTTGTTATTCAATAAATACTCATACATTATTAAGAATTCTTCTCTACTTTGACAGTTTTTCTTTAAGAACAGCTGTTGGCCTGATTCAGGCCAGAAGTATTAGGCCACCTGTGGTTAAAAAAAAATCTTTGTAGGTACAGAAAAATAGTATTTAAAGTGAGTTATCATTTCAAATCTTTACATTTCTGTGGGGTTTTAAAAGCAGGAAGGCTGACCAGTGAAACAGCATTACACATAGAAATCGTGACTGTTTCTTCCTTTAATGATCATGGTTTTCTGTGTCAAACTGGCCACTGGTGTTGGGTCCTGTTGGGGACCTGGCCACTGATGTTGTGTCCTGTTGGGGAACTGGCCACTGATGTTGTGTCCTGTTGGGGAACTGGCCACTGATGTTGTGTCCTGTTGGGGAACTGGCCACTGATGTTGTGATCTCTTGGGGTGACGGACGCTGATGTCTCTCTCGCCTGTGTTAGTGGGTGTGTCCAGGAGACCCAGACCTTGTGGGAAGGCAGAGTTCACCTGCAGTGACCAGCGCTGCATCCCCAGCCAGCTGCAGTGCGATCTCTTTGATGACTGCGGGGACGGGGGCTCCGACGAGCAGGACTGCAAGTCCTGTGAGTAACCCTTTCAGAAACTAGCCTGACACAGCCAAAAGCCATCAAGCCCTTTACTAAACCCTTTCAGAAACTAGCCTGACACAGCCAAAAGCCATCAAGCCCTTTACTAAACCCTTTCAGAAAACAGCTTGTCACACTGCCAAAAGCCATCAAGCCCTTTACTAAACCCTTTCAGAAAACAGCCTGTCACACTGCCAAAAGCCATCAAGCCCTTTACTAACCCCTTTCAGAAAACAGCCTGTCACACTGCCCAAAACCCTCAGGTCCTTTAATAAACCCTTTCAGAAAACAGCCTATCACACTGCCAAAAGCCATCAAGTCCTTTACTAAACCCTTAAACAGCCAGCCACACTGCCAAAAGCCATCAAGCCCTTTACTAACCCCTTTCAGAAAACAGCCTGTCACACTGCCCAAAACCCTCAGGTCCTTTAATAAACCCTTTCAGAAAACAGCCTATCACACTGCCAAAAGCCATCAAGTCCTTTACTAAACCCTTAAACAGCCAGCCACACTGCCAAAAGCCATCAAGCCCTTTACTAAACCCCTAAACAGCCTGTCACACTGCAAAAAGCCATCAGGCCCTTTACTAAACCCTTAAACAGCCTGTCACACTGCAAAAAGCCATCAAGTCCTTTACTAAACCCTTAAACAGCCTGTCACATGGCCAAAAGCCATCAAGTCCTTTACTAAACCCTTTCAGAAAACGGCCTGTCACACTGCCAAAAGACACACACATAAACACACACACACACACACAGACACACAATTTACACCTGAAATTGCAACCCCCTCGCCCAGTTCCTGCTTCTTTTCTCCAGGCTATGCTGGCCGAGCGCTTTGAAGCTTCCTATGGCTGAAAACGGCCAATTGGTGAATTAGATGTCTGACAGACTGTATATACAAAATATTTCATGATGAATGCTGTTGCCCTCCTGCATCCCATTCAACGTCAAAAGGAACGTGTCCCGTGAATGTGTGTGTTTCTCTTCCCAGTCCTCACTGAAGATGTGTGCAGAGGAAAGGTAAACCCGTGTGGAGAGGACGCGGTGTGCAACCACACGAGGACGGGTTCCGTCTGTCAGTGCAAAGCGGGCTTTCAGAGGAACCAGACAAACGGACAGTGCACAGGTACAGTAACCCTGCCGCTGGACTCTCCTCTACCTGGATTCTCCTCTACCTGGACCCAAACATACACTTCCGCTCTCTGCCACGTGTGCATGAGGGTTTATACACTGATACTGATGGCCACCCCATCGACGCTGAAACAAGGGTAGTTACAGGAAGTTGAGCTCTTCATTTATTCAGTGAAAGTTATTTGTTTGTTGGGGAACTGGCCACTGGTGGTGTGTTCTCACGGGGCGACGGACGCTGATGTCTCTCTCCAGGCTTTCTGAGAAACAAGGGTAGTTACAGCAAGTTGAGCTCTTAATTTATTCAGTGAAAGTTATTAGGTTGTTACAGACTGTAAAACCATTTGTGCTTAATATTCTTTTGCCTGAATTTGGTGAACATTATCCTTAAAAGAAACTCAGAATGAAATGCAAGAGTTTTTTCTTTCCCCCACTAATCATCAATCATTGCGTGTAACTGTTTGAGAAGAAAAAAGTTGCACTCACATTAATTTGTAGATCAGAGAAAAAACTAGTGTTGATTCAATCTAACAGACCGTCGATGAATGTTGTGCACCTTGGCCAACAATGCAGTTGCATAAACATGCATAAATATTTTATCTTTTTGCTCTGCTGTAATATTTTACCATCTGTGATCTGTAACACATTCTTGACTGGATGCAAAGCTGGAACAAAGCAATGATATGTGTTATATGCGCACATTTTGTTTGTAATTTATATAAATGTATGTCAACTTAAATGTGTGTGTTTTGGGTGTGGGTATGTGTGTGTACTTGCATGCATGCATGCGTTTGTATGTGTGTGTATGCGTGTGTGTGTGTGTGTGTACATTTATGTGTGTATTCGTATACCTGTCTAACTGTGGACAAAGTGTCATTACAAATCCACGAAGAGGGAATCTAGAAACCAATTGGGGACATTTTCCTTATTTGGTAAATGTGTGTGTTTGTGTGTGTGTGTGCGCATATGTGCATGTGTGCGTGTGTGTTTGACAAAATACAAATTAACGATCTCTCTAATATTTATCTTATTTTATTCTAAGCATTTTCCTTCTGAAGAAGCCCAACCCACCAAAACAGCCATTTTAGCTCTGGGAGTACAAATTGAGGGTTTCATCAAGGCATTAATTAAGCTTTTAGTTAATTCATGGTTATTATTTCAGTTGCAAAGTGTTCATATTATTATGAGACTTCATATGTGCCTGCGTGCACATAATTTACAGTTAGCGGACGAGCTGTAATTATTTCAGTTACATCAGATCTGTCCTTTCTAACATGCTAATACTCATTACTATGAGGGAATTAAACGCATTTGAGCTCTTGGTTGTAGTTTCTCATTCACAAATGGGTCAAAGGTTTGACACTGCTGAATTACTGAGTGGAAGTGAAATGGTGTTAAAACACCTACAATTAAAGGATTTGACTATTGGAATGCAATGTAGCCACGTTTCAGATGCTCTTAATCTGTAAACCCAAGGCTAACCGGATGACAATTAGAGCTTCAAATGAAGGACAGTGGTTTCATTTTACAGAATCATCTGCTAACGTCGCTAAATCCTTGAACGAACGTCCGCTTTGTCGAGTCTGACATTAATCTGTCCTTGACTTTTCAAGAAACTCGACTGAATTCTCTTTCCTGCCTTTGCGCAACTGTGCTTAATATTAATATTTATACTTGGTTTGGTGCTGTTGGCATTTCCAGCTTGTTGCTATAATTGCAGGGCAGAGATGTAACATTTGAACAGCACTGAGTGTCCAATTCTAAAACAAAGTCTTCTGTGCGCTCTCGCTGAAGTTTCAGAACAGGTATGAACTTATTTTATGCTGAGCTCGGGGGATCTTGAGAATATTTCTCCACAGACAGGCTTGTGATGTTCAAAGGGTACGTTGTACAGACGAACGCTGCAAAGTCAGACTATGCATTTTAAACACGTTTATAGACACTTTCCCCGTGCACATTCATGGCAATAAACCTGCTGTTTTATGTTGCTGAAACCTTTTTCTCTTTTCTCCTACAGAAGTAAATGAATGCCTGCAGTTTGGAATGTGTTCTCACTACTGCACTAATACTAAGGGATCTTTTAAGTGCACATGTGAGAAGAATTTTAAACAAATCAATGGCAGTTGTGTAGCAAAAGGTAAGGACATGCTATATTGTTTGCATTATTGTGTTTCTCATTATAAATACTGCTTAACACTAGTATATAGGCTCTGTGTAAGTGCTGACACTTAAGTACATTTTTATTTGCTGAATGCAAGTACCTGATCTCACGTTTGAACTGATAACCTCCCAAGACCTGTCAATTTATTTTTGTCCCCTGTAGGGGACTTGGTCTTTATCTCAAGACCCACTTATTCTACTATGATGAAACCTACAGTTTCAGTTCAAGAATTCAATAAAAAGAAAAGAAATATTAAATTATATTATTGACAATATTTTTGCTGCAACATATTTTTGTCATCCAAGACACTTTTATTATGTCAAAAAAAGAAAGTACTTAAATACATATCTTTAGGTGTTATATTTGTGCCCTAAAAGGACAGCAGAAATATACACATAGCTTTCATGAACCACAAAATATTCCCTCCAGCATACTTTAGAAAAATGGAATTTTACATTTTTACCACAGTGTCACACACTTACACCGACTCCTTTGAGTTCTCATTTTTAACCACATTCATTTTGTGTACTTCAAAGCAATTTGTCAAATGGAATACTTTTATTAATGCACGTTGTAAAAGTAAATATCAATTTCTGTTTATGTGTGTCTATATTACTTTGAACTGATGCAACGTGCATTTGACTGCTTTAGTTGCACGTGTGTTGTATGTGTACGTTTGGTTTCATAGACAATGTTTATATAGTTGTATGAAGTGGTTGAAATTAAGAATACATATGAACTGTTAATGGTGATATCTGATGAAAAGATTTGTCTTTGAAACTCTGTAAAATTGTTGTTTTTAAACCCCAAATGGAATTTAGACACATTTCGTTTTTTTTGCATATTAATGACTCAACGGGCAGGACCGGAAGATGAAGTGATCTGCATAGCTAATGACACTGAAATCCGAGGTCTTGTGTATCCATTTAACCAGAACCACGGACACACACAACTAGCTCGCATCGAGGACAATGCCCGAATCGTTGGAATGGACGCTATGTTTCATGAAAACAAGTTTATCTGGGCTACCCAGTTTAATCCCGGTGGAATTTTTTACAAAGACATCCTAGACAGAAGTCAGTCTAAAACTAATAGTGGAATCATTGTAAGTATCCCTGGAAAATGGTGGAATGTAACTTTTGAATTAATTGTGAAAATTGTACCTTTGGTTGTTTATAGAACCAATTCATTAAGCATACACATTGCATATTGCATGCATATATGGAAAGAAATTATTCACTCCAAAATTATTCACACCCTTGATGAAAAATGAGCAAAAAAAAGGCTGTATTTTAAAAAACTAAAAACAGTACGGGCAATGAGTTATAATGCATGCTCAACAAATTGTATTATTTTATACTAATAAAATGTCCCGTGGACTTGTTTTTATGTAAAAATATGTTACAATTATTTATGCCCCTCCCTCCCTATGCCCTCCCTTCACAAGGATAACACTACTTAGTCCTCTTCTATAGTGTTTTCTGAGATTGGGCAATATATTTGGGGTTGGAGGGGAGTGGTGGATCTTTGACCATTTCTCCAGTCATTATCATTCCGATCCTTTGGTCTGCTCTTCAATTCAAACAAATCTTTTATCTGGTTCAAGTTTCAAGGTTCAAGAGACGTAGGTGGCCATTACAAAACAGTCATTTTGGGGCCAATTAACGATTTCTTAAAAGAGTCATGTTAATGCAAAAAATGTATTTAAATTAATTATTTGGGGTGTGAATAATTGCAATGCATGTATTTTTGGGAAAGAAATGACTTGTTAAACAGAATATTTTCCCTAAAAAAATGTATTAAATTATTTTTGACCATACAATATAGCTCAATATTAAGTTGAATGTGCATGCATGAGTATGAATGCGAGTGTGTGTGTTTTCTTCAATTCCAAATCAAATGAAGTTGTGAGTTGCATTTGACATAATTAATTGGGTGGTATAATATTGGGCTCTTTGAGATTAAATTCATAAATCTGCTGTGTGTGTTTGGGGAGGGGGGGGTGCAGCATATTAATGGGGTGCTATATTGTCATCTGCGTCTGTGACTAATATTTCAGCTGCTCTGCTCTCAGTGGGACTCTGGTTTTCTCATTTTAATAATAGCCTGAAAAACTAAAGGCATAATTTCATATTTTCATTACTGGTCCTGTTGTGACAGAAGTTTTAAAAGTTTTATCACTCAAATTTCAAAGGAATAAAGTAATTATGAGATTAAAATAACTTTGAAATCATTTTGGTACAAGCATAAAAATATTTTTAAGTATTGAATTGGATTCATTAACATTAGTGTCTGATCTATTTCCTCGGGTGCAACATTTAGATGTGTGTTGTTCATATTGCCAATTATCACCTGTTTAGATCACCCGGTTGGTATCATTTTCTCTGAGGCTACGTGTCATTTCCTGCGTAGAGCAACTTCCTGCAAAACAATGGGTGTGATGTCCCGTGGCGAGGGTGGCTCAAGGCTTAATCTGAAATAGTTCCTCAGCTCTCAGATCACTTTTAAAGAGCGAGGTTAAGAAGTTTGAAGAGCTAAGTCCATAGAAGTGCAGTGGAAATCAGTGGTGGTGAGTTTTTTGTGTTTGAAAAAAATAAAGCAAAATAAAATCTCATCAAACGGCAAAATGAAGGTGCTATCTTTGGAACTGCAACAGCATTTATCTTGTGCCCCGATTTATCTTGTGCCCGTTCAGTAAATTGGTGGCGTGATATTACGCTGTCGGGTTCTCGAAGATTAAATTTATAAATCTGCTCTTTGTTTCGGTCGGGGATGGAGGGGTATGTAGCTATCACGGTTAAAAAGCAACTGACTATGAATATATCCAAGAATTTATGAGTAGCTCTTTGGATGGAGTAGTTTGAAGTGCTGTATTTGTATTATCTCAGACTTCACGTGAATTAGAGGGGTGAAACGAGCTGTGGGTGCAGCAGTCTTCAGTCTGTAGGCGCAGCCGTCTTTAGCTCGCCGCACCTCGCTGTGTCTCCGCCGCCCTGACACACAAGGGAGGGCGGCGGGCTTCACACCAGCGGTGACAGTAATTGGTTCGGTTTGAGTGATGGGAAGCGAGAGGAACATCACTGCCCCCCTAAAGACCGCGCGGTGCGACTTCAAAGAAGATTGCGGGGAAAGCGAGTCGGTTGGATGTGTGTGTGTGTGCGTGTGTGTGAAAGAGAGATGAAGAATGGGAAAAGAGAGAGCTGTTTGGATGAGCTAATAGAACGACTGTATTGTTTTCTGTCGGAACTCAACGTTACCGGCCGGCTGTAGACCTCCTCCTCTGATTGGTCCTTGCAGTGTCCGGACTTTCGGCGGCCGCGAGACGTGTCGGCCGACTGGGTGACGGGGAACGTGTACTGGACGGATCACTCGCGGATGCACTGGTTCAGCTACTACACGGCCCACTGGACCCGGCTGCGATACTCTATTAACGTGGGGCGCCTGGGGGGCACCAGCTGCACCCGCCTGCTGACGGACATCGCGGGGGAGCCGTACGCCATCGCCGTCAACCCGCTGCGCGGGTGCGTCTCCGCCGCCGCCGCCGCTCGGCCCGCCCCCAGCATCCCCAGCGTCGCTTACCCCCCGCACCCCCCACATGGCAACGAAGCGGTTTACTCCACACCGATGCAAAGGCCGCGCCTAGATATTCTTCCCTGTGTGCCTGTCCGCAAAATAGATCAACGACGAGGAAGAAAGTTGCGCTCTCTTGGAAAAAAAACATGGCTGCAACATTGAGCGGTTTCTATTGACAGCCCCTGTGACTTAAACATAGTAAAGTGAAAGCGTCATGTCAAACTTCCGAGCGTGTCCAACTTTCTGAGTTTTCTCCTTCGCAGAAGAAACGGTGCGTTCGTTTTGGGATTGCTGAACTTCCCGAATGCTTTTCTGTGAACAAAGGAGCCGATACTTGGACACAAGCGAAGGACAAACCGGCTGAGTCCCGACTGTCGGTATTCTCCAGGGCGTACCCCATCAGCCTGCTGATTCCATTATGGCTGCCGTGTCCAAGGCCTCAGCGTTTGTTCAGCCGCGTAGCAGGCCAAGCTTGTTTGTGAAATGCTGTCACGATGCAGGGGTGCTAAAGTCGCGTAGGAACAGAGGTTTCGGTCCCGTTCATCGGTAAACTGTCATATTTGCGGACGCGGAGAGAAATATATTAGGATGTAGTTAACCCCAATCCAGTGCGATTCAGTCAACGTGATCCGTTAATGAAATAACATCCCAGCATGCTTAGGGGTCAGGTTTAAAATGCAAGGGCAGGCTGGGTTGTCCGTACATTATTCTGCAAGTTCAAATGAGGCTCCAGGTTGCCAACAACCTTAAAGCTGTGACACCTGCCAGACTAATCTGGGTATAATTGTGTCTTTTCTGTCCCAGAAACATCCATTTTTGAGCGATTGCCAGTGGCCACAGGGCACTATTAGATTGCATAATTAGAGGACACAGTTATGCCGTGTCTTTAGAAGAGTAGATGAATGAGCTGGCTGACTGGCTGTCCACAGCACACCCACAGAGATGACCTGGGGAGGGAGGTTGTGTGACACACTTACAGGATGATGCATTGCGTTACAGGATGATGTATGTGTCACAGGATAATGTACTGTGCATTACAGGATGATGTACTGGACAGTGATTGGTGATCACTCACACATTGAGGAGGCGGCCATGGATGGCTCTATGCGGCGGATCCTGCTGGAGAAGAACCTTCGGAGGCCCACAGGTAACCGCCACCCCTGGGAAAAGAAAGAGCACAGGGTGAACACAGGGTTAGCATGCTAAGCTAGGGCGCTGTTGATTAGCGGGGTTAGCACAGGGTTAGCAGGCTGGGTCAACGCAGGGTTAGCAAGCTGGGTTAGTGCAGGGTTAATTGGTTTGTCTAGTGCAGGGTTAGCAAGCTGGGTTAGTGCAGGGTTAAATGGTTGGACTAGCCCTGGGTTAGCAGACTGTGTTAATGCAGGGTTAATTGGGTGGACTAGCCCTGGGTTAGCAGGCTGGGTTAGGGGGCTGTTTTAGGCTGTGTTAATGCAGGGTTAATTGGGTGGACTAGCTCTGGGTTAGCAGGCTGGGTTAGGGGGCTGTGTTAGGCTGTGTTAATGCAGGGTTAATTGGTTGGGCTAGCGCAGGGTTAGCAGGCCGTGTTAACGCAGGGTTAACCGCAGAACGGGGCGTTCTGAGCTTTCTCTACAACAAGCCGAGGAGGGGAGTAATGGAGCTGAACGCGGCCAGATGCAGCTTGTCATCGTGTCATCAGCAGAGCCCTTCGGGAGGCTGCTCCCCCGTGCTAAAGGAGCTAATGCAATCTCACGTTAGCACTGATAGGAGTGCCATAACGCCTTCACCGCCAATGACACGAGCCTCAGAAAACAGCAGGTCTAATTCACCCGGCCGTACGCTGGATTTCTGTTTCACAGGAAGGTGTTTTTTTTCTTCCTTTTTAATGCCCGTCTAAAGCCGTTGCATTCTCTCCTACGTCGGTGCAGTTGAGGACAGGTGTTTGTCGTGTCCTTTGAGTCAGGTTGCATCACATTCCACAAGCTTCACAGAAATTTGTTGCTCATTACGGGTATTGCCTCAGGCATCATGTAAAGTCAGCAATAAACTCCGCTGGATTTTTGAACAGTATCCAAAATAACCTTGGACATCGTCCCATTTTGTTTTCAGTCGTAGTTTTGAAATTGTCCTTGAAGCCAGAAGACGCTTAGATTAATATTGAATCTGTCATGTTTCTCGCTGAGCTCCAACAAAGGATGGCTGTGCAGTTTTGATCTAGTGTCTAAGTTCAGATGATTAGCTTGGTTATTTTTCTTTAAATCAATCCTACCCATCTGTAAATCCCCTGTGCTTGTCTGAGAAAGAAGACGTTGGTTTTTGTTAACCTAATTTTACTCTCCTTGCAGGGCTGGCAGTCGATTATTTCAGCCAACGCCTGTACTGGGTGGACGTAGAACTCTCTTCAGTAGGAAGTGTGCGTTTCGACGGGTCTGACTCTCAGTTGACCGTCAGCAGCAGACATGGTAATGATTTTTATATGCCTGAATGAAGCTTTCTGTGGAAAAGGAAAGGAAAATTAATTCAGTTGGAGCCTACCTTGTGGACTCAATATAGTCAAGTCAGTGATTTAGTTGCTATGTCTGTTTAGAATGTTGAATGTGTTATCTACCCTCTGTTAATTTTGTGACATACTGGAGCTTTCTTCTTCTTATTCCTGGAGTTTGATCGTAAGGTTTCCTTATTTTTTATTTCAGTGGTGTTTCTGTAATGTCAAATTAAAGCAAAACCAATCTGAAGTAAAAAAAATAAATAATAATAAAAATGAGGATTTGTATGACATGGGAAAGAAACTGAGGGAGTGACATTCTTTGAAATTCATCTCTCTTTCTGTCTCGTTCCATTGGGCTGCGCTCCCCTGTTGTTAAATGTAACTTTTTGGAAACGGTAGCATATTGAATTTCTGTCTACAGCAGGGATCCTAGAAGAGCACTTTGACTGCTCAATGTAGGAATGAGATGAGTCACCACTCACTGCTGTACCCTGCGCTCATTCCCAGGGATATCCCAGCCTTATCGGATAGACGTGTTCCAGGACTACGTCTACGGCGTGGGGCTGAAGAATGACCTTTTCCGGGTCCACAAGTACGGTAAAGGCCCCGTGGAGAGGCTGGCCTTGGGCGTGGAGAAGGTCTCCAGCGTCCTGGTCATCCATCCGCTCAAACAGCAAGCAGGTGAGGCTCAGCGCTCCCCTTCCGGACCTCTCCGTGTGAAGGGGTCCATCGCTTCAGCTTAGACTGTCTCACAAGAGCAAGACGTTTTTTACACACATATATTAACACATATGAATGGAGTGGTACACATGTACCTCCTGTACCTCTTTAATATTACATGTACCTCCATCCAGCACTTATATTGTATTGTTATCTTGATGTTATAGTTAGTAGTCATGCCTCATAGTTTGACTTAACATTACTTTCTGACCTAGCCTATGTTTACTGTGTTCATGGCTATGGATAACTGTTTCATAATGATTACTGTACCTTATCGGACCTGTGTTTGCAGTTGTTCCAATGACCTTCGGTATGCACTTATTGTACGCCGCTTTGGATAAAATAATGCATGCCTCTCTGTGATTTCCATGCTTAAAACCCCATTGAACGGGCCTCTGTGCTCTGGGTGATAGCATATTCTATGAGTTACACATGCTCTCTGCTACTGTCCCTCTGGATAAGAGGGCCTTCCCAGCGATTGTGCTGTAATGTAAAGATAGCCTAATCACACAGCTCATATATCACCGTATGTCATACAAATTATGGAGACCACCACGATAATTATTTTTTATGTCCTCCATGGAGGATTATCACAGTTAATGAGGTGGAATTTGAGTTCAATCATAGAGCTTTCACAATCGCAAGCGCCTCATATGTAATCCATATGTGTACAATCAGCAAAGGAATGCGTTAAAACTATCATCTTTAGAAGGATGAGCCTTTTATTTTGAGGAATTTATTTTCCAATAAACTTATCTTTTCAGAAGGCCTAAAGGTATCCAGATGAATTATTGAAAAACTGTATTAGCAAGCATAAAGTCCAATGACAACAGTTAATTGTCATTGTTAGTGTTGCCCATATTTTATGCAAAACAGACAATCTTAATGGTGTTGCCAGTTCTACTCCCAGCTGCAGGGTAAACAATGTTTTGGGAAGGGTGTACGTATGTCTCTCTAAATTTATCTCGTTCATTTTAATATATATTATCTGTTTTTTCCCTTTATTTGAGTTTATGTACATTTTATATGTAAGAAAATATTACAAGTTTTGGTCACATGAAGGGGACATGGGTTTATATGTTGTTTATTGTAGTTTGATGACACGAGTACTCTTATTCTGACACGGATCTCAAACAGACCAGATAGAGTGCTGGCTGTTCTTCCTGTATGTACCGTACTCTGTGCTTTCTGTCCACTAAGACGGCCCTGGTGACAGTTTTTTTTCTCCTGTGCCTTGTTTAGCCACACACTGGCCCTCCGCCAGCCGTGTGGAGCACTTTCTCCGGAACGTTCCGTCCCACGGTTCAGCCCGCTGTTTGTTGGCGGAGGTGAAGCGGACGCGCTGATGCGTCAAAGGCCGCTAGGCGGCGCTATCTGCCTAAATGAACGAGACCGTGCTGAGCAATGCGCACACGCTCTGCTGCTTCTCTCTGATTGGGCAGCAGCTGGGACGTGCGCGTAAGGCGACCTGTGCGTTGTGGCTTTGACTTCCACCAGCCTGGAAACGGCTTGTACGCTAAGCATTCGGTTGAACTCTGAGTGGGAAATTCAAGGCATTGTACACGCTACACATGCCCCTCAGATGTGTTTTTCTTTTATTTATTTACTTTTTTTTTTTTGATGTTCTAACTGACGGGTTTGTCACAGAACTTGTGTTTTGATCAGCAGCAGTTGTGGGAAGAATGGCATGCTCTTCTGGAACTGAGGTTCTGAAGTTTGAAGTCTCTCCCAGCCATTGGGGGTTCAGGGGTTTTTTCACTGCTGGTTTTGGGGTTTTGCTACTCTTAGTCTTGGGCTGTTCCTGGTTTTAGGGTGCTGTTGGTTTTGTGGTGATTTTAGCAACCCAAAATCAGGAGCAGCAAAACCCCTAAACCGACAGCACCTCAGAACCAACATCAACAAAAGCCCCAAAACCAACAGTACCCCCAAAACCAGGAGCAGCAAAACCCCCAAAAAAATAGAACCCAAAACCAACATCAACAAAAGCCAAAAACCAACAGTACCCCCCAAAAACAAGAGCAGCAAAACCCCAAAAAAGAACAGCACCTCAGAACCAACATCAACAAAAACTTGGGGTGCTGCTGGTTTTGAGGAGTATTGGCTGTTGCTCTTGGGGTGCTGCTGGTCTCGGTTGCCACTGCTGGTCGAGTCCTGTTTCGGGTGCCTCACTGCTGCCACCACCTTGTTAAGATCGTAGGACGTCTATCATTATGTAAAACCCCTCAGAGTGTCTCCTAAAAACGCACTAAAGCACTTAACTTTGCAATTTAAAAATAAAAAGGCAGACAACCTTAAAGTGCATATTATCTCTGGAGGGCCCTATGCAGGAGGTGTGTTCTGGTGAAATTCCTCGCTTCTTGGACATGACTTAACAGCTCCCCCTAGTGGCCGTGCTGAGCAGGTCTAAATCCCATGCTTGTCATTCACCAGACCAGTGAACGCATCATCACCAGTCCCCAGTAACCTTTCCTTAAAGCACGCTGTGTGAGTTCTCTGTGAATTCGCACTGAACCTGCCTCCAGCAGAGTTTTCCAGCTTCATTTCATTTAATCTGTGTATTTACTATTAAAACTCTTGTCACAGGTATTTCTGGACATGTGCAAGCTGGGTTGGGCAAAAAACCAAATGTTTTGTGCCTCTGTGTTTTGGAGAGCCATAGAAGACATTCCTGCTCCACTGTTTTTTTTTTTCTCTCTGACTCCACGAACCTTAGAGGAAATCCTCGAGCTTTACCACAGAGACGGGAGTGATCCTTTCCGCGCTTTATAAACGGGATTAAGATGATCCACAAGAGGATTCCGCCAAGATAATCTCATTTTTAAAAGAGATGTATGATCTGGAACACAACGCTCCCCAGCTGCACTGTGGGGCCTTGTCCCCTGTGTGTACCCTAACCTGACCCCGGGGGTGAGTGGGACTAAACGCGCGTGCGTCTCTCCCGTTTCTCGCCAGTGACGGACCCGTGTGCGAAGATGCGCTGCGACTTCCTGTGCCTGCTGAACCCCGGCGGCGCCCGCTGCTCGTGCCCGGAGGGGAAGGTCCTGCGGAACGGGTCCTGCAGCGACGCCAGCGTCTCAGGTGACCTTTGACCCCCGCGGCGGCTGTTTTACGGAGGGACAAGCGCTCTGAGGTCCAGGCCTGTTAGGGGCAGCTCGGCTATAGAGGGACAGGTGCTGCGGAATCCAGTTCAGTCAGGTGTTAACCTGACAGTGGCCGAGCTGAGGTGTATTTGTGAATGCAGTGTGTAAAACGGAAACTGTCACTGGATAGCAACAGTGCTGCCTCAACCAATATGCAAGATACTCACTAGCCAGAGTCGGGAACCCTGTCCCGCCCTGCGGTCCTGGATGCTGATTGGTCATTATAGTGTTCCGGCTGTGCTATAATACACAATATAGTAACAGCTATGATGCAAAACACCTGTCTACCTTCCTGTGTGCAATATCATTGTGCAACTTAAACAAGACATTCAGTGATTGGAGCATTGGCAGTAGCTAGCTAATGTTATTGGCCCGACAGCTAAGAAAAGATATTACATTATTACATGAGGTCTTGCTGGACAGGAAGTGATGTCACCTGACCCCGCCCCTGTGTTGCAGACGAGCACTGCCGGCCGGCCTGCGAGAACGGGGGGCGGTGCGTGCCCAACGAGAGGGGCGACTGGAGGTGCTACTGCTGGCCCAATTTCTCGGGCCAGCACTGCGAGGTCGGCCACTGCAAGGACTACTGCCTGAACGGGGGCACCTGCTCCAGCTCTCCCCTCGGTAAGGAATCGCTGGGAATGGTGCTTCGCTCCATAGTGTAGTATAATGGGTAAGGAACTGGTCTTGTAACCTAAAGGTCGTAGGTTCGAATCCTGGGTAGGATACTGCTGTGGTATCCTTGAGCAAGGTACTTAACCTGCATTGCTTCAGTACATACCCCGCTGCATAAATGGATGCGATGTAAATGCTATGTAACCATTGTGTAAGTCGCTGTGAATACGAGTATCTGCTAAATGCCTGTAATGTAATATGGGATCCTGACACAAGGCTGACGCTGTCCCTATCTCCACCCCCCCCCCCCCACCCCGCCGCCCATCCCTCATGACATGTACTCTGGCCCGGGGTTCTGTATGACGGAAAGCTGGAGAAAGCGCTCTGCGATGTCTTTAAACGGGTCAGTTCCTGTAAAATGGGCTTTACACAACCCGGAAAAAAAGACTACTCAAAAGTGCAATTCATCATGCAGAGAAGTTGTAAAATGTCCCTCCCCTGTGGTCACTCAGATACACAGGTGACTGGTGAACTCACCAGCCAGGTTCTCACCAACACTGATCATGTGACTCCAGTATGTTTCCTAACACTGATCATGTGACTCTGGTATGTGTTTCCTAACACTGATCATGTGACTCCGGTATGTGTTTCCTAACGCTGAGCATGTGACTCTGGTCTTTGTGTTTGCTAACGCATTTCAGGAGTTGCTGTGATAGAAATGTTTTTGATTCTGTGATTAATGCGGACACAGGAAAACAAAATGATAACCTGTCTATTTGTTGATATTTTATGTTTTTAATCTGTATTGTGTTTGCCCGGGTTTCCAATTTAATGACCGAATCAAGCATTCGCGGGTCATCTTAATTTCAAACAGAATATTGAACGTATCGATCATATTGAACTGAATGTACTCCACAATTCAATTTAGAAATTTGACCCCATCAACAGGAAGGCTTAGAGTGAAAACATTACCTTCATTGAAAAACTACAAATCTAATTTGTTGTCCCTTGTCTCAGTAGGTATGTGTACCGGAAAAAAGTTTTGTACTTTAGAAATTTCCTTCTAGTTCCAACAATGGATGGAGACTTGAATGCTTCCTCCATAAAACACATTATATAGTTTACTGTCTTGAACCCTCAAGTATATTTTCTCTGTATTCTGCATAATTGTTGATGCTTTTAGATTAAGTTAAGTTATTCTAATATCTGTCCTGAACTGCAGGGTGAAGCTGTTTCGTACATTCTGCCTGTTTTAAATCATTTCCATTCTGCACAAAAGACGCAAACTGGCTTGCAGCCCAAGCGGTTGCTTCCACAGTGTGTGAATAAACAAAATGATTTGTTTTTGTTCTAACGATGACTTACGACAATATATTTGCAAATAATTAGCATATGAAGGGAAGGAGCTGTAAATCAGTATATTCCAGATTTTGTTTAGCGGTGAAATTGTATCATTAGCTGGGAAAAATTACTGCATTTCAAATTAGGTTTTCTTGTTATCACGACAATTAACAGGCCTTTAAATGTAGATAGAACCCTTCTAGTGCTGAAATGTTATTGGGTCTTCTTCCATTCATTGCATGTTTGAGATCTACCCACAGCTTAACATTAATATTCAAATGTGTGGACTGTGAATGCCGTTCCAGAACCTTAATCATTCATTCAAATGTGTGGACTGTGAAGGCCGTTCCAGAACCTTAATCATTCATTCAAATGTGTGGACTGTGAAGGCTGTTCCAGAACCTTAATCATTCATTCAAATGTGTGGACTGTGAAGGCTGTTCCAGAACCTTAATCATTCATTCAAATGTGTGGACTGTGAAGGCCATTCCAGATCCTTAATCATTCATCCAAATGTGTAGACTGTGAAGGTCATTCCAGGACCTTAATGATTATTTTTTTTAAGTAGTTCATGGTTGATTTTGGGGTATGTTTTGGATCGTTGTCTTGTTGAAATATCCAACCTCTTTTGAGCTTCAGTTTCTTCACTGAGGGACATTAGCTCAGGATTTGTTGATATTTAGTTGAATCTATTTTTCCTTCTGCCACTGGCTGCTACACAACCCTAAATAATAGCATGACAGTTGGCAAGACCTTCTTTTCTTTGAATGCTTCCCCTGTTTTTCTCCAGATGTATCTTTGGTGGTTATGGCCTGAAAGTAAAATTTTAGTTTAACTGGTCTACAGCACTTTGATAGAGTACATAAAGTCTCTGGCTTGTCAAAGTGATACGGTGAATACTTCAGAGTGAGACATTGACTTTTGTGATGTGGTCGCAGGAAAGCTTTTATTCTCACAGCTGTTCCATACTGGTCCTTTTTTGTGTATGCATTGCTGTGCAGTGGACCGTGCATCACTACTCTAATGCCAGCTAAACCTTTCTGCAGGTCTTTTGTAGTGGCTATTGCTTTGCATGTCTGACCAGTCTATGAGCAGTTCTATCTGAGGTTTTTCTTAGTCTTCCTGGTCTTGCCTTGACTTCAACCGTTCCCCTTAACTGCCATTTCTTAATGATGCTTCTGACAGTGGAAATTCCAACCTGGCAGCTTTTAAATATCCTCCTATAGCCTTCCCCTGCTTTGTAAGAGTCAGTATCTTTATTTCAAGTCCTCGGTCAGCTGTTTGGAGGAGCCCATGGTTGTGGAGAGTAAGCACAACTCCCTGAGAGATAAGAAGGGTCAGAGTCTTTATTAGCCTATCCTCCGGAATAGTCTTCACCTGGCTTAATTTAAGTCCTAACCATTCGATCAAGTTTTCAAGCTTTATATTTTTTCAAACTGTTACATTCAGCAAATAAATAGCAATTGTGCATTGCCGAAGTATGTCGTGGCAACTTCTTTTAGCTTAGAGATTCAATAAAACGTGCTACTTTGACTAGAAGTGCACAAACTTTTGCGTACCACTGTAGCTGCCCCGGCATCCAGCCATTTTGATGTGCTACAAAAGTCACAGAGTGACAGCCTGCGGGCTTGGAGACAATGCAGTGCATTGACTGAGCCCAGCGGCATCCCGTACATCACAGGTAGGTTTTGATCTATCCATTGTCCTTAGAATAATATTTCCCGTACCACAGATTTACAGTCCTATATAAAAACGGGGGGAAATGCCGAATCCCCCGCCGATTTTCTCAATGTTATTATTTTCCTGTCTCTCTGAAAAAAAAGAGAGTAAAATTATGGCTCATTTCAGAGAAGAGAAGAGTGGTGAAGTGATTTGTCATGTGCCGATGATAGAATCCCCCGTTAGAGCCCTGAGAACAGCGAGCCGACGTGCCTCGAGACAAAAACTAGACCGGCGTGAAATTACGAAAAACACCGAGTTCATAACACAAGAAGCGGCGCACATTGGAAGCACTGAAACGAAACAGGAATTTGCTCCACGGTATATGTGGGAAAAGATCAACTGCCTGGAAAAAGGGCACATATAGTCGTAAGTGGAGTATCACCTCTTCAGGCTGCACCTTTCCCCACCCCTCCCTACCTCCCTGTAATCTCTAAATTGACTGTAAGCTTAGGGTTGTAACTAGGTAGCTGTTTCGTAGGTGACTTAGTTAATGCACTCGTCTGAACTACTGCTTGTATTTTTGCATAGACTGCATTGTTGCCGTTCTCGTTTGTGTTAGTGTTAATCAGTTTAACCTACAGGGTACAAGTTGAACTATGCAGTTGTTCCCTGCACTTGGATCCATACTTCTATCTAGGGTTTTCGACACACTTGTTCCTGGTCATGGTTATACACTTTGTTGTACGTCGCTCTGGAAAAGAGCGTCTGCCAAATGCCTGTAATGTAATGTATTGTGTCATTATGGGACACAGTGTGTATTGATTCCGGGAGAGCCAAAATATGACCTGTTCTTATCAGAACCTCGCTGTCTTCAGCAAGCTCATGGTATTTAAGCTGCCCAACTGAGGAGAGTTGGGACCTAGTTGAGACCTACACCTGTGTTCCTTCTGTGTGCCATTTAACAGGCAAATAAGGGGAAAAAAACGTTATGACATTTCAGTCTATTTGGTGCATTTAAGTCCTCGTTGGCCCAATGACGGTGTGAAACACATTTGTAATAGCTACGGTAGAGAGCACGTCAGTTGTCAGTTGTCACTTGTCAGTTACAGGACCATAGTGGACCTGGACAGTACAGCCATTCATTCAGAAAATGCATCTCTGATTTATAGTTGCATTTTAGTGAAACAACAATTTTAAAAAAATGTATATTTCAAAATGAGTACTCATTGTCCCCTGAAAATTTATCCGTTTATTCTCGTCTGGACTAAAGGTCACGTGACCTCAGCTCTAGACCCCATGGTTTGCTGGGAGTTGTGGTCCCAAATCCCTATAGTGCTATAGTGCTAATATCAGGAGTGACGGAGGCGGGGCTGGTTTGGCGGCTGCATGTGACTGACAGATTGGCGGGTCGTAGGGAGCTGGGAGGACCAGCCCAGATGGTCCAGAGAACAACAGAAGCCCCACCAAGAGGGGAGACCAGTACTTGTGAAAAAATAAAATGCTCGTGAAGCTTAATAAAAATGCATTAATGCCACAAAAACATGAGAGGAAAGGGAGGATGGCGCTCCACAGACTGCAGATCAAGCAGCACAGGGCCGGCACACAATTTCACTTTCAATTTAGGGGGAGGGCTTTGATCCTGCTGGAGTCTTTACAGCAGAGTGGAATAAACATGTCCTTCCTGAGAAAGGCCTTCACGCACACCATGAAAGGACTCATGAATTGAAATGACCAAAGTCCATTTCGGTTTAATAAAGAGCTGAAAAGGGATTGGACTGTGAATCTGGATTTTTATATTTTATTCCAGTAGAAATGGACTTGTTACTCGCCGGGTGTGTTGGTTGTTTTATTTGAATGGACAGCCCAGTTGCTTCTGATCAAAATTTCGTTCTGGTGATTTTTTTTAAAGAGCTGCAACAAAGTGTATGATGATTATGAGCAGTGGAACATTTACCCGTTGGTGGTCCTCAGGGTCAAAAATGACTCTGAAGAAATTTGTCTATTTGGCATGTAGAAAAAGTTTTTGCCATTTTTATATTTTTATTAAAGCTGTACACAATCAGGGTACAAAGGTTATCTGTATTTTGAGTGTTTTTTTAGCCATGAAATCAGAATTCATAATGAAAGTTAAGCACCACACATCTATTATAGAAAAAATATAAATTATGATGTGTGTACTACAGTAAAAACAATTCATCCTGTGAGGGTGGGTTCTTTTTGACCCTGTGGACATGCGCATGCATAAATATTTACACAACGCTTAATGGGGGTGTACTGATGTGCAGTACGTTGTTAAACTACATAAAACTGAAGCTAAAAATTGAATAATAAACTGGTTTTTGTTTCTCTGTAGATTTATGTGCTGCATCAGTAGCAGTGTGTGCAGATTTTTCCTGCCAGTTTAATGAGACACACACCACATGTGTGCCTATGTGAGTGCATGTGTGTATGTGTGCATTCATGTGTGTGTGTGTGTATGTATGTGTGTGCCTATGTGAGTGTGTGTGTATATGTGTGTGTGAATGCATGAGTCTGTGTGTGCGTGCGTGTGTGCACGTGTTTGTTTATATAACTAGCTACGTGTAGACTTCTACTACATATAAATCATGTTTCTTCTTTCCTCAAATGAGCACGCTGTTTAGGCATATTGGTCTGTGTTATTAAGGAGCCGGTGTTGAGAGAGATTCGGGTGCGGGCTGTGTAAATGGAGGTGGTGCCGACCCTGCTGCCGGGCATATATTATTTCCCCGGCTTTACGGCTGATGGATTTTTCATAAAGGAGGAAGGCTGCAGCATCGAGCACGCCTCCCAAGGCCACGGCTATTGCTGTAAATGAAAGGAGGAATGGTTTGTGGCTCTGTGCTTCGCAATGAAACAAAACGTGTGTCTGCAGTTCTTCAGCACACTCAGGTGTGTGCGTGTGTGTGTGTCTGTGTGTGTCTGTCTGTGGGTAAAGGTCTAGAGTTGATTCAAGGTGTGGAATTTAAATTTGGAGTCTGTTGCTGTTGTCTCTGAACATGAGGACCAAACAAGTGTCATTGCCAGTAAAGCAGGCCATCATGAAAAATCTGAATTGATGAGACATTGCCAAAACATCTGCGAAAACAAACCACATTAGTAGATGATCGTAGAATACTTTCACTTGTGAGCCTTTTCCATCTGTGGTGGGGGCGTTAGTGTTTGGGCTTGTATGGCTGCCACTCAAACTGGCTCGTTGATGATGTGACTGCTGACAGCAGCAGCAGGATGAATTCTGAAGTGTACAGACATTTCTTACCAGCAGGACAATGACCCCAAACACACTGCTAAAGCAACCAAGGCTGTTTACCAAGAGTGTTCTTGATTGGCCATGTCAATCACCCAGCTTGAATCCAGCTGAACATGCGTTTCACTTGCTGGAGACAAGACTGAAGGTAAAAATTTCCAGAAACAAACAAGAGCTGAAGATGGCTGCAGTGCAGGCCAGGCAGAGCATCACCAGGGACCATGTCTGGTGATGTTTATGGGTCGCAGACTTCAGGCAGTCATCAAATGCAAAGAATTTGCAACCAAGTACTCAATGTGATGACTTTATTTCACATTAGCTTAATTTGTACAATTATTTTAGATTCCCTAAAATGTGGTAATTGCTACATAAATCACCCAATATGGATGTAAATACTCTAAAATTAAAGCTGACAGTTTGCACTTTGACCTCATTTTTTTATTGCATAATGAGGTCAAAGTGCATGCTGGTGTACAGAGCATTTTCTTGGCGTGGTTCCGGTATAGACGGCGAGGTCAATGTCTATGTTTATTTAATGTATTTGAGTCATCATATTCACCCCTAAAAGCCCTATGCAGCTTCAGTGGTCATTCTAGCTTATTTATACATCAGATAAGAGTAATGCACTGTTCTCACACTGCAGAGGAATGCTGTTTACGGTTCACTTTACGGGTAAAAACACATCACGGAGTGGTAAATATCTGCCATTCTCTCCTTTATCAAAAGTGTGGAGGGGCAAGTTTGTTTTTTATAGGCACTTAAAAATAAATAATGAAGTGGAGTTCAGAAGAGGTGGTCAACGTTTTTAATGCTGGAGATAACAGCAAAGTGTGTGTGTTGGCCAAGCAGGAGTAGAATCTCCCTCCTCAGGAGCTATTAGCTGCTGATTCTGTGGAGGGGAGGGCTCCAAAATAAATGAAGCGGTTGTAGAATTTTCTCTAACTCCCACATGAGCTTGGGGTGGGGGGGGGGGTTGAGGGGAGAGGGGAGTGCAGGGCATGTGGAACTGGCTCCAATTAAGATGGCACAGCAATTTTAAAAAGAAGTTAACACCACCCCGACCAGAAATCAACAGACCAGTTAATTTAAACAAGAACACTTAATTTAGGAACGTGCTCCAAGACAGGAAGCACAGACAAATCACTTGATTTAATCCCACGTCCGAGAAAAGAACAGAACAAAGAATCTCATGTTTATTTTTTGTTAGTTAAAGATTTGCCTTGGTGGTTCATATTCAGTGTTTTTTGCAGAGGTCTTCTTATCGTTATTTTGATCATTCATTTGGAGATGTGCATTGCAGTACCTTCAAAGTTTGTGGGGCCTTTGTGAACCCAAGCGAGACAGGAAGTGGTCTAACAGGAAGTACATAGCAGAGAGTATGAAGAAAGTGGGCGGAGTTAGAGGACATTGTACAGCAATACTGACCTTGTCCTGTCAGGGTTTGCAGGTGTGTGAGCCATGTTGGGATTGGCTTTTTACATCCCGTTTACTCTTGAGTAGGAGGCGTGCTTTGCTGTGCTCAATTGAGTAGTGTTTGTGAACGATGTTGATTTTCTCATAATTCACTTCCTCCACTACTACTATATTTATTGATGTGTAACAGGGAGACTTTGATTTAGACTTTTCAGCTAGCTCCTTGTCTACCAATGATCTGGCAGAGGGAGAGTAAAACCCTTGATGCAGCTGCTCCATGAAAAAGTAAAAAAATTATTGAGAAAGGGCTTGCCCCCTGGTGTACTGGTCATACACAAGAGCTTAAACAAGTCTTGTCAGCTGCAATGCAAGTGCCGTTCCACTAAACTGTAAGTATTCTTTTTGGCCTGGAAAGAGGGTCTTGGTGCTTATAAGCATAATCTCTCCAGTGCTAGGTCTTCTTACTTTTCCAAGCTTTTATAAGAAAATAAGAATAATCCCCAGGTTCTGTTCAATGCAGTTGCTGAACTAACTAATAAGCATGCAGCAAATTCTCAAATTCCAGGTATGTGTAGCAGTGTGATTTCCTGATATTTTAGTGTTCAATTAATAGAAATTAGGGAAAAGTTACAGTATTTGCTTCAAACAACCAGTCAGCGACAGCTTTACTGATAACATAGAAATGCCTCCTAGACGCACAGAGTGACTTGAATTCTTTACTCCCGTATCTCAGGGCGAACTATTCAATGAGTTTCTTCTTCCAAACCATCTACCTGTCTTATAAACCCTTTCCACAAAGTTTCTGAGGAAACGATTTATTGTCTATTCTTGGCAAACCAATTCTTCACATATAGTAATTTTTAATTGTTATCAGGTCACAGTATGTTCCCATATGCTTTAGGGTGGCAGAAATCAAGCCACTACTCAAGAAACCAAATTTGGATCCTACTCACGTAGGTGACTATAGACCAAAGTGCAAGCCTCCCATTTCTATGAAAGATCCTTGAGAAATGTGTAGCTCAACAGCTTTCTTCTTTCTTACAGGATAACAGTGTGTGTGAGAGGTTTCAGTCTGGGTTTAGGAAGCACCATAGCACTGAGACAGCCCTTCCCTTAGTAATGGATGATTTGTTTCTCTTCCTGAATTTTGGCTGCATCTCCATTATTTTCCTGTTGGACTTAAGTGCTGCCTTTGATCTAATATCTACTATATTTTCCTCCACAGTCTCGAGAAATCAGTTGATCTCACTGGACAAGCTCTTATGTGATTTAAATCCCAGCTCTCTTATAGATTTCAGTTTATAATAAGGTAAATAATAAGTCCTCAAAGTATTCCAGGGTCAACTCCAGAGTACCACAAGGATCTGTTTTGGGTCATTTACTCTTCTCACTATGCTCCCCCTTGGAGACATCATTAGCAGACATGGTGTTAACTACCACTGCTATGCAGATGACACACAATTTAATATAACTTTTAAATCAGGTAAAGTTGCCAACTAGTCAAACTAGAGACCTGTCTTATAGATGTAAAGGCTTGCATGACCAAAAATCTTTCTCTTTTTGAATTCAGATAAGACAGGTCCCAGCTGTCTCAGAGATAAATTCTTGGTTTTCTTCAAATCTTTGATGGCTACAGACATACTCTCTCTGCCAATGCAGTTATTAAAAACCTTGGCTTAGCTGATTGATTCAGATCTCTCCTTTAAGGCTGACATGAATAATATCACAAGAGTGGCCTTCTTCCTCCTGAGGAACAAATCTAAATTAAGGAAGGTGTTGTCCCTGCAGGATGCTGAAAAATTGTGTTATGCGTTTGCGACCTCTTGGCTGGACTAATGTAAGGTTTTATTATATGACCAATAAGACCTGGAACATCTCCATCTTGTACAGAATACAGCTGCTAGTTCTTAGAACTAAGAAATGTGGACATCAGCCCGGTGCTCAAATCCGTTCATTGGTTGTCTGTTAATTTAAGAATTGACTATAATATTTTACTTTTAATGCATAAAGCTTTGAATGGTTTGGCTCCAGAATATCTTAGTGAGTTACTTTCTCTTTACTCCTCTCCAGTTTTTTTAAATTTGCAAGCTGCTGCCTATTTGAAAATTCAAAGGATATCTAAAATTACAATGAGGCAGAGCCTTCTTTTACAGAACTCTTAATGGAATAATCTCCCTTTGCATGTTTGGGTTTCAGACACACTCTGTCTTTAAGTGTAGGCTCATAACTTACCTCTTTAGCCAATCCTATAATTAAAGATGTCTGGGTCCCATAGTGCTGTTGTTCCTGCTGACAATTCCATTTTAAACCAGCCTAATCTGATTTAAACTGGGTTTTCAACACTTTTAGCTGGTCACCCAGCTGTTCACCAGCTGACCAGCCTGTATAGTTAATTAGTCCACCAGTTGACCACCACCTTACTCTAAGCAGCTTAACCAGCTTTGACCACCTTTTTTCTGTTAGAGACCAGATTTGACCAGTCACAGACCAGCTACGACCAGCTAGAAGTGTTGAAATCGCAGCTTAAACCACCTTAGAATCCCAGCTGAAGTTTCAGCTGGGATGTGAGCTGAGCTGAGTGTGCTGTTGCCCTGCCACTGCATATGAGCACTCAAGTTTGCTGTTCTGTGGCATGCTGGGATACTGTCAGTCCAGGATCACTCTCCTGGTTGTGTGCGCCCCTCTCCCTACATCTTTTAGATCTGCTCCTGCCATACCATAGAGTCCTGGGGCTTTGCATATAAAGCTTTCCGTATTTCCGCATTACATATTACTGGCTGCCAAATTTGCAATTGTTACTGTCCTAATTTCTGTTAGAGCCTAGCCTTCTCCATTTCCTTTCCCCTGGGCTTCTGCCCTTCCCTCACCCTGAGTTTGCGGACCGCTCCAGCCGCGTCTCTCCCCTGGTTCAAGCCCACTCTATGACACAACCCAGATGCATCACCCCGCCCCTCTGATCTGCATATTATACGGATCTTGATTTGGACTCCATACTGACCAGCTAGTTTAATACAGCAGACTGTAACCTGCTCAACCCATTTGATTATTTGCTGTGATAGATCCCCATTACATTTGTTACCATCCATTCCTATTCTAGCTTTACACCAGGCTGGCCAGCGGAGGATGTGCTCTCCCTTTATAGCCGGGATCCTCCTGAGATTTCTTCCCATCGGGGAGTTTTTTCTCGCCACCATTAGAGGGTTTTTCTCCCCTCTGGGGAGTTTTCACCTCGCTCGCTTGCTTTTTGGGGATTCAGAGCTGGTTTCCCCCCAGTTTTCCTTCTGTTGCTCTGCAAAGCATCTTTGTGACAGTTCTCTGTTAAAAAAAAGCCCTGTACAAAATAAATTGAATTGCAAGCAGGAGTCGGGGTTAAAAAAAAACCATGGCACTTAAGACAACCTGGGATTCACCACAAATCCCCTCCCCAGGACCGAATCCCGTCACGCGTGGGGGTGGGGGGGGTGGGGGGTGGGGGGCTGTGGTCCATGTGAGAGCACCTCTGTGCTGCGGCCCCCCCCCCCCCCTCTGATGAGAGAACAAAAGCTGATGAGCCCACCCCCACAACATGAGACCACACCTCTGCAGCCGTGCAGTCCGCTGTGGGGGCTGATGTTTGTTTGTTAGGGGACTGGGTGTTTGTGCAGTACCTGTAGGGAGTTATGTAACCCAGAGGGGCGAAGGTGTTGGTGAGGATTGGAAGCAATTTAGCAGGTGATGCAGTCAGTGCTGCTCGCGGTCACTCCAAATCTCCTGAGTTTCACATCCAGGGACAAAAGGCGGACACTTCAATGCTCACTTATTTTGTAGCATTATTAAGATACAGTGTTTTGTGAATGTCTTATGGGTGTCATTTTGTGCAATATATATCCATGTATTGAACTAAAAGATGCTAATTAACAATCTTGGAATAATAAAACATTACATGTAAATTGCTGGTATATTTATCTGTGAGCTGATGAAAGATTTAATATTGTACAGTAGAAATCAGAGAATGGGACCATAAGTGGTTAGGTTTTTGCCTAAAATCTAATTCATATCCATCTGTTCCCCTCTCAGTCCCCCTTTCCTTCACTCTCTCCTCCCCCCCACCCTTCTCTCTCAGATGCAGGAGTGTGTTTGTTGAGAGTGTTTTTTGAGAGCATGTGCTGGTTTCTTGAAACTTTTCTTTCTATCTCTTATCCCTATTGCTTGATTTCCGTTTATGCTTTGGTATTGGTTTGGCTGTACTTCGGTTAGGGGTAAGCTTGTGAGTTTGTGGTTGGATTTTCGGTGGGCATGGTGCCCAGGAAGACGTTGTCCCTGTCTATCCGGCGTGGGGTAGGGGTTGTCCAGCGTAAGGTGAAAATTACAGTGGAGGAAGTTCTTTCAGCTGCTGGGGATCTGGTTGGTCATGAACATTTGTCCCCTGCCTCACGTGTGAATAAATCTGTGGTTGTGCTTCTGAAAGAGAAGGTCTTTGTCAGTCAGTTGATTGCAAGTGACGTTTTTTCTTAATGATTTTTATTTTGCCACTGGCCGTCTCCTCTATGAAGATTGCTGTTTCGGGGGCACCTCCTTTCATTGCCAACGGGGTGCTGGAACGAGAGCTCCAGTGTTTTAGAGAAGTGTGCGGGCGCTTTAAGAACCGTAATGCTCAGATGTGAAGATCCAAATCCTAAGCGCGTTCAGTCTCTCCAGAGAGAAGTTTTGATGTTTCTGGAGTCCCCAACTCAGACTCTGGAGGTATTTTTTTGAACATGAGGATGGATCTGCCCCGGTAGCTGCTAATCATGTTTTCCCTCCATTTCTGATGGATAGTGCATTTAACACATGGTCTGACCTTGGTATTAAAACCTAAGCACCAGATATTATAAAAAATGAAGTACACCAGCCAAATGGAAGAAGTTCTCCTTTTTTATGATTCACAATGTTAGGAAACATGAATTTATTGAAATAAAGGCAAGCACTTATCCCTAAAATATCAAATCACTGGTATTTTTTGATTTGATAGAGTGAGGAAGTGAGAGAGTGTAAAATTGGCCTTTTCCATTACAGAATTAGCCTCTATTGCTACAACTTGATGCACATAAGAAAGTTATTGCAACAACACTAATGGAAAACAAGTTAAATCGACATATGATGCAAGACTAGTTTGTTTGCTAGATGTGGATTAGAGTACGTCCCTATGTAGGAGCTAAGCTAGTGTCCTGTTAACCACCACTTTTTCCCTTTTTTTCTTTACTCTGCACTTTGCATTTTGGATACTTTAATTAACCCATTTGTAATCAGTCCCATTTTGTGGTTGACTCCTTTATGTTATGGCCCTTTCAAGGCGGGGTCGTAACATGAGTCACCGATAACGTCCTTTGATTCAGAATCAAATATTTCAGTGCTTTCCATTTCTGTCATCTTTTCAACCAAATGCTGTCCATTTCCTTTTCAACCTACAGATGTAATAGCAGAGCTGTTTGTGTTCCCCATGACGTCATGCATCAAATAAGTAATTTTCCAGTGTGGCTTCAGGTGTTTCCATCAGGAGTGATCAATTTGTCAAAGTTGAAGCCATACCAGCAACATTTTCAGCTTCATTTAATGAAAAACCTCTTGACTAAAATGAATTAGTCTAATATCTTTGGGGTATGCTGCTACAGTATGTGGTGCTTACCCTGTAAGGACTTAGCCTATATATTGATAAAACCTTTTAATTCTTCCCACAATTAGCTGAAAAATTAAACCAGCCTCGACATTCATTCTTCAGGTACCAACCAATTTGTAGGTGTGTTAGTCATAAGTTCCATTATTTCCCTGATTGATTTGCCTCAGGACACATTCCTCGCACCAGTACCTGCTCTGAAGGGATTAATGTCCTATGTCTATGATCAAGTCCGCTCCTTATGTCTAGTGTCCCTAGATACTATTAAAGCCCTCTGGGACACAGAGTGGGAGAGGAGACCCCAGAGAGTTCTTGGAAGGGGCGCTTGGAGAGTACACAAATCATCCATCTGTGCAAAGCATGGACTGGTCCAGTGCAAAAATAAAATCTCACAAGGGTCAGGCTCGTTAAATTCTGCAAAGTTGTGGATGAAACATGTGACAGGTGTCATTGAGCACCTGCAAGCCATGCACACGTTCTGGTCTTGCTCTTCTTCACATACCTGCTGGGCAGAAGCTCTCAGATCGTGGTCAGAGATAATTGGAAAGGCAGTTGAACCTAATGCTTTGATAGCATTATTTGGTAGCATTCCAACTGCGCTGCTACTCTCCACTTTAGAGGCTGAATTTGTCACTTTATTGGTCAGATGCTTAATACTGATCAAATGGAAATCTGAAACCCCTCCCTCATGCTGTGGATAAAGGAATTATTCAGTCATGTCAAACTGGAAAAAATAAGATGCACACTGAAAGGTGCAACTGCAACTTCCCAACTGACCCTGAATTAACTTAACCCACTTTTAATTTAACAATATGACAGATGACAGGCTGCAGTTGCTAACCCCCGTGTGTGCTAACCCCTGCAGTCACTAGCCCCACGGTTGCTAACCCTCATGTGTGCTAACCCCCACGTGTGCTAAGCCCGCGGGCGCTAACCCCCTACGGGCGCAACCGATGCGCCTTGTGCTGGGCGGGGTGCGCCGGTGGGCCTGCGACTGGCGGGGGAGGGGCCAGCCTAGTTTCACCGAGACTAGAGAGAACAGTGAGGCCGAATACATGCAGTATGATTCTGACTCGGGTTCCCTGCCTGTGCTGTCAAACAGTCAGATCTGTACACACTGAAGCATATAAATGGTTTTCTGAATGAATTAAACTTTGGGCAAACCTGTCAGAGCGAAGGAGTGTTTTCCTGACACAGATGAATTTATCAGGTCATGTGTCGCCCCGTAGAGGCAGGTGAGTTTGGATGAGAAGAAGTGGGTTAGACTGAGAAAACATCTCACTGCTCTAGGGTAAGGTAAAAAGCACTGGTGTCTGAGCAAAAATAAAATGATCACGCATCACAAGGTGCTCTCCTGTTGTTTCCCCAGTCTCTCCTATCCCCTCTCTCTCTGCATGGCTTGAGGTTTGGGGTCTTGAGCATTAGTGGTGGGACGGATGGGCAGATGAGGGCTAATTTTAGAGGTGTTTCAGCAGAAGAAATTAGTTGCGGATTGTGTTTCAATCGGAAAAGACGGCTACCTGCCTCGCTGCCTCATTCGTCACTGTCTTTCAAGGGCAGTGTTTTTGGAGGTGCCTGAACACAAACCTAATTGAGAAAGTCTTCCCAGGCAACATGTGCATCATGAGCTTGAGAGTTTTTCATGGTCGCCCCATTTGTTTGCACCCATTTTGGGCACTTCAATACAAAAGCTGGGGGGAGCTATCCTATTTGTATCCTGTCTGAACGTAAATATTCTGTCAAAAGTGGAAGTTGTACCTGGGCACCTCCTTAAAGAATATGGACTGAAAGTATAAGTGTAGCACATTTAGATAGATGTGTCAAAGAGTACTAATAATAGGGTTCTGTGTGCCTCTGTCCTTCCTTGTTAGTCTGACCACCACTTAATTACTGTGAACCTGACTGTAGACTAAGCAGCATCTCGGGGTTCTTACTGCCATTTTAATGCCAATTTTCTACACGACCGTGGTTTCTCAGAAAGATTTTAGGTAGAATGGAGGGAGGAATAGGGGTATATGAAAACCTGGTGGAAAAACAGAAATACAGGTTCTTCCTCAGCAGTACGCTTCACGTTCCTCTTTAAGGGTTGCATTTGCATTGCATCGGTTGCAACAGGTGATTGACAGGAGTTCTGATGGAGCTTTCACACGAGGAAGACCCTGGATTGCACAGCACTCTTAGAGAGAAAAGGCAATAGTTGTGGGATTGTAAGGGGGTCATGGTGAGGTCGCGTTTCATGGCCATGCGTGATATGGACGCTCCGACTGCTTTCTTTTTCAACTTGGAGAGGAACAATGCTCAAATAAAAGTGATGCACTGTCTGATCTCAGCAAGGAGTCGAGATGTCGGGTCTCATAGAGATGCAGAGAAAGACTCTAAAGTTTTATTCTGAACTCTTTCTGAACTTTGTGGGTGAAAATTCAGACGAAGACACCATGGAAGAGCTTTCGCAGATTTGGAAGTTCTTCCTTGTCTTCTCAGCAGCGGGACGCATTAGAGGAGGATCTTTCCTTTCATGAAGCAACTGAAGCAGTTAATCAGGTGCCCTCAAGCTGTGCCCCTGGAATTGATGGCATTTCAAGCAATTTTTAAGAAATTTTGGCAGTATATTGGGAAGGATTTTTTCAGTGTTCTGCAGGACAGTTTTAAAGGAAAGATAGTTCCCTCGAGCTGTCGGCAGGATATTCTGACCCTTCCCCCCAAGAAGGGGAACCTCTGTCTCCTTAAAAACTGGAGGCATGTAGTCCTTCTCTGCACAGACTGTACAATTTTTTTCAAAGTCTAGCTAATAGGGTAAAGCTGCAGCTGAGCACCTGAATACATGGGGAGCAATCAATGGCCAGTCAATCAATGAAGATCTCTTTTTATTACGAGAGTACACAAAGCAGCATGGGGTAAACGTGGGGTTTCTGTCCTTGGATCAGGAGAAAACTTTCGACAGAGTCGACCACAACTACCTCTACAAAACATTGCTGACTTTTTGTTTGGTGATAGTCTTGTATCATGGTTAAAATTGTTATATACTGATGCTGAATGTTTGGTGAAAATTGGGGGTGGGCTGAGTGTGTTGATTAAGTTGTAGAAGGGGATCAGGCAAGGGTCCCCATTATCAGGGCAACTGTATGCTTTGGCTATTGAATCCTTGTTATATATGTGAATGAGGAGGATTAGAGGGGAATCTGTACTCGGGCAAGTGGGTGAGGGGATCATTGAAAGTGTGCATATGCAGATGACATGCAGAGGGCTTCTTCAACACAGGTGAATTGAGGGAAATGTGAGGCATTGTGATGGGGCACGAGTGTGGAGCATGGGTACGGAGGGGATCTTACCAGGTGGCCAGTTCTCCCTTGTAATGTTCAGTGGGGTGAACATTTAGGAGTGTTTTTAGGCACAGCTGAGTTTGTAGGGAAAAACTAGGAGGGGCTAGCGGAGAAGGTGTGTGCCAGTTTGTTTAGATTGTAATGGTTGCTACCCCAGCTGTTCTGGTTCTGGGTAATGTTCTGGTTATAAACAACTTAACTGCTTCAGCACTGGGGCATAGACTCATAATTTTCGGATCACCCAAGTGGTTTGGTGGAGAACATTTAGAAGATCTTGACTATTTTTTTCTGGTCTGGGCTGCATTGGCTGAGGGCAACAGTTCTTGTGTTGCCAGTACAGGAAGGTGGGGGGGGGGTCATTGATGTCTGGTGTAAAGTGGCTGCTTTCCGCTAGTCAAAGACGGTTGGACTTAGCTTGTGTAGACGTAGGAGGGTTGAATCTGGATGGACACCTGTTCCTAATTAAGTTGTGGGACGTGGAGGTCACTTTCACAGGTCACTGCAACAGTGTTTGCCCTTAAAGGTCAGGAGGCTGCAGAGATGGGTCCATGGATTATGAATGAGCTGCTGGTTTTATAACTCATTCCTGCCCACAGGGACTTCACAGTCCATCGCTTTGTGGGTGTGCCTGCTGAGAGCTGGGTTCACCTGGGTCTGTCTCCTCAGAGCTGATGGAGGGTGACTGACAGCAGAGCAGGTTGCAGCAGCGATGGGGTACCGTTTGTTGTGTGTTTGCCAGGGGCTGCTGGACGATCTGGCACTACCTGCCACTGCTGGTGCCTAACTGGACCAGAATGAGCCCACAAGGAACCTAGAGCAGGAAGGAGAGCTTTCCCTGAAGTGGTAGCAGAAGCTGAGGTTGGCGAGTGGCAGGAGGGGGGGAGGGGATGATTCTCTCCTTCTGCACACCGGAGCTAGACAGGTTCAGCATCATTGGAAAAAGGGTCCTTTAAAATATCTGTGTGAAGGTGCTGAGCCTTTGTGCTCTCCAGGGAATCCAAGTGGACAGATTTTTTAGGGCCAGACTTTCCCCTGAAAGGTAGCTGGTGGGTCTTGTACAAGGTCTCCTTGACAAAAGACTAGGTGATCTGCAGTGGTGGATTGCACATGGGACTTCAGCCACGAGCAGACACAAGGCATACCTCGAACAAGCAGTGCGGTATGGGTGCTCTATTTGTGGGGTGTCAGAAACAGTCTTTCACGTTTTTGTTCAGTGTTCACGTCTGGGGAGTCTTGCATTTAGTTGCATTTTTTGCTGGGAAAGCCATTTAGTTGATGGAAAATGTTTTGGGGATTTGGGGAGTAGGGGGATTATATGTATGCTGAATAAGGGCAAGACATTACAGTGAGTTGGTATTTTTTGATAATGCTCTCTATCTCTCTCTCTCCCTCTCTCTCTTTCTCTCCCTCCTTCTCCCTCCCCCCCCTCCCTCTTTCTCCCCCCCCCCGCCCCCCCCACTCTCTGAAGGGCGGCCCACGTGCCGCTGTGCTGTGGGGTTCAGCGGTCCGTACTGTGAGAAGCGTCTGTGTGACGGTTACTGTCTGAACGGGGGCACCTGTGACGTCAGCCCGGGGAACCAGCCGGTGTGTCGCTGCATGGCCGAGTACACCGGCGACCGCTGCCTGCACCGTGAGTCTCATTACCGCGTCCTTCACACAGCTCCGCTCCCACAGTGCCTTGCTGTCTGACCTCTGTGCGCTGCGAGTAAGCCCCAGGTGTGCAGAGAGTAAGGCCCAGCTCTGCAGAGTAAGCCCCAGGCATGTGGTGTGTAAGACTCAGGTGTGTGTTGTATATGAGCCCCAGGTGTGTAGAATAAGCCCCAGGTGTGTGGTGTGTATAAGCCCCAGGTGTGTAGAATGAGCCCCAGGTGTGTAGTGTGTATAAGCCCCAGGTGGGTAGTGTGTGTAAGCCCCAGGTGTGTGGTGTGTATAAGCCCCAGCTGTGTAGAATAAGCCCCAGGTGTGTGGTGTGTGTAAGCCCCAGGTGTGTGGTGTGTGTAAGCTCCAGGTGTATGGTGTGTATAAGCCCCAGGTGTGTGGTGCGAAAGTCCCAGGTGCCCAATGTATGCACAATACAAGATATTTCCTAATTCTGGACTTTGCAAACCATCATGGCCACAATCACAAACGAAACCCTGTATCTATGGGTTGATTTATGTTTGATTGTGTGTCATTTCAGCAACAAAAAAAAGTAAGCAAAATTGTGTTGACAGTAGAATATTTGCCTTGATTCACATGGAGCCTTAAATCCAAAATAGGTTTTTTTTTTTTTTAAAAGTAAGATGTTATTCAAACAACACGGAAAAGTTAAAACAATATTGCATAACAAAATGCATATCAAATATTTCAGAAAATAACGCGGTCTGGCCCAGCATTTTGTTAGGTAAAATACAAACACTGCTTTAGTTGGTCAAGGGAAATCTTGTTTGGGTTCTTGCATTTAAAGAGTTTGTTTCACACATTGAAATGCCATTTTTCTTTAAGGGTCCTGTGCCACGCTGATAACTAACAGGTCTCATTTGTTTGCGGTGAAGTGCTGTAATTTGCAGTAAACAGTTTTATCTGAGAGCAGCTCCCCCGGTAAACACCCAGGGATGTTCAGATCCCCTGTCTAATGGCTGCTGCTTAATGTGAATAATTAAGCCTCATTACCTTTGTGTGAACTTCCAACGAAGAGCCACTGCCCTGTAAACGTTATTTATGCGATTTCTCTTTCTTTCCCTCCCTCCCTTTCTCTCTCTCTCTAAATTCGATTCGATTCATTCATGCTTTATTGGAATTAATGTATATAAACAATATTGCCAAATAAATCCACAATTAAGCAAATAACAATGACACGTAAGACTAATAATTAATAGTAACAGTAATGCAGTGGAATAAAATATTCATGAATAAGTAACCAAAGCCAGACAACCTTGTTGAATGACAAGGACAGTAATAAGAAAAAAAGTACTAACAATACAAATAAGAGATGTTCTCTGGTCCTCTTTCTGTCCCTCTCTCTCTCCCCCTCTCAATTTTTGAATTTCAATTTCAAGTTGCTTTATTGGCATGACATGCCCAGTGTTGCCAAAGCAATAATAACTCCCTCTCTCTCCCTCCTGTCCATTTTTCTCTATCTCTCTCTCTCTGTCTCTCTCTCCCCCCTCTGTCTTCCTCCCTCTCTCTCTCTCCCCCGTCCTTTTCTCTCTCTCTCTGTCTGTCTCTCTCCCCCCTCTCTCTCTGTCTCTCCCCCTCCCCCCTCTCTCTCTGTCTCTCTCTCCCCCCTCTCTCTTCCTCCTTCTCTCTCTCTCTCTCCCCCCCCCTCTCTCTTTCTCTCTCTGTCTCCCCCCCATCTCTCTCCCCTCCCCTCTCCCTCCCCCCCTCCCCCGTGGCAGATATCTGCCATCACTACTGTGTGAACTCGCAGGCGTGCACGCTCTCCAGCAGCGGGCACGTGGAGTGCGTGTGCCCTGCGCGGTACGAGGGCTCCAAGTGCGAGGTGGACCGCTGCCTCAGGTGCCACGGGGCGCCGTGCATCGTCGACCAGGAGACCGGCAACGTCAGCTGCAAGTGAGCCGCCCCCCGCTCGCCCCGCCCCTTCCTCTCTCTGCTCCGCTGGCAGGAAATAAACCCGCCTGAGTAAAGAGCTGTCAGTTTGTTTTCTCGCTGTGAAAAGGTCACTCCCCGCTGTACTAACCCGAGCGGAGCTTGGCCACGGGCTGCCGCTACTATCGTAAGCTTGTCTGGGAAGCATCTGACGCTGATTAGCCGCTTAGCGGTTTCGTCCTGAGGCATACCCCGTCAGGCCGGCCGGCAGACCGCCGCGGCGCTCCAGGGCAAATACGCACAGGAAGTGACACATTCTCTGTGAACAGCTGGTTCTGATAGGACGGCTCAAATTCTGGTTCTCCTTAGCCTTGGAATTTAGTTTTCTTCCTTCATTCTTAAAAGGGATTTAACCACAACAGAAGATACAAGACACAGTTCCAAACAAATTCAGAGTTAACCTACAATAGACACTGAAAGATTACTCTTGAGAAGTTCTTTTTTTTCATGCATGGAGATGCTTCTAGAAGGAGCTAGAATGTGTTTCTCTGGGTTTGCCCTGTCTTCCCTACAGCTGCACTAATGGCAGGATCGCTTCCAGCTGTCAGCTGTGTGATGGCTACTGCTACAATGGTGGTACTTGCCACCTTGACTCCGAGACCAACCTGCCTTTCTGCCAGTAAGTAAACATGTCCCCGTGGACCAATGTCTGTCTTTTTCATTCAAAAGACAGTCTTCAAATTCATGTCTTCCTCTACTCTGTGCCACAAAAGTGCTGTTGCTTTGTTTGCTTTTATAGTTTCTCCAATCATTTTTTTAATGGGAACTGGGCATTCAGAGAGAGAGGCGTAATGTGGTGGATCAGTGCCAGATCAGTGGAGGATCAGTGCTGGATCAGTGGTGGATCAGGAGTGGATCAGTGCCAGATCAGTGGCGGATCAGTTCCAGATCAGTGCTGGATCAGTTCCAGATCAACTGTGAATCAGTGCTGGATCAGTTCCAGATCAGTGGCGAATCAGTGCCAGATACGTGACTAATCAGTGCCAGATCAGTGGCGGATCAGTGCCAGCTCAGTGGCAGATCAGTGCCAGATGCATGTATTTATTTGGCTTGAAGTGGTTTGTTTTCATCAGGTGGGTGCAAAACATACCAATGCATCCTCACTTACTTTACTTTAAAATGAACAGCACTGAAAAGTGTGTGCGTATCTGTCATGGGTTGTTTTGGTGCATAAGAACAGGAAATGTGAGATGAAGGTCAACCTGTTTAATTAAAGAACTTTTCAGATGATAATCACAGAGAACCAGCTGTGTGAAAAGTGGTGAATGTATCTATCATTGAGTTTTTTATTTCTTAAGAAATAATGAAATAAATTAGGAGCTCTAATTGGTTTCATAACCACTGATTACTCGCACACCTCAAAAGATTAAATCAACTTCTAACCTGAGGTCATATTTTAGTCCTTCTCAAAGTTTAACAGTGTGCAGCTCATTTGCATTTTAAACAACAAAAAACTATCACCCTGGAAAAGAACAATACCTCAAAATGACCTTCTGTTATACTAGAAAGTATCATAATAAACTGAATATTTAATATTTTTAAAAAACCCCTGGAGAGGAAAAAAGCTGGAACTAAGGACTTTGGCACTAAGCACTTTTTCTGAAGATGACTCAGTGGTTTTGATTACATCCACCTGCATCTGTAATGAGGCATAGCACAATTTATCATTACTGTGTCAGTCTGAGGATTAACCTGTGGGAAAACACGCAAGATATTTTATTATCCAGTCTTCCTGGCAAGACAAAGGTGATGCTTGGGGGGAGTGTGTATAAAAAAAGGGCTGTAATTTCTGTATGGTGAGGCCACAGCGTATAAAAACATCCTTTAATGAAAGCTGAAATTCCATACTTTAACCACGTGTGAATTACAGATCTAAAATTGTGGAGCACAGGGCCAAATCGAGAAGAAAGATGTCCTTGTCCCACACATTGTGGAGCTCCGTGCATATCTGGGTTGTAATATTGTGTAGAAAAGGCACTTGTTTGATTCTTCTTTCCCTTTCCAGCCAGGGGTGTGGAGATGTATTCTGTTTCCCTGGCCTCATGCACATAAAATCTTAGGCAGAGATGTATTTGTTCAGACTTATTTCTCTGAATTGAAGGCTGGGTACATCTATTTTATTGTATTTTTTTGCCTCCCCCCTCCCACAGAAAGGCACTTAGTAAACACTCTCAGCATAAAATGCCTGAGGAATTTTGCGTTTAAGTGGCCAGATACTGCATATGCTCCAATATTTCACTAACACAGGAGGTAAGGCATTTATTCTAGCTTCCCGGTGAAGCAGAGCAACTTCAACCTCCACGTTCTCACTATCTGTAGACTTGCATCCTCCACTGGCTCTTCTGCTGCTGGAGATGAAAAATAACGAAGCAGAAAGATCTCGGTCGGTTGTGAAATGTTTTTGCCGATCCCAAGATGAAAAAATATTAATAACTGCTGCCTTATTTGTGTGTTTTCTGAGAATCCATTTGGTTGACGTGCGTATCGATGGTTCGGGGTTTGTTACGTCCGGAGACTGTGAAAGTGCACGTATGTTTGGAAACGGGTGACTCTCCATCACGACCGTCCTCCGAGGGACGATGTTCCAGCTGAGAACCTCAGTTGAACCACACGGAGAATGTGTTTGCTGTTTGTTATTTTTGTTTCTGTTGCTCTTTTGTTTAACTCCTGATGGTGCGTCGTCTCACTGCAATCTCCGCAGCTGCACTGCCGGGTTCAAAAGCCAGCGCTGCGACGAGCGGGCGAACCCCTGCAGTTACTACTGCCAGAACGAGGGGATTTGCACGCTGACCGCCTTTAACAAACCCCGCTGCAAGTAGGTCACGCTGTTTTACCCCCCACCCACCCCCAACCGGACAAAAAGCCCTCCAGTCACCCCCCTCCCATCCCGCCAGCATGGTTCACACGCAGCCCGTCGGCGCATCTGCACCGATCTCACTTCCTCCACCTGTGACACGCTGCCGCATTGCATTCTGGGTCATGCGCACTTTGGGTCATGCATATTCTTCAGTGTGTGTGTGTGTGTGTGTGTGTGTGTGTGTGTGCTGTGCATGCACATGGCTGTGTGTGTGTGTGTGTGTGTGCTGTGCATGCACATGGATGTGTGTGTGTGTGCGTGTCTGTGTGGGTGTGTGTGCGTGTATGTGTGTGTGTGCGCGCGCATGTGTGCTCTGCATGCACATGGCTGTGTGTGTGTGTGTGTGCTGTGCATGCACATGGGTGGGTATGTGCATGTATGTTTGTGTGTGTATGCATATGGGTGTGTACTATATGGGTGTGTATATATATCGTAGTTACTAGTCACCTTTCCAGAACATCAAATCATTAGTGTTTTGTAAAGTATTCAGAATTAAAACCATGGTGTTGCATTGGCTTATCAGCACACAGCAATTTCTTTTTTTCAGGGTAATATAAAGGTGTCTTCTGTGCAAAGCCAGCTCTTATTATTATTTGTTTACATTTGTGATTATCATTGCAGGAAAAGCTGTCACTTCCTCCCAGGGAAGTGATTCACTGGCTGCGTCTGCTACCTGCTTGTGAACTTAAACTGGATTAAAAGTTGCTGACAGTTGACTTAATTTATTGTAATTCCATTTCATCACCATCTAGGTTCTGTAGATTATTTATGCTCTGAAGGCATGCTGGCCTGTGAAAGATAGGTCCTGTCTAAGCAGTGCTGTACAGTAAGTAAGCTTATTCGTCCCCCTGTGGATCAGTTCCAGAAGTAGATGTGATGGTCGTGTCTGTGTTAGCACCATCGCTAACCTCCCCAGCAACAGCTCCTCGTCGCTGCTCGCATTCCACTCTCACCGCCAGTGGCGTCCCTTGACCGTGGCATCATGACCAGCTCCCGCCTCCCCCCACCCGGGGGTTACCGCGAGCCGCAGGGTCCAGCGGTGAGCGGGAGGCAGTGGGCTTGCTTTAATTAGCCTCCTTAATTGGCTCTTTTTCAGGTGTTCCGCCAACTGGTCGGGTACGCAGTGCGAGAGGCCGGCCCCCAAGAGCAGCCGGTCCGACGGCGGCAGCGGGAGTGAGTACCTGAGCCGCACACCTCCTCCACCTCCTCCACCGGCTCCAACCACCTCCTCCACCCGCTCCACCCCCTCAGCTCTCCAAAATCTCTTAACAGCTCCACACACCCGCTTCACCCGTTCGCCTCTCCACAATCTCTGCACAGCTCCACACACCTGCTTCACCCGCTCCACCCGCTCAGCTCTCTACCCCCGCTCCACCCCCCCACACACTTCCTCCACCTGCTCCACCTACTTTCTCTACCCGCTCCACCCACCTCCTCCACCCGCTCCACCCAACTCCTCCACTCACTCCATCCTCCTCCTCCACCCTAACAACCTACCCCTCTGCACACCTCCACCGGCTTAGCTCTCTCCCCCTCTGCACACCTCCACCTGCTTAGCTCTCCACCTCCTCCACACACCTCCGCCCACAGCTCATGAAAACACAGTATTCTGTACGATTGGAAAGTGTTAGGGCAAGAACTGAGGTGCACTCTGTACTCCATAAATATACAGCATTTATGGCATTAACTCGTATGAAAAGGCCCTGTTGAATAAACGATGCAATATTAACATAATGCACTAGCACGCCTAATGGAATCTCACAAATCTCAGTGTTATACATCATGGAAGGAGAGGCATCAGGTCCAAAGCATTCATGGCAGTTCCTTGTGAAATGAAAATGTCATATTTGTGCATCTCTATGAGACTACGATGTCTTTGCATAAAGTGCTGTGCTAGACAATACAATTCAAAGAGGCCTAACTCAGAATGCGAAATGTGTTGAATACCGGGACAGCTGTTAAACATAACCTGAATTTGTCAAAACTCCTGGGTGGTTTTACTTACTTTAAGGACTACTTCTCCCTTGAGACAGCAAAGAGGGTGCAAACTGCAGAGAAAACATAATTTGGTATTCACAAAGGTCTAGAAATGAGTAAAAGTCGCTGCCAAGAAGGGCTTCATCACGCAAACATCACACCTTGATATCCGAGCGTGGGTTATTATCCATGTCATTTAAAGGATGGTCATGTAATAACTGGCAGACTGTGTGCAGGTGATTAATTACATGATCTGACAGAAAGACACTAATCATGCAGTAATCACTGACATTAATACAATGGTAAGATGCATAAAGCTCACACACACACACACACACACACAGTCTTGCCCTTGACTGTGGTAGATGTATATCCTCCTGAGATCTGGCAGAAAAAAAAGTATTTTTTTAAACATAATACAAGTGTATTGGATGACAAAAGATAATTTTTAAAAATGTATATTTTATTTTTGTTGAATGTCCCTTGTAATGTAGGTTTCAGCAGAGCAGAATATTTGTTTCTTGAGACTAAGACCGGAGACTCATGCCCCCTACAGGGGCTGAAATGAATTGCCAGGATAACTGCCATTAGAAGGCCATGAATCATGGAGCCAGGACAAGAGAGGCCATTCTACAGACAGTAGTTTTTGTTTTCCAGCTGATTGAAAAAAAATTACAGAAATATTACCGTCTCAGCCAACAGTAACATTTCATTATTTCTGAATGTGTACCCCACAGTGTGTGTGTGTGCCTGCCTGCCTGTCTGTTTGCGTGCGTGCATGAGTGTGTGTGTGTGTGTGTGTGTGTCTGGGAATGCAATCCTAGCTCTTAAGCTCCTCCTGTGTACGTAAAAACATTGAAAAAAAACCATAGAACAGGCTTTTTATAAACACAAAGAGGGTATTGGGTATTAACAGGGTGGTATATAGGACAGGATATATGATCACCATTCATATTGTTTGCAGTTAAGCTAATTGCTAGCCCAGAGATTACTGTTCTTGGACCAGAATGTACATACTTATATAGTTATATAAAGTTATATAAAGTTTATATCTCGGGTTTAGATGTGAAGATTTAGATCTTGTGAGGGTTGTAGCTGTCCTCTTGTTCACTTCTTTGACATTTGCCCTTCTCATTCAATTGCTCAGTTTTGTAGAACGGCCTGATTGTAGTGTCCAAATTGTGCCATATTTTTCCATTTTGTCACAGTGGATTTACCAGTGCTCTATGCTCTCAGAATAAAGAGTTCCAAAAGGCTCCTCTGTGTCTCCATAGAGAAACCCTATCTAGTTCAAGTGTTCCTCCTCAGGAAAAATTGTTCAATCTGGGAGATTTCACACGTTTCACACCAATCATAGAGGGTTCCTTAAAGAACTAAAAAGGGTTTTTTCTATGAAGACAAGCCAAACAACTCTTTTTTCTGACAGTGTAAGGAAGTTTCAAAGCTTTAGCAATCTTTTTATAACCTTATCTAGCTTGGCATCCTCACAACTTTTCTCAGGCAGTAGCTTAGTCGTCATGACAGCTGGACTGATCTGAGCCGTCTCAGTTGAGAGACCTCGCAGAGCGGGTGATATTTGAAATGACAGTCATGCAGTTGAGCACACGTGTTTGAAATCAATATAGGCGGACCTCATTAATGTATTTTGGGTGAACGCTAAAGAAAATAGCCTAATTTAGATTAGCATTAGATTAACACAAAGGGGGGGGGGATACTTTTCAATGAATCATTTCAGGTAATTTTAGGTTTTTATATTTAATGTAATTCTGAAGCCATCTAAAAGTCATTTATTTCAGTTTGACATCATAAAGAGTTACGCTAAAGAGTTACTGCAGAAACAGAAAAAGTTGCATTTAAATATATTTTAATTTGAATTTGCAGCACAGCAAAATGAGAAATAGTCAATGGAGTGTGAAAACTTTCTGAAGACAACTTTATACAATGGCTTGGCTGAATACTCTATTCTGATTGGTACAAGGGTGTGCATTCGTTTTCAATCAAATCACCTCAGCCTTTTAACAGTCTTAAAATCAATGCACTGAAAAATCCAACAGTCTAAAGCAGTCAAACGGCAATGTCATTCTTTAGATTTTGAATTAAGGTTACATCCCCTTCCCTTTCCAATTTCACAATTAATGACAGCCTGGCTGAATTTTAGTATTGGCTACGTACTAACGGGTGACGGCGAACATAAAGCTTGCTTGCTAGCTTACATTCTAACCCTGTTTTAGAATGTCTAGCTGTGTCTATGCTGCGTGACCTCACCATGTTAAAAACCAAGATGAAGCTAGGGAGGTAAATTTGATTGAGGGTTGGTTTCATGCAATTTTCTTAAATAATGTAATGACAAAAATAACCAACATTGGTGCTAATAGTATGGTATAAAAACAAGAAGGAACAATTTTTTCCTGCTAGAATCATTGTTTTCATAGAATTGAGCACCTGGGTTTTTGATTAACAACGGTACAAATAGAACTACCCACCAGAGTTTTGCATAACAGCGGTCCATATCGAACTATTAACAAGAGTTTTGCTTGACAACGAAAAAACGATGTGCCCAAAGGGCCACGGAAGAATATTTTAAGTTGATAAAAAATCTATAGAGATAAGTAACTATATAGTAACTAATATTTAGTCATTATTGCCAACCATTGCATAAGCAGAATAAACCACTCCGGGCTGTCCCGTTATTGGAAAATAGTGTATTTTGGGGTGGTTAAGCATCACCACACCCCCCGTACATAATTTTCCAATAACGTTACAACCCGTCGTGGTTTATTCCTTACACATAGATCAGCAAATTTTCAGTATGTACAGGCTATTAAAATGCATTATGACTATATACAACTGGGATATTATTGACAAACCAAAAAGTTTTATCGTAATTGACATCAGAGAAAGCAACCAAAACTTACTTGAAAATGACATTGTTTTCAAAAGCCAAATATAAATGGTATGACTGTAGTCATTTCTTTCTGCTTTGCTGAAACAAGTTTTGAAATGTTGATTATTGTCCACAATGGCTATTATTTACCTTTGGTCAAACCATATTTTCCATGCATGTAAAAGAGATATTTTCTTTTCACAAATACACAGGTTATTAGCAGTTCTGTAGGTGAGAACTGCTAAAGCATCATATATTAACTGTGCAGAATTAAGTATTTTCTATCTATAGTAAATGGGACGAGGGGATTAAGCATTTCCCATTTAAATAACGTGAAGGAATGAATGAATTGGAGAAGGTAATAATGTAAACTAGATGGTGTGTGTGTGAGTCGTGCGTGCGTGTCCATGTGCATTGTTGTGTGCACGTGTACTGTGTTTGTATGTCCATGTGTGTGTGTGTGTGTGTGTGTGTGTGTCACCGTGTGTGTGTGTGTGTGTGTGTGTGCGCGTGTGCATGTGTGTGTTTGTGACCCTTTGTGCTATGTGTCTCTGTGTGCGTGTGTGTGTGTGTGTGTGTGTGTGTGTGTGTGTGTGTTTGTGACCCTTTGTGCTATGTGTCTCCGTGTGCGCGTGTGTGTGTGTGTGTGACCCTTTGTGCTGTGTTTTGCAGGCAGCATAGCCATCATCGTCCCTCTGGTCCTGCTGCTGATATTAATAACCACGGTGGTGGCGGGCGTGTTCATCTGCAGAAGGAGGCAAAGGTACGACACCGCGCTGTAAATTCCCTCCGGAGAGAAAAACAGCGCCGTAGCTCTCCTCCGTTCTCACCGCCCGGCGTGTTCCGCTTCTCAGGGGCAAGAGGGTGGAGCGGCAGCCCATGACCAACGGAGGGATAAACGTGGAGATCGGGAACCCCTCCTACAGCATGTACGAGCTGGAGCACGACAACCACGCCCACGCCGGCAGTCTCCTGCACCCGCACTTCAGACTGGACCCGCACAAGGTACACACACACACACGCACACACACGCACACACAGGCGCACGCACACACACACACACACACACAGGGACGCACACACGCACACACACACACACAGGCACACACAAACAGCACAGGTGCACACACACAGGGAAACACACACACAGCACAGAAGAGTCCCCTGTGTGTGAGCACAACCGGCTATACATCTGCACAAGGTACACACACACGCGCACACAGCACAGAGCAGTCTCCTGTGTGGGAGCACAACTGGCTATACACAATTATAAGGGCAGGAAAGGATGTGTGTACTCATCAGATGTACACCGTACTGTATGAGCATATATGAAAGTATATGAGTGTAGCAGTACAGCACTATGTATACAAGAGAATAGCTGAAATAATGTTGTCTTTAATTGGTAATGAATACTTATCTGTGGATCCACACATATACAGAAAAGTGGCAGTGAGCCAGAAATGGCTAAAAAAAAACATGAAATCAGGCTGAACATACAGTGTACCAGTCTTTATTGGGGATTTGTCAAAGAGAAAATTGCTTTAAATACCAGTTCTACTCTTATTTCAATGCACACATTGCACTGGTTACAATATACAATACATTTCTAGTACAGCTACTATTTATATAATATAATTACCTAGTATTAAAGTTAGTTTAATATATAGGTATTGTATGCTAATACCTGCTTAATATATAGGTATTATGGCTCAATCCCTGCTTCTGTCTAGCCCTGGGTTCTTTGAGAGGGGCAAGCCTAGCCGGGTACTGTTTACAGAAGAGTGCCAGTGTGAGCTGTGCAGTGTAATTGCTAAGAACGATACTAAAATGAGCCAGAATTCAGGAGCTCCATGCAGGGAGGCCATCCCGAAACCCAAATCAGGTGATTGGCGGCTCGCCCACTCCAGAGGCTCCTCCTCCTTTCTCGTCGGCGTGGCTGGTCTTCCGGCAAGGCAGCGATGCCGGAGTCAAAGGTGAAGTTCTGTGCCACTCCACACATATAACGGCTAGCACAAGGATCAAAGCTTCCTTCTCAGCAGTAGAATAAGTTTTTTGACACTTGAGTTGCTTCTTGTAGAGCTACGCTACGAAAAACACCACAGAGCTGAACTACTTCAGCTCACAACACCCACATCAGAGGCATAAATCAATATCTCTAATGGTGTTGTGAAGTCAAGTGCAGTTAAAATAGTTTTGCACATCAAGCTTTCTTTTAATGGCCTGAAAGCCCTTTGGGAAGTCTTTTAATTAATACTTTTCTGCAACTGAGTGTTTATGGGTTTGGTAATAGGTGACAGAGTTTTCAGCAAACTGTCTATAGGCCCCGTACACACTAAACCTGTCTGTTATGCAGAATACCAGGCCTGAGATGGCCTCCGCTATAGGGAGGCGGTGGCTATACCATTCCTTATCCTGCTACATGCCCTGGGTAGTTGACGTGCCTTTTGCAGCTTTTGGAGATTGATGTCCAGAACAGCTTTCTTAATTCATTCAGTGGAAATGCACATGAGCATGAGCATGTTGCTCCTAGCTGTTAAACAATATGAAAACATCAAAATACACAATTATTCAGTTAGTGTCACATGATTCATACTTATTCAGTCACAGTGTAATATGATTCATACTTATTCAGTCACAATGTCATGATTCATACTTAATCAATCACAGTGTCACACGATTCATACTTATTTGGTCACAGTGTCACTTGATTCATAAGCGTACGGATGGTAGCAGGGGCATTTTTTAATTCTAAAAGGTGGGACTGTGCCTCAGTAACTGAAGTTTAAATGGCCTTGGTTTGCATGTAACCTGAAGAATGCTTTGACAATAGCAAAAATGTAAAATGAGTTGGTGGAAGACCCTCCAGAGTTCCGCAGCTGTACCACAGGTGACCTCCACGTTCTCGTGAGTGCGCCCCCAAAATGGCAGAACCTCTGGAAACACCGCCCGTTTAATCAGTATTCACTGCACGCGCTCTCGGTTTTCTGTAAAACAGGATCACTCTTCTGTTCGGTGTCATACTGAAAAACAGCTCCTGGAATCTCGTCTAGGATCAGCAAAAACGTCTCTGCGAACATCATCCCATTTTCTGTACGTTCTGCTACTTCTTCAGCTTCTTGTTAAGCTGTACGAGCCTGAGAACTGGTGACAGTGTTTGATGGGAAAATACCAGCAAATTCATCCTCTGGCGCTTCAGTACTTGGCTGAATTTGAAGGGTTTTACACGCCCATCCCAAAAATAGGATGGATTACACCCTGTACAGAGTAAATAATCGCGCCTATGTTTACCTGACCATTCAAAATGTTGGATTTCAAGTGGACACAAAATGGCCTCCAGCTCCATGGACCATAGCACATGCTTTCGGAGGGCACCCGTCAGGAAAGACACTGGGGTCAGCAAGACGTGAACCGCTCAAGCGTTACGCAAAATGGAAAAAGAAAAGCAGTCACAGTCATCACCAGTAGGTGAAACAGAACCCACAGAAACAAAACTACATTTCCCAGGGCTCCCAGCTCCTCAACACTGTGGAATAAGTGTCAACATCTAACGTGGGACTGATCAGCACTTGACAAGACACCAACACACTTCTGAGCGTTTCCCCTTTCCTTTCTCTGGTACTTATAGCATTGTGATTTTTCATGCCCTTAAACATTCAACAAGCGTTCAGGTCCACCTAACAGATATGTGATGGAAACAGTCATCTGTTTTGAAGATATGCCTGAGACATTGTCTTTATGAAATGAAACCTTATAATCATCTGCAACAACCAAGTTGTCAAGTTATGTTCATCAAGATTTGCACAAAAGCTAAGAGGAACACCGTTCTTAAAATCCTCTGCAATAATTGTCTCAGTTTCTCAAAGGTCTAGTCTCTTTTACTTTTTTATATTCAAAGTCTGTCATTTCTGTCTGTAGGCTTGAGGTACTCGTTCATAAGCAGATGACATCACTGTTAACATCATGATCATGATCTGAGCATCTACATCCAAATACTCTTCTCAAACTGAAAACGATTCCCTTGCAGTTTGAATAAGCAATGGCCCATGTTTTAGTGAACCATTATAAGTTGTGTGCCACCTTCTCAAATGAGAGAAAAAATATGTTCTTCCTCATTAAACTTAGGCACCAGATGGATTGTTCAGTACCTGTAGCTCAGTCTCATTTGTCTTTATTGCACATTCATGCTGTAAATACATTTATCCTCATTCTAAAAACCGGTTCGCTAAAACCCACATGACTATATTTATGTCTATAAATCATCTTTTTAAATACGGGTAAAAGTTCTACTGCAGATGATCCGTTAATTGTCAAAGCTCAGCATCACGGAATGCGTGTCACCTGATCTGCAAATGCAGATTCAGCAGTTCACGAGCCAATTTTACATTTGAGAATATTTTATAGCAAAAGATAAAGGTGGATGTTGGCAATATATATTGGGTTTTTATACAAAGTATGAGATATTTGTGCAAAAGGTGAAATATGTATTCACAAATATGTGTACGTTTGTGCACAAATGAGTGCCCATTCATTTAAACGAGAAAGATGCAGAGGGCGGGGTTATCACAGATAGCCAGTAGCCAGAAGCTGATTGGTCAGCGTAGGCTTGACATTAGCACTGAGAATAGAGGGTGCTGCATGTGAGGGACCTACAGTGACAGCAGCAGTGTGGGCGGAGTCTTCAGCTGTGTGAAGCCGCAGACTCACTCATCCACTTCCTACCGTATGTCTGTTCATGGTCACAGGTAAGACTATAATGTACTAGCATGAAAGAAATGAAAGTAAAAGAAGGAGTTACCGTGGGAATACCATGTCACACATGGGCACTGTTTTTTTTTTGTTGTTTTTTTTTTCCAGGGCTGGTGTGTTCAGTCCAGCGATGCCCGATGCCTACAGACACACCCCACTCCAAAGGAGATTATTCCAGGAAAGGTGAGCAGTAACCCCCCCACCCCCACCCCCTCCCATCAGTGCACTTTGCTCACACACTCTAGGTCAGGGGTCTGAGGTCGTATCAGAAGGTATCAGAAGGGCTGTTTGTAGGTGCAGGTGTTTGTTCTAGACCGGCACGAAACCCCTGATTCAGAGAATCAATTCCTTAATTGAAGAGGATCTTTAATTGAATGGTTGAGTGACCTGTTTTATCGCTGGTCTAGAACAAAAACCTGGACTGACCCCAACCCCATTCAGACAATTTAGGACACCCGTGCTCTAGACAGAAGCAGAAAGCTCGTCCTGTTTGAATTGTTTAATTTCCCAGCGCTCTCGTTCATAAAGTTAGACGGGTAATCTCTTTCCTCTGACGCATCGATCCTGTGGTTCCAGACGCACATTAAGCACAGGCGTTTTCGAGGAGAGTCGCGCTGCTGTGTTTTGTTCATTATAAAGCGTCTGATGGTGGCATTTACGACACGTAGTTAAGCTCTTTGGCTTTTTTTCATCTGCTCTCAGCCAACTGAAGCCAGCTGAGACTGCTGTCTGACAGCTCCGCGGTGCTTTATAACTTAAAGAGAGAGCTCTTGTGTCTGAGTCTTTTAACGCCGCTCGGCATGTAGACTGAGGTGAATCCGACTGCAGAGCATCCCGAGGGTAAAAAGTAACTTTGACGAAGCTCGGTGACAGGAAGCCTAGCGCACTCTTTCTCGTTCGGCGATCAACCCCTCGGGTTACGAAGAGACAAAGGGAAAGAAAAACATCTGTCGGCGTCCCGCTCAGCCGACGACGTGGCCTGCCGTCACCCGGTTAGACGGCGAAGTCTCCGTCGACACATTTCCGCGTCAGGGCTAATGGTTTTCAGAGGAGTGGAGCGACGCGGAGCGCGTCGATTGTGTTTTCGTTCTAATTGCGCTGGATCTTTTTTTTTTTTTTTTTGCCGTTGCAGCCCCTGAAGTACTCTAACCCGGTGTACCGGAAGACGTACCAGGACGGGCAGAACTGCGGGAAGCCGGCGGTGAACATGGCGGAGCGGAGAGAGCTCCTCCCAAAGAGCGCGGAGGCCGCGATTCAGGAAACGGCGGCGTAGCCTGATTTTCACTCGCCTCCTCCTTTTTTTTACCAGCTGTATAAATGTACAAAAGGGGAAAAAAAACAGACTTTTCTATGTCCTATATCAGGTTCTGATGGTATCTTTCTTTCGTTCGTTTGGTATCGATATTACCTCTGTTTCATTCACGCGCTGAGAATTATTCACGTTAAAACGCTGCTGATACACAGATGACCTTATGCACCATTTATCGATGACTTGGGCTCAAACGAGAAGTCGTTTTTGTTTTCTTGTAATGTAGTTTTTCAATTTTACAGTAACTAAACAGATGTTTTTTTGTTTTGTTTGTTTTTTTGTTTTTCTATTGCTGAGATTAAACGAACTGTCAGATTTGTCTGTTTTTACTGTTTTTGACTGTGTTCTGCCAATGCGTAACATACGCGATAATTGTCCGTACTCTTTTCCGTTGTTTTCTTTTTACGGTTTTGTCACGGTTATCCTTATTTTAATGTCTTTACTGTTAGGCTCTGTTATCAGTTTGCCTTTTTTTCCTTAAAATTTTTCAGAATACAGTTTTTTCAGAAAAAGTACTCAAACAGATGTGTGCCATCTTTATTGCACCAACCTGTGCCAATATATTATTCATAATTGCTTATTCACTTTCATTTTAATAGAAATTTCACACCTGTTTTTCTCTAATTGGCGATTATTTTTAGCCAAGTAATGTATATTCCATACATTCAAGTGTTGAAGTAATTGAGAAAAGAAACGTTCCATGTTCTACAGGTAATACACAAATTATGTCTCAAATACCATGTCAGCTGACGTGCACATGTGGAGAGTTTATTCCAGCTGAACGTGCACTCACTGATTTATTTTACATTTTGGCAAACATTCACGTCCACGTTTGGAGACACATAGATATAAAAAAAGCATTGCACTTTTATATCTCATGTTAAGTTTAGCTGCTTGTATTTTGAATAAATGTAGTTTTTTACAAAATGTGTGAAATAAAATGTTATTACTGCCTCTTCAGGAAAATTGAATATTTCATATTTCACAATATCTTTAAATAATAATTTAATTATGGTATTTCTGACAATTGTATTTGCATGTTGTGCCTTCAAAAATGTGTGCACATGTGTGTTTACACGTGTGAATGTGTATGTCTGTGTGCACATGTGCGCGGGTGCGTGCATGTGTTAGTGCTTGTGTGTATCTGTGTGTGTGTGTGTGTGTGCGTATGTGTGTATCTGTGTGTGTGTGTGTGCGTGCGTGCATGTGTATCTGTGTGGGTGTGTATGCTGCGTGTGCACGTGTGTCTATCTCTGTGCATGCGTGCGTATATATATAGACAGGTGACATTAAAGGAAAACCCAGCCTCCAGAACAGCTTCAATGCACCTTGGCATAGATTCTACAAGTGTCTGGAACTGGATGGATGGAACACCATTCTTCCAAAAGGTATTCCCTTATTTGGTGTGTTGATGATGGTGGTGGAGAGCACTGTCTAACACGTTGATCCAAAATCTCCCATAGGTGTTCACTTGGGTTCAGATCTGGTGACTGTGAAGGCCATAGCATATGATTCACATCATTTACATAATCATCAAACCATTCAGTGACCCCTCGTGCCTCTTTGGAAGAGACCACTCCCATCAGAATAGAAATGTTTCATTGCAGGATAAAAGTGATCACTCAAAATAATTTCTATTGATTAGAGGGCAGTGACCCTTCCCTCTATGGGGACAAGTGGACCAGGAAAATAATAGTCCAGCATAACAGGGCCACCAGACCCTCTCAGTGTAGGGGTCAAACATTCAGGCTTGTGCTGTTCTCTTAGTGTACGCCACACATGCACTCACCCACTTGTCGAGAATATGGTGAAGGATGTTATGACCGTATCACTTTTTTACACATCTCCCTAGACCAGTGCCTATGGTTTTTGCACCACTGAACTCTCAAAAGTGCATTTGTCTTTGTAAAGAGGGGTTTATGCACTGAAACCCTACTGTAAAATCCCTCTGTAGTTTTTGATGGACTGCTCTTGCTGATACAGTCTGATCCCATCCTGCATTGACATTCTTAGTCACCTGAGGAAGGGTTACTGTTCTGTTTTTCCTTACATATCGCACTAATGCATTATGGACATCAAATGTGCACTTTCGACCACAATTTCCGACCCTGTTTGCTGATGTCTTTTCTATTGAATGCAGATGTCACTTTAGTCAGTGTTCCTGCTGAAATACAAGCCATTTGAGCAGTCTTTGTGACTGAAGCTCCTGCCATCCATGCCCCAATAATGAACCCTCTTTCAAAAGATCAGGGTAACCTCTTAGCGCAAAGCCCCTAGTGGTCGGCACACCGACGTGCCGAGATTGCTGAACTCAGACATCCGGTGCTGCTGCAACCAAAGTATGCGATAAAAACAGAAACGCTTTGTTGTAGTTTCATTAGTAGACAATGTATGACAGTTATGCCAAATGCGGAGTTTCGCAGTGCCACCATTGTCACTCTGGTTGTTCTTTTAATAAGTACCCCCTCCCTGCAGTCTCATCTGCAACTACACCCCCTACCCACGACATAATGGACAATATTGTCCATCTGGGCATTCATAAAAATATTTTTTCACCACTCAAAAATCGTGTTCCGTCCTAGCAAAAAATAAACCCGACAATAGCCCTAAAATATGCCAATGCAGCAGTGAAAATGCTGCTCACTGAATAACGAAATAAACAAGACAGAGTTTCCAAAAAATATACCATGTTGTTCTACAGTCAATATCTGGGACTAAATATTTAATAAATATACAACCAGGGCCGTTGCTTGGAATTCTGGGCCCCCTGAAAGAATATTGGTATGGGCCCCTGCCCCCTGACTTTTCATCGCCAAAGATCAATTTTACACAACTTTTTTTTTAAGACTATGTATTACCATTTTTCTTTTTTTCTGTTCCTCTATGTTCTTGACAGTACCTGACGCAATACACCCAATTAGTTTCCTTTTTTTCAATTAACCACTCAACAAAGAGTGGGTATTATTATGTAAAAATCAAGCACCTGGTGCAACACACCCAAACTCACATTATACTGGCTCAAGATAATCCACAAGGTGGAGCTGTTAGTACTCAAATCACCAAGGTAGGCAGCTATGTAACATCTCTATTAGAATGTCTTGCAAAATAACAAAAATAGAGGACATAATACTTTCTTGTAAAATGTATTGTCAAATCTGGCTTGATTGACAATTACTTTATTCAGTAGGTGAGAGTATAAGCTTTCTAACGATGTGTAACATGTCTATTTTTGCTTTTGGAATAGCGTTTTATAGGTCAGTGTAACCAATTTTTTCTCATCGCATTCGCACACGAATTCACTCTGTGGTAGCAGTAAAAGACACTGCACTTGACAAAACGTTGTCAACGGTTTTTCGTAACTTTTTTCGGACTTCTGAGCATAACTAAGACATATGTTTGCTGATAGACCTAGTTGACATCGTTTTCTGGAGTAAAACAGAAGCAGATAGAACTATCATTGATTTGCTGTCTCTGTCTCCATCTGCTGAACACAGATACGATTTCATCATTGCTATGTAAGTATTACTGCTCAAATTATTTCAGTTATATACATTATTTTTGAAATTGAGTGTCTTTAAATAGGTTAGTGGTATTATAAAATGTGGATATTTCACAAAGTAATGTAAGCGTTAGTTAGTAGTGTAATATTTTTTGTAATGCATGCAACAGTGATGACGTAAGAATTGGAACCTTGCCAAAACGTGGTGGACAGTTGAAAATTGTTTACATGTCGTTACATCCCCATAGAAGTAAACATACGAGAGTACAGAGCATAGAAATGCTTACACATTTAGGTACTGTACCACATTGTGTGACAATATTTTTTGCATTATTTTTTAATCTGATATCAATGTTTCATCTTAAACCTTCGTAAGGGGCTCATTTATGTGCTTTATAATGGACAAAAAGAATTTTATTCATTTTTAGAGAGATTTTGGATATGTTTCTGGACCTAGATATTTTAGACCATTGTACTGATGGGAAGCTTGTAATTCTCACTTGAAAATGATGCAACAGTGAGTTTCCTGAGTCAAACAGAATTTGTAGTGAAATATGTGAATATGTTGTGATTTACAGCAATGCATAATTTTGACATTTTGGATGGATTTGGAGACGCTGCGTACACTGCTTAGTTTTTGCCTCATAGATCTTTAGTAGTTTTACATATACACCCGTAAATTTTATGAACTTGTTGACATGTTTTTGATCCATGACATGTATAGTTTAACCTGCTGTACATATGCAATCTCTCAGTATTTCATTGAACTGCAATTATTTGTTTGAATTATTATTTTTGTTATTGATATTTTTTAAATACACAATTCTATTGGCAGGTCCACTGTGGGAACTTCATTTTGTACCCCAGGACAACTAAGTTGGAAAATGTGAGAAAAACTACCCTAACATAATAAATATGGATACATATAGCATTACACACCATTAAAAGAATTATGTATCTAATTTTACAGTACTGCCTATGATTATTAAAATACTTTACCACAGCACCAGAATGAGTGGATCAAAAGCCAAAGCACTGTGTTCCCTTCCCTACGGGCCTACACCCACCTCTGTGCAGGGTTGTAATCGAACCAGTTGGGAACTCGTAGTGCTCTGCTTGAGATGCATGATCGGTGTTATGTTGCATCTCAAATGACTATTCATTTCCTATCAAAGTTAAAAGACAAAGCTGTTTGAATTCTTCTCTTCTCCCATCTTCACTATGGCAACCGACAGATAAGTGGCCCACAGCTGAATAGGTCTACTCTGTTCTTTTTTTTTTTTTTCTTCCCTGCCCTCCACCTACATGTATCCCCTTTGTTCAAGGACATCTTATGAGCTTCATCAATTAAAATTTCTTTAAATTTCTAATTATGATGACTGCTAAATCAGCATGCAAAACCTTAATGTGCCAGTGCGCAGAGCTACTCTCGTAAATCTGAACAGCAATATGTCCACACGGATGGCATTAAAATATACGTTTGCACCAGGCCATGAATTGCTCACTTGCACTTGTCTGTGTTTGTGTAAATTCCAAAATATTTCAAAATGTAACATTACATAATTTATGGTTTACTTTACATAAAATATATTAATATCCTGGTGCACACATATAAGTTTGTCAGTGAACAACAGGTGTAATGTGTACATATGATTTTAACGAGATCAACATCACACTTTGACTTCTGTTGTATTTAGTGCACTGTAATGTTACATAGCGGCTTGTTAGAAGTTAATAGCCAGTATAGTTTTCTGCTTTTTCTTTTTTCGTATAATAGATCCACCTGGTGTGTTTTGGTACAGAGGATAAGGACACTGGACACTAGATCCCCTCCAAGATCCAAGGGCAAAAATGACATGCGGCACTATTTGTGTTAAAGCAAAGACCCTTCCATTAGATTTTCACTGAAGTACGGAAGAATTCGCAGGAGTGTTGGTGTCAAGGACAGGAGTGAGCGTTTTTGGTGATTAAATGGCATGGTAATAAGCTGGAGATAGACAGGATGCCTGTGTGGATTTATTAGGCTTACAACAACTGGGAACCAACCACGGAGTATCTCCTTTTAAACCACAAGCACTTTGTACTCACATCTTTGAATTTAGTGCGACTCAAATATGCTAACAGTAAAGAATTTTGTGTGAGTATCATCTTTTCATGAAAGCAGAAAATGGCAGCCATTGGCTTGAAAGAAAAGGCTTTTCCTTTCATGCTTGCTTCAGTTCTTTATTATCAATATCTGAACTGAAATTGATGGATAATGAATAATGGACTCCACAGTCTACTGTGTGACACAAAGCAAAAAAAAGTCTTGAAAATTCTACAGTGCTAAGATCACAGTTATTTTCTGCAAATGGTTCTGTGAGATAATCTTTTCAATGTGAAATTAGATCTGACATATTACCATTTCTGAAAAGGGGAAAGAAAATTTTAGTAGGTTGCTGTTCAATATTGCTGTTCCATAAATATTACACTGTCTAAGGCTTCCATAGTAAGTATACAGTGATATATGTTTATATAAATTATGTTATGGCAGGTTGTAAGCAAGAAATGGATACCTTCCAACAGAAATTCTGTGATACAGAACTTGTTATAACACAGACATGAAGGGCACCGTGATGCTGTATATAAACATAGTCTGTTAAATATCATTTAACATAATATTTTTCACAATGACATTGTAAATGGTTTTAAGAACAGGTGGATGTAATGGATATTATTAAAATTTAAAAAACTGAAATTTTAATGAAGTTACAGCAGGTTTAGCCTCGCAAGCCAGTCTCTTTTTCACTTTGTTCAAAAGAGCCTGGCCAATGCCTTGACGTTCTAGGCATAAACGAAGGAGACAACCTTCCCAGGATAGTTGTATTTTCCCAACCAATCAGAGTGCAGAAGGGCGGCGCTCCAAATGTGGTGACGATTTTGACCAGGCGAGGTCTGAAACATGCACCGGAGAAACATTACTGGAGGCAAACTTTTACAAAGACCCACATCAGTTTGCCACTATCTGGGGAAAATGGCGTTAACGTCAGAGCACCGACCACACCATCAAAGTTTATCACCGAGATATGCAGAGTCTGCGGTTCATGGTTCAATAATAAAAGAAACAAACACAATTTATTTATCGGTGATAAATTTATTTATTTAATTTATTTTTGGTTCAACAATTCCACTTGCTCCTCCATTATTGATTGTAATGGGAAAACAATGAAAACCATTGCATCTTTTGGCCATTTTTCTGGGTATTTATTTGATAGCAGACTGCATACCGTAGGCCACGCTTGAAAAATTAAACTTTTGCCAAATCCTGTAGGCAAGCAAGCGAGTATCCAAACATATGTGCCGAAGGTCCTTCAACGAAGTCACGCCATGTATTTGGCAAGTCTGTGATATAACAGAATTAAAATCTTCTTCAAACTTGTCCATAATTCTGTTTTTAGCAGATCATTTGGGTTAGCTCGATATCTTCGTCTGTTCTGCTGGTGTGTTTCAGTCGGGACTTAGATTGCAGCACACACGGAACAGAGGGAGTGTTGTGGGGGGGGGAAGAACCGGCACATTGAGACAGACAGTTCCTCTCTTTTGCCCCAGAAAGTACATGCGTTCGTCCAGACAACATCAGGTTGATTTCCTGATTGGCTCAGCTGTTAAAGCCCTGACCTTGACAACAGACTAGGGCCTGCATCCAAGGCATTGCTGCTTCAGCCAAATCTTGACTTTCAGCTACATCTGAGCAATCACTGAGTCACTTATGCCCTAGGTATTCAAACTCGGTCCTTGGGACCCTCTGTATAAAATGAATAGGGCGGCAGTGTAGTATAATGGGAAAGGAACTGGTCTTGTAACCTAATGGTGATGGGTTTGATTCCCAAGTAGCTCACTGCCATAGGATCCTTGAGCATGGTACTTAACCTGCATTGCTTCAGTATATATCCAGCTGTATAAATGGATGCAATGTAAATGCTATGTAGAAAGTTGTGTAAGTCGCTCTGGATAAGAGCATCTGCTAAATGGCTGTAATGTAATGCAGTGGTTTTCAGTCCAAACGACATTGCCATCCCAGAATTTTAACAAGCTGTTATTTTTTCTTAATTAGGTGCTTTTCATGTTTAGAGGGATTATTCACCCTCTTAAACCGCATTATGTCAGCATGCATGCCAAGAAGAATAAAAGTCCCATGTTCACATTCTGCTTATTGTGCTATATTGAAAATAACTGCATAAAAAGAGGTTACAAAATTGTTCAACGGATCAAGTTAAAGATTTCCATGAATCAATAGCCTCCTAACTGGTGAAGGTGTGGACACATGGCCATTAAAAACAACCATTTGGTCGATACTGAAGAATTCAAAGACAGAGAAAATGATAACAAGCTAAACCTGCTTTGTTTTAATAAGTTTAAGGGGAAAAAACGATTGTTTACTTAAACACATGCTCAACAACCTAATTAGGAGCCTATTGATTCCCCTCAGTCCTGAATTCCATCAGTTTAAAATATCTGTTACCTCTTTTTATGCAGTTGTTTGCAGTATAGCACAATGTGAACATGAGACTTTAATCGTGATTGCATGTATAGCTATTGATGCAATACTGTGGTTTAAGATGGTAAATAATCCCTCTAAACGGGGAAAGCACCTAATTAAGAAAAACAATCAGTTTGTTAAAATTCTGGGATTGCAATTGTGGTTGGAAAAAAACCCAGCATACACAGAGGAGCCCCAGGACCAAGTCTGAATACCTAGGACTTACAGTAGGCAACGGCAGGACAATATTGAATTAGACCCATCAGAGTAAACTGGACTGAACTGGCCCATAGTTACTCTCAATGAAGTCTGTGGTAGCTCTGATATAGTACTGTACTGACAGAAGCAATGAGAACTGGTTAATTTTCATTTAAAAATTAAAAACCTTTCCACTTTCCATAGTATAAAATAATGATCTGAAACATCATATTTATGATTTTTCAGCTAATATCTGACACACTCCCTTCAAAATGTTAGTTTTGCAAAAACATGCTTTCTGGACACAAAATTGATGAATGAGTTCACCTGTACTTTTTCACTTATCGTGAGCACATCATTACGCACGCAGCCATTGACAAATGAACTGTGTTATTCATACAAACTCTTTAATTAATCCCTGGGGGCTCCTAACATATGACGGTGTGAACAGTAGTACGTGGAAGAAATACATGTCAAAATGTCACTGGTGACATATAACCCTAATTACAGCAGGTGGCGAAATCAAGACCTGTTGGCTCATATATACGGGCCTCTCGAGCGACCGAATGTTAAATGTGCAGGTCCAGGGAGGACCCACTTGAAGTAATTAACAAAGTCAAGACCCTGACAGCATGATGGAATGGATTGTGAGAGTGCTAGCTGGTTCATAAATGAAAACCAAGCAGCTAGCCTTTGTGGACTTTCAGAAACAAAACAGACCCATGTCACATTCACCACCATATGTCACAGTAAAGACGAAGCTTAATGCTAGAATTTGTATGGATTTCATCCAAAATTTTATTGTAAGACCAGTTACTAAATTGTGGGCGCAAATGAAGTTTCATAAATCATTCATATGCACATTTTATTTATGCATCACAAATATCCAGAAAAGCGTGTGCATGTGAACAAGCTTTACTACTCCACTCAGTGAATGCCTTCAATTAACCTTTATGTGGTGGCTCATTACTTATTCCTTATCTTATTTGCCTATTTAAATCTCTTTGCAATGGCAGTAAAACACTAATAAATAATACAATTGTAACTGAAGTAAAACATAAGGACCGTAACGACAGAAATGCGAGCAAAAAATAATTATCTGAATGTGAGATTGAGCTGTTACTGTAGGTTCAGACGAGAGCACGTTTGGTCCCATAAGCAGTTGAGAGATCGGGAAGGGGAAACGTGTCCCATGCCTGCAATACCACTGAACTGCCACAGGGAAGAGTTCCTGTGCGTGGTCTGGAGCTTGCGTTGAGGTAGACTAATTTTCATGACAATTTCCGGGTTTATAAATCTCAACGTTGGCATGGATTTCAGGGTAAGCACAATTTACGGTCAAATCTGTGCGTACGACCGTTTTATGCATGACACAAACATCCCTCTATTTACAACACACGTGTACTTTAAAAATGACTTGGATTTAGCGCCAGTAGGAGGCGCTCTAACACACATTATTACAGCGGTTAATATGGCTAAAGAAGAGGCACAAGAAGTAGCAAACAGTATTGTTGAAACAGAGCTGCAAAGAAGGAAGACTTGCGCCACCTTGTGGTTACAGCCCTCCCGAATAAAGTAATGAGGCAGTGCTTGAGATACTCTGCTCATACTAGACACACCCTTTGGCAATCACTGCTAATATTTTATGAGTAAATTTAATAATGCTCAGTCCAGGTAACAATTATTCCCAAACCGCCACCACAGATGCCTGTTGCATGGCTACAAAACTCACCCGATAACACAAATGTAATGTGAGCATGTATACAACTAGGGGTTCTCTACGATTTCAACACTACATCCAGCAAACTATGCCACAGTAGGGCGCTAGCCGGTGCTTATGCCCACAGCAGACTGCTGTCAGACTGCTGATGGGAACTGCTACGCAATCAGAGAAGGAACTGCAAATTCCCCGCAGTGGGATTGGCAGTGATGTCTGAACCAGATGATTGAGGAGCGGTTTCTCTCTCTCAATGATTTATTACTTCATAATAAACTTTCTGAAGTTTTTATCTTATGTGCTTTGATGATTTAACTGTGACATGCAGTTTTCATCATGCATATCTTCAAACACATTTCAACATTTAATTTAATTTATTTTTTCATTATGATGGAATGCAGATGATTTCTCATCTATCTATATAAAATAATCACACTTAGGTATATGAATTTTCACTTTTTCAATCACACGTATATATATTTTTTCGACTTTTTGGATGTCTGTTTTATATTGACATTATGGGTGGCTCTGTCAAGTATTTTCTCTCCAATTCATTCAGCATCAAACCAAATTCCTGGTTTTAACTGAAAGAATAAACTAGATATAGAGTTCCAGAAGAAACTGTTCCTACGTCTGATGAATATAGTAAAGACTAGAGACATAGAGTTGAAAGTGTCACAGTGAATGGACCAGTTTATTGGACTAATGGGGAATTTGGGTTAATTTCTCTGGCCACCTGTGTGTTGGGTTGCTGTGTGCATTGTCTCTCCCCTTCTACTTTCACAACCACTTTAACTAATTACAGGCACCGTCGGCCAATTGGGCTGCTAACAAGCCGCTGGGACGACACACCTGATTGGCCAGCTCTGGAATTAAAGGACCGTTTGAGCTTAACGAGAGGAGGAACTTGCTGTTTCTCCATTACCCGACAGCCTCGACCGAGAAAGAGAGCACGTGACTGCCATGGCTCACTGCCTGCCTTTCCCTGCTTCTAAGGGACGTGACACGTACCTGTGCTAGGGAGTGAATGTGTGCTGGATGTGATGCCTACAAGCCATGCTGAGCGTCTGTTTGTTTTTGTTTCTCTTTTGCCTACAGACCCAGCTACTGGCTGAGTAGGAGGATGCTGCAGTAACTCATGTGAATAAACACATCTGAAATGTGTAGCATTTGTCAAGACTGCGGTGAGGTAGGCCACGTCCAAGGTTGTCTCCCCCGCCGTCATGCCAACCCCACAGGTTTTTAGGTTCTGCAGTCACTGCAGGGCGAGTGACTGAGAGAGGAGCAGTAACATTGGCCCCGTAGGGGTGAATCTTCAGAAGGCCGGGTCCACTTACATTATCGCACAGAAGAAGCCTTCTAGAAGCCTTCGCCATAGCGTGTGGCCTTGTACGGCAGCAACAGTCCTGGGACCCGCTATGACACCACTTGGACAGAACCTTTAACTGTAACTCAACTGCTCTACAACATTACGGTGCCTGTACAGCACAAAAGTATGACTACGACCACTGTTTTGGAGTTAAGCAGAAGATTTGTGTTTCGTAGCAAGTTTCTACAAGTGTCTTTTGAAAATGTTATTAGTGTAACTTGCTACTAGATAGTTGTATGACTATTTGTACTGCAGTGAGGAGTTAATGATTTTGTATACTACATGTGTATATAGCAAGCAAAATGTAATTCAAAATTTCTGACAGTAGAGGTGGTAAGGCTCAGATAGTAAATGGAGCTTGTCATCACAATGACAAGGACAGAAGGTCACAGTTTTCAGTTACCTTGGTAATTGTGCAAGCTTTTTTAATGGCCAGTTAGAAATTCTATGGCACTTATAAAGTTCCCTAGATTCAAAGCAGTGTTTGCATTTTTAAAGCTTTATAGTTTAAAAGTATAAAAAGAATCACTAACAAGCAACATAGGTCAGGAAGTTTATGCTTGTGAAATCTATGTCTAGAATTATAACTGGAATAATAATTACAATAAGAACAATTCTTTTAAAGAACTGTAGTTTGTGCCTTCAGCAAGCAAACTAATTAAAGGAAACATAATGGGATAATTAAAATGGAAACAATTAATGGAAACATAATGTACTGCATATCAGCTGCTTGTCACACTCTGATTCTGTTCAGTCTGTCCTTGCTTCATCGGGAAAATTTAATATTCAAGTAGTTATGCCTCATTGGGCTTATAATGTTTTCCCTCTGATTTCGTTTGAAACTTTTAATAATTTGAGGACACCTTGGGCCTCTTTCACAAAACTTTTTCGAAGTTCCAATGAGAAACCAACGCGGGGATCGTGAAACACGGAAACATGCACAGAACGTCAATTTTGTGTACATCTCAGGCGTATCGGGCGACGAATGCCGATTTTTAATAAATTGGCTGGGCGTGCCTGTTCATGTAATTAGTACAATGGAACTTAGAAACTCCCTGTAGTCCCATAAAAGGCATGCCGACTTCAGGGTCATGTGCAAACCTCAGCCAATCATCGCTCTCCGCAAACGTACCCGGTCCCGAAAGATTTGCTCCCTCTCCAAGGCAAAATTAGCCACGTAATTCAGAAGCAGCAAATGCACTTGTTAAGGGCTGCGTTTGACTACACACTTGTGGGTCTTGTAAACACAGTCACTTTCATCAATAAAGGAAATGTGCTCCCAACAAAGTATCGTAAATTAAAACAAATTATTTGAATGTACTAGGTGTTTAGAAAAAAATTGTCATAAACTGAAATAAAATTAAAATAAGGCTTCGAAAAAATGAACTAAACTAGGACCAGAAAAGCTCTTAAAACTAACTAAAACTCAACTGACAATTTAAAAAATGTAAAAACTGAAAAATAACTAGTGAAAACTTATTCATAAAAAATAATGAATGCCAAAATATTTGTAGAAAGCAATGCACAATTGAGGCGATTACTTTTTCACATGGGTGATATGGGTGCTTTATAACTTTTTTCATTAAATAAATGAAATAATTTTAAAAATGTGTTTTTTCTTTACTCAGGTTTCCTTTGTCTAACATTACATTTTGTCCAAAGATGAAACCATTTTGTGTGACAAACACGCAATAATAGGAAATCAGGAAGGGGACAATTTTATTTTTTTTCACAGCATGTATTCTGTTTGAAGAATATTATGTGTTGGCAAACTAAGTTCAAGTCTGAATATATAATTAGACATTTTTCAATTGAAGTAATTAGAGACTATGGAGCTCTGAGCATCCTCTACTACACCCACGATGATGGTTGGAATACGTACTGTAAGTCTGCTGGACAGAACCCTGTTATTTTGTGAATATGGTGCCATTGGTGTATATTAGCCGCCCTATTCTATAAAGCCAGGGATATTGAAGCTTTAGGAAGTCTTTCAGTCTGTGCACTGTGCATTGGGCTGAGCCATGATATGTCATAGGCTATAATCTGGCATAAAGCCACCATGGTATGTGTATGTGTGTGTGTGTGTGTGCGTGTGTGTGTGTGCGCGCTCGTGCCTGTGCGTGTCTGTGTATATGGAAGTACAGACAGAAAAAAGTATGTAATAATTCAGCAATATATTTGGTGACCAAATTCTTAAATGGAAGGCATGCACAATTTTTCAAAAATGTTGATTTGTCAGTAATGGTATCCGACTGAGTAACAAAATAGCAGACCAGCTTTGGAGACAAGAGTAACATTATGAAAAAAGGCTTTAAGGTAGTACACATACAAGCAATTCAATTCTGGTGAGCTATTGTTTTGGTGTATGTTTTTCCACTTGTAATTTTTTCTTTTATTTTTTTTGCTATCTGCGATTAACAATATGAAGTAGAGCATATGTATTGGCATGTAAAAAAAAATTTAACCATTTAAATCATGTTTTTGTGATATTCTGACATATTTCAACATGGAGCAGACCACATACTAATCCTCTGCATTCCCTAGAAACACATTGGTTCCCATTGGGTCTTTGAATATGAGGAAGCAACAACATAAGTCATCATACAAAGTTCACTGAGTAAGAAAGTCATGGTATACAACATGTCAGAATCCGTAGACTGACAGCCACCAGCTCAGCCCATTCCGAAATCATTTGAATGAAAATAATATATGAGAATATATGAGAAATTAAGCCAATTGATTGCACCCACACTTTGCTCTGACTGGGCAAGATTTGTAATGAATTCTGTAAAAATAGTTCCCCAACATCTGATTTGTGCCAAAGTGGTATTAAAATTATTTTCTGTGGCACAACAAACTACTTAATGACTAATTAATCTCTGCTGGAGTAATGACCATGTTGAAAATGCTTTGGCAAAAATGAAGAGTGTTGCCAGCAACAGCTTCAAATTAGTTATCTCTTGAAGAGTGCTGATGGTAATTTGGTGGTCTAATGATGGTCTAATGTGGTGGGCTTGGGGTGGGATTTTAGATGTTCATGAATGGATTTTGACCATCCATTCAGGACCTTCATATTACTGCCCTTATATCCTGACTCTGGGCATGAGTGCGTCTATGAATGGCATCAGGTAAAATGAATTATTAACAATATGGTAATGGCATTACTACACCACTCACCTTGCCATTGAAATAGTATTTCCCGCCAAAATATAATGCTCAGCAAACTGCAAAATGAGTTTATATAAATCGGTATTAATCTCAATTCCAGTTAATGATAAACCTATAGGCCTAAAGACTTTAGAGCAAATATTTGAACATGTGCTTTCAGCACTAAAAGTCCACAGCTGCTGGAATCCAGCTGCCGTTTGTGTTTCAGGGTCTATAATTGCCTCTCAGATTTGCTGTCATCACACGCTCTCATCTTCAAAAAAAATTCCCAGTTATTGTCAAAGACATTGATACGGCTTACAGTCTGGCAGAATAAATTTGTTTGTAATAAGGATGAAACACACTTCTCCGGTTCTGCAGAATTTTTCGTTTGTTAGAACCAACTGCATTTCTGAGAGCATCAATCAGGAGGATGGTCTTCTTTTTGCGGTAAATCAAAAAGATATTTTTTTATGCAATCATACATTAGGCTGTGGCTGCTTAATTCTTAAATAATTGACACTGTTTTGTATAGACACATTCAGCCTCCCTTCATGAAATATACTTGGCTGGCTGAATAGACCTTCAAATTTCTCAGGTCAAGCATTAAACAATTTTATGTCTGGTACAATAATAAGTATGGCCCCCCCAATATAACAAAAGCAAAACAAATTACTATATTTTTGTCCTGGCAATGGTTTCATAATAGTAAGCACTGAACCTATGTACTTTGAGAACACACAAGTACAAACTTAGAGAAAGCACAAGAAATCAAATGTGCTCCAAAGTTCACAGGGCGCAGCCAAATGTCTTCAACTGGAAACTTCATCTGCTAGAAGGGTTTAATAGCAAGTTAGTCATAGTTCTCAATCATGTAAGATTGAGAGTGTAATAAGTGTAATAACCACTACCTGGATAACTGAATTACCTTACTGAGATGTCAGACCTGTCCAGCAAACAATGAACTTGTGACAACTGCACACAGCTGGTGTACAGGTTTCTGTTAAAAATGATCACGTAAAAATGTTCTTGTAACTATACAAAATTATGAAGCAAGGACAATCCGAAAATAACTGTACTAATATAATTCTTACTTGCCTGTTGTTCTTCAAGGAGAATGTCTTCTATGAGATGATCATGCATCAATGATCTGCATTAAAGAAAATGTTAATAAGCAATTTCATTGCCCTTTAAAGAATGTTTATTTTGTCCCTTACCTCGTCAGACAGCCGCACAGTCGCTTGCAGCATTTGAAAAGAAAACTCATGTGACTTATATGGTAAAATAGCCGCTTCCACCCGCCCATGGACATTTGCAGCCCAGAGCATCGTTACTGAAAAGAAAGTACTGTATGAGAAATTTAGAGTCATTTAGAGTTTAGAGTCATTTAGAGAATTTTCTGTTGATAAACAACAGGAAGCCATTTTTTTTCTCGGATACGCTGCATTCAACGTCTACTGAAACTTTTCCTTTTCCTTAAAAAATGACACTTTTCCTGACCCATTAATGAACATTTCGCCGTTTCTCAACTCCAGTCCTAGAGTGCCAGTTTTACTACTCTACCAGGTAGCCCAACTAAAAATGGATCCAAGAGAAGTACATGATCTGTGCAGCTCGAGGATTCTGTAAACATGTTGCGTCTGGTTTTTCACCCATCTGCCCTTTTTATTCCTTGTAAATAAGCCGTTAATTGAAAGTGAAAGTATGGCTTCTGAACATGCACAATACTTCCCATGCTTTCAAAAAAAAATGGCCACCGGTGGCATGGTGTGCAGTTGAAGAACAACAAAGCCATAAATTAAAAATAAAAGGCTGTTCCAAGAAGGAAGATGGAATGGCAGAGAGAGAAGGGAGGGGCTACATAGCTGAGCTGAGTGGGTAAGGACACGTGTTGGACGGGTGGTTGTGTGAGAACTGGGTCAGACAAGGACTGTCTTATCTGAAAGCTGACAAATTTACATATTACAGCTGCCTTATGTTGTTGGAAGCAGGGCTAAGCACTATGATGTTATTATCAAAAGACTGATTGTCTTACGTTCTTTATAAAGAGACCAAACATGAATATGTTTGGAGGTAAACAGCTCTGCTTTTGAATATCTCTTTTTAAAATGGAAGTTACTTCTGCTTCTCACAACAAGGGTGATATTTCATAGAAATAATAAATAAATAAATAAATAAATAAATAAATAAATAAATAAATAATTTTCAAATCTGGCCAGCTGTAATCTCTACCTTGAGGCAAAATAATTTCCATGTAACAAAATCAAATTGTACTGCATTGGTTTTCACTTGAAACTGAAACCGCTCCAAAAAATGTAGATTACAGATACCAGGCTTCAACAACCAATATCTATATAGACATTAAAACTTTCAATCAATAATTTTAATTACATGTCACGGATTGCATTCAAACTTAACCAAAAAGAACATTATCTTTGTGCATCTGTAGCCACACAGGATCTCTGACCATCAATATGGGGTGCTGTCTTCAAATAATAAAGCAATAAAACTGTCAAAGGAGAGAAAATTCTCCAGGACATGTAGGCTTCTATGTAGCAAGGAGGGATTTAAAAACTGGCCCCTTGGCTTGACTAATTGCCATAGGTACGTTCCTATCATGTTTGAGGAAGGGGATCAGGAATGGAGAGAGAGAGAATACAGATGGCATCCCTGTTCTCACACAGGGCGAGTTTGTCTGTTTCTCAAAGGTGATAATCTAAAAACTAGATGTCCTACACTGTACAAACTGGTTGCGTTGCTGAGTTCATCTGGGAGAAATGCCACCAAGAACAAGACTTTGTTTTGCACATTTAGGTTTTTGGTTTTGACTACTTGGCTGATTTTGCTGCCAGAGATTTGTAGCCACTTACAGCTGCTGATACATAAATTGATTTAAAGATTTGCGATGTCATGATTACATAGTTTCCTTTACACTGCTATTGGTAACTACTGCTGAGATCTGTTTAGGTGCACACACTGGAAAACTTTGTGAAGATGAACATTGACTGACCGCATTGACATTACATCTCTTTCATGTTATTGCTGATTTGTTTTTTCTGTTGTATTTTCAATATTATTGCCAGGAGAATTGCTCTTGTACTGCATGAATGCACATGAAAATTATAGTTCAGTTCCTGTGTAGAGCTCCAGTAGTTGACATCACACAATCCCAGCATGCATCTGCACTGATCAAAACAATGCCCAACTACTTTTCACATATCAAAAAAGCAATCGCTGTCACTTCATAAAGTTGCTTCAGTAAAAGGTACAAAGGCCAACTTCATCATGAAGGTGAATTGTGCTAACCAAAGCAACAGTATGTCTCTGATGGAAAGGTACAGGAGATGGACATAACTGAAACACTTCATATATTAAAAGCCGATTTGTTGAGCAATTTCGTGTGTAGGTATTATCTTTGAATAATGGGAACATCGTGCAGGAACTGTGTTTGCATCATAGGGTGTACCTGCTACTATAAAATGGCCTCATATTCCGTAGTCATTACATGATCATTCAAATCAGACCCAATGACTCCCGCCAGCAGGCTGTCTCAGCCATTACGAATCCAACACCATGTTATCAACTGGCAACAGACATTGTGGGTGGAAGGCATCCTTTGGATTTATCAAAACCGTGCAGATGCAACAGACAACTTGCGACCAGCAGGTCAAATTAGCCAATGGGCCAACGTAAAACGAACAGTGGTTCATGGCCAAGCTGCCATCATGCAAAGAATGCACTGCTGGGGCGGGCCAATCCAGCAAGAAATGAGCAACCGGTCAAAATGAGCAAACTGACAGCTTTTAGCGATGACTCATTTGTTTTGTGTGCTTCCCTTCACATTTGATGGGATCTCCAGGTCAGGCTTTTCAGCTGCTGTGGCTGCTTTTAGCTTATGTTCTCATTCTTCTGGCCAGCCCTTTCATGGCAAAGCTTTTTTTTTTTTGACATATGTGTCCTTCTGTTTTTCCACTGATCTGCCAATTTTTTCTCTGCTGTTTTTAACCGCCTCCATAGTTTGTTTTACTTTTTTATCTGCAAACTCAACAATTCCTCAGGGAGAATGATGCTGGAAAAGCTAAAGTGAAAGATGAGAACAAAATGGCAACATAATTAGGAGTAAATGAACTGAAAGCATTAATGAGATGTTTAATGTACTAGAATGTAAAGGAAACAATGAAATAAAATATGTGCTTCATTTTCACTGGACACAAATCAGGATATTAAAGAATGTGTAATAAAGTTATTACAAAAAAATTATTTAAATCACAGATTTATATATTTATATGAAGTGCATTGGTATGAGTGGCTGCGATTATTGAACAGGAAGCTGTTGTTCCTGAAGTCAGTGTATGGGTTTCCATGCTCTGAGATGAAGTGGGCAGAGCCTTATTACTTGGTTAATGGGGAGAGCCTGTTGGATTTGGGCGGGGAGGGGGGAATTTGGGGTTTCTATGCCCCCCCCCCCCCCCCCCCGAAAAAAAAATGGCATCACAAGAGTTTAGTTTAGTAAATAAAAGTACCAAAGTGGAGATTGTGTTGAGTTTTGTGAAATTTAAAAACAGACCGACAAGTTTTCTTTTTTCTGTCTTTGCTTGAAAGGTGGTTTTTGGTTTAGGTTTGTTTTCCCCTCCAGTTCCCATTTAGTGGGCATCATTGTGGTGTTTTTAAGAACCCCGTTTTCCCTTTAAAACTAGCTGTTTTTGTTTGTTTTGTTTTGTTACTTCTCAATACAGCAGACGTGAGGAATCAGAACTTAACCGCAGGTTCACTCACATTCACCCATTCAACAGCACCGCTGCACTGAGCATAGGCTGGAGTTAATCCTGTATTCAGCCTTTTGCTAAATTTGATGGATTATATTATAGGCATTATATTTGTTGTATGTCGCTCTGGATAAAATGCCTGTAATGTAATGCAAGGGCAGGTTACCATTCATATATAATAGGCGGTTTTTAGTGACCATTTGTGGGCACAGAAAGGTTTACAAAGTAAATATAAACACTACCGTTAGCAGAGGTGGGTAGTAACGCGTTATATTTACTCCGTTACATTTACTTAAGTAACTTTTTGAATAAATTGTACTTGTAAGAGTAGTTTTAATGCAACATACTTTTCACTTTTACTCGAGTATATTTGTGAAGAAAAAATGTTACTTTTACTCCGTTATATTCGGCTACATTCCGCTCGTTACTTTTATTTTTTACCCATTTTTTATTCAATGCACGTTCTGTTCGGTTCATTCTCTCAGAGAGACTTCAGCCAAAGAGGTTGACTGGTCTTTGCTTTGGCTCTGTCATAGCCCCACATGACTCCGTTTCACCAATCAAACGTAGCCAGTCACAGCACACAGGAGGATGAGTGGGCGACAACAATGGCTGAAACAACGGCGGGTGATTCGTAGGAGGCAGAACACGCCTGGCCACGTTCAAACTACGTTTTACTTACAGACTACCAAAAACAGTAGTTACATTATGCGCTGCCTTCTTTGTCTGCCTAGAAATGTGGACATTTCAGCCTACAAGAACTCAACTTCGAACTTGAGAAAATATGTGGCGGTAAGTTGTAGGTTAGTTTTGACTGTGGATAGCTAACTATTTGGCTGAGTGGTCATTTATTGTCTTGGACAATCCGTTTGTGAAATATACGGGCACTTGTGATGCCTCCCTGTCTTCCAAAATAGCTGTGCGTAATACCACACGCGTTGTTTACGGCGTTGTCGCCCTTTTTAGTACAGTCTGGCTTGATTGACAATTCATTTATTCTGTAGGTGAGAGTATAAGCTTTCTAACGATATATAGCATGTCTAATTTTGCTTTTGGAATAGCTTTTTTTAGGTCAGCGTAACCGAAATGTTTCTTATCATGGCATTCACTTATGCATTTACTCTGTGGTAGAGTAAAAGACGCAGCACGGGACGTGGTCAAGGTTTATTCGTAATTTCTTGGGAAATACTATTATTATTGAGGACTTCTGGGCATAGCTAAGCCGTATGTTTGCTGATAGACCTAGCTGACATCGTTTTCTGGAGCAAAACAGAAGCGGATTGAACTGCACTGTTGATTTACGGTCTCTGTCTCCATCTACTGAACACAGATAAGATTTCATCATTGCTAGGTAAGTAGGCTATTATTGCTCAAAATACTTCGGTTATATACGTTATTTTTTTAATGAAGTGTGTTTAAATAGGTTGCTGGTATTAATGTGGATATTTCACATTGTAATGTAAGCATCAGTTAGTAGTGTAATAGTTTTTGTAAAGCATGCAACAGTCATAACGTGAGCGCCGGAACATTGCATAGCATACATAACGTTTGTTTACGCTAAACCGGAAGTTCTGCACATATTCCGTGCAAGGCATCATGGGACTTTGGAATATCGTGGAGAAGTGCATCATAAGGTACAATAATGGTGCTACAAAGCATTATGTTTCCCACGTATAAAGTTTCTGTTTGAATTTGAGCAGGCTCCTCTTTGTTGTGATGATGAGACTATTTTAATGGATAAATCCCTGTAGCCTCATTAATATTTTTTCTGTCAACGGAGGGTTCACCCCAACAAATTGACGGGGTATACAGACTTAATAGAGTCCAACAGAAAGCGAAAATCCTCCTCTTCTGACGAACCTCCTGTGTATTGTTTTATTTAAAGGGATATGATTTAGGCCATATTTGAATTTGCACATGGCTATTTTATATTTTGTTTATTTCTATTGGACAAGCATTTACAATTTTATATTTTGGACATTTAGATTTTTACATTCATCTTGCTCTTCTTATTTCAAGATTAAATCAGATTATATGAAGTAACTCAGTACTTGAGTAGTCTTTTCACGAGATACTTTCTTACTCTTACTCAAGTAATTATTTGGATGACTACCTTTACTTCTACTTGAGTCATTATTATTTTAAAGTAACAATACTTTTACTTGAGTACAGGTTTTAGCTACTCTACCCACCTCTGACCATTAGCAATCAGTCAGAATGCTGCTTAAGCCTTTTCATGTGCAATTTTTCCTGGATGCAGAAATGTAACCAGGCAAGATGAGATTTGTATATTATTGTAGCCATACATGATCACCTGACCGGTGATGTCAAGTCACATTTAATTTACATGCCATCATATTAACACAGTAATTTTGATCAGTTATGGAAATGACTCAAACATGCTCATCAACACTTCAACAGGAACCTCTGAGAGGAATATTCCCTCTTTCTTGTACATTAAAAGAAACGGGGAGTGTTTTGTGGTGGTGTGGGGTCTTGGATGTCAGTGTGGTATCCAGAGAGACATCTCAGTCATTCTGTTGGTTGTTGACCAGTTTTTTGAGGTCTCAAAAAGGTAAACATAATTAGGAAAAACAAATTTTGTTAAAAGCTGGTAACAAATAAAACTTTCTGTTTTATGTTATCGTCTTTTCATCCAGGCCTTTTGTTTGGGGATGATAGGCTTTTGCTGTCATACTCCTTTTCATGCACAACATTTCAAAGCCTGTGGTTGAGCTTCAGTACCAAAGAAACAATTATATTAAGCAAATAAATTTCTAAAAGTAAAAAAAATAATAATTTAAAGCATGTAAAATGGAAAGAAAAGAATTTGGGAACACCCCACTGATAAATGCAAATCAACAAACAAAGCAACTATGAGGCGATGGAACAATTCATAAACCACTTTCTCACTGTCAATATTTTTAAAAAGCACTTACTTTTTAAAATATATGTGTATAATCAAGCAAAGATGTCTTGCCACTTGCAGATTTTGATTTCAAAGGAAAGGCCTCAAACCACTTTTAAAAGTATTTTGTGGCTGTGAGGAAGTATTGGAAGCCATCTGAAGTTTTTGGGAATGGTCCAGCTAAATTAATTTCAATCAGCTCCCAGACAGTGAAAAAATAATCATTTGAATGTATTACTTTTAATAACTGTTTTCAATTAAGATGTTACTGCACACATTTACCTTAATACACAATGAAGTCTACACAGCAGTCAAAGGTTTTCCAACCTTTTGACATTCCAAGACCTGTGAGATATCAATAATTAATATCTATACAGCTTATGCAGTTATTTAGAAAAAGTACAATAACCATTAAAAACACATTCCTAATTTTCAATGTCTCCTGACATGCCATGTTAGTAAAATCGCAAAAACATAGTAGTGAAAGTGAAACCCCTTTAACGACAGAAGTACATTTGCTAGTACTGGCTAGTACTTACAACACTAGCCCTTTGCTTGTATTTGGAACCGATTTTGCCTCTGTGACTTATCATACCGTACCATGATGGGTGTGATCCCACACATAGAAAAGTGTGCATGTCTTCCATACTTCTCCATAGCTATGAAGAAAATTAAGCAAAAAACACCAATTAAGTGCAGATAACTAGACTGAACGGTGCCGAAAACCTATGTCCTATTGCTCGAAAACAGGCCCTACATGAATAAGACCAACAGGGCCTGGCATGGCTTGAACAGAGTATCAGTTCTGTTACACACCAACAGTTATTCAGTTATCATTGTGTTAGCTATCTACAGTCATCATTTGGCAATTTTGGATAACACAAGCAAAATCAAAAAGTAAATATAGCTGCAAGCAGCAATGCGGGGCCCTACGAACATGTCCAAGCCCATTTAATGTTTAGGGCTCAAACTAGGGTACAGCTAGGGATAGGGTTAGGGTTAGGAAAATGGTAAGTCTGAGGGTTGGGGCAAGTTTACGGTTGTGTTTAGCAGCTTGAAGAAAGGTTAGGAGATGGGATTGCTAATGATTTTGAATGAACCAAAAATTTGCTCTAGTAGCATGTGTACCTATGACTATACCAAAAGGAGTAATGAATGCATGTTTTTTTAGGGAGAACATTTTTGTTTTTTAAATGACCTCATACATATTATTTTGCATTTGAATTATAGTATTCATGATATTTACCTTGTGTTCCATCAATTTCCAATGGGTTTTCAGGTGTTTTCAATGGTACCAATGGCTTCAATTAGGGTTTAGGGCTCAAACTAGGGTTCAGCTAGGGTTAGGGTTAGGAAAACGGTAAGTCTGAGGGTTGAGGCAAGTTTACGGTTGTGTTTACAGCTTGAAGAAAGGTAAGGACATGGGTTTGTTATTGATTTTGAATGAACCAAAAAATTTGTCTAGTAGCATGTGAACCTATGACCATAGAAAATTTGTAATAAATGCACGTATTTTTTAGACAGAATATTTTTGTTTTTTAAATGACCTCATAGATATTATATTGCCTTTGAATTATACTACTCATGATATTTATTTTGTTTTCCATCAATTTTAAATGGGTTTTCTGATGTTTTCAAAGGTACCAATGGCTTCAATTAGGGTTTAGGGCTCAAACTAGGGTTCAGCTAGGGTTAGGGTTAGGAAAACGGTAAGTCTGAGGGTTGAGGCAAGTTTACGGTTGTGTTTACAGCTTGAAGACAGGTAAGGACATGGGTTTGTTAATGATTTTGAATAAACCAAACATTTTTTCTAGAAGCATGTGAAACTATGACCGTACAAAATTTCTAATAAATGCATGTTTTTTAGGGAAACCATTTTTTGTTTCTTAAATGACCTCTAATATATTGTTTTGCATTTGTATTATTGTATTCATGATATTTATTTTGTTTTCCATCAATTTTAAATGGGTTTTCTGATGTTTTCAAAAGTACCAATGGCTTCAATTAGGGTTTAGGGCTCAAACTAGGGTTCAGCTAGGGTTAGGGTTAGGAAAACGGTAAGTCTGAGGGTTGAGGCAAGTTTACGGTTGTGTTTAGCAGCTTGAAGAAAGGTAAGGACATTGGTTTGTTAATGATTTTGAATAAACCAAAAATTATCTCGAGTAGCATGTGTAGCTATGACCATACAAAATGTCTAATAAATGCATTTTTTTTTTAGGGAGGACATTTTTGTTTTTTAAAAGACCTCATACATTTTCTCTTGCATTTGAATTATAGTATTCATGATATTTATTTTGTTTTCCATCAATTTTAAATGGATTTTCTGATGTTTTCAAAGTTACTAATGGCTTCAATTAGGGTTTAGGGCTCAAACTAGGGTTCAGCTAGGGTTAGGGTTAGGAAAACGGTAAGTCTGAGGGTTGAGGCAAGTTTACGGTTGTGTTTAGCAGCTTGAAGAAAGGTAAGGACATGAGTTTGTTAATGATTTTGAATCAACCAAAAATTTTCTTTAGTATCACATGTACCTATGACCATACAAAATGTCTAATAAATGCATAGTTTTTTTAGGGAGAACATTTTTGTTTTTTAAATGACCTCATACATTTTATTTTGCATTTGAATTATAGTATTCATGATATTTACCTTGTTTTCCATCAATTTTAAATAGGTTTTCAGGTGTTTTCAGTGGTACCAATGGCTTCAATTTGGGTTTAGGGCTCAAACTAGGGTTCAGCTAGGGTTAGGGTTAGGAAAACAGTAAGTCTGAGGGTTGAGGCAAGTTCACAGTTGTGTTTAGCAGCTTGAAGAAAAGTTAGGAAATGGGTTTGTTATTGATTTTGAATGAACCAAAAAAGTTGTCTAGTAGCATGTGTACCTATGAGGATACAAAATGTCTAATATATGCATATTATTTAGGCAAAACATTTTTTGCTTCTTAAATGACCTCTAATGTATTATTTTGCATTTGTATTATTGTATTCATGATATTTATTTAGTTTTCCATCCATTTTAAATGGATTTTCTGATGTTTTCAAAGTTACTAATGACTTCAATTAGGGTTTAGGGCTCAAACTAGGGTTCAGCTAGGGTTAGGGTTAGGAAAACGGTAAGTCTGAGGGTTGAGGCAAGTTTACGGTTGTGTTTACAGCTTGAAGAAAGGTAAGGACATGGGTTTGTTAATGATTTTGAATAAACCAAACATTTTTTCTAGAAGCATGTGAAACTATGACCGTACAAAATTTCTAATAAATGCATGTTTTTTAGGGAAACCATTTTTTGTTTCTTAAATGACCTCATACATTTTATTTTGCATTTGAATTATAGTATTCATGATATTTACCTTGTTTTCCATCAATTTTAAATAGGTTTTCAGGTGTTTTCAGTGGTACCAATGGCTTCAATTTGGGTTTAGGGCTCAAACTAGGGTTCAGCTAGGGTTAGGGTTAGGAAAACAGTAAGTCTGAGGGTTGAGGCAAGTTCACAGTTGTGTTTAGCAGCTTGAAGAAAAGTTAGGAAATGGGTTTGTTATTGATTTTGAATGAACCAAAAAAGTTGTCTAGTAGCATGTGTACCTATGAGGATACAAAATGTCTAATATATGCATATTATTTAGGCAAAACATTTTTTGCTTCTTAAATGACCTCTCATGTATTATTTTGCATTTGTATTATTGTATTCATGATATTTATTTAGTTTTCCATCCATTTTAAATGGATTTTCTGATGTTTTCAAAGTTACTAATGACTTCAATTAGGGTTTAGGGCTCAAACTAGGGTTCAGCTAGGGTTAGGGTTAGGAAAACGGTAAGTCTGAGGGTTGAGGCAAGTTTACGGTTGTGTTTACAGCTTGAAGAAAGGTAAGGACATGGGTTTGTTAATGATTTTGAATAAACCAAACATTTTTTCTAGAAGCATGTGAAACTATGACCGTACAAAATTTCTAATAAATGCATGTTTTTTAGGGAAACCATTTTTTGTTTCTTAAATGACCTCTAATATATTGTTTTGCATTTGTATTATTGTATTCATGATATTTATTTTGTTTTCCATCAATTTTAAATGGGTTTTCTGATGTTTTCAAAAGTACCAATGGCTTCAATTAGGGTTTAGGGCTCAAACTAGGGTTCAGCTAGGGTTAGGGTTAGGAAAACGGTAAGTCTGAGGGTTGAGGCAAGTTTACGGTTGTGTTTAGCAGCTTGAAGAAAGGTAAGGACATGGGTTTGTTAATGATTTTGAATAAACCAAAAATTATCTCGAGTAGCATGTGTAGCTATGACCATACAAAATGTCTAATAAATGCATGTTTTTTTTAGGGAGGACATTTTTGTTTTTTAAAAGACCTCATACATTTTCTCTTGCATTTGAATTATAGTATTCATGATATTTATTTTGTTTTCCATCAATTTTAAATGGATTTTCTGATGTTTTCAAAGTTACTAATGGCTTCAATTAGGGTTTAGGGCTCAAACTAGGGTTCAGCTAGGGTTAGGGTTAGGAAAACGGTAAGTCTGAGGGTTGAGGCAAGTTTACGGTTGTGTTTAGCAGCTTGAAGAAAGGTAAGGACATGAGTTTGTTAATGATTTTGAATCAACCAAACATTTTCTTTAGTATCACATGTACCTATGACCATACAAAATGTCTAATAAATGCATAGTTTTTTTAGGGAGAACATTTTTGTTTTTTAAATGACCTCATACATTTTATTTTGCATTTGAATTATAGTATTCATGATATTTACCTTGTTTTCCATCAATTTTAAATAGGTTTTCAGGTGTTTTCAGTGGTACCAATGGCTTCAATTTGGGTTTAGGGCTCAAACTAGGGTTCAGCTAGGGTTAGGGTTAGGAAAACAGTAAGTCTGAGGGTTGAGGCAAGTTCACAGTTGTGTTTAGCAGCTTGAAGAAAAGTTAGGAAATGGGTTTGTTATTGATTTTGAATGAACCAAAAAAGTTGTCTAGTAGCATGTGTACCTATGAGGATACAAAATGTCTAATATATGCATATTATTTAGGCAAAACATTTTTTGCTTCTTAAATGACCTCTAATATATTATTTTGCATTTGTATTATTGTATTCATGATATTTATTTTGTTTTCCATCCATTTTAAATGGATTTTCTGATGTTTTCAGAGTTACTAATGACTTCAATTAGGGTTTAGGGCTCTAACTAGGGTTCAGCTAGGGTTAGGGTTAGGAAAACGGTAAGTCTGAGGGTTGAGGCAAGTTTACGGTTGTGTTTAGCAGCTTGAAGAACGGTAGGGACATGGGTTTGTTATTGATTTTGAATGAACCAAAAAAATTGTATAGTAGCATGTGGACCTATGACCATAGAAAATTTGTAATAAATGCACATATTTTTTAGAGAGAATATTTTTGTTTTTTAAATGACCTCATACATATTATATTGCCTTTGAATTATACTACTCATGATATTTATTTTGTTTTCCATCAATTTTAAATGGGTTTTCTGATGTTTTCAAAGGTACCAATGGCTTCAATTAGGGTTTAGGGCTCAAACTAGGGTTCAGCTAGGGTTAGGGTTAGGAAAACGGTAAGTCTGAGGGTTGAGGCAAGTTTACGGTTGTGTTTAGCAGCTTGAAGAAAGGTAAGGACATGGGTTTGTTAATGATTTTGAATAAACCAAACATTTTCTCGAGTAGCATGTATACCTATGACCATACAAAATGTCTAATAAATGCATGTTTTTTAGGGAAACCATTTTTTGTTTCTTAAATGACCTCTAATATATTATTTTGAATTTGTATTATTGTATTCATGATATTTATTTTGTTTTCCATCAATTTTAAATGGATTTTCTGATGTTTTCAAAGTTACTAATGGCTTCAATTAGGGTTTAGGGCTCAAACTAGGGTTCAGCTAGGGTTAGGGTTAGGAAAACGGTAAGTCTGAGGGTTGAGGCAAGTTTACGGTTGTGTTTAGCAGCTTGAAGAAAGGTAAGGACATGAGTTTGTTAATGATTTTGAATCAACCAAAAATTTTCTTTAGTATCACATGTACCTATGACCATACAAAATGTCTAATAAATGCATAGTTTTTTTAGGGAGAACATTTTTGTTTTATAAATGACCTCATACATTTTATTTTGCATTTGAATTATAGTATTCATGATATTTACCTTGTTTTCCATCAATTTTAAATAGGTTTTCAGGTGTTTTCAGTGGTACCAATGGCTTCAATTAGGGTTTAGGGCTCAAACTAGGGTTCAGCTAGAGTCAGGGTTAGGAAAACAGTAAGTCTGAGGGTTGAGGCAAGTTCACAGTTGTGTTTAGCAGCTTGAAGAAAAGTTAGGAAATGGGTTTGTTATTGATTTTGATTCAACCAAAAAAGTTGTCTAGTAGCATGTGTACCTATGAGGATACAAAATGTCTAATACATGCATATTATTTAGGGAAAACATTTTTTGCTTCTTAAATGACCTCTAATGTATTATTTTGCATTTGTATTATTGTATTCATGATATTTATTTAGTTTTCCATCCATTTTAAATGGATTTTCTGATGTTTTCAAAGTTACTAATGACTTCAATTAGGGTTTAGGGCTCAAACTAGGGTTCAGCTAGGGTTAGGGTTAGGAAAACGGTAAGTCTGAGGGTTGAGGCAAGTTTACGGTTGTGTTTAGCAGCTTGAAGAAAGGTAAGGACATGAGTTTGTTAATGATTTTGAATCAACCAAAAATTTTCTTTAGTATCACATGTACCTATGACCATACAAAATGTCTAATAAATGCATAGTTTTTTTAGGGAGAACATTTTTGTTTTTTAAATGGCCTCATACATTTTATTTTGCATTTGAATTATAGTATTCATGATATTTACCTTGTTTTCCATCAATTTTAAATCGGTTTTCAGGTGTTTTCAATGGTACCAATGGCTTCAATTAGGGTTTAGGGCTCAAACTAGGGTTCAGCTAGGGTTAGGGTTAGGAAAACGGTAAGTCTGAGGGTTGAGGCAAGTTTACGGTTGTGTTTAGCAGATTGAAGAAAGGTAAGGACATGGGTTTGTTAATGATTTTGAATTAACCAAAAATTTTCTCGAGAAGCATGTGTACCTATGACCATACAAAATGTCTAATAAATGCATGTTTTTTAGGGAAACCATTTTTTGTTTCTTAAATGACCTCTAATATATTATTTTGCATTTGTATTATTGTATTCATGATATTTATTTTGTTTTCCATCAATTTTAAATGGATTTTCTAATGTTTTCAAAGTTACTAATGGCTTCAATTAGGGTTTAGGGCTCAAACTAGGGTTCAGCTAGGGTTAGGGTTAGGAAAACGGTAAGTCTGAGGGTTGAGGCAAGTTTACGGTTGTGTTTAGCAGCTTGAAGAAAGGTAAGGACATGAGTTTGTTAATGATTTTGAATCAACCAAAAATTTTCTTTAGTATCACATGTACCTATGACCATACAAAATGTCTAATAAATGCATAGTTTTTTTAGGGAGAACATTTTTGTTTTTTAAATGACCTCATACATTTTATTTTGCATTTGAATTATAGTATTCATGATATTTACCTTGTTTTCCATCAATTTTAAATCGGTTTTCAGGTGTTTTCCATGGTACCAATGGCTTCAATTAGGGTTTAGGGCTCAAACTAGGGTTCAGCTAGGGTTAGGGTTAGGAAAACGGTAAGTCTGAGGGTTGAGGCAAGTTTACGGTTGTGTTTAGCAGCTTGAAGAAAGGTAAGGACCTGAGTTTGTTAATGATTTTGAATCAACCAAAAATTTTCTTTAGTATCACATGTACCTATGACCATACAAAATGTCTAATAAATGCATAGTTTTTTTAGGGAGAACATTTTTGTTTTTTAAATGACCTCATACATTTTATTGTGCATTTGAATTATAGTATTCATGATATTTACCTTGTTTTCCATCAATTTTAAATCGGTTTTCAGGTGTTTTCAATGGTACCAATGGCTTCAATTAGGGTTTAGGGCTCAAACTAGGGTTCAGCTAGGGTTAGGGTTAGGAAAACGGTAAGTCTGAGGGTTGAGGCAAGTTTACGGTTGTGTTTAGCAGCTTGAAGAAAGGTAAGGACATGAGTTTGTTAATGATTTTGAATCAACCAAAAAATTTTCTTTAGTATCACATGTACCTATGACCATACAAAATGTCTAATAAATGCATAGTTTTTTTAGGGAGAACATTTTTGTTTTTTAAATGACCTCATACATTTTATTTTGCATTTGAATTATAGTATTCATGATATTTACCTTGTTTTCCATCAATTTTAAATCGGTTTTCAGGTCTTTTCAATGGTACCAATGGCTTCAATTAGGGTTTAGGGCTCAAACTAGGGTTCAGCTAGGGTTAGGGTTAGGAAAACGATAAGTCTGAGGGTTGAGGCAAGTTTACGGTTGTGTTTTGCAGCTTGAAGAAAGGTAAGGACATGGGTTTGTTAATGATTTTGAATTAACCAAAAATTTTCTCGAGAAGCATGTGTACCTATGACCATACAAAATGTCTAATAAATGCATGTTTTTTAGGGAAACCATTTTTTGTTTCTTAAATGACCTCTAATATATTATTTTGCATTTGTATTATTGTATTCATGACATTTATTTTGTTTTCCATCAATTTTAAATGGATTTTCTGATGTTTTCAAAGTTACTAATGGCTTCAATTAGGGTTTAGGGCTCAAACTAGGGTTCAGCTAGGGTTAGGGTTAGGAAAACGGTAAGTCTGAGGGTTGAGGCAAGTTTACGGTTGTGTTTAGCAGCTTGAAGAAAGGTAAGGACATGAGTTTGTTAATGATTTTGAATCAACCAAGAATTTTCTTTAGTATCACATGTACCTATGACCATACAAAATGTCTAATAAATGCATAGTTTTTTTAGGGAGAACATTTTTGTTTTTTAAATGACCTCATACATTTTATTTTGCATTTGAATTATAGTATTCATGATATTTACCTTGTTTTCCATCAATTTTAAATCGGTTTTCAGGTGTTTTCAATGGTACCAATGGCTTCAATTAGGGTTTAGGGCTCAAACTAGGGTTCAGCTAGGGTTAGGGTTAGGAAAACGGTAAGTCTGAGGGTTGAGGCAAGTTTACGGTTGTGTTTAGCAGCTTGAAGAAAGGTAAGGACATGAGTTTGTTAATGATTTTGAATCAACCAAAAATTTTCTTTAGTATCACATGTACCTATGACCATACAAAATGTCTAATAAATGCATAGTTTTTTTAGGGAGAACATTTTTGTTTTTTAAATGACCTCATACATTTTATTGTGCATTTGAATTATAGTATTCATGATATTTACCTTGTTTTCCATCAATTTTAAATCGGTTTTCAGGTGTTTTCAATGGTACCAATGGCTTCAATTAGGGTTTAGGGCTCAAACTAGGGTTCAGCTAGAGTTAGGGTTAGGAAAACGGTAAGTCTGAGGGTTGAGGCAAGTTTACGGTTGTGTTTAGCAGCTTGAAGAAAGGTAAGGACATGGGTTTGTCATTGATTTTGAATGAACCAAAAAAGTTGTCTAGTAGCATGTGTACCTATGAGGATACAAAATGTCTAATACATGCATATTATTTAGGGAAAACATTTTTTGCTTCTTAAATGACCTCTAATATATTATTTTGCATTTGTATTATTGTATTCATGATATTTATTTTGTTTTCCATCAATTTTAAATGGATTTTCTGATGTTTTCAAAGTTACTAATGGCTTCAATTAGGGTTTAGGGCTCAAACTAGGGTTCAGCTAGGGTTAAGGTTAGGAAAACGGTAAGTCTGAGGGTTGAGGCAAGTTTACGGTTGTGTTTAGCAGCTTGAAGAAAGGTAAGGACATGAGTTTGTTAATGATTTTGAATCAACCAAAAATTTTCTTTAGTATCACATTTACCTATGACCATACAAAATGTCTAATAAATGCATAGTTTTTTTAGGGAGAACATTTTTGTTTTTTAAATGACCTCATACATTTTATTTTGCATTTGAATTATAGTATTCATGATATTTACCTTGTTTTCCATCAATTTTAAATCGGTTTTCAGGTGTTTTCAATGGTACCAATGGCTTCAATTAGGGTTTAGGGCTCAAACTAGGGTTCAGCTAGGGTTAGGGTTAGGAAAACGGTAAGTCTGAGGGTTGAGGCAAGTTTACGGTTGTGTTTAGCAGCTTGAAGAAAGGTAAGGACATGAGTTTGTTAATGATTTTGAATCAACCAAAAATTTTCTTTAGTATCACATGTACCTATGACCATACAAAATGTCTAATAAATGCATAGTTTTTTTAGGGAGAACATTTTTGTTTTTTAAATGACCTCATACATTTTATTGTGCATTTGAATTATAGTATTCATGATATTTACCTTGTTTTCCATCAATTTTAAATCGGTTTTCAGGTCTTTTCAATGGTACCAATGGCTTCAATTAGGGTTTAGGGCTCAAACTAGGGTTCAGCTAGGGATAGGGTTAGGAAAACGATAAGTCTGAGGGTTGAGGCAAGTTTACGGTTGTGTTTAGCAGCTTGAAGAAAGGTAAGGACATGGGTTTGTTAATGATTTTGAATTAACCAAAAATTTTCTCGAGAAGCATGTGTACCTATGACCATACAAAATGTCTAATAAATGCATGTTTTTTAGGGAAACCATTTTTTGTTTCTTAAATGACCTCTAATATATTATTTTGCATTTGTATTATTGTATTCATGATATTTATTTTGTTTTCCATCAATTTTAAATGGATTTTCTGATGTTTTCAAAGTTACTAATGGCTTCAATTAGGGTTTAGGGCTCAAACTAGGGTTCAGCTAGGGTTAGGGTTAGGAAAACGGTAAGTCTGAGGGTTGAGGCAAGTTTACGGTTGTGTTTAGCAGCTTAAAGAAAGGTAAGGACATGAGTTTGTTAATGATTTTGAATCAACCAAAAATTTTCTTTAGTATCACATGTACCTATGACCATACAAAATGTCTAATAAATGCATAGTTTTTTTAGGGAGAACATTTTTGTTTTTTAAATGACCTCATACATTTTATTTTGCATTTGTATTATTGTATTCATGATATTTATTTTGTTTTCCATCAATTTTAAATCGGTTTTCAGGTCTTTTCAATGGTACCAATGGCTTCAATTAGGGTTTAGGGCTCAAACTAGGGTTCAGCTAGGGTTAGGGTCAGGAAAACGGTAAGTCTGAGGGTTGAGGCAAGTTTACGGTTGTGTTTAGCAGCTTGAAGAAAGGTAAGGACATGAGTTTGTTAATGATTTTGAATCAACCAAAAATTTTCTTTAGTATCACATGTACCTATGACCATACAAAATGTCTAATAAATGCATAGTTTTTTTAGGGAGAACATTTTTGTTTTTTAAATGACCTCATACATTTTATTTTGCATTTGAATTATAGTATTCATGATATTTACCTTGTTTTCCATCAATTTTAAATCGGTTTTCAGGTGTTTTCAATGGTACCAATGGCTTCAATTAGGGTTTAGGGCTCAAACTAGGGTTCAGCTAGGGTTAGGGTTAGGAAAACAATAAGTCTGAGGGTTGAGGCAAGTTTACGGTTGTGTTTAGCAGCTTGAAGAAAGGTAAGGACATGGGTTTGTTAATGATTTTGAATTAACCAAAAATTTTCTCGAGAAGCATGTGTACCTATGACCATACAAAATGTCTAATAAATGCATGTTTTTAAGGAGACCATTTTTTGTTTCTTAAATGACCTCTAATATATTATTTTGCATTTGTATTATTGTATTCATGATATTTATTTTGTTTTCCATCCATTTTAAATGGATTTTCTGATGTTTTCAAAGTTACTAATGGCTTCAATTAGGGTTTAGGGCTCAAACTAGGGTTCAGCTAGGGTTAGGGTTAGGAAAACGGTAAGTCTGAGGGTTGAGGCAAGTTTACGGTTGTGTTTAGCAGCTTGAAGAAAGGTAAGGACATGAGTTTGTTAATGATTTTGAATCAACCAAAAATTTTCTTTAGTATCACATGTACCTATGCCCATACAAAATGTCTAATAAATGCATAGTTTTTTTAGGGAGAACATTTTTGTTTTTTAAATGACCTCATACATTTTATTTTGCATTTGAATTATAGTATTCATGATATTTACCTTGTTTTCCATCAATTTTAAATCGGTTTTCAGGTGTTTTCAATGGTACCAATGGCTTCAATTAGGGTTTAGGGCTCAAACTAGGGTTCAGCTAGGGTTAGGGTTAGGAAAACGGTAAGTCTGAGGGTTGAGGCAAGTTTACGGTTGTGTTTAGCAGATTGAAGAAAGGTAAGGACATGGGTTTGTTAATGATTTTGAATTAACCAAAAATTTTCTCGAGAAGCATGTGTACCTATGACCATACAAAATGTCTAATAAATGCATGTTTTTTAGGGAAACCATTTTTTGTTTCTTAAATGACCTCTAATATATTATTTTGCATTTGTATTATTGTATTCATGATATTTATTTTGTTTTCCATCAATTTTAAATGGATTTTCTGATGTTTTCAAAGTTACTAATGGCTTCAATTAGGGTTTAGGGCTCAAACTAGGGTTCAGCTAGGGTTAGGGTTAGGAAAACGGTAAGTCTGAGGGTTGAGGCAAGTTTACGGTTGTGTTTAGTAGCTTGAAGAAAGGTAAGGACATGAGTTTGTTAATGATTTTGAATCAACCAATAATTTTCTTTAGTATCACATGTACCTATGACCATACAAAATATCTAATAAATGCATAGTTTTTTTAGGGAGAACATTTTTGTTTTTTAACCCTCTGGGGTCAAGAGCTCCGCCGGCGGAGCTCGACAAGATGAAATTAACTTTCGTTTCTATTTGGATGATTAACGTCACGTGCTGTTATCATACAGGCGCAACAAAAACATTGACAGAAACCTTAGAATCGCGACTTTCCAATGCGCCCATTGGCAAATAATATGAATTGTTTTAAAATGTTTAAATTTGATTAATTTGACCATGTATGCTTCGTTAAACTTTACTCATTACTATGTGAATTTCGCTCAGCAGGAAGTCCGCCCAAATCGCATTCACATGTTAACAACATTATAATTACTCCCCATAGAAGGAGACTAAAGGAGGGGCGATGCGAGATCCATGTGAGAAATGCCAAGAAATGCCAAGGCGAAAGCGGGATAGAATGTCAATGTGTCGACTAATTCATTTCTTTTGAGGTGAACATTTCGTTTAATTTTGGAAAATGGTCCGTCCGGAAGCCGACACTGATGAAGAGCGGTGTCATTTCGAACAGCGAACTGATCCAGCTGAGGATCAACTTCATGCGTAAGTATATTTCTTATGATCATATTGGTAAATATGTGTACTGTATTGCAACGTATCTGTGTGTTTGTAGGAATATCCAGCAATATGCGCGTTTGTAAATTCCCACACTACGAACGATTCGAACTATTGCATCTCAAAATTATAGGCTAGGCTCTCTGCGTCTGGTTGTGTTAGAAGTATCAGGTAGACTGTATGTTTTTCGATCACATTGGTAATAAATAGCCTGTGGCGTGGCTAGGATTCTAAAACGGATGTCCTCGCACAATCGATATTACCATACTGTAAGTAAATTCGGGAAATAGCAATATAATAACCACTTAGCTAAACAGACCTAGTCTACTTCAGATTGATACATTGTTATTGATGAGTTGCGTGTAGTTGAGCTGGAATATCAATGTTTATTTAGTTTAGCTAATGTTGTTTCGTTGATAGCTTGCATTATTTGTAAATGTGTGCTGTATTACATTCTCTGTGTGTTTGTAGGAATATTCACTAATAATTCTTTGTTTGTATATGATGTAACCATGTCACATTTCAAGTTTTGTTTTCATTAGTTAGTGGTTTGCCCCTTTTTTGTAAAGAACATATCATTTTCACCTGTTGAAGGGAATGTACTATATAAATAAAGTTTGATTTGATGTCACATTTCCTAACAATTTTGTTTTTATCATATTTACAGAGATGCTGATCAGGAAACACAGCCTAGTTCACCACTAGCTAAGAGGCCACGCAAGCGTTGCAAGAGTACACCAGTCTCATCTCATCTTCCATGCCTATAGTTTGCTTCAATAAATGTTCTGAAAATCAAAAGATGTCTTTGTTTCTGTCTTCTAAATGGCTCACTGAGTCTTTGTCTTAGTGGTGGGGAGGCATGCGGCCAGGTGTGAATTGCCTACTTAGCTGACAGGTTGCCCTACCCAATGCATATTCATTACAGAAAGGCCATTTGCCCTCCCATTCTCACCTGGTGTTGAAAAATAGTTGTCATAACACTAACTTTCAGCAATTTATTTTATACTTCTCATTGGATTTGCTAAAATATTTAGTCATCTTTTGATACCCAAGACCTTGATGAACACATTTCAGTGACCAAAAGTCTTAGTCACAATTGTTTAGTGTGTTTTATTACAACATTCCTGTGCATGTTCAAAACTACTGTTTACAGTTTGTGTGTTTTTAGAGCAGTTTACAATCCACACATGATTATGACCTACTTACTGCTGCCATATTATTGCAGCTGAGTTTGTGCTGAAAACAAAGATGTGAAACACTTTGGAATCACTGTATATAAAGTTGATGAAATTTACACAAATGTCAGAGCATTGCACAATCACCAGTGTGCCTCATTTTACCCTTAGACCCCAGAGGGTTAAATGACCTCATACATTTTATTTTGCATTTGAATTATAGTATTCATGATATTTACCTTGTTTTCCATCAATTTTAAATCGGTTTTCAGGTGTTTTCAATGGTACCAATGGCTTCAATTAGGGTTTAGGGCTCAAACTAGGGTTCAGCTAGGGTTAGGGTTAGGAAAACGGTAAGTCTGAGGGTTGAGGCAAGTTTACGGTTGTGTTTAGCAGCTTGAAGAAAGGTAAGGACATGAGTTTGTTAATGATTTTGAATCAACCAAAAATTTTCTTTAGTATCACATGTACCTATGACCATACAAAATGTCTAATAAATGCATAGTTTTTTTAGGGAGAACATTTTTGTTTTTTAAATGACCTCATACATTTTATTGTGCATTTGAATTATAGTATTCATGATATTTACCTTGTTTTCCATCAATTTTAAATCGGTTTTCAGGTGTTTTCAATGGTACCAATGGCTTCAATTAGGGTTTAGGGCTCAAACTAGGGTTCAGCTAGAGTTACGGTTAGGAAAACGGTAAGTCTGAGGGTTGAGGCAAGTTTACGGTTGTGTTTAGCAGCTTGAAGAAAGGTAAGGACATGGGTTTGTTATTGATTTTGAATGAACCAAAAAAGTTGTCTAGTAGCATGTGTACCTATGAGGATACAAAATGTCTAATACATGCATATTATTTAGGGAAAACATTTTTTGCTTCTTAAATGACCTCTAATATATTATTTTGCATTTGTATTATTGTATTCATGATATTTACCTTGTTTTCCATCAATTTTAAATCGGTTTTCAGGTGTTTTCAATGGTACCAATGGCTTCAATTAGGGTTTAGGGCTCAAACTAGGGTTCAGGTAGGGTTAGGGTTAGGAAAACGGTAAGTCTGAGGGTTGAGGCAAGTTTACGGTTGTGTTTAGCAGCTTGAAGAAAGGTAAGGACATGAGTTTGTTAATGATTTTGAATCAACCAAAAATTTTCTTTAGTATCACATGTACCTTTGACCATACAAAATGTCTATTAAATGCATAGTTTTTTTAGGGAGAACATTTTTGTTTTTTAAATGACCTCATACATTTTATTTTGCATTTGAATTATAGTATTCATGATATTTACCTTGTTTTCCATCAATTTTAAATCGGTTTTCAGGTGTTTTCAATGGTACCAATGGCTTCAATTAGGGTTTAGGGCTCAAACTAGGGTTCAGCTAGGGTTAGGGTTAGGAAAACGGTAAGTCTGAGGGTTGAGGCAAGTTTACGGTTGTGTTTAGCAGCTTGAAGAAAGGTAAGGACATGAGTTTGTTAATGATTTTGAATCAACCAAAAATTTTCTTTAGTATCACATGTACCTATGACCATACAAAATGTCTAATAAATGCATAGTTTTTTTAGGGAGAACATTTTTGTTTTTTAAATGACCTCATACATTTTATTGTGCATTTGAATTATAGTATTCATGATATTTACCTTGTTTTCCATCAATTTTAAATCGGTTTTCAGGTGTTTTCAATGGTACCAATGGCTTCAATTAGGGTTTAGGGCTCAAACTAGGGTTCAGCTAGGGTTAGGGTTAGGAAAACGGTAAGTCTGAGGGTTGAGGCAAGTTTACGGTTGTGTTTAGCAGCTTGAAGAAAGGTAAGGACATGGGTTTGTTATTGATTTTGAATGAACCAAAAAAGTTGTCTAGTAGCATGTGTACCTATGAGGATACAAAATGTCTAATACATGCATATTATTTAGGGAAAACATTTTTTGCTTCTTAAATGACCTCTAATATATTATTTTGCATTTGTATTATTGTATTCATGATATTTATTTCGTTTTCCATCCATTTTAAATGGATTATCTGATGTTTTCAAAGTTACTAATGACTTCAATTATTGGTTTAGGGCTCAAACTAGGGTTCAGCTAGGGTTAGGGTTAGGAAAACGGTAAGTCTGAGGGTTGAGGCAAGTTTACGGTTGTGTTTAGCAGCTTGAAGAAAGGTAAGGACATGAGTTTGTTAATGATTTTGAATCAACCAAAAATTTTCTCGAGAAGCATGTGTACCTATGACCATACAAAATGTCTAATAAATGCATAGTTTTTTTAGGGAGAACATTTTTTGTTTCTTAAATGACCTCTAATATATTATTTTGCATTTGTATTATTGTATTCATGATATTTACCTTGTTTTCCATCAATTTTAAATGGATTTTCTGATGTTTTCAAAGTTACTAATGGCTTCAATTAGGGTTTAGGGCTCAAACTAGGGTTCAGCTAGGGTTAGGGTTAGGAAAACGGTAAGTCTGAGGGTTGAGGCAAGTTTACGGTTGTGTTTAGCAGCTTGAAGAAAGGTAAGGACATGAGTTTGTTAATGATTTTGAATCAACCAAAAATTTTCTTTAGTATCACATGTACCTATGACCATACAAAATGTCTATTAAATGCATAGTTTTTTTAGGGAGAACATTTTTGTTTTTTAAATGACCTCATACATTTCATTTTGCATTTGAATTATAGTATTCATGATATTTACCTTGTTTTCCATCAATTTTAAATCGGTTTTCAGGTGTTTTCAATGGTACCAATGGCTTCAATTAGGGTTTAGGGCTCAAACTAGGGTTCAGCTAGGGTTAGGGTTAGGAAAACGGTAAGTCTGAGGGTTGAGGCAAGTTTACGGTTGTGTTTAGCAGCTTGAAGAAAGGTAAGGACATGAGTTTGTTAATGATTTTGAATCAACCAAAAATTTTCTTTAGTATCACATGTACCTATGACCATACAAAATGTCTAATAAATGCATAGTTTTTTTTAGGGAGAACATTTTTGTTTTTTAAATGACCTCATACATTTTATTGTGCATTTGAATTATAGTATTCATGATATTTACCTTGTTTTCCATCAATTTTAAATCGGTTTTCAGGTGTTTTCAATGGTACCAATGGCTTCAATTAGGGTTTAGGGCTCAAACTAGGGTTCAGGTAGGGTTAGGGTTAGGAAAACGGTAAGTCTGAGGGTTGAGGCAAGTTTACGGTTGTGTTTAGCAGCTTGAAGAAAGGTAAGGACATGGGTTTGTTAATGATTTTGAATTAACCAAAAATTTTCTCGAGAAGCATGTGTACCTATGACCATACAAAATGTCTAATAAATGCATGTTTTTTAGGGAAACCATTTTTTGTTTCTTAAATGACCTCTAATATATTATTTTGCATTTGTATTATTGTATTCATGATATTTATTTTGTTTTCCATCAATTTTAAATGGATTTTCTGATGTTTTCAAAGTTACTAATGGCTTCAATTAGGGTTTAGGGCTCAAACTAGGGTTCAGCTAGGGTTAAGGTTAGGAAAACGGTAAGTCTGAGGGTTGAGGCAAGTTTACGGTTGTGTTTAGCAGCTTGAAGAAAGGTAAGGACATGAGTTTGTTAATGATTTTGAATCAACCAAAAATTTTCTTTAGTATCACATTTACCTATGACCATACAAAATGTCTAATAAATGCATAGTTTTTTTAGGGAGAACATTTTTGTTTTTTAAATGACCTCATACATTTTATTTTGCATTTGAATTATAGTATTCATGATATTTACCTTGTTTTCCATCAATTTTAAATCGGTTTTCAGGTGTTTTCAATGGTACCAATGGCTTCAATTAGGGTTTAGGGCTCAAACTAGGGTTCAGCTAGGGTTAGGGTTAGGAAAACGGTAAGTCTGAGGGTTGAGGCAAGTTTACGGTTGTGTTTAGCAGCTTGAAGAAAGGTAAGGACATGGGTTTGTTATTGATTTTGAATGAACCAAAAAAGTTGTCTAGTAGCATGTGTACCTATGACCATACAAAATGTCTAATAAATGCATGTTTTTTAGGGAAACCATTTTTTGTTTCTTAAATGACCTCTAATATATTATTTTGCATTTGTATTATTGTATTCATGATATTTATTTTGTTTTCCATCAATTTTAAATAGATTTTCTGATGTTTTCAAAGTTACTGATGGCTTCAATTAGGGTTTAGGGCTCAAACTAGGGTTCAGCTAGGGTTAGGGTTAGGAAAACGGTAAGTCTGAGGGTTGAGGCAAGTTTACGGTTGTGTTTAGCAGCTTGAAGAAAGGTAAGGACATGAGTTTGTTAATGATTTTGAATCAACCAAAAATTTTCTTTAGTATCACATGTACCTATGACCATACAAAATGTCTAATAAATGCATAGTTTTTTTAGGGAGAACATTTTTGTTTTTTAAATGACCTCATACATTTTATTTTGCATTTGAATTATAGTATTCATGATATTTACCTTGTTTTCCATCAATTTTAAATCGGTTTTCAGGTGTTTTCAATGGTACCAATGGCTTCAATTAGGGTTTAGGGCTCAAACTAGGGTTCAGCTGGGGTTAGGGTTAGGAAAACGGTAAGTCTGAGGGTTGAGGCAAGTTTACGGTTGTGTTTAGCAGCTTGAAGAAAGGTAAGGACATGGGTTTGTTAATGATTTTGAATCAACCAAAAATTTTCTCGAGAAGCATGTGTACCTATGACCATACAAAATGTCTAATAAATGCATGTTTTTTAGGGAAACCATTTTTTGTTTCTTGTATGACCTCTAATATATTATTTTGCATTTGTATCATTGTATTCATGATATTTATTTTGTTTTCCATCAATTTTAAATGGATTTTCTGATGTTTTCAAAGTTACTAATGGCTTCAATTAGGGTTTAGGGCTCAAACTAGGGTTCAGCTAGGGTTAGGGTTAGGAAAACGGTAAGTCTGAGGGTTGAGGCAAGTTTACGGTTGTGTTTAGCAGCTTGAAGAAAGGTAAGGACATGAGTTTGTTAATGATTTTGAATCAACCAAAAATTTTCTTTAGTATCACATGTACCTATGACCATACAAAATGTCTAATAAATGCATAGTTTTTTTTAGGGAGAACATTTTTGTTTTTTAAATGACCTCATACATTTTATTTTGCATTTGAATTATAGTATTCATGATATTTACCTTGTTTTCCATCAATTTTAAATGGATTTTCTGATGTTTTCAAAGTTACTGATGGCTTCAATTAGGGTTTAGGGCTCAAACTAGGGTTCAGCTAGGGTAAGGGTTAGGAAAACGGTAAGTCTGAGGGTTGAGGCAAGTTTACGGTTGTGTTTAGCAGCTTGAAGAAAGGTAAGGACATGGGTTTGTTAATGATTTTGAATTAACCAAAAATTCTCTTTAGTATCACATTTACCTATGACCATATAAAATGTCTAATAAATGCATAGTTTTTTTAGGGAGAACATTTTTGTTTTTTAAATGACCTCATACATTTTATTTTGCATTTGAATTATAGTATTCATGATATTTACCTTGTTTTCCATCAATTTTAAATCGGTTTTCAGGTGTTTTCAATGGTACCAATGGCTTCAATTAGGGTTTAGGGCTCAAACTAGGGTTCAGCTAGGGTTAGGGTTAGGAAAACGGTAAGTCTGAGGGTTGAGGCAAGTTTACGGTTGTGTTTAGCAGCTTGAAGAAAGGTAAGGACATGGGTTTGTTAATGATTTTGAATCAACCAAAAATTTTCTCGAGAAGCATGTGTACCTATGACCATACAAAATGTCTAATAAATGCATGTTTTTTAGGGAAACCATTTTTTGTTTCTTGAATGACCTCTAATATATTATTTTGCATTTGTATTATTGTATTCATGATATTTATTTTGTTTTCCATCAATTTTAAATGGATTTTCTGATGTTTTCAAAGTTACTAATGGCTTCAATTAGGGTTTAGGGCTCAAACTAGGGTTCAGCTAGGGTTAGGGTTAGGAAAACGGTAAGTCTGAGGGTTGAGGCAAGTTTACGGTTGTGTTTAGCAGCTTGAAGAAAGGTAAGGACATGAGTTTGTTAATGATTTTGAATCAACCAAAAATTTTCTTTAGTATCACATGTACCTATGACCATACAAAATGTCTAATAAATGCATAGCTTTTTTAGGGAGAACATTTTTATTTTTTAAATGACCTCATACATTTTATTTTGCATTTGAATTATAGTATTCATGATATTTACCTTGTTTTCCATCAATTTTAAATCGGTTTTCAGGTGTTTTCAATGGTACCAATGGCTTCAATTAGGGTTTAGGGCTCAAACTAGGGTTCAGCTAGGGTTAGGGTTAGGAAAACGGTAAGTCTGAGGGTTGAGGCAAGTTTACGGTTGTGTTTAGCAGCTTGAAGAAAGGTAAGGACATGGGTTTGTTATTGATTTTGAATGAACCAAAAAAGTTGTCTAGTAGCATGTGTACCTATGACCATACAAAATGTCTAATAAATGCATGTTTTTTAGGGAAACCATTTTTTGTTTCTTAAATGACCTCTAATATATTATTTTGCATTTGTATTATTGTATTCATGATATTTATTTTGTTTTCCATCAATTTTAAATGGATTTTCTGATGTTTTCAAAGTTACTGATGTTTTCAATGGTACCAATGGCTTCAATTAGGGTTTAGGGCTCAAACTAGGGTTCAGCTAGGGTTAGGGTTAGGAAAACGGTAAGTCTGAGGGTTGAGGCAAGTTTACGGTTGTGTTTAGCAGCTTGAAGAAAGGTAAGGACATGGGTTTGTTAATGATTTTGAATTAACCGAAAATTTTCTCGAGAAGCATGTGTACCTATGACCATACAAAATGTCTAAAAAATGCATGTTTTTTAGGGAAACCATTTTTTGTTTCTTAAATGACCTCTAATATATTATTTTGCATTTGTATTATTGTATTCATGATATTTATTTTGTTTTCCATCAATTTTAAATGGATTTTCTGATGTTTTCAAAGTTACTGATGGCTTCAGTTAGGGTTTAGGGCTCAAACTAGGGTTCAGCTAGGGTTAGGGTTAGGAAAACGGTAAGTCTGAGGGTTGAGGCAAGTTTACGGTTGTGTTTAGCAGCTTGAAGAAAGGTTAGGACATGAGTTTGTTAATGATTTTGAATCAACCAAAAATTTTCTTTAGTATCACATGTACCTATGACCATACAAAATGTCTATTAAATGCATAGTTTTTTTAGGGAGAACATTTTTGTTTTTTAAATGACCTCATACATTTTTTTTGCATTTGAATTATAGTATTCATGATATTTACCTTGTTTTCCATCAATTTTAAATCGGTTTTCAGGTGTTTTCAATGGTACCAATGGCTTCAATTAGGGTTTAGGGCTCAAACTAGGGTTCAGCTAGGGTTAGGGTTAGGAAAACGGTAAGTCTGAGGGTTGAGGCAAGTTTACGGTTGTGTTTAGCAGCTTGAAGAAAGGTAAGGACATGGGTTTGTTAATGATTTTGAATTAACCAAAAATTTTCTCGAGAAGCATGTGTACCTATGACCATACAAAATGTCTAAAAAATGCATGTTTTTTAGGGAAACCATTTTTTGTTTCTTAAATGACCTCTAATATATTATTTTGCATTTGTATTATTGTATTCATGATATTTATTTTGTTTTCCATCAATTTTAAATGGATTTTCTGATGTTTTCAAAGTTACTGATGGCTTCAGTTAGGGTTTAGGGCTCAAACTAGGGTTCAGCTAGGGTTAGGGTTAGGAAAACGGTAAGTCTGAGGGTTGAGGCAAGTTTACGGTTGTGTTTAGCAGCTTGAAGAAAGGTAAGGACATGAGTTTGTTAATGATTTTGAATCAACCAAAAAATTTCTTTAGTATCACATGTACCTATGACCATACAAAATGTCTATTAAATGCATAGTTTTTTTAGGGAGAACATTTTTGTTTTTTAAATGACCTCATACATTTTATTTTGCATTTGAATTTTAGTATTCATGATATTTACCTTGTTTTCCATCAATTTTAAATCGGTTTTCAGGTGTTTTCAATGGTACCAATGGCTTCAATTAGGGTTTAGGGCTCAAACTAGGGTTCAGCTAGGGTTAGGGTTAGGAAAACGGTAAGTCTGAGGGTTGAGGCAAGTTTACGGTTGTGTTTAGCAGCTTGAAGAAAGGTAAGGACATGAGTTTGTTAATGATTTTGAATCAACCAAAAATTTTCTTTAGTATCACATGTACCTATGACCATACAAAATGTCTATTAAATGCATAGTTTTTTTAGGGAGAACATTTTTGTTTTTTAAATGACCTCATACATTTTATTTTGCATTTGAATTATAGTATTCATGATATTTACCTTGTTTTCCATCAATTTTAAATCGGTTTTCAGGTGTTTTCAATGGTACCAATGGCTTCAATTAGGGTTTAGGGCTCAAACTAGGGTTCAGCTAGGGTTAGGGTTAGGAAAACGGTAAGTCTGAGGGTTGAGGCAAGTTTACGGTTGTGTTTAGCAGCTTGAAGAAAGGTAAGGACATGAGTTTGTTAATGATTTTGAATCAACCAAAAATTTTCTTTAGTATCACATGTACCTATGACCATACAAAATGTCTAATAAATGCATAGTTTTTTTTAGGGAGAACATTTTTGTTTTTTAAATGACCTCATACATTTTCTTGTGCATTTGAATTATAGTATTCATGATATTTACCTTGTTTTCCATCAATTTTAAATCGGTTTTCAGGTGTTTTCAATGGTACCAATGGCTTCAATTAGGGTTTAGGGCTCAAACTAGGGTTCAGCTAGGGTTAGGGTTAGGACAACGGTAAGTCTGAGGGTTGAGGCAAGTTTACGGTTGTGTTTAGCAGCTTGAAGAAAGGTAAGGACATGGGTTTGTTAATGTTTTGAATTAACCAAAAATTTTCTCGAGAAGCATGTGTACCTATGACCATACAAAATGTCTAATACATGCATATTATTTAGGGAAAACATTTTTTGCTTCTTAAATGCCCTCTAATGTATTATTTTGCATTTGTATTATTGTATTCATGATATTTATTTTCTTTTCCATCCATTTTAAATGGATTTTCTGATGTTTTCAAAGTTACTAATGACTTCAATTAGGGTTTAGGGCTCAAACTAGGGTTCAGCTAGGGTTAGGGTTAGGAAAACGGTAAGTCTGAGGGTTGAGGCAAGTTTACGGTTGTGTTTAGCAGCTTGAAGAAAGGTAAGGACATGAGTTTGTTAATGATTTTGAATCAACCAAAAATTTTCTTTAGTATCACATGTACCTATGACCATACAAAATGTCTAATAAATGCATAGTTTTTTTAGGGAGAACATTTTTGTTTTTTAAATGACCTCATACATTTTATTTTGCATTTGTATTATAGTATTCATGATATTTACCTTGTTTTCCATCAATTTTAAATCGGTTTTCAGGTGTTTTCAATGGTACCAATGGCTTCAATTAGGGTTTAGGGCTCAAACTAGGGTTCAGCTAGGGTTAGGGTTAGGAAAACGGTAAGTCTGAGGGTTGAGGCAAGTTTACGGTTGTGTTTAGCAGCTTGAAGAAAGGTAAGGACATGGGTTTGTTAATGATTTTGAATCAACCAAAAATTTTCTCGAGAAGCATGTGTACCTATGACCATACAAAATGTCTAATAAATGCATGTTTTTTAGGGAAACCATTTTTTGTTTCTTGAATGACCTCTAATATATTATTTTGCATTTGTATTATTGTATTCATGATATTTATTTTGTTTTCCATCAATTTTAAATGGATTTTCTGATGTTTTCAAAGTTACTAATGGCTTCAATTAGGGTTTAGGGCTCAAACTAGGGTTCAGCTAGGGTTAGGGTTAGGAAAACGGTAAGTCTGAGGGTTGAGGCAAGTTTACGGTTGTGTTTAGCAGCTTGAAGAAAGGTAAGGACATGAGTTTGTTAATGATTTTGAATCAACCAAAAATTTTCATTAGTATCACATGTACCTATGACCATACAAAATGTCTAATAAATGCATAGTTTTTTTAGGGAGAACATTTTTGTTTTTTAAATGACCTCATACATTTTATTTTGCATTTGAATTATAGTATTCATGATATTTACCTTGTTTTCCATCAATTTTAAATCGGTTTTCAGGTGTTTTCAATAGTACCAATGGCTTCAATTAGGGTTTAGGGCTCAAACTAGGGTTCAGGTAGGGTTAGGGTTAGGAAAACGGTAAGTCTGAGGGTTGAGGCAAGTTTACGGTTGTGTTTAGCAGCTTGAAGAAAGGTAAGGACATGGGTTTGTTAATGATTTTGAATTAACCAAAAATTTTCTCGAGAAGCATGTGTACCTATGACCATACAAAATGTCTAATAAATGCATGTTTTTTAGGGAAACCATTTTTTGTTTCTTAAATGACCTCTAATATATTATTTTGCATTTGTATTATTGTATTCATGATATTTATTTTGTTTTCCATCAATTTTAAATGGATTTTCTGATGTTTTCAAAGTTACTAATGGCTTCAATTAGGGTTTAGGGCTCAAACTAGGGTTCAGCTAGGGTTAGGGTTAGGAAAACGGTAAGTCTGAGGGTTGAGGCAAGTTTACGGTTGTGTTTAGCAGCTTGAAGAAAGGTAAGGACATGAGTTTGTTAATGATTTTGAATCAACCAAAAATTTTCATTAGTATCACATGTACCTATGACCATACAAAATGTCTAATAAATGCATAGTTTTTTTAGGGAGAACATTTTTGTTTTTTAAATGACCTCATACATTTTATTTTGCATTTGAATTATAGTATTCATGATATTTACCTTGTTTTCCATCAATTTTAAATCGGTTTTCAGGTGTTTTCAATAGTACCAATGGCTTCAATTAGGCTTTAGGGCTCAAACTAGGGTTCAGGTAGGGTTAGGGTTAGGAAAACGGTAAGTCTGAGGGTTGAGGCAAGTTTACGGTTGTGTTTAGCAGCTTGAAGAAAGGTAAGGACATGGGTTTGTTAATGATTTTGAATTAACCAAAAATTTTCTCGAGAAGCATGTGTACCTATGACCATACAAAATGTCTAATAAATGCATGTTTTTTAGGGAAACCATTTTTTGTTTCTTAAATGACCTCTAATATATTATTTTGCATTTTTATTATTGTATTCATGATATTTATTTTGTTTTCCATCAATTTTAAATGGATTTTCTGATGTTTTCAAAGTTACTAATGGCTTCAATTAGGGTTTAGGGCTCAAACTAGGGTTCAGCTAGGGTTAGGGTTAGGAAAACGGTAAGTCTGAGGGTTGAGGCAAGTTTACGGTTGTGTTTAGCAGCTTGAAGAAAGGTAAGGACATGAGTTTGTTAATGATTTTGAATCAACCAAAAATTTTCTTTAGTATCACATTTACCTATGACCATACAAAATGTCTAATAAATGCATAGTTTTTTTAGGGAGAACATTTTTGTTTTTTAAATGACCTCATACATTTTATTTTGCATTTGAATTATAGTATTCATGATATTTACCTTGTTTTCCATCAATTTTAAATCGGTTTTCAGGTGTTTTCAATGGTACCAATGGCTTCAATTAGGGTTTAGGGCTCAAACTAGGGTTCAGCTAGGGTTAGGGTTAGGAAAACGGTAAGTCTGAGGGTTGAGGCAAGTTTACGGTTGTGTTTAGCAGCTTGAAGAAAGGTAAGGACATGGGTTTGTTAATGATTTTGAATTAACCAAAAATTTTCTCGAGAAGCATGTGTACCTATGACCATACAAAATGTCTAAAAAATGCATGTTTTTTAGGGAAACCATTTTTTGTTTCTTAAATGACCTCTAATATATTATTTTGCATTTGTATTATTGTATTCATGATATTTATTTTGTTTTCCATCAATTTTAAATGGATTTTCTGATGTTTTCAAAGTTACTGATGGCTTCAGTTAGGGTTTAGGGCTCAAACTAGGGTTCAGCTAGGGTTAGGGTTAGGAAAACGGTAAGTCTGAGGGTTGAGGCAAGTTTACGGTTGTGTTTAGCAGCTTGAAGAAAGGTAAGGACATGAGTTTGTTAATGATTTTGAATCAACCAAAAATTTTCTTTAGTATCACATGTACCTATGACCATACAAAATGTCTATTAAATGCATAGTTTTTTTAGGGAGAACATTTTTGTTTTTTAAATGACCTCATACATTTTATTTTGCATTTGAATTATAGTATTCATGATATTTACCTTGTTTTCCATCAATTTTAAATCGGTTTTCAGGTGTTTTCAATGGTACCAATGGCTTCAATTAGGGTTTAGCGCTCAAACTAGGGTTCAGCTAGGATTAGGGTTAGGAAAACGGTAAGTCTGAGGGTTGAGGCAAGTTTACGGTTGTGTTTAGCAGCTTGAAGAAAGGTAAGGACATGGGTTTGTTAATGATTTTGAATTAACCAAAAATTTTCTCGAGAAGCATGTGTACCTATGACCATACAAAATGTCTAATAAATGCATGTTTTTTAGGGAAACCATTTTTTGTTTCTTAAATGACCTCTAATATATTATTTTGCATTTGTATTATTGTATTCATGATATTTATTTTGTTTTCCATCAATTTTAAATGGATTTTCTGATGTTTTAAAAGTTACTAATGGCTTCAATTAGGGTTTAGGGCTCAAACTAGGGTTCAGCTAGGGTTAGGGTTAGGAAAACGGTAAGTCTGAGGGTTGAGGCAAGTTTACGGTTGTGTTTAGCAGCTTGAAGAAAGGTAAGGACATGAGTTTGTTAATGATTTTGAATCAACCAAAAATTTTCTTTAGTATCACATGTACCTATGACCATACAAAATGTCTAATAAATGCATAGTTTTTTTAGGGAGAACATTTTTGTTTTTTAAATGACCTCATACATTTTATTTTGCATTTGAATTATAGTATTCATGATATTTACCTTGTTTTCCATCAATTTTAAATCGGTTTTCAGGTGTTTTCAATGGTACCAATGGCTTCAATTAGGGTTTAGGGCTCAAACTAGGGTTCAGCTAGGGTTAGGGTTAGGAAAACGATAAGTCTGAGGGTTGAGGCAAGTTTACGGTTGTGTTTAGCAGCTTGAAGAAAGGTAAGGACATGGGTTTGTTAATGATTTTGAATTAACCAAAAATTTTCTCGAGAAGCATGTGTACCTATGACCATACAAAATGTCTAATAAATGCATGTTTTTTAGGGAAACCATTTTTTGTTTCTTAAATGACCTCTAATATATTATTTTGCATTTGTATTATTGTATTCATGATATTTATTTTGTTTTCCATCAATTTTAAATGGATTTTCTGATGTTTTCAAAGTTACTAATGGCTTCAATTAGGGTTTAGGGCTCAAACTAGGGTTCAGCTAGGGTTAGGGTTAGGAAAACGGTAAGTCTGAGGGTTGAGGCAAGTTTACGGTTGTGTTTAGCAGCTTGAAGAAAGGTAAGGACATGAGTTTGTTAATGATTTTGAATCAACCAAAAATTTTCTTTAGTATCACATGTACCTATGACCATACAAAATGTCTAATAAATGCATAGTTTTTTTAGGGAGAACATTTTTGTTTTATAAATGACCTCATACATTTTATTTTGCATTTGAATTATAGTATTCATGATATTTACCTTGTTTTCCATCAATTTTAAATAGGTTTTCAGGTGTTTTCAGTGGTACCAATGGCTTCAATTTGGGTTTAGGGCTAAAACTAGGGTTCAGCTAGAGTTAGGGTTAGGACAACAGTAAGTCTGAGGGTTGAGGCAAGTTCACAGTTGTGTTTAGCAGCTTGAAGAAAAGTTAGGAAATGGGTTTGTTATTGATTTTGAATGAACCAAAAAAGTTGTGTAGTAGCATGTGTACCTATGAGGATACAAAATGTCTAATACATGCATATTATTTAGGGAAAACATTTTTTGCTTCTTAAATGACCTCTAATGTATTATTTTGCATTTGTATTATTGTATTCATGATATTTATTTAGTTTTCCATCCATTTTAAATGGATTTTCTGATGTTTTCAAAGTTACTAATGACTTCAATTAGGGTTTAGGGCTCAAACTAGGGTTCAGCTAGGGTTAGGGTTAGGAAAACGGTAAGTCTGAGGGTTGAGGCAAGTTTACGGTTGTGTTTAGCAGCTTGAAGAAAGGTAAGGACATGAGTTTGTTAATGATTTTGAATCAACCAAAAATTTTCTTTAGTATCACATGTACCTATGACCATACAAAATGTCTAATAAATGCATAGTTTTTTTAGGGAGAACATTTTTGTTTTTTAAATGACCTCATACATTTTATTTTGCATTTGAATTATAGTATTCATGATATTTACCTTGTTTTCCATCAATTTTAAATTGGTTTTCAGGTGTTTTCAATGGTACCAATGGCTTCAATTAGGGTTTAGGGCTCAAACTAGGGTTCAGCTAGGGTTAGGGTTAGGAAAACGGTAAGTCTGAGGGTTGAGGCAAGTTTACGGTTGTGTTTAGCAGCTTGAAGAAAGGTAAGGACATGGGTTTGTTAATGATTTTGAATCAACCAAAAATTTTCTCGAGAAGCATGTGTACCTATGACCATACAAAATGTCTAATAAATTCATGTTTTTTAGGGAAACCATTTTTTGTTTCTTGAATGACCTCTAATATATTATTTTGCATTTGTATTATTGTATTCATGATATTTATTTTGTTTTCCATCAATTTTAAATGGATTTTCTGATCTTTTCAAAGTTACTAATGGCTTCAATTAGGGTTTAGGGCTCAAACTAGGGTTCAGCTAGGGTTAGGGTTAGGAAAACGGTAAGTCTGAGGGTTGAGGCAAGTTTACGGTTGTGTTTAGCAGCTTGAAGAAAGGTAAGGACATGAGTTTGTTAATGATTTTGAATCAACCAAAAATTTTCTTTAGTATCACATGTACCTATGACCATACAAAATGTCTAATAAATGCATAGTTTTTTTAGGGAGAACATTTTTGTTTTTTAAATGACCTCATACATTTTATTTTGCATTTGAATTATAGTATTCATGATATTTACCTTGTTTTCCATCAATTTTAAATCGGTTTTCAGGTGTTTTCAATGGTACCAATGGCTTCAATTAGGGTTTAGGGCTCAAACTAGGGTTCAGCTAGGGTTAGGGTTAGGAAAACGGTAAGTCTGAGGGTTGAGGCAAGTTTACGGTTGTGTTTAGCAGCTTGAAGAAAGGTAAGGACATGGGTTTGTTAATGATTTTGAATTAACCAAAAATTTTCTCGAGAAGCATGTGTACCTATGACCATACAAAATGTCTAATAAATGCATGTTTTTTAGGGAAACCATTTTTTGTTTCTTAAATGACCTCTAATATATTATTTTGCATTTGTATTATTGTATTCATGATATTTATTTTGTTTTCCATCAATTTTAAATGGATTTTCTGATGTTTTCAAAGTTACTAATGGCTTCAATTAGGGTTTAGGGCTCAAACTAGGGTTCAGCTAGGGTTAGGGTTAGGAAAACGGTAAGTCTGAGGGTTGAGGCAAGTTTACGTTGTGTTTAGCAGCTTGAAGAAAGGTAAGGACATGAGTTTGTTAATGATTTTGAATCAACCAAAAATTTTCTTTAGTATCACATGTACCTATGACCATACAAAATGTCTAATAAATGCATAGTTTTTTTAGGGAGAACATTTTTGTTTTTTAAATGACCTCATACATTTTATTTTGCATTTGAATTATAGTATTCATGATATTTACCTTGTTTTCCATCAATTTTAAATCGGTTTTCAGGTGTTTTCAATGGTACCAATGGCTTCAATTAGGGTTTAGGGCTCAAACAAGGGTTCAGCTAGGGTTAGGGTTAGGAAAACGGTAAGTCTGAGGGTTGAGGCAAGTTTACGGTTGTGTTTAGCAGCTTGAAGAAAGGTAAGGACATGGGTTTGTTAATGATTTTGAATTAACCAAAAATTTTCTCGAGAAGCATGTGTACCTATGACCATACAAAATGTCTAAAAAATGCATGTTTTTTAGGGAAACCATTTTTTGTTTCTTAAATGACCTCTAATATATTATTTTGCATTTCTATTATTGTATTCATGATATTTTTTTTGTTTTCCATCAATTTTAAATGGATTTTCTGATGTTTTCAAAGTTACTGATGGCTTCAGTTAGGGTTTAGGGCTCAAACTAGGGTTCAGCTAGGGTTAGGGTTAGGAAAACGGTAAGTCTGAGGGTTGAGGCAAGTTTACGGTTGTGTTTAGCAGCTTGAAGAAAGGTAAGGACATGAGTTTGTTAATGATTTTGAATCAACCAAAAATTTTCTTTAGTATCACATGTACCTATGACCATACAAAATGTCTATTAAATGCATAGTTTTTTTAGGGAGAACATTTTTGTTTTTTAAATGACCTCATACATTTTATTTTGCATTTGAATTATAGTATTCATGATATTTACCTTGTTTTCCATCAATTTTAAATCGGTTTTCAGGTTTTTTCAATGGTACCAATGGCTTCAATTAGGGTTTAGGGCTCAAACTAGGGTTCAGCTAGGGTTAGGGTTAGGAAAACGGTAAGTCTGAGGGTTGAGGCAAGTTTACGGTTGTGTTTAGCAGCTTGAAGAAAGGTAAGGACATGAGTTTGTTAATGATTTTGAATCAACCAAAAATTTTCTTTAGTATCACATGTACCTATGACCATACAAAATGTCTATTAAATGCATAGTTTTTTTAGGGAGAACATTTTTGTTTTTTAAATGACCTCATACATTTTATTTTGCATTTGAATTATAGTATTCATGATATTTACCTTGTTTTCCATCAATTTTAAATCGGTTTTCAGGTGTTTTCAATGGTACCAATGGCTTCAATTAGGGTTTAGGGCTCAAACTAGGGTTCAGCTAGGGTTAGGGTTAGGAAAACGGTAAGTCTGAGGGTTGAGGCAAGTTTACGGTTGTGTTTAGCAGCTTGAAGAAAGGTAAGGACATGGGTTTGTTATTGATTTTGAATGAACCAAAAAAGTTGTCTAGTAGCATGTGTACCTATGACCATACAAAATGTCTAATAAATGCATGTTTTTTAGGGAAACCATTTTTTGTTTCTTAAATGACCTCTAATATATTATTTTGCATTTGTATTATTGTATTCATGATATTTATTTTGTTTTCCATCAATTTTAAATGGATTTTCTGATGTTTTCAAAGTTACTGATGGCTTCAATTAGGGTTTAGGGCTCAAACTAGGGTTCAGCTAGGGTTAGGGTTAGGAAAACGGTAAGTCTGAGGGTTGAGGCAAGTTTACGGTTGTGTTTAGCAGCTTGAAGAAAGGTAAGGACATGAGTTTGTTAATGATTTTGAATCAACCAAAAATTTTCTTTAGTATCACATGTACCTATGACCATACAAAATGTCTATTAAATGCATAGTTTTTTTAGGGAGAACATTTTTGTTTTTTAAATGACCTCATACATTTTATTTTGCATTTGAATTATAGTATTCATGATATTTACCTTGTTTTCCATCAATTTTAAATCGGTTTTCAGGTGTTTTCAATGGTACCAATGGCTTCAATTAGGGTTTAGGGCTCAAACTAGGGTTCAGCTAGGGTTAGGGTTAGGAAAACGGTAAGTCTGAGGGTTGAGGCAAGTTTACGGTTGTGTTTAGCAGCTTGAAGAAAGGTAAGGACATGAGTTTGTTAATGATTTTGAATCAACCAAAAATTTTCTTTAGTATCACATGTACCTATGACCATACAAAATGTCTAATAAATGCATAGTTTTTTTTAGGGAGAACATTTTTGTTTTTTAAATGACCTCATACATTTTATTGTGCATTTGAATTATACTATTCATGATATTTACCTTGTTTTCCATCAATTTTAAATCGGTTTTCAGGTGTTTTCAATGGTACCAATGGCTTCAATTAGGGTTTAGGGCTCAAACTAGGGTTCAGCTAGGGTTAGGGTTAGGACAACGGTAAGTCTGAGGGTTGAGGCAAGTTTACGGTTGTGTTTAGCAGCTTGAAGAAAGGTAAGGACATGGGTTTGTTAAGGTTTTGAATTAACCAAAAATTTTCTCGAGAAGCATGTGTACCTATGACCATACAAAATGTCTAATAAATGCATGTTTTTTAGGGAAACCATTTTTTGTTTCTTAAATGACCTCTAATATATTATTTTGCATTTGTATTATTGTATTCATGATATTTATTTTGTTTTCCATCCATTTTAAATGGATTTTCTGATGTTTTCAAAGTTACTAATGACTTCAATTAGGGTTTAGGGCTCAAACTAGGGTTCAGCTAGGGTTAGGGTTAGGAAAACGGTAAGTCTGAGGGTTGAGGCAAGTTTACGGTTGTGTTTAGCAGCTTGAAGAAAGGTAAGGACATGAGTTTGTTAATGATTTTGAATCAACCAAAAATTTTCTTTAGTATCACATGTACCTATGACCATACAAAATGTCTAATAAATGCATAGTTTTTTTAGGGAGAACATTTTTGTTTTTTAAATGACCTCATACATTTTATTTTGCATTTGAATTATAGTATTCATGATATTTACCTTGTTTTCCATCAATTTTAAATCGGTTTTCAGGTGTTTTCAATGGTACCAATGGCTTCAATTAGGGTTTAGGGCTCAAACTAGGGTTCAGCTAGGGTTAGGGTTAGGAAAACGGTAAGTCTGAGGGTTGAGGCAAGTTTACGGTTGTGTTTAGCAGCTTGAAGAAAGGTAAGGACATGGGTTTGTTAATGATTTTGAATTAACCAAAAATTTTCTCGAGAAGCATGTGTACCTATGACCATACAAAATGTCTAATAAATGCATGTTTTTTAGGGAAACCATTTTTTGTTTCTTAAATGACCTCTAATATATTATTTTGCATTTGTATTATTGTATTCATGATATTTATTTTGTTTTCCATCAATTTTAAATGGATTTTCTGATGTTTTCAAAGTTACTGATGGCTTCAATTAGGGTTTAGGGCTCAAACTAGGGTTCAGCTAGGGTTAGGGTTAGGAAAACGGTAAGTCTGAGGGTTGAGGCAAGTTTACGGTTGTGTTTAGCAGCTTGAAGAAAGGTAAGGACATGAGTTTGTTAATGATTTTGAATCAACCAAAAATTTTCTTTAGTATCACATGTACCTATGACCATACAAAATGTCTATTAAATGCATAGTTTTTTTAGGGAGAACATTTTTGTTTTTTAAATGACCTCATACATTTTTTTTTGCATTTGAATTATAGTATTCATGATATTTACCTTGTTTTCCATCAATTTTAAATCGGTTTTCAGGTGTTTTCAATGGTACCAATGGCTTCAATTAGGGTTTAGGGCTCAAACTAGGGTTCAGCTAGGGTTAGGGTTAGGAAAACGGTAAGTCTGAGGGTTGAGGCAAGTTTACGGTTGTGTTTAGCAGCTTGAAGAAAGGTAAGGACATGAGTTTGTTAATGATTTTGAATCAACCAAAAATTTTCTTTAGTATCACATGTACCTATGACCATACAAAATGTCTAATAAATGCATAGTTTTTTTAGGGAGAACATTTTTGTTTTTTAAATGACCTCATACATTTTATTTTGCATTTGAATTATAGTATTCATGATATTTACCTTGTTTTCCATCAATTTTAAATCGGTTGTCAGGTGTTTTCAATGGTACCAATGGCTTCAATTAGGGTTTAGGGCTCAAACTAGGGTTCAGCTAGGGTTAGGGTTAGGAAAACGGTAAGTCTGAGGGTTGAGGCAAGTTTACGGTTGTGTTTAGCAGCTTGAAGAAAGGTAAGGACATGGGTTTGTTATTGATTTTGAATGAACCAAAAAAGTTGTCTAGTAGCATGTGTACCTATGACCATACAAAATGTCTAATAAATGCATGTTTTTTAGGGAAACCATTTTTTGTTTCTTAAATGACCTCTAATATATTATTTTGCATTTGTATTATTGTATTCATGATATTTATTTTGTTTTCCATCAATTTTAAATGGATTTTCTGATGTTTTCAAAGTTACTGATGGCTTCAATTAGGGTTTAGGGCTCAAACTAGGGTTCAGCTAGGGTTAGGGTTAGGAAAACGGTAAGTCTGAGGGTTGAGGCAAGTTTACGGTTGTGTTTAGCAGCTTGAAGAAAGGTAAGGACATGAGTTTGTTAATGATTTTGAATCAACCAAAAATTTTCTTTAGTATCACATGTACCTATGACCATACAAAATGTCTATTAAATGCATAGTTTTTTTAGGGAGAACATTTTTGTTTTTTAAATGACCTCATACATTTTATTTTGCATTTGAATTATAGTATTCATGATATTTACCTTGTTTTCCATCAATTTTAAATCGGTTTTCAGGTGTTTTCAATGGTACCAATGGCTTCAATTAGGGTTTAGGGCTCAAACTAGGGTTCAGGTAGGGTTAGGGTTAGGAAAACGGTAAGTCTGAGGGTTGAGGCAAGTTTACGGTTGTGTTTAGCAGCTTGAAGAAAGGTAAGGACATGGGTTTGTTATTGATTTTGAATGAACCAAAAAAGTTGTCTAGTAGTATGTGTACCTATGACCATACAAAATGTCTAATAAATGCATGTTTTTTAGGGAAACCATTTTTTGTTTCTTAAATGACCTCTAATATATTATTTTGCATTTGTATTATTGTATTCATGATATTTATTTTGTTTTCCATCAATTTTAAATGGATTTTCTGATGTTTTCAAAGTTACTGATGGCTTCAATTAGGGTTTAGGGCTCAAACTAGGGTTCAGCTAGGGTTAGGGTTATGAAAACGGTAAGTCTGAGGGTTGAGGCAAGTTTACGGTTGTGTTTAGCAGCTTGAAGAAAGGTAAGGACATGAGTTTGTTAATGATTTTGAATCAACCAAAAATTTTCTTTAGTATCACATGTACCTATGACCATACAAAATGTCTATTAAATGCATAGTTTTTTTAGGGAGAACATTTTTGTTTTTTAAATGACCTCATACATTTTATTTTGCATTTGAATTATAGTATTCATGATATTTACCTTGTTTTCCATCAATTTTAAATCGGTTTTCAGGTGTTTTCAATGGTACCAATGGCTTCAATTAGGGTTTAGGGCTCAAACTAGGGTTCAGCTAGGGTTAGGGTTAGGAAAACGGTAAGTCTGAGGGTTGAGGCAAGTTTACGGTTGTGTTTAGCAGCTTGAAGAAAGGTAAGGACATGGGTTTGTTAAGGTTTTGAATTAACCAAAAATTTTCTCGAGAAGCATGTGTACCTATGACCATACAAAATGTCTAATAAATGCATGTTTTTTAGGGAAACCATTTTTTGTTTCTTAAATGACCTCTAATATATTATTTTGCATTTGTATTATTGTATTCATGATATTTATTTTGTTTTCCATCCATTTTAAATGGATTTTCTGATGTTTTCAAAGTTACTAATGACTTCAATTAGGGTTTTGGGCTCAAACTAGGGTTCAGCTAGGGTTAGGGTTAGGAAAACGGTAAGTCTGAGGGTTGAGGCAAGTTTACGGTTGTGTTTAGCAGCTTGAAGAAAGGTAAGGACATGAGTTTGTTAATGATTTTGAATCAACCAAAAATTTTCTTTAGTATCACATGTACCTATGACCATACAAAATGTCTAATAAATGCATAGTTTTTTTAGGGAGAACATTTTTGTTTTTTAAATGACCTCATACATTTTATTTTTCATTTGAATTATAGTATTCATGATATTTACCTTGTTTTCCATCAATTTTAAATCGGTTTTCAAGTGTTTTCAATGGTACCAATGGCTTCAATTAGGGTTTAGGGCTCAAACTAGGGTTCAGCTAGGGTTAGGGTTAGGAAAACGGTAAGTCTGAGGGTTGAGGCAAGTTTACGTTGTGTTTAGCAGCTTTAAGAAAGGTAAGGACATGGGTTTGTTAATGATTTTGAATTAACCAAATATTTTCTCGAGAAGCATGTGTACCTATGACCATACAAAATGTCTAATAAATGCATGTTTTTTAGGGAAACCATTTTTTGTTTCTTAAATGACCTCTAATATATTATTTTGCATTTGTATTATTGTATTCATGATATTTATTTTGTTTTCCATCAATTTTAAATTGATTTTCTGATGTTTTCAAAGTTACTGATGGCTTCAATTAGGGTTTAGGGCTCAAACTAGGGTTCAGCTAGGGTTAGGGTTAGGAAAACGGTAAGTCTGAGGGTTGAGGCAAGTTTACGGTTGTGTTTAGCAGCTTGAAGAAAGGTAAGGACATGAGTTTGTTAATGATTTTGAATCAACCAAAAATTTTCTTTAGTATCACATGTACCTATGACCATACAAAATGTCTAATAAATGCATAGTTTTTTTAGGGAGAACATTTTTGTTTTTTAAATGACCTCATACATTTTATTTTGCATTTGAATTATAGTATTCATGATATTTACCTTGTTTTCCATCAATTTTAAATCGGTTTTCAGGTGTTTTCAATGGTACCAATGGCTTCAATTAGGGTTTAGGGCTCAAACAAGGGTTCAGCTAGGGTTAGGGTTAGGAAAACGGTAAGTCTGAGGGTTGAGGCAAGTTTACGGTTGTGTTTAGCAGCTTGAAGAAAGGTAAGGACATGGGTTTGTTAATGATTTTGAATTAACCAAAAATTTTCTCGATAAGCATGTGTACCTATGACCATACAAAATGTCTAATAAATGCATGTTTTTGAGGGAAACCATTTTTTGTTTCTTAAATGACCTCTAATATATTATTTTGCATTTGTATTATTGTATTCATGATATTTATTTTGTTTTCCATCAATTTTAAATGGATTTTCTGATGTTTTCAAAGTTACTAATGGCTTCAATTAGGGTTTAGGGCTCAAACTAGGGTTCAGCTAGGGTTAGGGTTAGGAAAACGGTAAGTCTGAGGGTTGAGGCAAGTTTACGGTTGTGTTTAGCAGCTTGAAGAAAGGTAAGGACATGAGTTTGTTAATGATTTTGAATCAACCAAAAATTTTCTTTAGTATCACATGTACCTATGACCATACAAAATGTCTATTAAATGCATAGTTTTTTTAGGGAGAACATTTTTGTTTTTTAAATGACCTCATACATTTTATTTTGCATTTGAATTATAGTATTCATGATATTTACCTTGTTTTCCATCAATTTTAAATCGGTTTTCAGGTGTTTTCAATGGTACCAATGGCTTCAATTAGGGTTTAGGGCTCAAACTAGGGTTCAGGTAGGGTTAGGGTTAGGAAAACGGTAAGTCTGAGGGTTGAGGCAAGTTTACGGTTGTGTTTAGCAGCTTGAAGAAAGGTAAGGACATGGGTTTGTTATTGATTTTGAATGAACCAAAAAAGTTGTCTAGTAGTATGTGTACCTATGACCATACAAAATGTCTAATAAATGCATGTTTTTTAGGGAAACCATTTTTTGTTTCTTAAATGACCTCTAATATATTATTTTGCATTTGTATTATTGTATTCATGATATTTATTTTGTTTTCCATCAATTTTAAATGGATTTTCTGATGTTTTCAAAGTTACTGATGGCTTCAATTAGGGTTTAGGGCTCAAACTAGGGTTCAGCTAGGGTTAGGGTTATGAAAACGGTAAGTCTGAGGGTTGAGGCAAGTTTACGGTTGTGTTTAGCAGCTTGAAGAAAGGTAAGGACATGAGTTTGTTAATGATTTTGAATCAACCAAAAATTTTCTTTAGTATCACATGTACCTATGACCATACAAAATGTCTATTAAATGCATAGTTTTTTTAGGGAGAACATTTTTGTTTTTTAAATGACCTCATACATTTTATTTTGCATTTGAATTATAGTATTCATGATATTTACCTTGTTTTCCATCAATTTTAAATCGGTTTTCAGGTGTTTTCAATGGTACCAATGGCTTCAATTAGGATTTAGGGCTCAAACTAGGGTTCAGCTAGGGTTAGGGTTAGGAAAACGGTAAGTCTGAGGGTTGAGGCAAGTTTACGGTTGTGTTTAGCAGCTTGAAGAAAGGTAAGGACATGGGTTTGTTAAGGTTTTGAATTAACCAAAAATTTTCTCGAGAAGCATGTGTACCTATGACCATACAAAATGTCTAATAAATGCATGTTTTTTAGGGAAACCATTTTTTGTTTCTTAAATGACCTCTAATATATTATTTTGCATTTGTATTATTGTATTCATGATATTTATTTTGTTTTCCATCCATTTTAAATGGATTTTCTGATGTTTTCAAAGTTACTAATGACTTCAATTAGGGTTTTGGGCTCAAACTAGGGTTCAGCTAGGGTTAGGGTTAGGAAAACGGTAAGTCTGAGGGTTGAGGCAAGTTTACGGTTGTGTTTAGCAGCTTGAAGAAAGGTAAGGACATGAGTTTGTTAATGATTTTGAATCAACCAAAAATTTTCTTTAGTATCACATGTACCTATGACCATACAAAATGTCTAATAAATGCATAGTTTTTTTAGGGAGAACATTTTTGTTTTTTAAATGACCTCATACATTTTATTTTTCATTTGAATTATAGTATTCATGATATTTACCTTGTTTTCCATCAATTTTAAATCGGTTTTCAAGTGTTTTCAATGGTACCAATGGCTTCAATTAGGGTTTAGGGCTCAAACTAGGGTTCAGCTAGGGTTAGGGTTAGGAAAACGGTAAGTCTGAGGGTTGAGGCAAGTTTACGTTGTGTTTAGCAGCTTTAAGAAAGGTAAGGACATGGGTTTGTTAATGATTTTGAATTAACCAAATATTTTCTCGAGAAGCATGTGTACCTATGACCATACAAAATGTCTAATAAATGCATGTTTTTTAGGGAAACCATTTTTTGTTTCTTAAATGACCTCTAATATATTATTTTGCATTTGTATTATTGTATTCATGATATTTATTTTGTTTTCCATCAATTTTAAATTGATTTTCTGATGTTTTCAAAGTTACTGATGGCTTCAATTAGGGTTTAGGGCTCAAACTAGGGTTCAGCTAGGGTTAGGGTTAGGAAAACGGTAAGTCTGAGGGTTGAGGCAAGTTTACGGTTGTGTTTAGCAGCTTGAAGAAAGGTAAGGACATGAGTTTGTTAATGATTTTGAATCAACCAAAAATTTTCTTTAGTATCACATGTACCTATGACCATACAAAATGTCTAATAAATGCATAGTTTTTTTAGGGAGAACATTTTTGTTTTTTAAATGACCTCATACATTTTATTTTGCATTTGAATTATAGTATTCATGATATTTACCTTGTTTTCCATCAATTTTAAATCGGTTTTCAGGTGTTTTCAATGGTACCAATGGCTTCAATTAGGGTTTAGGGCTCAAACAAGGGTTCAGCTAGGGTTAGGGTTAGGAAAACGGTAAGTCTGAGGGTTGAGGCAAGTTTACGGTTGTGTTTAGCAGCTTGAAGAAAGGTAAGGACATGGGTTTGTTAATGATTTTGAATTAACCAATAATTTTCTCGAGAAGCATGTGTACCTATGACCATACAAAATGTCTAATAAATGCATGTTTTTTAGGGAAACCATTTTTTGTTTCTTAAATGACCTCTAATATATTATTTTGCATTTGTATTATTGTATTCATGATATTTATTTTGTTTTCCATCAATTTTAAATGGATTTTCTGATGTTTTCAAAGTTACTAATGGCTTCAATTAGGGTTTAGGGCTCAAACTAGGGTTCAGCTAGGGTTAGGGTTAGGAAAACGGTAAGTCTGAGGGTTGAGGCAAGTTTACGGTTGTGTTTAGCAGCTTGAAGAAAGGTAAGGACATGAGTTTGTTAATGATTTTGAATCAACCAAAAATTTTCTTTAGTATCACATGTACCTATGACCATACAAAATGTCTAATAAATGCATAGTTTTTTTAGGGAGAACATTTTTGTTTTTTAAATGACCTCATACATTTTATTTTGCATTTGAATTATAGTATTCATGATATTTACCTTGTTTTCCATCAATTTTAAATCGGTTTTCAGGTGTTTTCAATGGTACCAATGGCTTCAATTAGGGTTTAGGGCTCAAACAAGGGTTCAGCTAGGGTTAGGGTTAGGAAAACGGTAAGTCTGAGGGTTGAGGCAAGTTTACGATTGTGTTTAGCAGCTTGAAGAAAGGTAAGGACATGAGTTTGTTAATGATTTTGAATCAACCAAAAATTTTCTTTAGTATCACATTTACCTATGACCATACAAAATGTCTAATAAATGCATAGTTTTTTTAGGGAGAACATTTTTGTTTTTTAAATGACCTCATACATTTTATTTTGCATTTGAATTATAGTATTCATGATATTTACCTTGTTTTCCATCAATTTTAAATCGGTTTTCAAGTGTTTTCAATGGTACCAATGGCTTCAATTAGGGTTTAGGGCTCAAACTAGGGTTCAGCTAGGGTTAGGGTTAGGAAAACGGTAAGTCTGAGGGTTGAGGCAAGTTTACGTTGTGTTTAGCAGCTTGAAGAAAGGTAAGGACATGGGTTTGTTAATGATTTTGAATTAACCAAAAATTTTCTCGAGAAGCATGTGTACCTATGACCATACAAAATGTCTAATAAATGCATGTTTTTTAGGGAAACCATTTTTTGTTTCTTAAATGACCTCTAATATATTATTTTGCATTTGTATTATTGTATTCATGATATTTATTTTGTTTTCCATCAATTTTAAATTGATTTTCTGATGTTTTCAAAGTTACTGATGGCTTCAATTAGGGTTTAGGGCTCAAACTAGGGTTCAGCTAGGGTTAGGGTTAGGAAAACGGTAAGTCTGAGGGTTGAGGCAAGTTTACGGTTGTGTTTAGCAGCTTGAAGAAAGGTAAGGACATGAGTTTGTTAATGATTTTGAATCAACCAAAAATTTTCTTTAGTATCACATGTACCTATGACCATACAAAATGTCTAATAAATGCATAGTTTTTTTAGGGAGAACATTTTTGTTTTTTTAAATGACCTCATACATTTTATTTTGCATTTGAATTATAGTATTCATGATATTTACCTTGTTTTCCATCAATTTTAAATCGGTTTTCAGGTGTTTTCAATGGTACCAATGGCTTCAATTAGGGTTTAGGGCTCAAACTAGGGTTCAGCTAGGGTTAGCGTTAGGAAAACGGTAAGTCTGAGGGTTGAGGCAAGTTTACGGTTGTGTTTAGCAGCTTGAAGAAAGGTAAGGACATGGGTTTGTTAATGATTTTGAATTAACCAAAAATTTTCTCGAGAAGCATGTGTACCTATGACCATACAAAATGTCTAATAAATGCATGTTTTTTAGGGAAACCATTTTTTGTTTCTTAAATGACCTCTAATATATTATTTTGCATTTGTATTATTGTATTCATGATATTTATTTTGTTTTCCATCAATTTCAAATGGATTTTCTGATGTTTTCAAAGTTACTAATGGCTTCAATTAGGGTTTAGGGCTCAAACTAGGGTTCAGCTAGGGTTAGGGTTAGGAAAACGGTAAGTCTGAGGGTTGAGGCAAGTTTACGATTGTGTTTAGCAGCTTGAAGAAAGGTAAGGACATGAGTTTGTTAATGATTTTGAATCAACCAAAAATTTTCTTTAGTATCACATTTACCTATGACCATACAAAATGTCTAATAAATGCATAGTTTTTTTAGGGAGAACATTTTTGTTTTTTAAATGACCTCATACATTTTATTTTTCATTTGAATTATAGTATTCATGATATTTACCTTGTTTTCCATCAATTTTAAATCGGTTTTCAAGTGTTTTCAATGGTACCAATGGCTTCAATTAGGGTTTAGGGCTCAAACTAGGGTTCAGCTAGGGTTAGGGTTAGGAAAACGGTAAGTCTGAGGGTTGAGGCAAGTTTACGTTGTGTTTAGCAGCTTGAAGAAAGGTAAGGACATGGGTTTGTTAATGATTTTGAATTAACCAAAAATTTTCTCGAGAAGCATGTGTACCTATGACCATACAAAATGTCTAATAAATGCATGTTTTTTAGGGAAACCATTTTTTGTTTCTTAAATGACCTCTAATATATTATTTTGCATTTGTATTATTGTATTCATGATATTTATTTTGTTTTCCATCAATTTTAAATTGATTTTCTGATGTTTTCAAAGTTACTGATGGCTTCAATTAGGGTTTAGGGCTCAAACTAGGGTTCAGCTAGGGTTAGGGTTAGGAAAACGGTAAGTCTGAGGGTTGAGGCAAGTTTACGGTTGTGTTTAGCAGCTTGAAGAAAGGTAAGGACATGAGTTTGTTAATGATTTTGAATCAACCAAAAATTTTCTTTAGTATCACATGTACCTATGACCATACAAAATGTCTAATAAATGCATAGTTTTTTTAGGGAGAACATTTTTGTTTTTTAAATGACCTCATACATTTTATTTTGCATTTGAATTATAGTATTCATGATATTTACCTTGTTTTCCATCAATTTTAAATCGGTTTTCAGGTGTTTTCAATGGTACCAATGGCTTCAATTAGGGTTTAGGGCTCAAACAAGGGTTCAGCTAGGGTTAGGGTTAGGAAAACGGTAAGTCTGAGGGTTGAGGCAAGTTTACGGTTGTGTTTAGCAGCTTGAAGAAAGGTAAGGACATGGGTTTGTTAATGATTTTGAATTAACCAAAAATTTTCTCGAGAAGCATGTGTACCTATGACCATACAAAATGTCTAATAAATGCATGTTTTTTAGGGAAACCATTTTTTGTTTCTTAAATGACCTCTAATATATTATTTTGCATTTGTATTATTGTATTCATGATATTTATTTTGTTTTCCATCAATTTTAAATGGATTTTCTGATGTTTTCAAAGTTACTAATGGCTTCAATTAGGGTTTAGGGCTCAAACTAGGGTTCAGCTAGGGTTAGGGTTAGGAAAACGGTAAGTCTGAGGGTTGAGGCAAGTTTACGGTTGTGTTTAGCAGCTTGAAGAAAGGTAAGGACATGAGTTTGTTAATGATTTTGAATCAACCAAAAATTTTCTTTAGTATCACATGTACCTATGACCATACAAAATGTCTAATAAATGCATAGTTTTTTTAGGGAGAACATTTTTGTTTTTTAAATGACCTCATACATTTTATTTTGCATTTGAATTATAGTATTCATGATATTTACCTTGTTTTCCATCAATTTTAAATCGGTTTTCAGGTGTTTTCAATGGTACCAATGGCTTCAATTAGGGTTTAGGGCTCAAACTAGGGTTCAGCTAGGGTTAGGGTTAGGAAAACGATAAGTCTGAGGGTTGAGGCAAGTTTACGGTTGTGTTTAGCAGCTTGAAGAAAGGTAAGGACATGGGTTTGTTAATGATTTTGAATTAACCAAAAATTTTCTCGAGAAGCATGTGTACCTATGACCATACAAAATGTCTAATAAATGCATGTTTTTTAGGGAAACCATTTTTTGTTTCTTAAATGACCTCTAATATATTATTTTGCATTTGTATTATTGTATTCATGATATTTATTTTGTTTTCCATCAATTTTAAATGGATTTTCTGATGTTTTCAAAGTTACTAATGGCTTCAATTAGGGTTTAGGGCTCAAACTAGGGTTCAGCTAGGGTTAGGGTTAGGAAAACGGTAAGTCTGAGGGTTGAGGCAAGTTTACGGTTGTGTTTAGCAGCTTGAAGAAAGGTAAGGACATGAGTTTGTTAATGATTTTGAATCAACCAAAAATTTTCTTTAGTATCACATGTACCTATGACCATACAAAATGTCTAATAAATGCATAGTTTTTTTAGGGAGAACATTTTTGTTTTTTAAATGACCTCATACATTTTATTTTGCATTTGAATTATAGTATTCATGATATTTACCTTGTTTTCCATCAATTTTAAATCGGTTTTCAGGTGTTTTCAATGGTACCAATGGCTTCAATTAGGGTTTAGGGCTCAAACTAGGGTTCAGCTAGGGTTAGGGTTAGGAAAACGGTAAGTCTGAGGGTTGAGGCAAGTTTACGGTTGTGTTTAGCAGCTTGAAGAAAGGTAAGGACATGGGTTTGTTAATGATTTTGAATTAACCAAAAATTTTCTCGAGAAGCATGTGTACCTATGACCATACAAAATGTCTAATAAATGCATGTTTTTTAGGGAAACCATTTTTTGTTTCTTAAATGACCTCTAATATATTATTTTGCATTTGTATTATTGTATTCATGATATTTATTTTGTTTTCCATCAATTTTAAATGGATTTTCTGATCTTTTCAAAGTTACTAATGGCTTCAATTAGGGTTTAGGGCTCAAACTAGGGTTCAGCTAGGGTTAGGGTTAGGAAAACGGTAAGTCTGAGGGTTGAGGCAAGTTTACGATTGTGTTTAGCAGCTTGAAGAAAGGTAAGGACATGAGTTTGTTAATGATTTTGAATCAACCAAAAATTTTCTTTAGTATCACATTTACCTATGACCATACAAAATGTCTAATAAATGCATAGTTTTTTTAGGGAGAACATTTTTGTTTTTTAAATGACCTCATACATTTTATTTTGCATTTGAATTATAGTATTCATGATATTTACCTTGTTTTCCATCAATTTTAAATCGGTTTTCAAGTGTTTTCAATGGTACCAATGGCTTCAATTAGGGTTTAGGGCTCAAACTAGGGTTCAGCTAGGGTTAGGGTTAGGATAACGGTAAGTCTGAGGGTTGAGGCAAGTTTACGTTGTGTTTAGCAGCTTGAAGAAAGGTAAGGACATGGGTTTGTTAATGATTTTGAATTAACCAAAAATTTTCTCGAGAAGCATGTGTACCTATGACCATACAAAATGTCTAATAAATGCATGTTTTTTAGGGAAACCATTTTTTGTTTCTTAAATGACCTCTAATATATTATTTTGCATTTGTATTATTGTATTCATGATATTTATTTTGTTTTCCATCAATTTTAAATGGATTTTCTGATGTTTTCAAAGTTACTAATGGCTTCAATTAGGGTTTAGGGCTCAAACTAGGGTTCAGCTAGGGTTAGGGTTAGGAAAACGGTAAGTCTGAGGGTTGAGGCAAGTTTACGATTGTGTTTAGCAGCTTGAAGAAAGGTAAGGACATGAGTTTGTTAATGATTTTGAATCAACCAAAAATTTTCTTTAGTATCACATTTACCTATGACCATACAAAATGTCTAATAAATGCATAGTTTTTTTAGGGAGAACATTTTTGTTTTTTAAATGACCTCATACATTTTATTTTGCATTTGAATTATAGTATTCATGATATTTACCTTGTTTTCCATCAATTTTAAATCGGTTTTCAAGTGTTTTCAATGGTACCAATGGCTTCAATTAGGGTTTAGGGCTCAAACTAGGGTTCAGCTAGGGTTAGGGTTAGGAAAACGGTAAGTCTGAGGGTTGAGGCAAGTTTACGTTGTGTTTAGCAGCTTGAAGAAAGGTAAGGACATGGGTTTGTTAATGATTTTGAATTAACCAAAAATTTTCTCGAGAAGCATGTGTACCTATGACCATACAAAATGTCTAATAAATGCATGTTTTTTAGGGAAACCATTTTTTGTTTCTTAAATGACCTCTAATATATTATTTTGCATTTGTATTATTGTATTCATGATATTTATTTTGTTTTCCATCAATTTTAAATTGATTTTCTGATGTTTTCAAAGTTACTGATGGCTTCAATTAGGGTTTAGGGCTCAAACTAGGGTTCAGCTAGGGTTAGGGTTAGGAAAACGGTAAGTCTGAGGGTTGAGGCAAGTTTACGGTTGTGTTTAGCAGCTTGAAGAAAGGTAAGGACATGAGTTTGTTAATGATTTTGAATCAACCAAAAATTTTCTTTAGTATCACATGTACCTATGACCATACAAAATGTCTAATAAATGCATAGTTTTTTTAGGGAGAACATTTTTGTTTTTTAAATGACCTCATACATTTTATTTTGCATTTGAATTATAGTATTCATGATATTTACCTTGTTTTCCATCAATTTTAAATCGGTTTTCAGGTGTTTTCAATGGTACCAATGGCTTCAATTAGGGTTTAGGGCTCAAACAAGGGTTCAGCTAGGGTTAGGGTTAGGAAAACGGTAAGTCTGAGGGTTGAGGCAAGTTTACGGTTGTGTTTAGCAGCTTGAAGAAAGGTAAGGACATGGGTTTGTTAATGATTTTGAATTAACCAAAAATTTTCTCGAGAAGCATGTGTACCTATGACCATACAAAATGTCTAATAAATGCATGTTTTTTAGGGAAACCATTTTTTGTTTCTTAAATGACCTCTAATATATTATTTTGCATTTGTATTATTGTATTCATGATATTTATTTTGTTTTCCATCAATTTTAAATGGATTTTCTGATGTTTTCAAAGTTACTAATGGCTTCAATTAGGGTTTAGGGCTCAAACTAGGGTTCAGCTAGGGTTAGGGTTAGGAAAACGGTAAGTCTGAGGGTTGAGGCAAGTTTACGGTTGTGTTTAGCAGCTTGAAGAAAGGTAAGGACATGAGTTTGTTAATGATTTTGAATCAACCAAAAATTTTCTTTAGTATCACATGTACCTATGACCATACAAAATGTCTAATAAATGCATAGTTTTTTTAGGGAGAACATTTTTGTTTTTTAAATGACCTCATACATTTTATTTTGCATTTGAATTATAGTATTCATGATATTTTCCTTGTTTTCCATCAATTTTAAATCGGTTTTCAGGTGTTTTCAATGGTACCAATGGCTTCAATTAGGGTTTAGGGCTCAAACAAGGGTTCAGCTAGGGTTAGGGTTAGGAAAACGGTAAGTCTGAGGGTTGAGGCAAGTTTACGATTGTGTTTAGCAGCTTGAAGAAAGGTAAGGACATGAGTTTGTTAATGATTTTGAATCAACCAAAAATTTTCTTTAGTATCACATTTACCTATGACCATACAAAATGTCTAATAAATGCATAGTTTTTTTAGGGAGAACATTTTTGTTTTTTAAATGACCTCTAATATATTATTTTGCATTTGTATTATTGTATTCATGATATTTACCTTGTTTTCCATCAATTTTAAATCGGTTTTCAAGTGTTTTCAATGGTACCAATGGCTTCAATTAGGGTTTAGGGCTCAAACTAGGGTTCAGCTAGGGTTAGGGTTAGGAAAACGGTAAGTCTGAGGGTTGAGGCAAGTTTACGTTCTGTTTAGCACCTTGAAGAAAGGTAAGGACATGGGTTTGTTAATGATTTTGAATTAACCAAAAATTTTCTCGAGAAGCATGTGTACCTATGACCATACAAAATGTCTAATAAATGCATGTTTTTTAGGGAAACCATTTTTTGTTTCTTAAATGACCTCTAATATATTATTTTGCATTTGTATTATTGTATTCATGATATTTATTTTGTTTTCCATCAATTTTAAATGGATTTTCTGATGTTTTCAAAGTTACTAATGGCTTCAATTAGGGTTTAGGGCTCAAACTAGGGTTCAGCTAGGGTTAGGGTTAGGAAAACGGTAAGTCTGAGGGTTGAGGCAAGTTTACGATTGTGTTTAGCAGCTTGAAGAAAGGTAAGGACATGAATTTGTTAATGATTTTGAATCAACCAAAAATTTTCTTTAGTATCACATTTACCTATGACCATACAAAATGTCTAATAAATGCATAGTTTTTTTAGGGAGAACATTTTTGTTTTTTAAATGACCTCATACATTTTATTTTGCATTTGAATTATAGTATTCATGATATTTACCTTGTTTTCCATCAATTTTAAATCGGTTTTCAAGTGTTTTCAATGGTACCAATGGCTTCAATTAGGGTTTAGGGCTCAAACTAGGGTTCAGCTAGGGTTAGGGTTAGGAAAACGGTAAGTCTGAGGGTTGAGGCAAGTTTACGTTGTGTTTAGCAGCTTGAAGAAAGGTAAGGACATGGGTTTGTTAATGATTTTGAATTAACCAAAAATTTTCTCGAGAAGCATGTGTACCTATGACCATACAAAATGTCTAATAAATGCATGTTTTTTAGGGAAACCATTTTTTGTTTCTTAAATGACCTCTAATATATTATTTTGCATTTGTATTATTGTATTCATGATATTTATTTTGTTTTCCATCAATTTTAAATTGATTTTCTGATGTTTTCAAAGTTACTGATGGCTTCAATTAGGGTTTAGGGCTCAAACTAGGGTTCAGCTAGGGTTAGGGTTAGGAAAACGGTAAGTCTGAGGGTTGAGGCAAGTTTACGGTTGTGTTTAGCAGCTTGAAGAAAGGTAAGGACATGAGTTTGTTAATGATTTTGAATCAACCAAAAATTTTCTTTAGTATTACATGTACCTATGACCATACAAAATGTCTAATAAATGCATAGTTTTTTTAGGGAGAACATTTTTGTTTTTTAAATGACCTCATACATTTTATTTTGCATTTGAATTATAGTATTCATGATATTTACCTTGTTTTCCATCAATTTTAAATCGGTTTTCAGGTGTTTTCAATGGTACCAATGGCTTCAATTAGGGTTTAGGGCTCAAACTAGGGTTCAGCTAGGGTTAGGGTTAGGAAAACGGTAAGTCTGAGGGTTGAGGCAAGTTTACGGTTGTGTTTAGCAGCTTGAAGAAAGGTAAGGACATGGGTTTGTTATTGATTTTGAATGAACCAAAAAAGTTGTCTAGTAGCATGTGTACCTATGACCATACAAAATGTCTAATAAATGCATGTTTTTTAGGGAAACCATTTTTTGTTTCTTAAATGACCTCTAATATATTATTTTGCATTTGTATTATTGTATTCATGATATTTATTTTGTTTTCCATCAATTTTAAATGGATTTTCTGATGTTTTCAAAGTTACTAATGGCTTCAATTAGGGTTTAGGGCTCAAACTAGGGTTCAGCTAGGGTTAGGGTTAGGAAAACGGTAAGTCTGAGGGTTGAGGCAAGTTTACGGTTGTGTTTAGCAGCTTGAAGAAAGGTAAGGACATGAGTTTGTTAATGATTTTGAATCAACCAAAATTTTTTTTAGTATCACATGTACCTATGACCATACAAAATGTCTAATAAATGCATAGTTTTTTTAGGGAGAACATTTTTGTTTTATAAATGACCTCATACATTTTATTTTGCATTTGAATTATAGTATTCATGATATTTACCTTGTTTTCCATCAATTTTAAATAGGTCTTCAGGTGTTTTCAGTGGTACCAATGGCTTCAATTTGGGTTTAGGGCTAAAACTAGGGTTCAGCTAGAGTTAGGGTTAGGAAAACAGTAAGTCTGAGGGTTGAGGCAAGTTCACAGTTGTGTTTAGCAGCTTGAAGAAAAGTTAGGAAATGGGTTTGTTATTGATTTTGAATGAACCAAAAAAGTTGTGTAGTAGCATGTGTACCTATGAGGATACAAAATGTCTAATACATGCATATTATTTAGGGAAAACATTTTTTGCTTCTTAAATGACCTCTAATGTATTATTTTGCATTTGTGTTATTGTATTCATGATATTTATTTAGTTTTCCATCCATTTTAAATGGATTTTCTGATGTTTTCAAAGTTACTAATGACTTCAATTAGGGTTTAGGGCTCAAACTAGGGTTCAGATAGGGTTAGGGTTAGGAAAACGGTAAGTCTGAGGGTTGAGGCAAGTTTACGGTTGTGTTTAGCAGCTTGAAGAAAGGTAAGGACATGAGTTTGTTAATGATTTTGAATCAACCAAAAATTTTCTTTAGTATCACATGTACCTATGACCATACAAAATGTCTAATAAATGCATAGTTTTTTTAGGGAGAACATTTTTGTTTTTTAAATGACCTCATACATTTTATTTTGCATTTGAATTATAGTATTCATGATATTTACCTTGTTTTCCATCAATTTTAAATCGGTTTTCAGGTGTTTTCAATGGTACCAATGGCTTCAATTAGGGTTTAGGGCTCAAACAAGGGTTCAGCTAGGGTTAGGGTTAGGAAAACGGTAAGTCTGAGGGTTGAGGCAAGTTTACGGTTGTGTTTAGCAGCTTGAAGAAAGGTAAGGACATGGGTTTGTTAATGATTTTGAATCATCCAAAAATTTTCTCGAGAAGCATGTGTACCTATGACCATACAAAATGTCTAATAAATGCATGTTTTTTAGGGAAACCATTTTTTGTTTCTTGAATGACCTCTAATATATTATTTTGCATTTGTATTATTGTATTCATGATATTTATTTTGTTTTCCATCATTTTTAAATGGATTTTCTGATGTTTTCAAAGTTACTAATGGCTTCAATTAGGGTTTAGGGCTCAAACTAGGGTTCAGCTAGGGTTAGGGTTAGGAAAACGGTAAGTCTGAGGGTTGAGGCAAGTTTACGGTTGTGTTTAGCAGCTTGAAGAAAGGTAAGGACATGAGTTTGTTAATGATTTTGAATCAACCAAAAATTTTCTTTAGTATCACATGTACCTATGACCATACAAAATGTCTAATAAATGCATAGTTTTTTTAGGGAGAACATTTTTGTTTTTTAAATGACCTCATACGTTTTATTTTGCATTTGAATTATAGTATTCATGATATTTACCTTGTTTTCCATCAATTTTAAATCGGTTTTCAGGTGTTTTCAATGGTACCAATGGCTTCAATTAGGGTTTAGGGCTCAAACTAGGGTTCAGCTAGGGTTAGGGTTAGGAAAACGGTAAGTCTGAGGGTTGAGGCAAGTTTACGGTTGTGTTTAGCAGCTTGAAGAAAGGTAAGGACATGGGTTTGTTAATGATTTTGAATTAACCAAAAATTTTCTCGAGAAGCATGTGTACCTATGACCATACAAAATGTCTAAAAAATGCATGTTTTTTAGGGAAACCATTTTTTGTTTCTTAAATGACCTCTAATATATTATTTTGCATTTGTATTATTGTATTCATGATATTTATTTTGTTTTCCATCATTTTTAAATGGATTTTCTGATGTTTTCAAAGTTACTGATGGCCTCAGTTAGGGTTTAGGGCTCAAACTAGGGTTCAGCTAGGGTTAGGGTTAGGAAAACGGTAAGTCTGAGGGTTGAGGCAAGTTTACGGTTGTGTTTAGCAGCTTGAAGAAAGGTAAGGACATGAGTTTGTTAATGATTTTGAATCAACCAAAAATTTTCTTTAGTATCACATGTACCTATGACCATACAAAATGTCTAATAAATGCATAGTTTTTTTAGGGAGAACATTTTTGTTTTTTAAATGACCTCATACATTTTATTTTGCATTTGAATTATAGTATTCATGATATTTACCTTGTTTTCCATCAATTTTAAATCGGTTTTCAGGTGTTTTCAATGGTACCAATGGCTTCAATTAGGGTTTAGGGCTCAAACTAGGGTTCAGCTAGGGTTAGGGTTAGGAAAACGGTAAGTCTGAGGGTTGAGGCAAGTTTACGGTTGTGTTTAGCAGCTTGAAGAAAGGTAAGGACATGGGTTTGTTAATGATTTTGAATTAACCAAAAATTTTCTCGAGAAGCATGTGTACCTATGACCATACAAAATGTCTAATAAATGCATGTTTTTTAGGGAAACCATTTTTTGTTTCTTAAATGACCTCTAATATATTATTTTGCATTTGTATTATTGTATTCATGATATTTATTTTGTTTTCCATCAATTTTAAATGGATTTTCTGATGTTTTCAAAGTTACTAATGGCTTCAATTAGGGTTTAGGGCTCAAACTAGGGTTCAGCTAGGGTTAGGGTTAGGAAAACGGTAAGTCTGAGGGTTGAGGCAAGTTTACGATTGTGTTTAGCAGCTTGAAGAAAGGTAAGGACATGAGTTTGTTAATGATTTTGAATCAACCAAAAATTTTCTTTAGTATCACATGTACCTATGACCATACAAATTGTCTAATAAATGCATAGTTTTTTTAGGGAGAACATTTTTGTTTTTTAAATGACCTCATACATTTTATTTTGCATTTGAATTATAGTATTCATGATATTTACCTTGTTTTCCATCAATTTTAAATCGGTTTTCAGGTGTTTTCAATGGTACCAATGGCTTCAATTAGGGTTTAGGGCTCAAACTAGGGTTCAGCTAGGGTTAGGGTTAGGAAAACGATAAGTCTGAGGGTTGAGGCAAGTTTACGGTTGTGTTTAGCAGCTTGAAGAAAGGTAAGGACATGGGTTTGTTATTGATTTTGAATGAACCAAAAAAGTTGTCTAGTAGCATGTGTACCTATGAGGATACAAAATGTCTAATACATGCATATTATTTAGGGAAAACATTTTTTGCTTCTTAAATGACCTCTAATGTATTATTTTGCATTTGTATTATTGTATTCATGATATTTATTTAGTTTTCCATCCATTTTAAATGGATTTTCTGATGTTTTCAAAGTTACTAATGGCTTCAATTAGGGTTTAGGGCTCAAACTAGGGTTCAGCTAGGGTTAGGGTTAGGAAAACGGTAAGTCTGAGGGTTGAGGCAAGTTTACGGTTGTGTTTAGCAGCTTGAAGAAAGGTAAGGACATGAGTTTGTTAATGATTTTGAATCAACCAAAAATTTTCTTTAGTATCACATGTACCTATGACCATACAAAATGTCTAATAAATGCATAGTTTTTTTAGGGAGAACATTTTTGTTTTTTAAATGACCTCATACATTTTATTTTGCATTTGAATTATAGTATTCATGATATTTACCTTGTTTTCCATCAATTTTAAATAGGTTTTCAGGTGTTTTCAGTGGTACCAATGGCTTCAATTTGGGTTTAGGGCTCAAACTAGGGTTCAGCTAGAGTTAGGGTTAGTAAAACAGTAAGTCTGAGGGTTGAGGCAAGTTTACGGTTGTGTTTAGCAGCTTGAAGAAAGGTAAGGACATGAGTTTGTTAATGATTTTGAATCAACCAAAAATTTTCTTTAGTATCACATGTACCTATGACCATACAAAATGTCTAATAAATGCATAGTTTTTTTAGGGAGAACATTTTTGTTTTTTAAATGACCTCATACATTTTATTTTGCATTTGAATTATAGTATTCATGATATTTACCTTGTTTTCCATCAATTTTAAATCGGTTTTCAGGTGTTTTCAATGGTACCAATGGCTTCAATTAGGGTTTAGGGCTCAAACTAGGGTTCAGCTAGGGTTAGGGTTAGGAAAACGGTAAGTCTGAGGGTTGAGGCAAGTTTACGGTTGTGTTTAGCAGCTTGAAGAAAGGTAAGGACATGGGTTTGTTAATGATTTTGAATTAACCAAAAATTTTCTCGAGAAGCATGTGTACCTATGACCATACAAAATGTCTAATAAATGCATGTTTTTTAGGGAAACCATTTTTTGTTTCTTAAATGACCTCTAATATATTATTTTGCATTTGTATTATTGTATTCATGATATTTATTTTGTTTTCCATCAATTTTAAATGGATTTTCTGATGTTTTCAAAGTTACTAATGGCTTCAATTAGGGTTTAGGGCTCAAACTAGGGTTCAGCTAGGGTTAGGGTTAGGAAAACGGTAAGTCTGAGGGTTGAGGCAAGTTCACAGTTGTGTTTAGCAGCTTGAAGAAAAGTTAGGAAATGGGTTTCTTATTGATTTTGAATCAACCAAAAAAGTTGTCTAGTAGCATGTGTACCTATGAGGATACAAAATGTCTAATACATGCATATTATTTAGGGAAAACATTTTTTGCTTCTTAAATGACCTCTAATGTATTATTTTGCATTTGTATTATTGTATTCATGATATTTATTTAGTTTTCCATCCATTTTAAATGGATTTTCTGATGTTTTCAAAGTTACTAATGACTTCAATTAGGGTTTAGGGCTCAAACTAGGGTTCAGCTAGGGTTAGGGTTAGGAAAACGGTAAGTCTGAGGGTTGAGGCAAGTTTACGGTTGTGTTTAGCAGCTTGAAGAAAGGTAAGGACATGAGTTTGTTAATGATTTTGAATCAACCAAAAATTTTCTTTAGTTTCACATGTACCTATGACCATACAAAATGTCTAATAAATGCATAGTTTTTTTAGGGAGAACATTTTTGTTTTTTAAATGACCTCATACATTTTATTTTGCATTTGAATTATAGTATTCATGATATTTACCTTGTTTTCCATCAATTTTAAATTGGTTTTCAGGTGTTTTCAATGGTACCAATGGCTTCAATTAGGGTTTAGGGCTCAAACTAGGGTTCAGCTAGGGTTAGGGTTAGGAAAACGGTAAGTCTGAGGGTTGAGGCAAGTTTACGGTTGTGTTTAGCAGCTTGAAGAAAGGTAAGGACATGGGTTTGTTAATGATTTTGAATCAACCAAAAATTTTCTTTAGTATCACATGTACCTATGACCATACAAAATGTCTAATAAATGCATAGTTTTTTTAGGGAGAACATTTTTGTTTTTTAAATGACCTCATACATTTTATTTTGCATTTGAATTATAGTATTCATGATATTTACCTTGTTTTCCATCAATTTTAAATCGGTTTTCAGGTGTTTTCAATGGTACCAATGGCTTCAATTAGGGTTTAGGGCTCAAACTAGGGTTCAGCTAGGGTTAGGGTTAGGAAAACGGTAAGTCTGAGGGTTGAGGCAAGTTTACGGTTGTGTTTAGCAGCTTGAAGAAAGGTAAGGACATGGGTTTGTTAATGATTTTGAATTAACCAAAAATTTTCTCGAGAAGCATGTGTACCTATGACCATACAAAATGTCTAATAAATGCATGTTTTTTAGGGAAACCATTTTTTGTTTCTTAAATGACCTCTAATATATTATTTTGCATTTGTATTATTGTATTCATGATATTTATTTTGTTTTCCATCAATTTTAAATGGATTTTCTGATGTTTTCAAAGTTACTAATGGCTTCAATTAGGGTTTAGGGCTCAAACTAGGGTTCAGCTAGGGTTAGGGTTAGGAAAACGGTAAGTCTGAGGGTTGAGGCAAGTTTACGATTGTGTTTAGCAGCTTGAAGAAAGGTAAGGACATGAGTTTGTTAATGATTTTGAATCAACCAAAAATTTTCTTTAGTATCACATTTACCTATGACCATACAAAATGTCTAATAAATGCATAGTTTTTTTAGGGAGAACATTTTTGTTTTTTAAATGACCTCATACATTTTATTTTGCATTTGAATTATAGTATTCATGATATTTACCTTGTTTTCCATCAATTTTAAATCGGTTTTCAAGTGTTTTCAATGGTACCAATGGCTTCAATTAGGGTTTAGGGCTCAAACTAGGGTTCAGCTAGGGTTAGGGTTAGGAAAACGGTAAGTCTGAGGGTTGAGGCAAGTTTACGTTGTGTTTAGCAGCTTGAAGAAAGGTAAGGACATGGGTTTGTTAATGATTTTGAATTAACCAAAAATTTTCTCGAGAAGCATGTGTACCTATGACCATACAAAATGTCTAATAAATGCATGTTTTTTAGGGAAACCATTTTTTGTTTCTTAAATGACCTCTAATATATTATTTTGCATTTGTATTATTGTATTCATGATATTTATTTTGTTTTCCATCAATTTTAAATTGATTTTCTGATGTTTTCAAAGTTACTGATGGCTTCAATTAGGGTTTAGGGCTCAAACTAGGGTTCAGCTAGGGTTAGGGTTAGGAAAACGGTAAGTCTGAGGGTTGAGGCAAGTTTACGGTTGTGTTTAGCAGCTTGAAGAAAGGTAAGGACATGAGTTTGTTAATGATTTTGAATCAACCAAAAATTTTCTTTAGTATCACATGTACCTATGACCATACAAAATGTCTAATAAATGCATAGTTTTTTTAGGGAGAACATTTTTGTTTTTTAAATGACCTCATACATTTTATTTTGCATTTGAATTATAGTATTCATGATATTTACCTTGTTTTCCATCAATTTTAAATCGGTTTTCAGGTGTTTTCAATGGTACCAATGGCTTCAATTAGGGTTTAGGGCTCAAACAAGGGTTCAGCTAGGGTTAGGGTTAGGAAAACGGTAAGTCTGAGGGTTGAGGCAAGTTTACGGTTGTGTTTAGCAGCTTGAAGAAAGGTAAGGACATGGGTTTGTTAATGATTTTGAATTAACCAAAAATTTTCTCGAGAAGCATGTGTACCTATGACCATACAAAATGTCTAATAAATGCATGTTTTTTAGGGAAACCATTTTTTGTTTCTTAAATGACCTCTAATATATTATTTTGCATTTGTATTATTGTATTCATGATATTTATTTTGTTTTCCATCAATTTTAAATGGATTTTCTGATGTTTTCAAAGTTACTAATGGCTTCAATTAGGGTTTAGGGCTCAAACTAGGGTTCAGCTAGGGTTAGGGTTAGGAAAACGGTAAGTCTGAGGGTTGAGGCAAGTTTACGGTTGTGTGTAGCAGCTTGAAGAAAGGTAAGGACATGGGTTTGTTAATGATTTTGAATTAACCAAAAATTTTCTCGAGAAGCATGTGTACCTATGACCATACAAAATGTCTAATAAATGCATGTTTTTTAGGGAAACCATTTTTTGTTTCTTAAATGACCTCTAATATATTATTTTGCATTTGTATTATTGTATTCATGATATTTATTTTGTTTTCCATCAATTTTAAATGGATTTTCTGATGTTTTCAAAGTTACTAATGGCTTCAATTAGGGTTTAGGGCTCAAACTAGGGTTCAGCTAGGGTTAGGGTTAGGAAAACGGTAAGTCTGAGGGTTGAGGCAAGTTTACGGTTGTGTTTAGCAGCTTGAAGAAAGGTAAGGACATGAGTTTGTTAATGATTTTGAATCAACCAAAAATTTTCTTTAGTATCACATGTACCTATGACCATACAAAATGTCTAATAAATGCATAGTTTTTTTAGGGAGAACATTTTTGTTTTTTAAATGACCTCATACATTTTATTTTGCATTTGAATTATAGTATTCATGATATTTACCTTGTTTTCCATCAATTTTAAATCGGTTTTCAGGTGTTTTCAATGGTACCAATGGCTTCAATTAGGGTTTAGGGCTCAAACAAGGGTTCAGCTAGGGTTAGGGTTAGGAAAACGGTAAGTCTGAGGGTTGAGGCAAGTTTACGGTTGTGTTTAGCAGCTTGAAGAAAGGTAAGGACATGGGTTTGTTAATGATTTTGAATTAACCAAAAATTTTCCCGAGAAGCATGTGTACCTATGACCATACAAAATGTCTAATAAATGCATGTTTTTTAGGGAAACCATTTTTTGTTTCTTAAATGACCTCTAATATATTATTTTGCATTTGTATTATTGTATTCATGATATTTATTTTGTTTTCCATCAATTTTAAATGGATTTTCTGATGTTTTCAAAGTTACTAATGGCTTCAATTAGGGTTTAGGGCTCAAACTAGGGTTCAGCTAGGGTTAGGGTTAGGAAAACGGTAAGTCTGAGGGTTGAGGCAAGTTTACGGTTGTGTTTAGCAGCTTGAAGAAAGGTAAGGACATGAGTTTGTTAATGATTTTGAATCAACAAAAAATTTTCTTTAGTATCACATGTACCTATGACCATACAAAATGTCTAATAAATGCATAGTTTTTTTAGGGAGAACATTTTTGTTTTTTAAATGACCTCATACATTTTATTTTGCATTTGAATTATAGTATTCATGATATTTACCTTGTTTTCCATCAATTTTAAATCGGTTTTCAGGTGTTTTCAATGGTACCAATGGCTTCAATTAGGGTTTAGGGCTCAAACAAGGGTTCAGCTAGGGTTAGGGTTAGGAAAACGGTAAGTCTGAGGGTTGAGGCAAGTTTACGGTTGTGTTTAGCAGCTTGAAGAAAGGTAAGGACATGGGTTTGTTAATGATTTTGAATTAACCAAAAATTTTCTCGAGAAGCATGTGTACCTATGACCATACAAAATGTCTAATAAATGCATGTTTTTTAGGGAAACCATTTTTTGTTTCTTAAATGACCTCTAATATATTATTTTGCATTTGTATTATTGTATTCATGATATTTATTTTGTTTTCCATCAATTTTAAATGGATTTTCTGATGTTTTCAAAGTTACTAATGGCTTCAATTAGGGTTTAGGGCTCAAACTAGGGTTCAGCTAGGGTTAGGGTTAGGAAAACGGTAAGTCTGAGGGTTGAGGCAAGTTTACGGTTGTGTTTAGCAGCTTGAAGAAAGGTAAGGACATGAGTTTGTTAATGATTTTGAATCAACCAAAAATTTTCTTTAGTATCACATGTACCTATGACCATACAAAATGTCTAATAAATGCATAGTTTTTTTAGGGAGAACATTTTTGTTTTTTAAATGACCTCATACATTTTATTTTGCATTTGAATTATAGTATTCATGATATTTACCTTGTTTTCCATCAATTTTAAATCGGTTTTCAGGTGTTTTCAATGGTACCAATGGCTTCAATTAGGGTTTAGGGCTCAAACTAGGGTTCAGCTAGGGTTAGGGTTAGGAAAACGATAAGTCTGAGGGTTGAGGCAAGTTTACGGTTGTGTTTAGCAGCTTGAAGAAAGGTAAGGACATGGGTTTGTTAATGATTTTGAATTAACCAAAAATTTTCTCGAGAAGCATGTGTACCTATGACCATACAAAATGTCTAAAAAATGCATGTTTTTTAGGGAAACCATTTTTTGTTTCTTAAATGACCTCTAATATATTATTTTGCATTTGTATTATTGTATTCATGATATTTATTTTGTTTTCCATCAATTTTAAATGGATTTTCTGATGTTTTCAAAGTTACTAATGGCTTCAATTAGGGTTTAGGGCTCAAACTAGGGTTCAGCTAGGGTTAGGGTTAGGAAAACGGTAAGTCTGAGGGTTGAGGCAAGTTTACGGTTGTGTTTAGCAGCTTGAAGAAAGGTAAGGACATGAGTTTGTTAATGATTTTGAATCAACAAAAAATTTTCTTTAGTATCACATGTACCTATGACCATACAAAATGTCTAATAAATGCATAGTTTTTTTAGGGAGAACATTTTTGTTTTTTAAATGACCTCATACATTTTATTTTGCATTTGAATTATAGTATTCATGATATTTACCTTGTTTTCCATCAATTTTAAATCGGTTTTCAGGTGTTTTCAATGGTACCAATGGCTTCAATTAGGGTTTAGGGCTCAAACAAGGGTTCAGCTAGGGTTAGGGTTAGGAAAACGGTAAGTCTGAGGGTTGAGGCAAGTTTACGGTTGTGTTTAGCAGCTTGAAGAAAGGTAAGGACATGGGTTTGTTAATGATTTTGAATTAACCAAAAATTTTCTCGAGAAGCATGTGTACCTATGACCATACAAAATGTCTAATAAATGCATGTTTTTTAGGGAAACCATTTTTTGTTTCTTAAATGACCTCTAATATATTATTTTGCATTTGTATTATTGTATTCATGATATTTATTTTGTTTTCCATCAATTTTAAATGGATTTTCTGATGTTTTCAAAGTTACTAATGGCTTCAATTAGGGTTTAGGGCTCAAACTAGGGTTCAGCTAGGGTTAGGGTTAGGAAAACGGTAAGTCTGAGGGTTGAGGCAAGTTTACGGTTGTGTTTAGCAGCTTGAAGAAAGGTAAGGACATGAGTTTGTTAATGATTTTGAATCAACCAAAAATTTTCTTTAGTATCACATGTACCTATGACCATACAAAATGTCTAATAAATGCATAGTTTTTTTAGGGAGAACATTTTTGTTTTTTAAATGACCTCATACATTTTATTTTGCATTTGAATTATAGTATTCATGATATTTACCTTGTTTTCCATCAATTTTAAATCGGTTTTCAGGTGTTTTCAATGGTACCAATGGCTTCAATTAGGGTTTAGGGCTCAAACTAGGGTTCAGCTAGGGTTAGGGTTAGGAAAACGATAAGTCTGAGGGTTGAGGCAAGTTTACGGTTGTGTTTAGCAGCTTGAAGAAAGGTAAGGACATGGGTTTGTTAATGATTTTGAATTAACCAAAAATTTTCTCGAGAAGCATGTGTACCTATGACCATACAAAATGTCTAAAAAATGCATGTTTTTTAGGGAAACCATTTTTTGTTTCTTAAATGACCTCTAATATATTATTTTGCATTTGTATTATTGTATTCATGATATTTATTTTGTTTTCCATCAATTTTAAATGGATTTTCTGATGTTTTCAAAGTTACTAATGGCTTCAATTAGGGTTTAGGGCTCAAACTAGGGTTCAGCTAGGGTTAGGGTTAGGAAAACGGTAAGTCTGAGGGTTGAGGCAAGTTTACGGTTGTGTTTAGCAGCTTGAAGAAAGGTAAGGACATGAGTTTGTTAATGATTTTGAATCAACAAAAAATTTTCTTTAGTATCACATGTACCTATGACCATACAAAATGTCTAATAAATGCATAGTTTTTTTAGGGAGAACATTTTTGTTTTTTAAATGACCTCATACATTTTATTTTGCATTTGAATTATAGTATTCATGATATTTACCTTGTTTTCCATCAATTTTAAATCGGTTTTCAGGTGTTTTCAATGGTACCAATGGCTTCAATTAGGGTTTAGGGCTCAAACAAGGGTTCAGCTAGGGTTAGGGTTAGGAAAACGGTAAGTCTGAGGGTTGAGGCAAGTTTACGGTTGTGTTTAGCAGCTTGAAGAAAGGTAAGGACATGGGTTTGTTAATGATTTTGAATTAACCAAAAATTTTCTCGAGAAGCATGTGTACCTATGACCATACAAAATGTCTAATAAATGCATGTTTTTTAGGGAAACCATTTTTTGTTTCTTAAATGACCTCTAATATATTATTTTGCATTTGTATTATTGTATTCATGATATTTATTTTGTTTTCCATCAATTTTAAATGGATTTTCTGATGTTTTCAAAGTTACTAATGGCTTCAATTAGGGTTTAGGGCTCAAACTAGGGTTCAGCTAGGGTTAGGGTTAGGAAAACGGTAAGTCTGAGGGTTGAGGCAAGTTTACGGTTGTGTTTAGCAGCTTGAAGAAAGGTAAGGACATGAGTTTGTTAATGATTTTGAATCAACCAAAAATTTTCTTTAGTATCACATGTACCTATGACCATACAAAATGTCTAATAAATGCATAGTTTTTTTAGGGAGAACATTTTTGTTTTTTAAATGACCTCATACATTTTATTTTGCATTTGAATTATAGTATTCATGATATTTACCTTGTTTTCCATCAATTTTAAATCGGTTTTCAGGTGTTTTCAATGGTACCAATGGCTTCAATTAGGGTTTAGGGCTCAAACTAGGGTTCAGCTAGGGTTAGGGTTAGGAAAACGATAAGTCTGAGGGTTGAGGCAAGTTTACGGTTGTGTTTAGCAGCTTGAAGAAAGGTAAGGACATGGGTTTGTTAATGATTTTGAATTAACCAAAAATTTTCTCGAGAAGCATGTGTACCTATGACCATACAAAATGTCTAAAAAATGCATGTTTTTTAGGGAAACCATTTTTTGTTTCTTAAATGACCTCTAATATATTATTTTGCATTTGTATTATTGTATTCATGATATTTATTTTGTTTTCCATCAATTTTAAATGGATTTTCTGATGTTTTCAAAGTTACTGATGGCTTCAGTTAGGGTTTAGGGCTCAAACTAGGGTTCAGCTAGGGTTAGGGTTAGGAAAACGGTAAGTCTGAGGGTTGAGGCAAGTTTACGGTTGTGTTTAGCAGCTTGAAGAAAGGTAAGGACATGAGTTTGTTAATGATTTTGAATCAACCAAAAATTTTCTTTAGTATCACATGTACCTATGACCATACAAAATGTCTATTAAATGCATAGTTTTTTTAGGGAGAACATTTTTGTTTTTTAAATGACCTCATACATTTTATTTTGCATTTGAATTATAGTATTCATGATATTTACCTTGTTTTCCATCAATTTTAAATCGGTTTTCAGGTGTTTTCAATGGTACCAATGGCTTCAATTAGGGTTTAGCGCTCAAACTAGGGTTCAGCTAGGGTTAGGGTTAGGAAAACGGTAAGTCTGAGGGTTGAGGCAAGTTTACGGTTGTGTTTAGCAGCTTGAAGAAAGGGAAGGACATGGGTTTGTTAATGATTTTGAATTAACCAAAAATTTTCTCGAGAAGCATGTGTACCTATGACCATACAAAATGTCTAATAAATGCATGTTTTTTAGGGAAACCATTTTTTGTTTCTTAAATGACCTCTAATATATTATTTTGCATTTGTATTATTGTATTCATGATATTTATTTTGTTTTCCATCAATTTTAAATGGATTTTCTGATGTTTTCAAAGTTACTAATGGCTTCAATTAGGGTTTAGGGCTCAAACTAGGGTTCAGCTAGGGTTAGGGTTAGGAAAACGGTAAGTCTGAGGGTTGAGGCAAGTTTACGGTTGTGTTTAGCAGCTTGAAGAAAGGTAAGGACATGAGTTTGTTAATGATTTTGAATCAACCAAAAATTTTCTTTAGTATCACATGTACCTATGACCATACAAAATGTCTAATAAATGCATAGTTTTTTTAGGGAGAACATTTTTGTTTTTTAAATGACCTCATACATTTTATTTTGCATTTGAATTATAGTATTCATGATATTTACCTTGTTTTCCATCAATTTTAAATCGGTTTTCAGGTGTTTTCAATGGTACCAATGGCTTCAATTAGGGTTTAGGGCTCAAACTAGGGTTCAGCTAGGGTTAGGGTTAGGAAAACGGTAAGTCTGAGGGTTGAGGCAAGTTTACGGTTGTGTTTAGCAGCTTGAAGAAAGGTAAGGACATGGGTTTGTTAATGATTTTGAATTAACCAAAAATTTTCTCGAGAAGCATGTGTACCTATGACCATACAAAATGTCTAATAAATGCATGTTTTTTAGGGAAACCATTTTTTGTTTCTTAAATGACCTCTAATATATTATTTTGCATTTGTATTATTGTATTCATGATATTTATTTTGTTTTCCATCAATTTTAAATGGATTTTCTGATGTTTTCAAAGTTACTAATGGCTTCAATTAGGGTTTAGGGCTCAAACTAGGGTTCAGCTAGGGTTAGGGTTAGGAAAACGGTAAGTCTGAGGGTTGAGGCAAGTTCACAGTTGTGTTTAGCAGCTTGAAGAAAAGTTAGGAAATGGGTTTCTTATTGATTTTGAATCAACCAAAAAAGTTGTCTAGTAGCATGTGTACCTATGAGGATACAAAATGTCTAATACATGCATATTATTTAGGGAAAACATTTTTTGCTTCTTAAATGACCTCTGATGTATTATTTTGCATTTGTATTATTGTATTCATGATATTTATTTAGTTTTCCATCCATTTTAAATGGATTTTCTGATGTTTTCAAAGTTACTAATGACTTCAATTAGGGTTTAGGGCTCAAACTAGGGTTCAGCTAGGGTTAGGGTTAGGAAAACGGTAAGTCTGAGGGTTGAGGCAAGTTTACGGTTGTGTTTAGCAGCTCGAAGAAAGGTAAGGACATGAGTTTGTTAATGATTTTGAATCAACCAAAAATTTTCTTTAGTATCACATGTACCTATGACCATACAAAATGTCTAATAAATGCATAGTTTTTTTAGGGAGAACATTTTTGTTTTTTAAATGACCTCATACATTTTATTTTGCATTTGAATTATAGTATTCATGATATTTACCTTGTTTTCCATCAATTTTAAATCGGTTTTCAGGTGTTTTCAATGGTACCAATGGCTTCAATTAGGGTTTAGGGCTCAAACTAGGGTTCAGCTAGGGTTAGGGTTAGGAAAACGGTAAGTCTGAGGGTTGAGGCAAGTTTACGGTTGTGTTTAGCAGCTTGAAGAAAGGTAAGGACATGGGTTTGTTATTGATTTTGAATGAACCAAAAAAGTTGTCTAGTAGCATGTGTACCTATGACCATACAAAATGTCTAATAAATGCATGTTTTTTAGGGAAACCATTTTTTGTTTCTTAAATGACCTCTAATATATTATTTTGCATTTGTATTATTGTATTCATGATATTTATTTTGTTTTCCATCAATTTTAAATGGATTTTCTGATGTTTTCAAAGTTACTAATGGCTTCAATTAGGGTTTAGGGCTCAAACTAGGGTTCAGCTAGGGTTAGGGTTAGGAAAACGGTAAGTCTGAGGGTTGAGGCAAGTTTACGGTTGTGTTTAGCAGCTTGAAGAAAGGTAAGGACATGAGTTTGTTAATGATTTTGAATCAACCAAAATTTTTTTTAGTATCACATGTACCTATGACCATACAAAATGTCTAATAAATGCATAGTTTTTTTAGGGAGAACATTTTTGTTTTATAAATGACCTCATACATTTTATTTTGCATTTGAATTATAGTATTCATGATATTTACCTTGTTTTCCATCAATTTTAAATAGGTTTTCAGGTGTTTTCAGTGGTACCAATGGCTTCAATTTGGGTTTAGGGCTAAAACTAGGGTTCAGCTAGAGTTAGGGTTAGGAAAACAGTAAGTCTGAGGGTTGAGGCAAGTTCACAGTTGTGTTTAGCAGCTTGAAGAAAAGTTAGGAAATGGGTTTGTTATTGATTTTGAATGAACCAAAAAAGTTGTGTAGTAGCATGTGTACCTATGAGGATACAAAATGTCTAATACATGCATATTATTTAGGGAAAACATTTTTTGCTTCTTAAATGACCTCTAATGTATTATTTTGCATTTGTATTATTGTATTCATGATATTTATTTAGTTTTCCATCCATTTTAAATGGATTTTCTGATGTTTTCAAAGTTACTAATGACTTCAATTAGGGTTTAGGGCTCAAACTAGGGTTCAGCTAGGGTTAGGGTTAGGAAAACGGTAAGTCTGAGGGTTGAGGCAAGTTTACGGTTGTGTTTAGCAGCTTGAAGAAAGGTAAGGACATGAGTTTGTTAATGATTTTGAATCAACCAAAAATTTTCTTTAGTATCACATGTACCTATGACCATACAAAATGTCTAATAAATGCATAGTTTTTTTAGGGAGAACATTTTTGTTTTTTAAATGACCTCATACATTTTATTTTGCATTTGAATTATAGTATTCATGATATTTACCTTGTTTTCCATCAATTTTAAATCGGTTTTCAGGTGTTTTCAATGGTACCAATGGCTTCAATTAGGGTTTAGGGCTCAAACTAGGGTTCAGCTAGGGTTAGGGTTAGGAAAACGGTAAGTCTGAGGGTTGAGGCAAGTTTACGTTGTGTTTAGCAGCTTGAAGAAAGGTAAGGACATGGGTTTGTTAATGATTTTGAATTAACCAAAAATTTTCTCGAGAAGCATGTGTACCTATGACCATACAAAATGTCTAATAAATGCATGTTTTTTAGGGAAACCATTTTTTGTTTCTTAAATGACCTCTAATATATTATTTTGCATTTGTATTATTGTATTCATGATATTTATTTTGTTTTCCATCAATTTTAAATTGATTTTCTGATGTTTTCAAAGTTACTGATGGCTTCAATTAGGGTTTAGGGCTCAAACTAGGGTTCAGCTAGGGTTAGGGTTAGGAAAACGGTAAGTCTGAGGGTTGAGGCAAGTTTACGGTTGTGTTTAGCAGCTTGAAGAAAGGTAAGGACATGAGTTTGTTAATGATTTTGAATCAACCAAAAATTTTCTTTAGTATCACATGTACCTATGACCATACAAAATGTCTAATAAATGCATAGTTTTTTTAGGGAGAACATTTTTGTTTTTTAAATGACCTCATACATTTTATTTTGCATTTGAATTATAGTATTCATGATATTTACCTTGTTTTCCATCAATTTTAAATCGGTTTTCAGGTGTTTTCAATGGTACCAATGGCTTCAATTAGGGTTTAGGGCTCAAACAAGGGTTCAGCTAGGGTTAGGGTTAGGAAAACGGTAAGTCTGAGGGTTGAGGCAAGTTTACGGTTGTGTTTAGCAGCTTGAAGAAAGGTAAGGACATGGGTTTGTTAATGATTTTGAATTAACCAAAAATTTTCTCGAGAAGCATGTGTACCTATGACCATACAAAATGTCTAATAAATGCATGTTTTTTAGGGAAACCATTTTTTGTTTCTTAAATGACCTCTAATATATTATTTTGCATTTGTATTATTGTATTCATGATATTTATTTTGTTTTCCATCAATTTTAAATGGATTTTCTGATGTTTTCAAAGTTACTAATGGCTTCAATTAGGGTTTAGGGCTCAAACTAGGGTTCAGCTAGGGTTAGGGTTAGGAAAACGGTAAGTCTGAGGGTTGAGGCAAGTTTACGGTTGTGTTTAGCAGCTTGAAGAAAGGTAAGGACATGGGTTTGTTAATGATTTTGAATTAACCAAAAATTTTCTCGAGAAGTATGTGTACCTATGACCATACAAAATGTCTAATAAATGCATGTTTTTTAGGGAAACCATTTTTTGTTTCTTAAATGACCTCTAATATATTATTTTGCATTTGTATTATTGTATTCATGATATTTATTTTGTTTTCCATCAATTTTAAATGGATTTTCTGATGTTTTCAAAGTTACTAATGGCTTCAATTAGGGTTTAGGGCTCAAACTAGGGTTCAGCTAGGGTTAGGGTTAGGAAAACGGTAAGTCTGAGGGTTGAGGCAAGTTTACGATTGTGTTTAGCAGCTTGAAGAAAGGTAAGGACATGAGTTTGTTAATGATTTTGAATCAACCAAAAATTTTCTTTAGTATCACATTTACCTATGACCATACAAAATGTCTAATAAATGCATAGTTTTTTTAGGGAGAACATTTTTGTTTTTTAAATGACCTCATACATTTTATTTTGCATTTGAATTATAGTATTCATGATATTTACCTTGTTTTCCATCAATTTTAAATCGGTTTTCAAGTGTTTTCAATGGTACCAATGGCTTCAATTAGGGTTTAGGGCTCAAACTAGGGTTCAGCTAGGGTTAGGGTTAGGAAAACGGTAAGTCTGAGGGTTGAGGCAAGTTTACGTTGTGTTTAGCAGCTTGAAGAAAGGTAAGGACATGGGTTTGTTAATGATTTTGAATTAACCAAAAATTTTCTCGAGAAGCATGTGTACCTATGACCATACAAAATGTCTAATAAATGCATGTTTTTTAGGGAAACCATTTTTTGTTTCTTAAATGACCTCTAATATATTATTTTGCATTTGTATTATTGTATTCATGATATTTATTTTGTTTTCCATCAATTTTAAATAGATTTTCTGATGTTTTCAAAGTTACTGATGGCTTCAATTAGGGTTTAGGGCTCAAACTAGGGTTCAGCTAGGGTTAGGGTTAGGAAAACGGTAAGTCTGAGGGTTGAGGCAAGTTTACGGTTGTGTTTAGCAGCTTGAAGAAAGGTAAGGACATGAGTTTGTTAATGATTTTGAATCAACCAAAAATTTTCTTTAGTATCACATGTACCTATGACCATACAAAATGTCTAATAAATGCATAGTTTTTTTAGGGAGAACATTTTTGTTTTTTAAATGACCTCATACATTTTATTTTGCATTTGAATTATAGTATTCATGATATTTACCTTGTTTTCCATCAATTTTAAATCGGTTTTCAGGTGTTTTCAATGGTACCAATGGCTTCAATTAGGGTTTAGGGCTCAAACAAGGGTTCAGCTAGGGTTAGGGTTAGGAAAACGGTAAGTCTGAGGGTTGAGGCAAGTTTACGGTTGTGTTTAGCAGCTTGAAGAAAGGTAAGGACATGGGTTTGTTAATGATTTTGAATTAACCAAAAATTTTCTCGAGAAGCATGTGTACCTATGACCATACAAAATGTCTAATAAATGCATGTTTTTTAGGGAAACCATTTTTTGTTTCTTAAATGACCTCTAATATATTATTTTGCATTTGTATTATTGTATTCATGATATTTATTTTGTTTTCCATCAATTTTAAATGGATTTTCTGATGTTTTCAAAGTTACTAATGGCTTCAATTAGGGTTTAGGGCTCAAACTAGGGTTCAGCTAGGGTTAGGGTTAGGAAAACGGTAAGTCTGAGGGTTGAGGCAAGTTTACGATTGTGTTTAGCAGCTTGAAGAAAGGTAAGGACATGAGTTTGTTAATGATTTTGAATCAACCAAAAATTTTCTTTAGTATCACATTTACCTATGACCATACAAAATGTCTAATAAATGCATAGTTTTTTTAGGGAGAACATTTTTGTTTTTTAAATGACCTCATACATTTTATTTTGCATTTGAATTATAGTATTCATGATATTTACCTTGTTTTCCATCAATTTTAAATCGGTTTTCAGGTGTTTTCAATGGTACCAATGGCTTCAATTAGGGTTTAGGGCTCAAACTAGGGTTCAGCTAGGGTTAGGGTTAGGAAAACGATAAGTCTGAGGGTTGAGGCAAGTTTACGGTTGTGTTTAGCAGCTTGAAGAAAGGTAAGGACATGGGTTTGTTAATGATTTTGAATTAACCAAAAATTTTCTCGAGAAGCATGTGTACCTATGACCATACAAAATGTCTAAAAAATGCATGTTTTTTAGGGAAACCATTTTTTGTTTCTTAAATGACCTCTAATATATTATTTTGCATTTGTATTATTGTATTCATGATATTTATTTTGTTTTCCATCAATTTTAAATGGATTTTCTGATGTTTTCAAAGTTACTGATGGCTTCAGTTAGGGTTTAGGGCTCAAACTAGGGTTCAGCTAGGGTTAGGGTTAGGAAAACGGTAAGTCTGAGGGTTGAGGCAAGTTTACGGTTGTGTTTAGCAGCTTGAAGAAAGGTAAGGACATGAGTTTGTTAATGATTTTGAATCAACCAAAAATTTTCTTTAGTATCACATGTACCTATGACCATACAAAATGTCTATTAAATGCATAGTTTTTTTAGGGAGAACATTTTTGTTTTTTAAATGACCTCATACATTTTATTTTGCATTTGAATTATAGTATTCATGATATTTACCTTGTTTTCCATCAATTTTAAATCGGTTTTCAGGTGTTTTCAATGGTACCAATGGCTTCAATTAGGGTTTAGCGCTCAAACTAGGGTTCAGCTAGGGTTAGGGTTAGGAAAACGGTAAGTCTGAGGGTTGAGGCAAGTTTACGGTTGTGTTTAGCAGCTTGAAGAAAGGGAAGGACATGGGTTTGTTAATGATTTTGAATTAACCAAAAATTTTCTCGAGAAGCATGTGTACCTATGACCATACAAAATGTCTAATAAATGCATGTTTTTTAGGGAAACCATTTTTTGTTTCTTAAATGACCTCTAATATATTATTTTGCATTTGTATTATTGTATTCATGATATTTATTTTGTTTTCCATCAATTTTAAATGGATTTTCTGATGTTTTCAAAGTTACTAATGGCTTCAATTAGGGTTTAGGGCTCAAACTAGGGTTCAGCTAGGGTTAGGGTTAGGAAAACGGTAAGTCTGAGGGTTGAGGCAAGTTTACGGTTGTGTTTAGCAGCTTGAAGAAAGGTAAGGACATGAGTTTGTTAATGATTTTGAATCAACCAAAAATTTTCTTTAGTATCACATGTACCTATGACCATACAAAATGTCTAATAAATGCATAGTTTTTTTAGGGAGAACATTTTTGTTTTTTAAATGACCTCATACATTTTATTTTGCATTTGAATTATAGTATTCATGATATTTACCTTGTTTTCCATCAATTTTAAATCGGTTTTCAGGTGTTTTCAATGGTACCAATGGCTTCAATTAGGGTTTAGGGCTCAAACTAGGGTTCAGCTAGGGTTAGGGTTAGGAAAACGGTAAGTCTGAGGGTTGAGGCAAGTTTACGGTTGTGTTTAGCAGCTTGAAGAAAGGTAAGGACATGGGTTTGTTAATGATTTTGAATTAACCAAAAATTTTCTCGAGAAGCATGTGTACCTATGACCATACAAAATGTCTAATAAATGCATGTTTTTTAGGGAAACCATTTTTTGTTTCTTAAATGACCTCTAATATATTATTTTGCATTTGTATTATTGTATTCATGATATTTATTTTGTTTTCCATCAATTTTAAATGGATTTTCTGATGTTTTCAAAGTTACTAATGGCTTCAATTAGGGTTTAGGGCTCAAACTAGGGTTCAGCTAGGGTTAGGGTTAGGAAAACGGTAAGTCTGAGGGTTGAGGCAAGTTCACAGTTGTGTTTAGCAGCTTGAAGAAAAGTTAGGAAATGGGTTTCTTATTGATTTTGAATCAACCAAAAAAGTTGTCTAGTAGCATGTGTACCTATGAGGATACAAAATGTCTAATACATGCATATTATTTAGGGAAAACATTTTTTGCTTCTTAAATGACCTCTAATGTATTATTTTGCATTTGTATTATTGTATTCATGATATTTATTTAGTTTTCCATCCATTTTAAATGGATTTTCTGATGTTTTCAAAGTTACTAATGGCTTCAATTAGGGTTTAGGGCTCAAACTAGGGTTCAGCTAGGGTTAGGGTTAGGAAAACGGTAAGTCTGAGGGTTGAGGCAAGTTTACGGTTGTGTTTAGCAGCTTGAAGAAAGGTAAGGACATGGGTTTGTTAATGATTTTGAATTAACCAAAAATTTTCTCGAGAAGCATGTGTACCTATGACCATACAAAATGTCTAATAAATGCATGTTTTTTAGGGAAACCATTTTTTGTTTCTTAAATGACCTCTAATATATTATTTTGCATTTGTATTATTGTATTCATGATATTTATTTTGTTTTCCATCAATTTTAAATGGATTTTCTGATGTTTTCAAAGTTACTAATGGCTTCAATTAGGGTTTAGGGCTCAAACTAGGGTTCAGCTAGGGTTAGGGTTAGGAAAACGGTAAGTCTGAGGGTTGAGGCAAGTTTACGATTGTGTTTAGCAGCTTGAAGAAAGGTAAGGACATGAGTTTGTTAATGATTTTGAATCAACCAAAAATTTTCTTTAGTATCACATTTACCTATGACCATACAAAATGTCTAATAAATGCATAGTTTTTTTAGGGAGAACATTTTTGTTTTTTAAATGACCTCATACATTTTATTTTGCATTTGAATTATAGTATTCATGATATTTACCTTGTTTTCCATCAATTTTAAATCGGTTTTCAGGTGTTTTCAATGGTACCAATGGCTTCAATTAGGGTTTAGGGCTCAAACTAGGGTTCAGCTAGGGTTAGGGTTAGGAAAACGGTAAGTCTGAGGGTTGAGGCAAGTTTACGGTTGTGTTTAGCAGCTTGAAGAAAGGTAAGGACATGGGTTTGTTAATGATTTTGAATTAACCAAAAATTTTCTCGAGAAGCATGTGTACCTATGACCATACAAAATGTCTAATAAATGCATGTTTTTTAGGGAAACCATTTTTTGTTTCTTAAATGACCTCTAATATATTATTTTGCATTTGTATTATTGTATTCATGATATTTATTTTGTTTTCCATCAATTTTAAATGGATTTTCTGATGTATTCAAAGTTACTAATGGCTTCAATTAGGGTTTAGGGCTCAAACTAGGGTTCAGCTAGGGTTAGGGTTAGGAAAACGGTAAGTCTGAGGGTTGAGGCAAGTTCACAGTTGTGTTTAGCAGCTTGAAGAAAAGTTAGGAAATGGGTTTGTTATTGATTTTGAATCAACCAAAAAAGTTGTCTAGTAGCATGTGTACCTATGAGGATACAAAATGTCTAATACATGCATATTATTTAGGGAAAACATTTTTTGCTTCTTAAATGACCTCTAATGTATTATTTTGCATTTGTATTATTGTATTCATGATATTTATTTAGTTTTCCATCCATTTTAAATGGATTTTCTGATGTTTTCAAAGTTACTAATGACTTCAATTAGGGTTTAGGGCTCAAACTAGGGTTCAGCTAGGGTTAGGGTTAGGAAAACGGTAAGTCTGAGGGTTGAGGCAAGTTTACGGTTGTGTTTAGCAGCTTGAAGAAAGGTAAGGACATGAGTTTGTTAATGATTTTGAATCAACCAAAAATTTTCTTTAGTATCACATGTACCTATGACCATACAAAATGTCTAATAAATGCATAGTTTTTTTAGGGAGAACATTTTTGTTTTTTAAATGTCCTCATACATTTTATTTTGCATTTGAATTATAGTATTCATGATATTTACCTTGTTTTCCATCAATTTTAAATCGGTTTTCAGGTGTTTTCAATGGTACCAATGGCTTCAATTAGGGTTTAGGGCTCAAACTAGGGTTCAGCTAGGGTTAGGGTTAGGAAAACGGTAAGTCTGAGGGTTGAGGCAAGTTTACGGTTGTGTTTAGCAGCTTGAAGAAAGGTAAGGACATGGGTTTGTTATTGATTTTGAATTAACCAAAAAAGTTGTCTAGTAGCATGTGTACCTATGACCATACAAAATGTCTAATAAATGCATGTTTTTTAGGGAAACCATTTTTTGTTTCTTAAATGACCTCTAATATATTATTTTGCATTTGTATTATTGTATTCATGATATTTATTTTGTTTTCCATCAATTTTAAATGGATTTTCTGATGTTTTCAAAGTTACTAATGGCTTCAATTAGGGTTTAGGGCTCAAACTAGGGTTCAGCTAGGGTTAGGGTTAGGAAAACGGTAAGTCTGAGGGTTGAGGCAAGTTTACGGTTGTGTTTAGCAGCTTGAAGAAAGGTAAGGACATGAGTTTGTTAATGATTTTGAATCAACCAAAAATTTTTTTTAGGATCACATGTACCTATGACCATACAAAATGTCTAATAAATGCATAGTTTTTTTAGGGAGAACATTTTTGTTTTATAAATGACCTCATACATTTTATTTTGCATTTGAATTATAGTATTCATGATATTTACCTTGTTTTCCATCAATTTTAAATAGGTTTTCAGGTGTTTTCAGTGGTACCAATGGCTTCAATTTGGGTTTAGGGCTAAAACTAGGGTTCAGCTAGAGTTACGGTTAGGAAAACAGTAAGTCTGAGGGTTGAGGCAAGTTCACAGTTGTGTTTAGCAGCTTGAAGAAATGTTAGGAAATGGGTTTGTTATTGATTTTGAATGAACCAAAAAAGTTGTGTAGTAGCATGTGTACCTATGAGGATACAAAATGTCTAATACATGCATATTATTTAGGGAAAACATTTTTTGCTTCTTAAATGACCTCTAATGTATTATTTTGCATTTGTATTATTGTATTCATGATATTTATTTAGTTTTCCATCCATTTTAAATGGATTTTCTGATGTTTTCAAAGTTACTAATGACTTCAATTAGGGTTTAGGGCTCAAACTAGGGTTCAGCTAGGGTTAGGGTTAGGAAAACGGTAAGTCTGAGGGTTGAGGCAAGTTTACGGTTGTGTTTAGCAGCTTGAAGAAAGGTAAGGACATGAGTTTGTTAATGATTTTGAATCAACCAAAAATTTTCTTTAGTATCACATGTACCTATGACCATACAAAATGTCTAATAAATGCATAGTTTTTTTAGGGAGAACATTTTTGTTTTTTAAATGACCTCATACATTTTATTTTGCATTTGAATTATAGTATTCATGATATTTACCTTGTTTTCCATCAATTTTAAATCGGTTTTCAGGTGTTTTCAATGGTACCAATGGCTTCAATTAGGGTTTAGGGCTCAAACTAGGGTTCAGCTAGGGTTAGGGTTAGGAAAACGGTAAGTCTGAGGGTTGAGGCAAGTTTACGGTTGTGTTTAGCAGCTTGAAGAAAGGTAAGGACATGGGTTTGTTAATGATTTTGAATCAACCAAAAATTTTCTCGAGAAGCATGTGTACCTATGACCATACAAAATGTCTAATAAATGCATGTTTTTTAGGGAAACCATTTTTTGTTTCTTGAATGACCTCTAATATATTATTTTGCATTTGTATTATTGTATTCATGATATTTATTTTGTTTTCCATCATTTTTAAATGGATTTTCTGATGTTTTCAAAGTTACTAATGGCTTCAATTAGGGTTTAGGGCTCAAACTAGGGTTCAGCTAGGGTTAGGGTTAGGAAAACGGTAAGTCTGAGGGTTGAGGCAAGTTTACGGTTGTGTTTAGCAGCTTGAAGAAAGGTAAGGACATGAGTTTGTTAATGATTTTGAATCAACCAAAAATTTTCTTTAGTATCACATGTACCTATGACCATACAAAATGTCTAATAAATGCATAGTTTTTTTAGGGAGAACATTTTTGTTTTTTAAATGACCTCATACGTTTTATTTTGCATTTGAATTATAGTATTCATGATATTTACCTTGTTTTCCATCAATTTTAAATCGGTTTTCAGGTGTTTTCAATGGTACCAATGGCTTCAATTAGGGTTTAGGGCTCAAACTAGGGTTCAGCTAGGGTTAGGGTTAGGAAAACGGTAAGTCTGAGGGTTGAGGCAAGTTTACGGTTGTGTTTAGCAGCTTGAAGAAAGGTAAGGACATGGGTTTGTTAATGATTTTGAATTAACCAAAAATTTTCTCGAGAAGCATGTGTACCTATGACCATACAAAATGTCTAAAAAATGCATGTTTTTTAGGGAAACCATTTTTTGTTTCTTAAATGACCTCTAATATATTATTTTGCATTTGTATTATTGTATTCATGATATTTATTTTGTTTTCCATCATTTTTAAATGGATTTTCTGATGTTTTCAAAGTTACTGATGGCCTCAGTTAGGGTTTAGGGTTCAAACTAGGGTTCAGCTAGGGTTAGGGTTAGGAAAACGGTAAGTCTGAGGGTTGAGGCAAGTTTACGGTTGTGTTTAGCAGCTTGAAGAAAGGTAAGGACATGAGTTTGTTAATGATTTTGAATCAACCAAAAATTTTCTTTAGTATCACATGTACCTATGACCATACAAAATGTCTAATAAATGCATAGTTTTTTTAGGGAGAACATTTTTGTTTTTTAAATGACCTCATACATTTTATTTTGCATTTGAATTATAGTATTCATGATATTTACCTTGTTTTCCATCAATTTTAAATCGGTTTTCAGGTGTTTTCAATGGTACCAATGGCTTCAATTAGGGTTTAGGGCTCAAACTAGGGTTCAGCTAGGGTTAGGGTTAGGAAAACGGTAAGTCTGAGGGTTGAGGCAAGTTTACGGTTGTGTTTAGCAGCTTGAAGAAAGGTAAGGACATGGGTTTGTTAATGATTTTGAATTAACCAAAAATTTTCTCGAGAAGCATGTGTACCTATGACCATACAAAATGTCTAATAAATGCATGTTTTTTAGGGAAACCATTTTTTGTTTCTTAAATGACCTCTAATATATTATTTTGCATTTGTATTATTGTATTCATGATATTTATTTTGTTTTCCATCAATTTTAAATGGATTTTCTGATGTTTTCAAAGTTACTAATGGCTTCAATTAGGGTTTAGGGCTCAAACTAGGGTTCAGCTAGGGTTAGGGTTAGGAAAACGGTAAGTCTGAGGGTTGAGGCAAGTTTACGATTGTGTTTAGCAGCTTGAAGAAAGGTAAGGACATGAGTTTGTTAATGATTTTGAATCAACCAAAAATTTTCTTTAGTATCACATGTACCTATGACCATACAAAATGTCTAATAAATGCATAGTTTTTTTAGGGAGAACATTTTTGTTTTTTAAATGACCTCATACATTTTATTTTGCATTTGAATTTTAGTATTCATGATATTTACCTTGTTTTCCATCAATTTTAAATCGGTTTTCAGGTGTTTTCAATGGTACCAATGGCTTCAATTAGGGTTTAGGGCTCAAACTAGGGTTCAGCTAGGGTTAGGGTTAGGAAAACGATAAGTCTGAGGGTTGAGGCAAGTTTACGGTTGTGTTTAGCAGCTTGAAGAAAGGTAAGGACATGGGTTTGTTAATGATTTTGAATTAACCAAAAATTTTCTCGAGAAGCATGTGTACCTATGACCATACAAAATGTCTAATAAATGCATGTTTTTTAGGGAAACCATTTTTTGTTTCTTAAATGACCTCTAATATATTATTTTGCATTTGTATTATTGTATTCATGATATTTATTTTGTTTTCCATCAATTTTAAATGGATTTTCTGATGTTTTCAAAGTTACTAATGGCTTCAATTAGGGTTTAGGGCTCAAACTAGGGTTCAGCTAGGGTTAGGGTTAGGAAAACGGTAAGTCTGAGGGTTGAGGCAAGTTTACGGTTGTGTTTAGCAGCTTGAAGAAAGGTAAGGACATGAGTTTGTTAATGATTTTGAATCAACCAAAAATTTTCTTTAGTATCACATGTACCTATGACCATACAAAATGTCTAATAAATGCATAGTTTTTTTAGGGAGAACATTTTTGTTTTTTAAATGACCTCATACGTTTTATTTTGCATTTGAATTATAGTATTCATGATATTTACCTTGTTTTCCATCAATTTTAAATCGGTTTTCAGGTGTTTTCAATGGTACCAATGGCTTCAATTAGGGTTTAGGGCTCAAACTAGGGTTCAGCTAGGGTTAGGGTTAGGAAAACGGTAAGTCTGAGGGTTGAGGCAAGTTTACGGTTGTGTTTAGCAGCTTGAAGAAAGGTAAGGACATGGGTTTGTTAATGATTTTGAATTAACCAAAAATTTTCTCGAGAAGCATGTGTACCTATGACCATACAAAATGTCTAAAAAATGCATGTTTTTTAGGGAAACCATTTTTTGTTTCTTAAATGACCTCTAATATATTATTTTGCATTTGTATTATTGTATTCATGATATTTATTTTGTTTTCCATCATTTTTAAATGGATTTTCTGATGTTTTCAAAGTTACTGATGGCCTCAGTTAGGGTTTAAGGCTCAAACTAGGGTTCAGCTAGGGTTAGGGTTAGGAAAACGGTAAGTCTGAGGGTTGAGGCAAGTTTACGGTTGTGTTTAGCAGCTTGAAGAAAGGTAAGGACATGAGTTTGTTAATGATTTTGAATCAACCAAAAATTTTCTTTAGTATCACATGTACCTATGACCATACAAAATGTCTAATAAATGCATAGTTTTTTTAGGGAGAACATTTTTGTTTTTTAAATGACCTCATACATTTTATTTTGCATTTGAATTATAGTATTCATGATATTTACCTTGTTTTCCATCAATTTTAAATCGGTTTTCAGGTGTTTTCAATGGTACCAATGGCTTCAATTAGGGTTTAGGGCTCAAACTAGGGTTCAGCTAGGGTTAGGGTTAGGAAAACGGTAAGTCTGAGGGTTGAGGCAAGTTTACGGTTGTGTTTAGCAGCTTGAAGAAAGGTAAGGACATGGGTTTGTTAATGATTTTGAATTAACCAAAAATTTTCTCGAGAAGCATGTGTACCTATGACCATACAAAATGTCTAATAAATGCATGTTTTTTAGGGAAACCATTTTTTGTTTCTTAAATGACCTCTAATATATTATTTTGCATTTGTATTATTGTATTCATGATATTTATTTTGTTTTCCATCAATTTTAAATGGATTTTCTGATGTTTTCAAAGTTACTAATGGCTTCAATTAGGGTTTAGGGCTCAAACTAGGGTTCAGCTAGGGTTAGGGTTAGGAAAACGGTAAGTCTGAGGGTTGAGGCAAGTTTACGATTGTGTTTAGCAGCTTGAAGAAAGGTAAGGACATGAGTTTGTTAATGATTTTGAATCAACCAAAAATTTTCTTTAGTATCACATGTACCTATGACCATACAAAATGTCTAATAAATGCATAGTTTTTTTAGGGAGAACATTTTTGTTTTTTAAATGACCTCATACATTTTATTTTGCATTTGAATTTTAGTATTCATGATATTTACCTTGTTTTCCATCAATTTTAAATCGGTTTTCAGGTGTTTTCAATGGTACCAATGGCTTCAATTAGGGTTTAGGGCTCAAACTAGGGTTCAGCTAGGGTTAGGGTTAGGAAAACGATAAGTCTGAGGGTTGAGGCAAGTTTACGGTTGTGTTTAGCAGCTTGAAGAAAGGTAAGGACATGGGTTTGTTAATGATTTTGAATTACCCAAAAATTTTCTCGAGAAGCATGTGTACCTATGACCATACAAAATGTCTAATAAATGCATGTTTTTTAGGGAAACCATTTTTTGTTTCTTAAATGACCTCTAATATATTATTTTGCATTTGTATTATTGTATTCATGATATTTATTTTGTTTTCCATCCATTTTAAATGGATTTTCTGATGTTTTCAAAGTTACTAATGGCTTCAATTAGGGTTTAGGGCTCAAACTAGGGTTCAGCTAGGGTTAGGGTTAGGAAAACGGTAAGTCTGAGGGTTGAGGCAAGTTTACGGTTGTGTTTAGCAGCTTGAAGAAAGGTAAGGACATGAGTTTGTTAATGATTTTGAATCAACCAAAAATTTTCTTTAGTATCACATGTACCTATGACCATACAAAATGTCTAATAAATGCATAGTTTTTTTAGGGAGAACATTTTTGTTTTTTAAATGACCTCATACATTTTATTTTGCATTTGAATTATAGTATTCATGATATTTACCTTGTTTTCCATCAATTTTAAATCGGTTTTCAGGTGTTTTCAATGGTACCAATGGCTTCAATTAGGGTTTAGGGCTCAAACTAGGGTTCAGCTAGGGTTAGGGTTAGGAAAACGGTAAGTCTGAGGGTTGAGGCAAGTTTACGGTTGTGTTTAGCAGCTTGAAGAAAGGTAAGGACATGGGTTTGTTAATGATTTTGAATTAACCAAAAATTTTCTCGAGAAGCATGTGTACCTATGACCATACAAAATGTCTAATAAATGCATGTTTTTTAGGGAAACCATTTTTTGTTTCTTAAATGACCTCTAATATATTATTTTGCATTTGTATTATTGTATTCATGATATTTATTTTGTTTTCCATCAATTTTAAATGGATTTTCTGATGTTTTCAAAGTTACTAATGGCTTCAATTAGGGTTTAGGGCTCAAACTAGGGTTCAGCTAGGGTTAGGGTTAGGAAAACGGTAAGTCTGAGGGTTGAGGCAAGTTTACGGTTGTGTTTAGCAGCTTGAAGAAAGGTAAGGACATGAGTTTGTTAATGATTTTGAATCAACCAAAAATTTTCTTTAGTATCACATGTACCTATGACCATACAAAATGTCTAATAAATGCATAGTTTTTTTAGGGAGAACATTTTTGTTTTATAAATGACCTCATACATTTTATTTTGCATTTGAATTATAGTATTCATGATATTTACCTTGTTTTCCATCAATTTTAAATAGGTTTTCAGGTGTTTTCAGTGGTACCAATGGCTTCAATTTGGGTTTAGGGCTCAAACTAGGGTTCAGCTAGAGTTAGGGTTAGGAAAACAGTAAGTCTGAGGGTTGAGGCAAGTTCACAGTTGTGTTTAGCAGCTTGAAGAAAAGTTAGGAAATGGGTTTGTTATTGATTTTGAATGAACCAAAAAAGTTGTCTAGTAGCATGTGTACCTATGAGGATACAAAATGTCTAATACATGCATATTATTTAGGGAAAACATTTTTTGCTTCTTAAATGACCTCTAATGTATTATTTTGCATTTGTATTATTGTATTCATGATATTTATTTAGTTTTCCATCCATTTTAAATGGATTTTCTGATGTTTTCAAAGTTACTAATGGCTTCAATTAGGGTTTAGGGCTCAAACTAGGGTTCAGCTAGGGTTAGGGTTAGGAAAACGGTAAGTCTGAGGGTTGAGGCAAGTTTACGGTTGTGTTTAGCAGCTTGAAGAAAGGTAAGGACATGAGTTTGTTAATGATTTTGAATCAACCAAAAATTTTCTTTAGTATCACATGTACCTATGACCATACAAAATGTCTAATAAATGCATAGTTTTTTTAGGGAGAACATTTTTGTTTTTTTAAATGACCTCATACATTTTATTTTGCATTTGAATTATAGTATTCATGATATTTACCTTGTTTTCCATCAATTTTAAATAGGTTTTCAGGTGTTTTCAGTGGTACCAATGGCTTCAATTTGGGTTTAGGGCTCAAACTAGGGTTCAGCTAGAGTTAGGGTTAGTAAAACAGTAAGTCTGAGGGTTGAGGCAAGTTCACAGTTGTGTTTAGCAGCTTGAAGAAAAGTTAGGAAATGGGTTTGTTATTGATTTTGAATGAACCAAAAAAGTTGTCTAGTAGCATGTGTACCTATGAGGATACAAAATGTCTAATACATGCATATTATTTAGGGAAAACATTTTTTGCTTCTTAAATGACCTCTAATGTATTATTTTGCATTTGTATTATTGTATTCATGATATTTATTTAGTTTTCCATCCATTTTAAATGGATTTTCTGATGTTTTCAAAGTTACTAATGACTTCAATTAGGGTTTAGGGCTCAAACTAGGGTTCAGCTAGGGTTAGGGTTAGGAAAACGGTAAGTCTGAGGGTTGAGGCAAGTTTACGGTTGTGTTTAGCAGCTTGAAGAAAGGTAAGGACATGAGTTTGTTAATGATTTTGAATCAACCAAAAATTTTCTTTAGTATCACATGTACCTATGACCATACAAAATGTCTAATAAATGCATAGTTTTTTTAGGGAGAACATTTTTGTTTTTTAAATGACCTCATACATTTTATTTTGCATTTGAATTATAGTATTCATGATATTTACCTTGTTTTCCATCAATTTTAAATCGGTTTTCAGGTGTTTTCAATGGTACCAATGGCTTCAATTAGGGTTTAGGGCTCAAACTAGGGTTCAGCTAGGGTTAGGGTTAGGAAAACGGTAAGTCTGAGGGTTGAGGCAAGTTTACGGTTGTGTTTAGCAGCTTGAAGAAAGGTAAGGACATGGGTTTGTTAATGATTTTGAATTAACCAAAAATTTTCTCGAGAAGCATGTGTACCTATGACCATACAAAATGTCTAATAAATGCATGTTTTTTAGGGAAACCATTTTTTGTTTCTTAAATGACCTCTAATATATTATTTTGCATTTGTATTATTGTATTCATGATATTTATTTTGTTTTCCATCAATTTTAAATGGATTTTCTGATGTTTTCAAAGTTACTAATGGCTTCAATTAGGGTTTAGGGCTCAAACTAGGGTTCAGCTAGGGTTAGGGTTAGGAAAACGGTAAGTCTGAGGGTTGAGGCAAGTATACGGTTGTGTTTAGCAGCTTGAAGAAAGGTAAGGACATGAGTTTGTTCATGATTTTGAATCAACCAAAAATTTTCTTTAGTATCACATGTACCTATGACCATACAAAATGTCTAATAAATGCATAGTTTTTTTAGGGAGAACATTTTTGTTTTTTAAATGACCTCATACATTTTATTTTGCATTTGAATTATAGTATTCATGATATTTACCTTGTTTTCCATCAATTTTAAATCGGTTTTCAGGTGTTTTCAATGGTACCAATGGCTTCAATTAGGGTTTAGGGCTCAAACTAGGGTTCAGCTAGGGTTAGGGTTAGGAAAACGATAAGTCTGATGGTTGAGGCAAGTTTACGGTTGTGTTTAGCAGCTTGAAGAAAGGTAAGGACATGGGTTTGTTAATGATTTTGAATTAACCAAAAATTTTCTCGAGAAGCATGTGTACCTATGACCATACAAAATGTCTAATAAATGCATGTTTTTTAGGGAAACCATTTTTTGTTTCTTAAATGACCTCTAATATATTATTTTGCATTTGTATTATTGTATTCATGATATTTATTTTGTTTTCCATCAATTTTAAATGGATTTTCTGATGTTTTCAAAGTTACTAATGGCTTCAATTAGGGTTTAGGGCTCAAACTAGGGTTCAGCTAGGGTTAGGGTTAGGAAAACGGTAAGTCTGAGGGTTGAGGCAAGTTTACGGTTGTGTTTAGCAGCTTGAAGAAAGGTAAGGACATGAGTTTGTTAATGATTTTGAATCAACCAAAAATTTTCTTTAGTATCACATGTACCTATGACCATACAAAATGTCTAATAAATGCATAGTTTTTTTAGGGAGAACATTTTTGTTTTTTAAATGACCTCATACATTTTATTTTGCATTTGAATTATAGTATTCATGATATTTACCTTGTTTTCCATCAATTTTAAATCGGTTTTCAGGTGTTTTCAATGGTACCAATGGCTTCAATTAGGGTTTAGGGCTCAAACTAGGGTTCAGCTAGGGTTAGGGTTAGGAAAACGGTAAGTCTGAGGGTTGAGGCAAGTTTACGGTTGTGTTTAGCAGCTTGAAGAAAGGTAAGGACATGGGTTTGTTATTGAATTTGAATTAACCAAAAAAGTTGTCTAGTAGCATGTGTACCTATGACCATACAAAATGTCTAATAAATGCATGTTTTTTAGGGAAACCATTTTTTGTTTTTTAAATGACCTCTAATATATTATTTTGCATTTGTATTATTGTATTCATGATATTTATTTTGTTTTCCATCAATTTTAAATGGATTTTCTGATGTTTTCAAAGTTACTGATGGCTTCAATTAGGGTTTAGGGCTCAAACTAGGGTTCAGCTAGGGTTAGGGTTAGGAAAACGGTAAGTCTGAGGCTTGAGGCAAGTTTACGGTTGTGTTTAGCAGCTTGAAGAAAGGTAAGGACATGAGTTTGTTAATGATTTTGAATCAACCAAAAATTTTCTTTAGTATCACATGTACCTGTGACCATACAAAATGTCTAATAAATGCATAGTTTTTTTAGGGAGAACATTTTTGTTTTTTAAATGACCTCATACATTTTATTTTGCATTTGAATTATAGTATTCATGATATTTACCTTGTTTTCCATCAATTTTAAATCGGTTTTCAGGTGTTTTCAATGGTACCAATGGCTTCAATTAGGGTTTAGGGCTCAAACTAGGGTTCAGCTAGGGTTAGGGTTAGGAAAACGGTAAGTCTGAGGGTTGAGGCAAGTTTACGGTTGTGTTTAGCAGCTTGAAGAAAGGTAAGGACATGGGTTTGTTATTGAATTTGAATTAACCAAAAAAGTTGTCTAGTAGCATGTGTACCTATGACCATACAAAATGTCTAATAAATGCATGTTTTTTAGGGAAACCATTTTTTGTTTTTTAAATGACCTCTAATATATTATTTTGCATTTGTATTATTGTATTCATGATATTTATTTTGTTTTCCATCAATTTTAAATGGATTTTCTGATGTTTTCAAAGTTACTGATGGCTTCAATTAGGGTTTAGGGCTCAAACTAGGGTTCAGCTAGGGTTAGGGTTAGGAAAACGGTAAGTCTGAGGCTTGAGGCAAGTTTACGGTTGTGTTTAGCAGCTTGAAGAAAAGTTAGGACATGAGTTTGTTAATGATTTTGAATCAACCCAAAATTTTCTTTAGTATCACATGTACCTATGACCATACAAAATGTCTATTAAATGCATAGTTTTTTTAGGGAGAACATTTTTGTTTTTTAAATGACCTCATACATTTTATTTTGCATTTGAATTATAGTATTCATGATATTTACCTTGTTTTCCATCAATTTTAAATCGGTTTTCAGGTGTTTTCAATGGTACCAATGGCTTCAATTAGGGTTTAGGGCTCAAACTAAGGTTCAGCTAGGGTTAGGGTTAGGAAAACGGTAAGTCTGAGGGTTGAGGCAAGTTTACGGTTGTGTTTAGCAGCTTGAAGAAAGGTAAGGACATGAGTTTGTTAATGATTTTGAATCAACCAAAAATTTTCTTTAGTATCACATGTACCTATGACCATACAAAATGTCTAATAAATGCATAGTTTTTTTAGGGAGAACATTTTTGTTTTTTAAATGACCTCATACATTTTATTTTGCATTTGAATTATAGTATTCATGATATTTACCTTGTTTTCCATCAATTTTAAATCGGTTTTCAGGTGTTTTCAAAGTTACTGATGGCTTCAGTGAGGGTTTAGGGCTCAAACTAGGGTTCAGCTAGGGTTAGGGTTAGGAAAACGATAAGTCTGATGGTTGAGGCAAGTTTACGGTTGTGTTTAGCAGCTTGAAGAAAGGTAAGGACATGGGTTTGTTAATGATTTTGAATTAACCAAAAATTTTCTCGAGAAGCATGTGTACCTATGACCATACAAAATGTCTAATAAATGCATGTTTTTTAGGGAAACCATTTTTTGTTTCTTAAATGACCTCTAATGTATTATTTTGCATTTGTATTATTGTATTCATGATATTTATTTTGTTTTCCATCCATTTTAAATGGATTTTCTGATGTTTTCAAAGTTACTAATGACTTCAATTAGGGTTTAGGGCTCAAACTAGGGTTCAGCTAGGGTTAGGGTTAGGAAAACGGTAAGTCTGAGGGTTGAGGCAAGTTTACGGTTGTGTTTAGCAGCTTGAAGAAAGGTAAGGACATGAGTTTGTTAATGATTTTGAATTAACCAAAAATTTTCTCGAGAAGCATGTGTACCTATGACCATACAAAATGTCTAATAAATGCATGTTTTTTAGGGAAACCATTTTTTGTTTCTTAAATGACCTCATACATTTTATTTTGCATTTGAATTATTGTATTCATGATATTTATTTTGTTTTCCATCAATTTTAAATCGGTTTTCAGGTGTTTTCAAAGTTACTAATGGCTTCAATTTGGGTTTAGGGCTCAAACTAGGGTTCAGCTAGGGTTAGGGTTAGGAAAACGGTAAGTCTGAGGGTTGAGGCAAGTTTACGGTTGTGTTTAGCAGCTTGAAGAAAGGTAAGGACATGAGTTTGTTAATGATTTTGAATCAACCAAAAAATTTCTTTAGTATCACATGTACCTATGACCATACAAAATGTCTAATAAATGCATAGTTTTTTTAGGGAGAACATTTTTGTTTTTTAAATGACCTCATACATTTTATTTTGCATTTGAATTATAGTATTCATGATATTTACCTTGTTTTCCATCAATTTTAAATAGGTTTTCAGGTGTTTTCAGTGGTACCAATGGCTTCAATTTGGGTTTAGGGCTCAAACTAGGGTTCAGCTAGAGTTAGGGTTAGGAAAACAGTAAGTCTGAGGGTTGAGGCAAGTTCACAGTTGTGTTTAGCAGCTTGAAGAAAAGTTAGGAAATGGGTTTGTTATTGATTTTGAATGAACCAAAAAAGTTGTCTAGTAGCATGTGTACCTATGAGGATACAAAATGTCTAATACATGCATATTATTTAGGGAAAACATTTTTTGCTTCTTAAATGACCTCTAATGTATTATTTTGCATTTGTATTATTGTATTCATGATATTTATTTAGTTTTCCATCCATTTTAAATGGATTTTCTCATGTTTTCAAAGTTACTAATGACTTCAATTAGGGTTTAGGGCTCAAACTAGGGTTCAGCTAGGGTTAGGGTTAGGAAAACGGTAAGTCTGAGGGTTGAGGCAAGTTTACGGTTGTGTTTAGCAGCTTGAAGAAAGGTAAGGACATGAGTTTGTTAATGATTTTGAATCAACCAAAAATTTTCTTTAGTATCACATGTACCTATGACCATACAAAATCTCTAATAAATGCATAGTTTTTTTAGGGAGAACATTTTTGTTTTTTAAATGACCTCATACATTTTATTTTGCATTTGAATTATAGTATTCATGATATTTACCTTGTTTTCCATCAATTTTAAATCGGTTTTCAGGTGTTTTCAATGGTACCAATGGCTTCAATTAGGGTTTAGGGCTCAAACTAGGGTTCAGCTAGGGTTAGGGTTAGGAAAACGGTAAGTCTGAGGGTTGAGGCAAGTTTACGGTTGTGTTTAGCAGCTTGAAGAAAGGTAAGGACATGAGTTTGTTAATGATTTTGAATCAACCAAAAATTTTCTTTAGTATCACATGTACCTATGACCATACAAAATGTCTAATAAATGCATAGTTTTTTTAGGGAGAACATTTTTGTTTTATAAATGACCTCATACATTTTATTTTGCATTTGAATTATAGTATTCATGATATTTACCTTGTTTTCCATCAATTTTAAATAGGTTTTCAGGTGTTTTCAGTGGTACCAATGGCTTCAATTTGGGTTTAGGGCTCAAACTAGGGTTCAGCTAGAGTTAGGGTTAGGAAAACAGTAAGTCTGAGGGTTGAGGCAAGTTCACAGTTGTGTTTAGCAGCTTGAAGAAAAGTTAGGAAATGGGTTTGTTATTGATTTTGAATGAACCAAAAAAGTTGTCTAGTAGCATGTGTACCTATGAGGATACAAAATGTCTAATACATGCATATTATTTAGGGAAAACATTTTTTGCTTCTTAAATGACCTCTAATGTATTATTTTGCATTTGTATTATTGTATTCATGATATTTATTTAGTTTTCCATCCATTTTAAATGGATTTTCTGATGTTTTCAAAGTTACTAATGACTTCAATTAGGGTTTAGGGCTCAAACTAGGGTTCAGCTAGGGTTAGGGTTAGGAAAACGGTAAGTCTGAGGGTTGAGGCAAGTTTACGGTTGTGTTTAGCAGCTTGAAGAAAGGTAAGGACATGAGTTTGTTAATGATTTTGAATTAACCAAAAATTTTCTCGAGAAGCATGTGTACCTATGACCATACAAAATGTCTAATAAATGCATGTTTTTTAGGGAAACCATTTTTTGTTTCTTAAATGACCTCATACATTTTATTTTGCATTTGAATTATTGTATTCATGATATTTATTTTGTTTTCCATCAATTTTAAATCGGTTTTCAGGTGTTTTCAAAGTTACTAATGGCTTCAATTTGGGTTTAGGGCTCAAACTAGGGTTCAGCTAGGGTTAGGGTTAGGAAAACGGTAAGTCTGAGGGTTGAGGCAAGTTTACGGTTGTGTTTAGCAGCTTGAAGAAAGGTAAGGACATGAGTTTGTTAATGATTTTGAATCAACCAAAAAATTTCTTTAGTATCACATGTACCTATGACCATACAAAATGTCTAATAAATGCATAGTTTTTTTAGGGAGAACATTTTTGTTTTTTAAATGACCTCATACATTTTATTTTGCATTTGAATTATAGTATTCATGATATTTACCTTGTTTTCCATCAATTTTAAATAGGTTTTCAGGTGTTTTCAGTGGTACCAATGGCTTCAATTTGGGTTTAGGGCTCAAACTAGGGTTCAGCTAGAGTTAGGGTTAGGAAAACAGTAAGTCTGAGGGTTGAGGCAAGTTCACAGTTGTGTTTAGCAGCTTGAAGAAAAGTTAGGAAATGGGTTTGTTATTGATTTTGAATGAACCAAAAAAGTTGTCTAGTAGCATGTGTACCTATGAGGATACAAAATGTCTAATACATGCATATTATTTAGGGAAAACATTTTTTGCTTCTTAAATGACCTCTAATGTATTATTTTGCATTTGTATTATTGTATTCATGATATTTATTTAGTTTTCCATCCATTTTAAATGGATTTTCTCATGTTTTCAAAGTTACTAATGACTTCAATTAGGGTTTAGGGCTCAAACTAGGGTTCAGCTAGGGTTAGGGTTAGGAAAACGGTAAGTCTGAGGGTTGAGGCAAGTTTACGGTTGTGTTTAGCAGCTTGAAGAAAGGTAAGGACATGAGTTTGTTAATGATTTTGAATCAACCAAAAATTTTCTTTAGTATCACATGTACCTATGACCATACAAAATCTCTAATAAATGCATAGTTTTTTTAGGGAGAACATTTTTGTTTTTTAAATGACCTCATACATTTTATTTTGCATTTGAATTATAGTATTCATGATATTTACCTTGTTTTCCATCAATTTTAAATCGGTTTTCAGGTGTTTTCAATGGTACCAATGGCTTCAATTAGGGTTTAGGGCTCAAACTAGGGTTCAGCTAGGGTTAGGGTTAGGAAAACGGTAAGTCTGAGGGTTGAGGCAAGTTTACGGTTGTGTTTAGCAGCTTGAAGAAAGGTAAGGACATGGGTTTGTTAATGATTTTGAATTAACCAAAAATTTTCTCGAGAAGCATGTGTACCTATGACCATACAAAATGTCTAATAAATGCATGTTTTTTAGGGAAACCATTTTTTGTTTCTTAAATGACCTCTAATATATTATTTTGCATTTGTATTATTGTATTCATGATATTTATTTTGTTTTCCATCAATTTTAAATGGATTTTCTGATGTTTTCAAAGTTACTAATGGCTTCAATTAGGGTTTAGGGCTCAAACTAGGGTTCAGCTAGGGTTAGGGTTAGGAAAACGGTAAGTCTGAGGGTTGAGGCAAGTTTACGGTTGTGTTTAGCAGCTTGAAGAAAGGTAAGGACATGAGTTTGTTAATGATTTTGAATCAACCAAAAATTTTCTTTAGTATCACATGTACCTATGACCATACAAAATGTCTAATAAATGCATAGTTTTTTTAGGGAGAACATTTTTGTTTTTTAAATGACCTCATACATTTTATTTTGCATTTGAATTATAGTATTCATGATATTTACCTTGTTTTCCATCAATTTTAAATCGGTTTTCAGGTGTTTTCAATGGTACCAATGGCTTCAATTAGGGTTTAGGGCTCAAACTAGGGTTCAGGTAGGGTTAGGGTTAGGAAAACGGTAAGTCTGAGGGTTGAGGCAAGTTTACGGTTGTGTTTAGCAGCTTGAAGAAAGGTAAGGACATGGGTTTGTTATTGAATTTGAATTAACCAAAAAAGTTGTCTAGTAGCATGTGTACCTATGACCATACAAAATGTCTAATAAATGCATGTTTTTTAGGGAAACCATTTTTTGTTTTTTAAATGACCTCTAATATATTATTTTGCATTTGTATTATTGTATTCATGATATTTATTTTGTTTTCCATCAATTTTAAATGGATTTTCTGATGTTTTCAAAGTTACTGATGGCTTCAATTAGGGTTTAGGGCTCAAACTAGGGTTCAGCTAGGGTTAGGGTTAGGAAAACGGTAAGTCTGAGGCTTGAGGCAAGTTTACGGTTGTGTTTAGCAGCTTGAAGAAAAGTTAGGACATGAGTTTGTTAATGATTTTGAATCAACCCAAAATTTTCTTTAGTATCACATGTACCTATGACCATACAAAATGTCTAATAAATGCATAGTTTTTTTAGGGAGAACATTTTTGTTTTTTAAATGACCTCATACATTTTATTTTGCATTTGAATTATAGTATTCATGATATTTACCTTGTTTTCCATCAATTTTAAATCGGTTTTCAGGTGTTTTCAATGGTACCAATGGCTTCAATTAGGGTTTAGGGCTCAAACTAGGGTTCAGCTAGGGTTAGGGTTAGGAAAACGGTAAGACTGAGGGTTGAGGCAAGTTTACGGTTGTGTTTAGCAGCTTGAAGAAAGGTAAGGACATGAGTTTGTTAATGATTTTGAATCAACCAAAAATTTTCTTTAGTATCACATGTACCTATGACCATACAAAATGTCTAATAAATGCATAGTTTTTTTAGGGAGAACATTTTTCTTTTTTAAATGACCTCATACATTTTATTTTGCATTTGAATTATAGTATTCATGATATTTACCTTGTTTTCCATCAATTTTAAATAGGTTTTCAGGTGTTTTCAGTGGTACCAATGGCTTCAATTTGGGTTTAGGGCTCAAACTAGGGTTCAGCTAGAGTTAGGGTTAGGAAAACGGTAAGTCTGAGGGTTGAGGCAAGTTTACGGTTGTGTTTAGCAGCTTGAAGAAAGGTAAGGACATGAGTTTGTTAATGATTTTGAATCAACCAAAAAAGTTGTCTAGTAGCATGTGTACCTATGACCATACAAAATGTCTAATAAGTGCATGTTTTTTAGGGAAACCATTTTTTGTTTTTTAAATGACCTCTAATATATTATTTTGCATTTGTATTATTGTATTCATGATATTTATTTTGTTTTCCATCAATTTTAAATGGATTTTCTGATGTTTTCAAAGTTACTGATGGCTTCAATTAGGGTTTAGGGCTCAAACTAGGGTTCAGCTAGGGTTAGGGTTAGGAAAACGGTAAGTCTGAGGCTTGAGGCAAGTTTACGGTTGTGTTTAGCAGCTTGAAGAAAAGTTAGGACATGAGTTTGTTAATGATTTTGAATCAACCCAAAATTTTCTTTAGTATCACATGTACCTATGACCATACAAAATGTCTAATAAATGCATAGTTTTTTTAGGGAGAACATTTTTGTTTTTTAAATGACCTCATACATTTTATTTTGCATTTGAATTATAGTATTCATGATATTTACCTTGTTTTCCATCAATTTTAAATAGGTTTTCAGGTGTTTTCAGTGGTACCAATGGCTTCAATTTGGGTTTAGGGCTCAAACTAGGGTTCAGCTAGAGTTAGGGTTAGGAAAACAGTAAGTCTGAGGGTTGAGGCAAGTTTACGGTTGTGTTTAGCAGCTTGAAGAAAGGTAAGGACATGAGTTTGTTAATGATTTTGAATCAACCAAAAAAGTTGTCTAGTAGCATGTGTACCTATGACCATACAAAATGTCTAATAAATGCATGTTTTTTAGGGAAACCATTTTTTGTTTTTTAAATGACCTCTAATATATTATTTTGCATTTGTATTATTGTATTCATGATATTTATTTTGTTTTCCATCAATTTTAAATGGATTTTCTGATGTTTTCAAAGTTACTGATGGCTTCAATTAGGGTTTAGGGCTCAAACTAGGGTTCAGCTAGGGTTAGGGTTAGGAAAACGGTAAGTCTGAGGCTTGAGGCAAGTTTACGGTTGTGTTTAGCAGCTTGAAGAAAAGTTAGGACATGAGTTTGTTAATGATTTTGAATCAACCCAACATTTTCTTTAGTATCACATGTACCTATGACCATACAAAATGTCTATTAAATGCATAGTTTTTTTAGGGAGAACATTTTTGTTTTTTAAATGACCTCATACATTTTATTTTGCATTTGAATTATAGTATTCATGATATTTACCTTGTTTTCCATCAATTTTAAATCGGTTTTCAGGTGTTTTCAATGGTACCAATGGCTTCAATTAGGGTTTAGGGCTCAAACTAAGGTTCAGCTAGGGTTAGGGTTAAAAAAACGGTAAGTCTGAGGGTTGAGGCAAGTTTACGGTTGTGTTTAGCAGCTTGAAGAAAGGTAAGGACATGAGTTTGTTAATGATTTTGAATCAACCAAAAATTTTCTTTAGTATCACATGTACCTATGACCATACAAAATGTCTAATAAATGCATAGTTTTTTTAGGGAGAACATTTTTGTTTTTTAAATGACCTCATACATTTTATTTTGCATTTGAATTATAGTATTCATGATATTTACCTTGTTTTCCATCAATTTTAAATCGGTTTTCAGGTGTTTTCAATGGTACCAATGGCTTCAATTAGGGTTTAGGGCTCAAACTAGGGTTCAGCTAGAGTTAGGGTTAGGAAAACAGTAAGTTTGAGGGCTGAGGCAAGTTCACAGTTGTGTTTAGCAGCTTGAAGAAAAGTTAGGAAATGGGTTTGTTATTGATTTTGAATGAACCAAAAAAGTTGTCTAGTAGCATGTGTACCTATGAGGATACAAAATGTCTAATACATGCATATTATTTAGGGAAAACATTTTTTGCTTCTTAAATGACCTCTAATGTATTATTTTGCATTTGTATTATTGTATTCATGATATTTATTTAGTTTTCCATCCATTTTAAATGGATTTTCTGATGTTTTCAAAGTTACTAATGGCTTCAATTAGGGTTTAGGGCTCAAACTAGGGTTCAGCTAGGGTTAGGGTTAGGAAAACGGTAAGTCTGAGGGTTGAGGCAAGTTTACGGTTGTGTTTAGCAGCTTGAAGAAAGGTAAGGACATGAGTTTGTTAATGATTTTGAATCAACCAAAAATTTTCTTTAGTATCACATGTACCTATGACCATACAAAATGTCTAATAAATGCATAGTTTTTTTAGGGAGAACATTTTTGTTTTTTAAATGACCTCATACATTTTATTTTGCATTTGAATTATAGTATTCATGATATTTACCTTGTTTTCCATCAATTTTAAATAGGTTTTCAGGTGTTTTCAGTGGTACCAATGGCTTCAATTTGGGTTTAGGGCTCAAACTAGGGTTCAGCTAGAGTTAGGGTTAGGAAAACAGTAAGTCTGAGGGTTGAGGCAAGTTCACAGTTGTGTTTAGCAGCTTGAAGAAAAGTTAGGAAATGGGTTTGTTATTGATTTTGAATGAACCAAAAAAGTTGTCTAGTAGCATGTGTACCTATGAGGATACAAAATGTCTAATACATGCATATTATTTAGGGAAAACATTTTTTGCTTCTTAAATGACCTCTAATGTATTATTTTGCATTTGTATTATTGTATTCATGATATTTATTTAGTTTTCCATCCATTTTAAATGGATTTTCTGATGTTTTCAAAGTTACTAATGACTTCAATTAGGGTTTAGGGCTCAAACTAGGGTTCAGCTAGGGTTAGGGTTAGGAAAACGGTAAGTCTGAGGGTTGAGGCAAGTTTACGGTTGTGTTTAGCAGCTTGAAGAAAGGTAAGGACATGAGTTTGTTAATGATTTTGAATCAACCAAAAATTTTCTTTAGTATCACATGTACCTATGACCATACAAAATGTCTAATAAATGCATAGTTTTTTTAGGGAGAACATTTTTGTTTTTTAAATGACCTCATACATTTTATTTTGCATTTGAATTATAGTATTCATGATATTTACCTTGTTTTCCATCAATTTTAAATCGGTTTTCAGGTGTTTTCAATGGTACCAACAGAGGTGGGTAGTAACGCGTTATATTTACTCCGTTACATTTACTTAAGTAACTTTTTGAATAAATTGTACTTGTAAGAGTAGTTTTAATGCAACATACTTTTCACTTTTACTCGAGTATATTTGTGAAGAAAAAATGTTACTTTTACTCCGTTATATTCGGCTACATTCCGCTCGTTACTTTTATTTTTTACCCATTTTTTATTCAATGCACGTTCTGTTCGGTTCATTCTCTCAGAGAGACTTCAGCCAAAGAGGTTGACTGGTCTTTGCTTTGGCTCTGTCATAGCCCCACATGACTCCGTTTCACCAATCAAACGTAGCCAGTCACAGCACACAGGAGGATGAGTGGGCGACAACAATGGCTGAAACAACGGCGGGTGATTCGTAGGAGGCAGAACACGCCTGGCCACGTTCAAACTACGTTTTACTTACAGACTACCAAAAACAGTAGTTACATTATGCGCTGCCTTCTTTGTCTGCCTAGAAATGTGGACATTTCAGCCTACAAGAACTCAACTTCGAACTTGAGAAAATATGTGGCGGTAAGTTGTAGGTTAGTTTTGACTGTGGATAGCTAACTATTTGGCTGAGTGGTCATTTATTGTCTTGGACAATCCGTTTGTGAAATATACGGGCACTTGTGATGCCTCCCTGTCTTCCAAAATAGCTGTGCGTAATACCACACGCGTTGTTTACGGCGTTGTCGCCCTTTTTAGTACAGTCTGGCTTGATTGACAATTCATTTATTCTGTAGGTGAGAGTATAAGCTTTCTAACGATATATAGCATGTCTAATTTTGCTTTTGGAATAGCTTTTTTTAGGTCAGCGTAACCGAAATGTTTCTTATCATGGCATTCACTTATGCATTTACTCTGTGGTAGAGTAAAAGACGCAGCACGGGACGTGGTCAAGGTTTATTCGTAATTTCTTGGGAAATACTATTATTATTGAGGACTTCTGGGCATAGCTAAGCCGTATGTTTGCTGATAGACCTAGCTGACATCGTTTTCTGGAGCAAAACAGAAGCGGATTGAACTGCACTGTTGATTTACGGTCTCTGTCTCCATCTACTGAACACAGATAAGATTTCATCATTGCTAGGTAAGTAGGCTATTATTGCTCAAAATACTTCGGTTATATACGTTATTTTTTTAATGAAGTGTGTTTAAATAGGTTGCTGGTATTAATGTGGATATTTCACATTGTAATGTAAGCATCAGTTAGTAGTGTAATAGTTTTTGTAAAGCATGCAACAGTCATAACGTGAGCGCCGGAACATTGCATAGCATACATAACGTTTGTTTACGCTAAACCGGAAGTTCTGCACATATTCCGTGCAAGGCATCATGGGACTTTGGAATATCGTGGAGAAGTGCATCATAAGGTACAATAATGGTGCTACAAAGCATTATGTTTCCCACGTATAAAGTTTCTGTTTGAATTTGAGCAGGCTCCTCTTTGTTGTGATGATGAGACTATTTTAATGGATAAATCCCTGTAGCCTCATTAATATTTTTTCTGTCAACGGAGGGTTCACCCCAACAAATTGACGGGGTATACAGACTTAATAGAGTCCAACAGAAAGCGAAAATCCTCCTCTTCTGACGAACCTCCTGTGTATTGTTTTATTTAAAGGGATATGATTTAGGCCATATTTGAATTTGCACATGGCTATTTTATATTTTGTTTATTTCTATTGGACAAGCATTTACAATTTTATATTTTGGACATTTAGATTTTTACATTCATCTTGCTCTTCTTATTTCAAGATTAAATCAGATTATATGAAGTAACTCAGTACTTGAGTAGTCTTTTCACGAGATACTTTCTTACTCTTACTCAAGTAATTATTTGGATGACTACCTTTACTTCTACTTGAGTCATTATTATTTTAAAGTAACAATACTTTTACTTGAGTACAGGTTTTAGCTACTCTACCCACCTCTGGGTACCAATGGCTTCAATTAGGGTTTAGGGCTCAAACTAGGGTTCAGCTAGGGTTAGGGTTAGGAAAACGGTAAGTCTGAGGGTTGAGGCAAGTTTACGGTTGTGTTTAGCAGCTTGAAGAAAGGTAAGGACATGGGTTTGTTAATGATTTTGAATTAACCAAAAATTTTCTCGAGAAGCATGTGTACCTATGACCATACAAAATGTCTAATAAATGCATGTTTTTTAGGGAAACCATTTTTTGTTTCTTAAATGACCTCTAATATATTATTTTGCATTTGTATTATTGTATTCATGATATTTATTTTGTTTTCCATCAATTTTAAATGGATTTTCTGATGTTTTCAAAGTTACTAATGGCTTCAATTAGGGTTTAGGGCTCAAACTAGGGTTCAGCTAGGGTTAGGGTTAGGAAAACGGTAAGTCTGAGGGTTGAGGCAAGTTTACGGTTGTGTTTAGCAGCTTGAAGAAAGGTAAGGACATGAGTTTGTTAATGATTTTGAATCAACCAAAAATTTTCTTTAGTATCACATGTACCTATGACCATACAAAATGTCTAATAAATGCATAGTTTTTTTAGGGAGAACATTTTTGTTTTTTAAATGACCTCATACATTTTATTTTGCATTTGAATTATAGTATTCATGATATTTACCTTGTTTTCCATCAATTTTAAATCGGTTTTCAGGTGTTTTCAATGGTACCAATGGCTTCAATTAGGGTTTAGGGCTCAAACTAAGGTTCAGCTAGGGTTAGGGTTAAAAAAACGGTAAGTCTGAGGGTTGAGGCAAGTTTACGGTTGTGTTTAGCAGCTTGAAGAAAGGTAAGGACATGAGTTTGTTAATGATTTTGAATCAACCAAAAATTTTCTTTAGTATCACATGTACCTATGACCATACAAAATGTCTAATAAATGCATAGTTTTTTTAGGGAGAACATTTTTCTTTTTTAAATGACCTCATACATTTTATTTTGCATTTGAATTATAGTATTCATGATATTTACCTTGTTTTCCATCAATTTTAAATCGGTTTTCAGGTGTTTTCAATGGTACCAATGGCTTCAATTAGGGTTTAGGGCTCAAACTAGGGTTCAGCTAGAGTTAGGGTTAGGAAAACAGTAAGTTTGAGGGCTGAGGCAAGTTCACAGTTGTGTTTAGCAGCTTGAAGAAAAGTTAGGAAATGGGTTTGTTATTGATTTTGAATGAACCAAAAAAGTTGTCTAGTAGCATGTGTACCTATGAGGATACAAAATGTCTAATACATGCATATTATTTAGGGAAAACATTTTTTGCTTCTTAAATGACCTCTAATGTATTATTTTGCATTTGTATTATTGTATTCATGATATTTATTTAGTTTTCCATCCATTTTAAATGGATTTTCTGATGTTTTCAAAGTTACTAATGACTTCAATTAGGGTTTAGGGCTCAAACTAGGGTTCAGCTAGGGTTAGGGTTAGGAAAACGGTAAGTCTGAGGGTTGAGGCAAGTTTACGGTTGTGTTTAGCAGCTTGAAGAAAGGTAAGGACATGAGTTTGTTAATGATTTTGAATCAACCAAAAATTTTCTTTAGTATCTCATGTACCTATGACCATACAAAATGTCTAATAAATGCATAGTATTTTTAGGGAGAACATTTTTGTTTTTTAAATGACCTCATACATTTTATTTTGCATTTGAATTATAGTATTCATGATATTTACCTTGTTTTCCATCAATTTTAAATCGGTTTTCAGGTGTTTTCAATGGTACCAATGGCTTCAATTAGGGTTTAGGGCTCAAACTAGGGTTCAGCTAGGGTTAGGGTTAGGAAAACGGTAAGTCTGAGGGTTGAGGCAAGTTTACGGTTGTGTTTAGCAGCTTGAAGAAAGGTAAGGACATGGGTTTGTTAATGATTTTGAATTAACCAAAAATTTTCTCAAGAAGCATGTGTACCTATGACCATACAAAATGTCTAATAAATGCATGTTTTTTAGGGAAACCATTTTTTGTTTCTTAAATGACCTCTAATATATTATTTTGCATTTGTATTATTGTATTCATGATATTTATTTTGTTTTCCATCCATTTTAAATGGATTTTCTGATGTTTTCAAAGTTACTAATGGCTTCAATTAGGGTTTAGGGCTCAAACTAGGGTTCAGCTAGGGTTAGGGTTAGGAAAACGGTAAGTCTGAGGGTTGAGGCAAGTTTACGGTTGTGTTTAGCAGCTTGAAGAAAGGTAAGGACATGAGTTTGTTAATGATTTTGAATCAACCAAAAATTTTCTTTAGTATCACATGTACCTATGACCATACAAAATGTCTAATAAATGCATAGTTTTTTTAGGGAGAACATTTTTGTTTTTTAAATGACCTCATACATTTTATTTTGCATTTGAATTATAGTATTCATGATATTTACCTTGTTTTCCATCAATTTTAAATAGGTTTTCAGGTGTTTTCAGTGGTACCAATGGCTTCAATTTGGGTTTAGGGCTCAAACTAGGGTTCAGCTAGAGTTAGGGTTAGGAAAACAGTAAGTCTGAGGGTTGAGGCAAGTTCACAGTTGTGTTTAGCAGCTTGAAGAAAAGTTAGGAAATGGGTTTGTTATTGATTTTGAATGAACCAAAAAAGTTGTCTAGTAGCATGTGTACCTATGAGGATACAAAATGTCTAATACATGCATATTATTTAGGGAAAACATTTTTTGCTTCTTAAATGACCTCTAATGTATTATTTTGCATTTGTATTATTGTATTCATGATATTTATTTAGTTTTCCATCCATTTTAAATGGATTTTCTGATGTTTTCAAAGTTACTAATGACTTCAATTAGGGTTTAGGGCTCAAACTAGGGTTCAGCTAGGGTTAGGGTTAGGAAAACGGTAAGTCTGAGGGTTGAGGCAAGTTTACGGTTGTGTTTAGCAGCTTGAAGAAAGGTAAGGACATGAGTTTGTTAATGATTTTGAATCAACCAAAAATTTTCTTTAGTATCACATGTACCTATGACCATACAAAATGTCTAATAAATGCATAGTTTTTTTAGGGAGAACATTTTTGTTTTTTAAATGACCTCATACATTTTATTTTGCATTTGAATTATAGTATTCATGATATTTACCTTGTTTTCCATCAATTTTAAATCGGTTTTCAGGTGTTTTCAATGGTACCAATGGCTTCAATTAGGGTTTAGGGCTCAAACTAGGGTTCAGCTAGGGTTAGGGTTAGGAAAACGGTAAGTCTGAGGGTTGAGGCAAGTTTACGGTTGTGTTTAGCAGCTTGAAGAAAGGTAAGGACATGGGTTTGTTAATGATTTTGAATTAACCAAAAATTTTCTCGAGAAGCATGTGTACCTATGACCATACAAAATGTCTAATAAATGCATGTTTTTTAGGGAAACCATTTTTTGTTTCTTAAATGACCTCTAATATATTATTTTGCATTTGTATTATTGTATTCATGATATTTATTTTGTTTTCCATCAATTTTAAATGGATTTTCTGATGTTTTCAAAGTTACTAATGGCTTCAATTAGGGTTTAGGGCTCAAACTAGGGTTCAGCTAGGGTTAGGGTTAGGAAAACGGTAAGTCTGAGGGTTGAGGCAAGTTTACGGTTGTGTTTAGCAGCTTGAAGAAAGGTAAGGACATGAGTTTGTTAATGATTTTGAATCAACCAAAAATTTTCTTTAGTATCACATGTACCTATGACCATACAAAATGTCTAATAAATGCATAGTTTTTTTAGGGAGAACATTTTTGTTTTTTAAATGACCTCATACATTTTATTTTGCATTTGAATTATAGTATTCATGATATTTTCCTTGTTTTCCATCAATTTTAAATCGGTTTTCAGGTGTTTTCAATGGTACCAATGGCTTCAATTAGGGTTTAGGGCTCAAACTAGGGTTCAGCTAGGGTTCGGGTTAGGAAAACGATAAGTCTGAGGGTTGAGGCAAGTTTACGGTTGTGTTTAGCAGCTTGAAGAAAGGTAAGGACATGGGTTTGTTAATGATTTTGAATTAACCAAAAATTTTCTCGAGAAGCATGTGTACCTATGACCATACAAAATGTCTAATAAATGCATGTTTTTTAGGGAAACCATTTTTTGTTTCTTAAATGACCTCTAATATATTATTTTGCATTTGTATTATTGTATTCATGATATTTATTTTGTTTTCCATCAATTTTAAATGGATTTTCTGATGTTTTCAAAGTTACTAATGGCTTCAATTAGGGTTTAGGGCTCAAACTAGGGTTCAGCTAGGGTTAGGGTTAGGAAAACGGTAAGTCTGAGGGTTGAGGCAAGTTTACGGTTGTGTTTAGCAGCTTGAAGAAAGGTAAGGACATGAGTTTGTTAATGATTTTGAATCAACCAAAAATTTTCTTTAGTATCACATGTACCTATGACCATACAAAATGTCTAATAAATGCATAGTTTTTTTAGGGAGAACATTTTTGTTTTTTAAATGACCTCATACATTTTATTTTGCATTTGAATTATAGTATTCATGATATTTACCTTGTTTTCCATCAATTTTAAATCGGTTTTCAGGTGTTTTCAATGGTACCAATGGCTTCAATTAGGGTTTAGGGCTCAAACTAGGGTTCAGGTAGGGTTAGGGTTAGGAAAACGGTAAGTCTGAGGGTTGAGGCAAGTTTACGGTTGTGTTTAGCAGCTTGAAGAAAGGTAAGGACATGGGTTTGTTATTGATTTTGAATTAACCAAAAATTTTCTCGAGAAGCATGTGTACCTATGACCATACAAAATGTCTAATAAATGCATGTTTTTTAGGGAAACCATTTTTTGTTTCTTAAATGACCTCTAATATATTATTTTGCATTTGTATTATTGTATTCATGATATTTATTTTGTTTTCCATCAATTTTAAATGGATTTTCTGATGTTTTCAAAGTTACTAATGGCTTCAATTAGGGTTTAGGGCTCAAACTAGGGTTCAGCTAGGGTTAGGGTTAGGAAAACGGTAAGTCTGAGGGTTGAGGCAAGTTTACGGTTGTGTTTAGCAGCTTGAAGAAAGGTAAGGACATGAGTTTGTTAATGATTTTGAATCAACCAAAAATTTTCTTTAGTATCACATGTACCTATGACCATACAAAATGTCTAATAAATGCATAGTTTTTTTAGGGAGAACATTTTTGTTTTTTAAATGACCTCATACATTTTATTTTGCATTTGAATTATAGTATTCATGATATTTACCTTGTTTTCCATCAATTTTAAATCGGTTTTCAGGTGTTTTCAATGGTACCAATGGCTTCAATTAGGGTTTAGGGCTCAAACTAGGGTTCAGGTAGGGTTAGGGTTAGGAAAACGGTAAGTCTGAGGGTTGAGGCAAGTTTACGGTTGTGTTTAGCAGCTTGAAGAAAGGTAAGGACATGGGTTTGTTATTGATTTTGAATTAACCAAAAATTTTCTCGAGAAGCATGTGTACCTATGACCATACAAAATGTCTAATAAATGCATGTTTTTTAGGGAAACCATTTTTTGTTTCTTAAATGACCTCTAATATATTATTTTGCATTTGTATTATTGTATTCATGATATTTATTTTGTTTTCCATCAATTTTAAATGGATTTTCTGATGTTTTCAAAGTTACTAATGGCTTCAATTAGGGTTTAGGGCTCAAACTAGGGTTCAGCTAGGGTTAGGGTTAGGAAAACGGTAAGTCTGAGGGTTGAGGCAAGTTTACGGTTGTGTTTAGCAGCTTGAAGAAAGGTAAGGACATGAGTTTGTTAATGATTTTGAATCAACCAAAAATTTTCTTTAGTATCACATGTACCTATGACCATACAAAATGTCTAATAAATGCATAGTTTTTTTAGGGAGAACATTTTTCTTTTTTAAATGACCTCATACATTTTATTTTGCATTTGAATTATAGTATTCATGATATTTACCTTGTTTTCCATCAATTTTAAATAGGTTTTCAGGTGTTTTCAGTGGTACCAATGGCTTCAATTTGGGTTTAGGGCTCAAACTAGGGTTCAGCTAGAGTTAGGGTTAGGAAAACAGTAAGTCTGAGGGTTGAGGCAAGTTCCCAGTTGTGTTTAGCAGCTTGAAGAAAAGTTAGGAAATGGGTTTGTTATTGATTTTGAATGAACCAAAAAAGTTGTCTAGTAGCATGTGTACCTATGAGGATACAAAATGTCTAATACATGCATATTATTTAGGGAAAACATTTTTTGCTTCTTAAATGACCTCTAATGTATTATTTTGCATTTTTATTATTGTATTCATGATATTTATTTAGTTTTCCATCCATTTTAAATGGATTTTCTGATGTTTTCAAAGTTACTAATGACTTCAATTAGGGTTTAGGGCTCAAACTAGGGTTCAGCTAGGGTTAGGGTTAGGAAAACGGTAAGTCTGAGGGTTGAGGCAAGTTTACGGTTGTGTTTAGCAGCTTGAAGAAAGGTAAGGACATGGGTTTGTTAATGATTTTGAATTAACCAAAAATTTTCTCGAGAAGCATGTGTACCTATGACCATACAAAATGTCTAATAAATGCATGTTTTTTTGGGAAACCATTTTTTGTTTCTTAAATGACCTCTAATATATTATTTTGCATTTGTATTATTGTATTCATGATATTCATTTTGTTTTCCATCAATTTTAAATGGATTTTCTGATGTTTTCAAAGTTACTAATGGCTTCAATTAGGGTTTAGGGCTCAAACTAGGGTTCAGCTAGGGTTAGGGTTAGGAAAACGGTAAGTCTGAGGGTTGAGGCAAGTTTACGGTTGTGTTTAGCACCTTGAAGAAAGGTAAGGACATGAGTTTGTTAATGATTTTGAATCAACCAATAATTTTCTTTAGTATCACATGTACCTATGACCATACAAAATGTCTAATAAATGCATAGTTTTTTTAGGGAGAACATTTTTGTTTTTTAAATGACCTCATACATTTTATTTTGCATTTGAATTATAGTATTCATGATATTTATCTTGTTTTCCATCAATTTTAAATCGGTTTTCAGGTGTTTTCAATGGTACCAATGGCTTCAATTAGGGTTTAGGGCTCAAACTAGGGTTCAGCTAGGGTTAGGGTTAGGAAAACGGTAAGTCTGAGGGTTGAGGCAAGTTTACGGTTGTGTTTAGCAGGTTGAAGAAAGGTAAGGACATGGGTTTGTTATTGATTTTGAATGAACCAAAAAAGTTGTCTAGTAGCATGTGTACCTATGAGGATACAAAATGTCTAATACATGCATATTATTTAGGGAAAACATTTTTTGCTCCTTAAATGACCTCTAATATATTATTTTGCATTTGTATTATTGTATTCATGATATTTATTTTGTTTTCCATCCATTTTAAATGGATTATCTGATGTTTTCAAAGTTACTAATGACTTCAATTAGGGTTTAGGGCTCAAACTAGGGTTCAGCTAGGGTTAGGGTTAGGAAAACGGTAAGTCTGAGGGTTGAGGCAAGTTTACGGTTGTGTTTAGCAGCTTGAAGAAAGGTAAGGACATGAGTTTGTTAATGATTTTGAATCAACCAAAAATTTTCTTTAGTATCACATGTACCTATGACCATACAAAATGTCTAATAAATGCATAGTTTTTTTAGGGAGAACATTTTTGTTTTTTAAATGACCTCATACATTTTATTTTGCATTTGAATTATAGTATTCATGATATTTACCTTGTTTTCCATCAATTTTAAATCGGTTTTCAAGTGTTTTCAATGGTACCAATAGCTTCAATTAGGGTTTAGGGCTCAAACTAGGGTTCAGCTAGGGTTAGGGTTAGGAAAACGGTAAGTCTGAGGGTTGAGGCAAGTTTACGGTTGTGTTTAGCAGCTTGAAGAAAGGTAAGGACATGAGTTTGTTAATGATTTTGAATCAACCAAAAATTTTCTTTAGTATCACATGTACCTATGACCATACAAAATGTCTAATAAATGCATAGTTTTTTTAGGGAGAACATTTTTGTTTTTTAAATGACCTCATACATTTTATTTTGCATTTGAATTATAGTATTCATGATATTTACCTTGTTTTCCATCAATTTTAAATCGGTTTTCAGGTGTTTTCAATGGTACCAATGGCTTCAATTAGGGTTTAGGGCTCAAACTAGGGTTCAGCTAGGGTTAGGGTTAGGAAAACGGTAAGTCTGAGGGTTGAGGCAAGTTTACGGTTGTGTTTAGCAGCTTGAAGAAAAGTAAGGACATGGGTTTGTTAATGATTTTGAATGAACCAAAAAAGTTGTCTAGTAGCATGTGTACCTATGAGGATACAAAATGTCTAATACATGCATATTATTTAGGGAAAACATTTTTTGCTTCTTAAATGACCTCTAATATATTATTTTGCATTTGTATTATTGTATTCATGATATTTATTTTGTTTTCCATCAATTTTAAATGGATTTTCTGATGTTTTCAAAGTTACTGATGGCTTCAATTAGGGTTTAGGGCTCAAACTAGGGTTCAGCTAGGGTTAGGGTTAGGAAAACGGTAAGTCTGAGGCTTGAGGCAAGTTTACGGTTGTGTTTAGCAGCTTGAAGAAAGGTAAGGACATGAGTTTGTTAATGATTTTGAATCAACCAAAAATTTTCTTTAGTATCACATGTACCTATGACCATACAAAATGTCTAATAAATGCATAGTTTTTTTAGGGAGAACATTTTTGTTTTTTAAATGACCTCATACATTTTATTTTGCATTTGAATTATAGTATTCATGATATTTACCTTGTTTTCCATCAATTTTAAATCGGTTTTCAGGTGTTTTCAATGGTACCAATGGCTTCAATTAGGGTTTAGGGCTCAAACTAGGGTTCAGCTAGGGTTAGGGTTAGGAAAACGGTAAGTCTGAGGGTTGAGGCAAGTTTACGGTTGTGTTTAGCAGCTTGAAGAAAGGTAAGGACATGGGTTTGTTAATGATTTTGAATGAACCAAAAAAGTTGTCTAGTAGCATGTGTACCTATGAGGATACAAAATGTCTAATACATGCATATTATTTAGGGAAAACATTTTTTGCTTCTTAAATGACCTCTAATATATTATTTTGCATTTGTATTATTGTATTCATGATATTTATTTTGTTTTCCATCCATTTTAAATGGATTATCTGATGTTTTCAAAGTTACTAATGACTTCAATTAGGGTTTAGGGCTCAAACTAGGGTTCAGCTAGGGTTAGGGTTAGGAAAACGGTAAGTCTGAGGGTTGAGGCAAGTTTACGGTTGTGTTTAGCAGCTTGAAGAAAGGTAAGGACATGAGTTTGTTAATGATTTTGAATCAACCAAAAATTTTCTTTAGTATCACATGTACCTATGACCATACAAAATGTCTAATAAATGCATAGTTTTTTTAGGGAGAACATTTTTGTTTTTTAAATGACCTCATACATTTTATTTTGCATTTGAATTATAGTATTCATGATATTTACCTTGTTTTCCATCAATTTTAAATCGGTTTTCAGGTGTTTTCAATGGTACCAATGGCTTCAATTAGGGTTTAGGGCTCAAACTAGGGTTCAGCTAGGGTTAGGGTTAGGAAAACGGTAAGTCTGAGGGTTGAGGCAAGTTTACGGTTGTGTTTAGCAGCTTGAAGAAAGGTAAGGACATGAGTTTGTTAATGATTTTGAATCAACCAAAAATTTTCTTTAGTATCACATGTACCTATGACCATACAAAATGTCTAATAAATGCATAGTTTTTTAGGGAGAACATTTTTCTTTTTTAAATGACCTCATACATTTTTTTTTGCATTTGAATTATAGTATTCATGATATTTACCTTGTTTTCCATCAATTTTAAATCGGTTTTCAGGTGTTTTCAATGGTACCGATGGCTTCAATTAGGGTTTAGGGCTCAAACTAGGGTTCAGCTAGGGTTAGGGTTAGGAAAACGGTAAGTCTGAGGGTTGAGGCAAGTTTACGGTTGTGTTTAGCAGCTTGAAGAAAGGTAAGGACGTGGGTTTGTTAATGATTTTGAATTAACCAAAAATTTTCTCGAGAAGCATGTGTACCTATGACCATACAAAATGTCTAATAAATGCAGGTTTTTAGGGAAACCATTTTTTGTTTCTTAAATGACCTCTAATATATTATTTTGCATTTGTATTATTGTATTCATGATATTTATTTTGTTTTCCATCAATTTTAAATGGATTTTCTGATGTTTTCAAAGTTACTAATGGCTTCAATTAGGGTTTAGGGCTCAAACTAGGGTTCAGCTAGGGTTAGGGTTAGGAAAACGGTAAGTCTGAGGGTTGAGGCAAGTTTACGGTTGTGTTTAGCAGCTTGAAGAAAGGTAAGGACATGAGTTTGTTAATGATTCTGAATCAACCAAAAATTTTCTTTAGTATCACTTGTACCTATGACCATACACAATGTCTAATAAATGCATAGTTTTTTTAGGGAGAACATTTTTGTTTTTTAAATGACCTCATACATTTTATTTTGCATTTGAATTATATTATTCATGATATTTACCTTGTTTTCCATCAATTTTAAATCGGTTTTCAGGTGTTTTCAATGGTACCAATGGCTTCAATTAGGGTTTACGGCTCAAACTAGGGTTCAGCTAGGGTTAGGGTTAGGAAAACGGTAAGTCTGAGGGTTGAGGCAAGTTTACGGTTGTGTTTAGCAGCTTGAAGAAAGGTAAGGACATGGGTTTGTTAATGATTTTGAATTAACCAAAAATTTTCTCGAGAAGCATGTGTACCTATGACCATACAAAATGTCTAATAAATGCATGTTTTTTAGGGAAACCATTTTTTGTTTCTTAAATGACCTCTAATATATTATTTTGCATTTGTATTATTGTATTCATGATATTTATTTTGTTTTCCATCAATTTTAAATGGATTTTCTGATGTTTTCAAAGTTACTAATGGCTTCAATTAGGGTTTAGGGCTCAAACTAGGGTTCAGCTAGGGTTAGGGTTAGGAAAACGGTAAGTCTGAGGGTTGAGGCAAGTTCACGGTTGTGTTTAGCAGCTTGAAGAAAGGTAAGGACATGAGTTTGTTAATGATTTTGAATCAACCAAAAATTTTCTTTAGTATCACATGTACCTATGACCATACAAAATGTATAATAAATGCATAGTTTTTTTAGGGAGAACATTTTTGTTTTTTAAATGACCTCATACATTTTATTTTGCATTTGAATTATAGTATTCATGATATTTACCTTGTTTTCCATCAATTTTAAATCGGTTTTCAGGTGTTTTCAATGGTACCAATGGCTTCAATTAGGGTTTAGGGCTCAAACTAGGGTTCAGCTAGGGTTAGGGTTAGGAAAACGGTAAGTCTGAGGGTTGAGGCAAGTTTACGGTTGTGTTTAGCAGCTTGAAGAAAGGTAAGGACATGGGTTTGTTAATGATTTTGAATTAACCAAAAATTTTCTCGAGAAGCATGTGTACCTATGACCATACAAAATGTCTAATAAATGCATGTTTTTTAGGGAAACCATTTTTTGTTTCTTAAATGACCTCTAATATATTATTTTGCATTTGTATTATTGTATTCATGATATTTATTTTGTTTTCCATCAATTTTAAATCGGTTTTCAGGTGTTTTCAATGGTACCAATGGCTTCAATTAGGGTTTAGGGCTCACACTAGGGTTCAGCTAGGGTTAGGGTTAGGAAAACGGTAAGTCTGAGGGTTGAGGCAAGTTCACGGTTGTGTTTAGCAGCTTGAAGAAAAGTTAGGAAATGGGTTTGTTTTTGATTTTGAATGAACCAAAAAAGTTGTCTAGTAGCATGTGTACCTATGAGGATACAAAATGTCTAATACATGCATATTATTTAGGGAAAACATTTTTTTTTTCTTAAATGACCTCTAATATATTATTTTACATTTGTATTATTGTATTCATATTTATTTTGTTTTCCATCCATTTTAAATGGATTTTCTGATGTTTTCAAAGTTACTAATGACTTCAATTAGGGTTTAGGGCTCAAACTAGGGTTCAGCTAGGGTTAGGGTTAGGAAAACGGTAAGTCTGAGGGTTGAGGCAAGTTTACGGTTGTGTTTAACAGATTGAAGAAAGGTAAGGACATGGGTTTGTTATTGATTTTGAATGAACCAAGAAAATTGTCTAGTAGCATCTGGACCTATGACCATAGAAAATTTGTAATAAATGCACGTATTTTTTAGAGAGAATATTTTTGTTTTTTAAATGACCTCATACATATTATATTGCCTTTGAATTATACTACTCATGATATTTATTTTGTTTTCCATCAATTTTAAATGGGTTTTCTGATGTTTTCAAAGGTACCAATGGCTTCAATTAGGATTTAGGGCTCAAACTAGGGTTCAGCTAGGGTTAGGGTTAGGAAAACGGTAATTCTGAGGGTTGAGGCAAGTTTACGGTTGTGTTTAGCAGCTTGAAGAAAGGTAAAGACATGGGTTTGTTAATGATTTTGAATAAACCAACAAAATTGTCTAGTAGCATGTGCACCTATGACCACACAAAATGTCTAATAAATGCATGTTTTTTTTAGGGAGGACATTTTTGTTTTTTAAATGACCTCATACATTTTTTTTTGCATTTGAATTATAGTATTCATGATATTTACCTTGTTTTCCATCAATTTTAAATCGCTTTTCAGGTGTTTTAAACGGTACCAACAGCTCCAATCAGGCCCGGCTCCAGCTGTCCGATTCAGGGTGGGCCAAGTGGCATTTTGAGGCGGCAAAATACCATTAAGAAATACTATCAACCAACGTTTGTTTTTATGTGAAGAGGCTATATCCAAATATGTAATAATCACGGCTATCACAACCTAAAATAATTACAGATGAACTTACATACTGTGAATTTGCTTTTCATGATGTCAAGTTTCAATATAGCTGCAAGCAGCAATGCGGGGCCCTACGAACATGTCCAAGCCGGGTGAATACTAGGCGAAGGAGAAAAGAGTCCTAGCAACATAGATTTCAAGATTTTGGACAATCTACATACCTGTGCGTGAGACGATCCAACTTCCGGTTCATGAGAAACATTACTTCGAAACACGAATGTGCATTTGAATAAATTGCTAATTTTGTCACGCCACAAATCAAATAATAATAATAATAATAATACTAACAAAAACAATAGGGTTCCTACTTCGTAGGACCCTTAATAATAATACTAACAACAACAACGGGGTTCCTACTTCGTAGGACCCCTAATAACAATAAGCTGTTTAAATATAATATGCTTAAAGAATGGTTGAATTAATATCGCAAATGCAATTAAAGTTTTAAAATACCACAATAATTATGAAAAACATGCAATACTATTCTTTGATCAAATTATCCTGGTGAAACTAGCAAAAGTTGAATCAAATTAGTAGTTATAGCTGTACTTAGGGTTTCCAACCGTCCAGTAAAAATACGAAATTGTCCTGTAATTAAAAAGTAAAAAAACATGTTCCATTTTGAAATCATATGGGACAGGATTTTGTTCCACATACAGTAATTGCAAATTAATACCGTTGGTATTCAAACTGCATTTATGCCCAGCCCCTTGGTCATTATCTCTTACTTACTGTAACTATCAAAAAGGAGTTAACTTGTCTTGCCAAAGCCTTGGAAGTGACAACTCCAACTGTTTTCATTTGATTATGATAATGCAAATAATGGAGGTCAGGGGTCAGTCAGAGGTTTATGGTTTCTGTTGGCCCAGTGCAGATTTATGTTTAATCCTTCATATGAATGATTCTTACTTTGCACAAAGAACACTGGTTATGTTTATGTCCCTCCTTCTCACAATTCTCAATGCTTTGTCACTCAAGGCCATATTTGACAAAAGCGATTCGCAGGATTTTAACTCGCAGATCACAATATCTTGTGTATCTATAATGCATTGCTTTCAAATCGCAAATAATAGTGTGAAAAGTACAGGACTCACGCATTCTATCCTTTCCTTGTGAGTACGGCCTTTCCTTTGGCTGTGCGGAGATGAACGTCTTTCAAGAACATCTTCCGTAATCGCACCCACCCTTTTCATATAACTTTGGACATAATGAGTTGCTCGAAAGAGTTCACCACAGCATTAAATTTCTTGGAAATATATTTTTAGCCTACCATTTATGAACTACTTCCAAACTTTGTACCCTAAAGTGGTATACTTTAGGTATTTTAACAGTGATCTAAGTTTAATTCTGGGAAGCAAAGTGAAGTGGACTTTAAGTACACCACTTGGGATTTAATTCAGAAAAGTGTACTGAAGGCATACTTAAACTTTTTTGTAAGGTGTGACATCTTTGCACTTCCTGGAAAATGGCAAATGGCAAAAAACCCAAATGTCTTTGGGTTGCTGGACTATAAAAAGCCTGTGTCCAGATGTGTTCATAAAATGTCAAGAGCTCTACTCATACTGATTTCATGCAGTTTTCTGAGCCCCAACACGAGTGTCCAGTTAAATTTAACGCACTGTGTTGTCTCCCAACAGTTTAACAAAATAAAACAAGTTCCCTACCTAACTCTTCTGCCCTTTGTTGCATCAAACTCATGCAAAAATGCCTCGCTGTCTACTTTCATGTCATGGTGGGTGTTCAGTGTTAGTCCATGAAATTGTTTGTCAGTTATTGTACCCCGTAAGTAGGCCTGTATCTGCAAACGATGCAAATGGCTGAGCAAGTGTTCCAGCGAGGCAGTAGACACGGAAATTGTCAGCAGTATCTCCAGCACAGTGTATTCGGGCAGAAGTTGGCCTCGCGGCTGGCTGTGGTTGAGTGCTTCGACTGCTAGCCAAGAATACTGATGTAACCCCCTCGAATTTGCTCCTTTTCTGGATAAATTGAAATAAACTTGTTTGTTTGTGTTTGCTCACTATTTCTTTTTCACACTATTTCCTCATGACTTCAAATAGACTGGATTCCGTCTTCGTTGCAGTTGAAAATTAAGAGTTGATTGCTGTCCTACCAGCCACTGCATCTAGTATTTTGCCAGTTTTTTTCTGTAACTACTCAGGAGTCTAATGCGAAAAAACAAGCCAATCAACAACCATTACTTTTAGAAAAAGCTTAATAGTAGATGACAAGCAGCAGCACAAACAGCGAAATTCAACCCATCCCTTTCTGCAGTACAGCTGGTGGGATGGGAGCAGGTTTAAATACTGTTCTGGAACTGCCATTTTTGACCCAAGCTAATTTTGAAAAGACAGGTTCTGTTACAGCAGCCAGCATTTACAGAAATACTGTGTATTGTTAGTCAAGAAAGCCATTTAGCACGAGCTAATCCACAGTTTTACAAGCAGTTTGTAAATTGCACCAAGTGGATACGCTCAGAATCCGAAATTCTGTAATGCCTCGTGAGGTGTTAGCTGTTGTCTGAATTATCTTAAACAGTAACAATTTACCTTCAGTTTAGTAGCCCAATCTTAAAACAGCCTTAAGCTGATGAAGCTGGTCTAAGCTGTGTTTTTGACACTTCCAGCCGGTTTTAGCTGGTTGACCAGCTGAAAAGCATAGAAAAATATTAATATTCGCCAAGGAATCTATTTGATATCCTGAGTGTTCCACTAGGGATTACATATGGCTTAATATTATGGCCCGGTATGGTTTATATTAATAATAGGATGAATTCTAATTTCCAGAGACTGCCTGGGGGAGAATTGGCTGATTTTGATTTGACTAACAACAGAAGCACCAGCATGTCAGTTATGACTTACCTTAGCTGGAGAGAGGTGACACTTTAACAACCATGAACAAATTGGGAGTAAATCGCCCTCAGGGCGGTGCTATTGGATCTGTCCTCCAGTATCCCATTAAACCCTGAGAAGCAATCCATTCTAGAACACTGCAGCTTGATTCCGCCTCTCCCTCCCTGTTTATTATTCATGATGGCGGGGGAATGCTGGGTAATGGATGCCAGCATTACAGGCCTTCTCTGCGTAACCGACGTTCCTGATCCTGCGGAGTACTGGGGACGGGCGCTTAATGTAACCCTCCATCACTGGTCCAGGTGCCCTCTTAAATCAGTAGAATATGTGGTCACTGCTCCAGTAATGGCCAGACTGATATTCACTGGGGAGAAAAAAACAACAGGACACAATTACAATTATTTATCAGCTGTTGTGTGGTTACTATATGCTAAGGAAGGCTTTCCCTCTTCTGCGGCAGTCCTATGTATCCTTGATTTAAAACAAAAGCATGGACTAAAATATGAAATCTTTTTAAAGTTCATTACCAATGCATTGCAGTGCCACTCAGTGTTACTGCCATGATCTACCCCGTGCTGCAGGACTGAAAAATGTTATTTCTCTATTAGTGGGATTCCAGTGCAGTGTCACCTTCACTGATGTTCCGACGTGCTTTAACAACCTTCCAGAGGTGCTTTAAATAGTTATGAGCAATAAAAATAGATCATGATCACATCTATTTATTTATTAAATAGGGGTTTGCAGATATGCAATTTTTATTTTATATTTAAACTATGAACATGATTCTGCCATGATTATAATGGTTTCATCTTAGAGGACGGAGATATTAGCATTGCCTGTAATTATAATGGTTTCTCATTGAAACCCTGAATGGGGGAGCACTCCTGAGCACAGATGATCATAATTAACCCTGTGTTTAACTGAGATAAAGCTAATGAACCCTGTGTTTAACTGAGATAAAGCTAACGAACCCTGTGTTTAACTGAGATAAAGCTAATTAACCCTGTGTTTAACTGAGATAAAGCTAATGAACCCTGTGTTTAACTGAGATAAAGTTAATTAACCCTGTGTGAACTGAGATAAAGCTAATTAAACCTGTGTTTAACTGAGATAAAGTTAATTAACCCTGTGTTTAACTGAGCTAAAGTTAATTAACCCTGTGTTTAACTGAGATAAAGCTAATGAACCCTGTGTTTAACTGAGATAAAGCTAATTAACCCTGTGTTTAACTGAGATAAAGCTAATTAACCCTGTGTTTAACTAAGATAAAACTAATTAACCCTGTGTGAACTGAGATAAAGCTAATTAACCCTGTGTTTAACTGAGATAAAGCTAATTAACCCTGTGTTTAACTGAGATAAAGCTAATGAACCCTGTGTTTAACTGAGATAAAGCTAATGAACCCTGTGTTTAACTGAGATAAAGCTAATTCACCCTGTGTTTAACTGAGATAAAGCTAATTCACCCTGTGTTTAACTGAGATAAAGTTAATTAACCCTGTGTTTACCTGATATAATGCTAAACACAGAGCAGAGTTAGCACAGCTCAGAGAAGGTAAGAGATAAGTTTCATGGTCAGACACAATCCTGTACCAGAGGAGAGTAGATCCTGCCTTCCTTAGTGAACTAACTGCTTGAGCACCAGACCAGCTTTGCATGTAATTAAAGTCACTTCAGTATACTGTAAGATTCTTCCACTGATATTTATCAATTCACCGACCTGCACACACACATACACACACACAGACACACACAGACACACACAGACACACACGCATGCACGCGGGCACACACACAGACACACACACACACACACACACGCAGAGCATGCACGCGTGCACACACACACACATAGAGCATGTACACGCGCGCACACACACACTCATGCACGTGGGCACATGCACCACACACAGATACACACACACACACACACACAGAGCATGCACGCACGCACACACACACACACACACAGCATGCACGCGCACAGACACACACACACACACAGAGCATGCCACTAGGACAGCTTTCTAATAAATAACCTCCCGTGTGTATTTCTCCTGGTAGCAGTAATGGATCAGCTTTCCTTTTAAGGGCATAGCTGAGGGCAAGAAGGCGGGGCCGCATAAGAGCAAATATGTCAATGATGGATGGATGGATGAGGGCTGGAGAGGAGGAGGGAGGGTGGGGTAGGAAGGGAGAGTCAGATGGAGAGATACGGGGGTCACTGGGGCTAATCATCCCCCGAAGTTACCAGAGACTAAAACATGACCCTACTTGTAAACTTCCAAGAAGCCTCAGTGCAGGTCCAAGAGGCACTGTGCATGATTCAGTTTCAGCCACATTTACTGTTGGAGCTCCATCACGCTGTCAGTCCTTCCCCTCTGCACACGTTTCACACAGTCGTGATTCAAAGGCTCTTTAAATTCAAGAATGTGCTTCTTATTAGGAGAAAGAATTCTTTTCCTGTCATGAAAAAAACGGCAGAAACGTGCCAGAAATATTTTTAGAAATTTAGAAATGTTACTGCTTACAGCTGGCCCGTGTCCTTTTTCAGCAGATGTCAGTGATTGGCAGATTTCTAGATGTGTTGTGCAGATACTTTCATTTCAAGAATTTAGCAGGACAATATGCATTATCTGTTTGTGGCCTGTGGTGCAGTAACTCTACCTGATTGCACCACCTTGGGAATTACACCCGAAGGAAAGGTGAGCTCCGTTATATGAATTACAGGTAATCCCCACACAGGTACGTTCAGCTAAATGAACATGCAGAGACTGCAATAAAAATATTCATTTTATTTTTATGATAATAAAAAACAGTAAGAAAAGCCAACAGAAAAATCTAAAATAATAAATCAAACAGGATTTCCCAAAAATACAGATCTCCCAGCCACCAGGGGTGCTATTAGTTGAATGCAGGAACATATACACACACGCTGTAAAAGGGTTAAATGCAGACACGATGAAATAACACAAAATACATCCTACCTACATACACACACACACATGCACGTGCGCACGCACACACACACAATAAGCATGAAAACGAACCCACTTCGTATGGCCCCAGCACGAGCTCCACCCTGCCAGCACAGATCCCAAACAACGCAATGCAAGAAACTAACAAGCCTGAAGCCCCAACACTATGACCAACTGGTTTGTCACTATCGGAAACAATGCAAGTACAAAATCTAACAAAAAAACACCACTATAGACAATACAGAGTAAGATAAAGTAGTTTAACACATACGAAAACCAAGCTTAAGTGGCCAGACCAATTAGCCGTGTACCAGCAAATTGAGACCCTACTATCACTGTTCCTCAGGTCATAGCGAGAACATAATTGCCATCCGTGAATACTAAGTATAGACAGAGCCGCAGCCAGCGGTGTCCATTGTGGGCTGTGCACATGTGCAGTCTCAGGCTCCACCCCTCCACCAATGGAGACCTCCAAGCCAAACAGGAAATTGCATACGAGCCCCCGGGAAGGACAGTAATAATGTCTGTGCCTGGCTATAGCGTATTTACAGGCCTTCTAAAATGACTGATGCTCGTGTGAGTGAACCAGGTGCCCGCAAGCATGTTGCTCACCTATCCTGCTCACTAATTAGTGCTTCTGAAGCAGATTGCACAATGTGAATAGTTTATTCTAGTTCTGCTCCATATCCGTAAAGACAATGTTGAAGACCGATTGGAAATTGAATATTTTATTTTTTTACATTTTACAAAGATGAGAAAAAAATGCCCTAAAGAGGATACACTTGCTTTACCATTAGCCTCTACCTGTGATTAAAGTAACTGTCACTTCTTCTGGCTAAAACCCCACTCTGTTTAAGGGTCATCGGTTGAGCTGTGCCTCTGAAATAGAAGTGTATAAATGAGGACTAAAGGGCATTCTGCTGAAGTTAGAGATAAAATAATAGCGATAAAATATGCATGAATTAGGAAAAGGGTACAAAATAATATCCAAGTGTGAAAGGTGTCCCAGGTCAGCTACGCGAGAGCTCTCCAGTAATGTATGGGCGGGAAAGAAGCTGTTACTGAATATAAATCATCTCATAGCACGTCTGGGGTTTTCAGAAAGCATTAGAGGAACCCAGCAAAGATGTGGGAAAAGGCTTTTCGGAAGACCAAGGTGGGGCTTTTCAGTGAAATTTTAAAGCGCTATGCGTTTTCAGTGATGGGTGGTGGTGGCAGCAACATGTTGCGGGGACATTTTTGTGTTGTGGGGATGCTTTTCATCAGCAGGGACTGGGCATCTCGTAATTTAAAGAAGAACGGGTAGAGCAAAATATAGGGAAGCACTGCAAGAGATTCTGCTTCAGTCAATAGAAAACTGAAGCCTGGGAGAAATTTCACCTGCAGGACAATGACCCCCAGAACAAGGCCAAATCAGCACTGGAGTGGCTCAGGAACAAAAGGGTGAATGTCCACCACCGCTCAGAGTCTGTGGCAGTATTTGAAAATTGCGGCCCTCAAGCGTCATCCAGCCAACCTGAACAGCGTGGAGCATATCTGCCAGGAGAATGAGCAGAAATCACTCAAACAGTGTGTAAAGAAAAGACTTAAAGCTGTTACAGCAACAGGTGGATCTAAAAAATATTCATGTGTGGATTTTGATTACATATGCGTGTGGCATATTTCAGTTTTTCATTTTATTTAATATATCTGCTGGAAAATGACACATTTTGCTGCGATTATTGTAGGCCCAATTGTTATCATGTCTTCATGTGCTATATGTTTAGCACATGCTGTGCTTTCGCTGTTTATGATTTTTAATTGATACAATAATAGTAAAGATCTTTTTATGATGGATTCTTAATCTGGATTTTGGCTAATTGGACAAGTTTATTACATTTCAACCATGTGTATTCTATGGGATACATACATACCTGCCTATTTATTACTTGCACACAGTGTATCAATTCAAAACGTCTGATGTTTACCCCCAGACAAGCAGATCTAACACATATTCAGTGTCTGAATGTGTGTTAGATGAGGAACTGAACTCCTCAAATAAAATACCTAATGCATGTGAACAACAGTTTCATTAGTGAAAACCTTTCTATTGTAGACATTCCGATGCACAGAAGGGTTTTGATGCGCAAGTTAGTTTCTCTACCAGCCTTGTGAGTCAGAGCAGCAATGTAACTGTGGAAATGTGCCTTTACTGTTCCAGTGTTCAGTGTGAATGGCCAATCTGTTGAACAAAGTGCAGCCCGTCAGATTCTTTCATGAAAGCTTTTATATAATTTCTTGATAACCTTGACAGAAATGTAGTATATAATAACTCTTTCCCTTCAGTGTGTGCATGAGCTTCTGTCTAATAGAAGAAAGGAGTTTGGCATGTAATTCCAGCAAAATAGTTTTACTCAAAAGAAAGCATAATTTCATTCATTTGTGATAGTTGTCATTTTAAAAATGGCAAAACTGAATTTAATCCGCTGATCGTAAGGCTGCTTTTAATTTTTCAATCACTGACTAAAAAAAAAATGGCTGACATAGTACTTCAGAAACATTGAAATGTATCATGAAGTGTATCATAAGGACACATTGAAAGATGTGGGAAAAACTTTCTTCATTGGATCCCATTGTTTTTTAAGATCAACATTTTTGCCCAAGATTTATCCAAGATAAAAAGAGAATACATACATATATGCGTAAGTATACAGTAGTCAACTACATTGTACAATGTTTTATAATGTAAGTAAGGTGTAAAGATGTAAACTGCAAGTCGTAAATATTGGCTGTTGTTCGAAGTATTCCTTATATTGGTACCAATAACAGCGCTATATGCACAGCAGTATCACACGTTTGCATATGCACAAATTCAAGAAAACCTTCCTCTGTATTTCATCTATCCTGGGCCGGGGGGGGGGAGTAGGAGGGGAGTAGGGGAGGAATCCATCCCCATTGATTAAGTCTTCATGAGGTGAAGCAGGTCTGGTGCAATTATCTTCCAGGATTGTACTGTCCTTGGTCTTGCTTTATTAACCTTTGCAGCCGAGCATTGCATTAGAGCCCCGGTCCTAAAATCTGAGCCAAACTGCTCTAATTGGAAAGATGGAGTCTGTCCAGGGACTGTGAGATGGCCTTCTTAGCAGGGGGACGAGGTCTCTTCAGATGTTTAGAAATTGACACCCAAGTGGAAATTGCATCCCATTGTCACTGATAAACACTCAGCTTCACTGGCCACATGCAGCCAGCCTACAGTATTTGCAAACGGTGAAACTGACAGCACTATAAATAATAATAATGTTTGGAAGGAGAGCAGTTCACAATGACTGCCTCTGGACAAACAGGGAGGTGTGGCTAATTGCATAATACTGTGTTTGGGGAATCTCTGAGATGAAGCAAAATCTCTGAGCCTGTAGAAGTTCTGAAAGTTTGAAAGTTTTAAATTGTTTGCGTTCAATCGCTCCGGTTAGTGACACACCAGATATTTACATATTTTTATTGAAATTCCCCGGTAAAGGCTTTGGTTTTTGTTTTCCTCCACTCATCTCTGAGTGGATGTCTTTAGTAGATCCTTCCTTCCCAATTCATGACAGAAAATGAAAGTGCTCTCCTTTTCTTTTTAGTGCAAATGCTGTTGTATCTTCTTTTTTTTACCGTGTGATTTGACAAAAACATCAAAACCTCATTTTGAGAAAAATACATTTTGTTTTGGTTAGTGACTATCCTTTTGTTGAAAATGACAGTGTTTTATGATACAATGAAAAAAGATCATCCTTCTGCCTCTCTTCATATTCTGTTAGTGCAGTGACAAGCTCTACAGGCTGACCTACAACTGTATTAAATTAACCTCAATGCAAGCTTGCTTAGAAAATGACAGATGACAACATTCAAGCAAATAAGAAAAAACACATTTCAGGGCATGCTAAGATAAGGAGAACAACAACTACATATCGGTGGAATGCATCAACAAATGTATGCAAACAGTACCGTCTCTGCTCGTTCTGAAAATGCCATATATGAAGACGAATACCATTCCTTGTCATCAACATTGTTAGCATGAAATCACTGCGATGAATTAGATTGACATCTTTAAAGTGTTTGGAAAAATAACTCATTGAAATTACTGTCACTGCGGCACATAACCGTCCTCAATTGAGAGTTAATGGTCTGTGAAATATGATGCAAATGTAAACACCTTGCTCATAAAATATAAGTTTCTCCTGTTTCTATCAGATGAAAATCAAAGTATTATTCTTTGCCAATCTTATTTACCCCAGTCTCCTCTAATGTTATTTTTGCTATTTTGTTATAAATGTGATGAGACTTAAAAGCTATAAAGAGTATTAACAATCTTTGTTTCAGCAAAGAATTTGAAAAATATAATAGTCAGGGGATTCACTTGAGAAAGATCAATGGTATAAAGTCTTCTTCTGATAGGACCAGGGTTAGACCCTTCCTAAGAGTAGGCAACTTAATCCAATCAAGCCAAATGAAAATATGTTTTCAAATTGCATTTTATGCAATGTTTGTTGCAATATGATTCACAGTGTGCCTTTGCCCAAGCCCCAACAAAAGCGGACCTAGGTTGATGCTGACCAGGGAAAACACCTATGGTGTGTGTTACGTCCCAAATGCCAAGCAAGTTGTAATAACTGATGACTGCCATGGACAGTAACACAACTAATGCCACAATCAGAAATGGACTGAATGGGCCTCATTTACAAAACTTTTCTTAAATTATTCTTACATTTGGTCTTAATATTGTTCCTTCAAAAAAACCAATATGAGATTCATGACACGTGCAGACCTTTGTTTTGTGCATATCCTAGGTGTATGAGATGATGAATGCTGGCTGCTTGTAAATTTTATGCACAATCCTGTTCCTGTGAGTTGCATAGTGCATGGCTGTTTTAAGGACAACCAACAATTAAAAATTTTAATCTCACGATTAATTCAAAAATTCTCTCGGCCATTTGAACTGTTGAAACTCCCACATCATGCAAGCCAGTGCTATAATATAGATCAGCAGAGAGTGTGGATGAGTTTAGATAACCCCTATGGCATGGATACTCAAACCTGGACCTTAAATCGAAATCCGCCCCTGATTTTCTTTTCCCCCAGGTAATTAACTGAACAGTTAGTGCTCCTAATTGGCCAGACTGGTTTCACACCTGACTCCCAGGTAAAGGGCGGGTGGACAACCAGCAGTTTTCGGACCTTGAGGGCTGTGATTTGAGTTACAGGGCCCTATGGAGGTGGCATTTGTACACAGCGGTGGTTCATTAATGGGGGGGTGGGGGGGGGCTGTGAAATAATAATAAAATAAAAATAGTTTACTCGTACAATGCGCCTGGTAGTCTGTCAGCGCCTGCCAGCATTAATTAAAAATTGGTTCCAAAATCAAATTGTATTTGGTTAATTTCTGTGTGAATACATATACTTCCTGGGTGAAGGGCGCCAGCCAAATGAGTGTGTATGTAAGTCCTTCAACTTTTGGCAACAGGTGACCTGAGGCTGCTCTCTAAATGGTTGCTTTAGATTTTCCATGGGGCGCAGCTCTCTGCGCCCCAGACACTCCCACTTTTACTAGCAATTGGTATTGTTTTTATGTTTTTTTATCTAATGTGATTGGACAATTCTCAGCGCTATCTTTCATGTTCACAACCGCCATTAATATAACTACGGATGCCGGATTGTCACTCCTGCTCCTTAGCTAGCTGACCGGTACTTTCAGGAGATGGCAACTTCAAGTGGAACCGCGGAAATCAAAGAAATTCGGGTATTTCCTTACAAAAACACCCTTTCACAAGGCCTTCACTGGAAGAAAATAAAAAATATAATAATCTGCAATTAATATTCTCAATAATTATCTGAGTTAGCAAATTCCTTACTGAGTAATTACCTCATTAAACAAGTGCCAGAACAATTTGGCCACATCTTAACTATAACGAAAATTGTTATTTGATAGTTATGTATAAGGTTGAAAGTATCCAAGGATAGTCTATACTGACAGTAATGGTCTGCATCACAACTGATATATACACATTTTTAATTCATTTTTGCATCAGCAGGATTGTAGGAACAGAGTGAACCATTTTCAAGTTATCGCTGTAGAATTTTTAATCACGAGTTTTATCACACCAGTTACCGCTTGTTGTGGAGTGCTTGTTAAATGGTATACACTGTGACTGGTGTCAAAAAGGGGAAATGATTGGGTCAGGAGCTTTGATAATGAGTGGAAACTTCTGTAAGTACTTAAAACAATGATCTTCTGGCCAAACAATACACAGTAAAACATTTTCCATGGTAAATCAACACTTACAAATTATACTATTTGGTCCCCCTTGGATTTAAATGTACTCTGGTTAAGTTAAATTAACACTGTGTTAACATGTGCCACTTCAGGCTCGTTCAGCTAATTGAGTTTCTTTCACCCAGCAACACCTTAATTGAGGTGTTGCTGGGTGAAACTGATATCCAAAATATAATGGATATTGCATACTAGATACCAGTATGAGTAACTAGTATGCAAATCTTGTGTCCCCCTTGAGGAATATTGCTTTCCAGTTTATCTGAATGTGCAGTCTTTTGATCTTCTGTTTTTTTTAAACAATTAAAAAGACACACAACCTTCACTTTTGGTTGCTTCTGAAAGTACCCCAACCATACAACAATGGGTGGCTCAGATGGTATCAATATTCCCTTTTGAAAGACTATCTTATGAAATTTGTGTGAAATCAAATTTCTTTTTGGAAGTTTGGAATCCTTTATTACAGTTTCTGGAGGGTGTAAAGATGTAGTCGGTTGAATCGCCAAGGGGGTAGTAGGGAAGCACACAGGACAACAAAATCCAGTGCAAAAAGTGCCAGGTTACAGTGCTCAGAAGTGTAAGTCAAAACAACAAAAGACTAGTAGACAAAAAATAAATAAATAAACAAAAACAAAAACCCTAATAGATTTACAGGCTAACAGCCACAATGTCTTAATTAGGCAGTAGAATAAAGAATGTTCGCTTCAACAGCTCACCAAGTATCACCTTCAGTACCTCTACTTTCACCAGCCCCTGCAGTCCCAAAACCCACTGCTTAAATAGGGAGTTCAATTTGAATTTCCCTCCAAGGGACTGTACCACACAACTAACAGGGGGGAACTGCATTAAGATTTGGATATTATGGATATTGTCCAAACATCACCACCCAATTACAGAATATAAGCTTAATAATTCATTTATTAAATTTCCAATAAAGTAAATAATTTCACCATTCTGAGGTGTACTTTAAAAATAACCCGTGAAATAAAAAATTAAAGATTGGTATTTGCCGGATATACGCAGCTGTCGCATCCAGGAAATAACAAGTGCACTTGAGGGTGGGGCCTCCGGCCGAGCAAACATGATTTCAAACTGAAAGCGGTAAAAATAGAAAATGGCTAACAGAAAGATTTGTTTGGAGTGGGATAGGCTCCAGCACCCCCTGCGACCCTATCCTCTATGAATGTATACCCTATGTCTATAAGCGTGTATAGATAATGGATGGATGGATAGTTTAGTCTGTTGCATTAATCCCTTATGTACGTATCACCTATTTAAAGCTTGAAAATGACACACCCAAATTAAAGTGGTTACTATTGAACCTTTTTTTTTACTACAGACATGATCCTGGTTTCCTCTGAAAGGTAACCCTTGGAGATTACTCAAAAATATTACTGAAACAAAGCTGCTTGCTGTGGAGTCAAAGCCATTTTCACTGTCCTCTTCAGAAAATATTCACTCAGATGAGTGATTTCTAACCAATACCTCTAAATGCGTCTTCTGTTTATTTAGGCGCTGCAAAATACATTTTTGCTGTAAAGCAACCATTGTAGCCGTAACATCTCAGGAATGTTGAGACTCAGCGTAATGTTCTCAGCATGCACAAGGCAAAAGATGTGATCAATGCAAGTCTAACAACTGATATAGTGTTAGAAACTTCATTTCTTAATCTAAAATGCTTTTCAGTTGTCACTATAGTAGCTTGCCACTGGCTGGCAGTGTACTGGGCAGAAGTTATACTGCCCGTGTTGAGTTGTTGCTCGTCCCATTGGCTATACTGAGGGACTGCTTGGCCAGTACTAGTCAGAGAATCTATCAAAACTGAAGACAACAACATTCTTTTTGTACACTATATTTTCAGCATGTATGCAATGGTGAAACAGACAACTATAATTCCTCCTGAGACTTTCTAAGCAAACAATGGACATTCTGTCGAAGTATCTGGGACTAAAAATGACCGTGAATTTTGTAGGCTGGATTGTTGCCATGGCAAGCTTACCGAGGTTTATCGTGATGTGTTGCCGGTGAATATCCAAAACTTAGAGAAGGTGAGGACCCCCAAGCATGTTTTGCCTGAATACGGGCCAGTGCGACTTAAGGGGTTAATATTGGCATCCATCATAAAAATGTAATGCAGTGCAGGGCGTTACAAAACATACTTTTCAGACGGGAATTTTTTTATGCCTTAACTGCCATTTGGGGTGAAGGGAAGCCAAAGATGGTCTATTCAGTGTTCTGATGAACAAGTACATGACTGCACTTGTTTTCATTTAATGAACTCTCATTCTAGTATTGATTCAGTTTTTAGCTTTAAATAACCCACTGCATAATGTCTTTTAATCAGCCTCCTAAAATACATTTTTGCCATGAAAGAGAATGAATATTAAATCCCAATGACAGTTTTCTTAATTAACTGGAGTTATGCCAATTCAAACAGCAATCAGGATATTTCCTAAAATTGAATTAACAACAGTTTACACTATGATACAAGCATATTCACACCCTTGATAATGATGAGCAAAGAATGCAGTATTAAATCAACAGTGCAAGGCATAAGCGTTATTGTATGCTCAAAAAACTGAAAAAATTGAATTACAAATGGCACTGCCACAAAGCAGCTTTACAGAGATCCGGGCCTGAACCCCTAAGAGCATGCCTAGGGTGACAGTGACAAGGAAAAAGTCCTAGAAGCTGGGAAAGGATGAGTCTATTCATGACAAGACACATTGGACGAGCAATGGGTAGTACTGTCAGGCAGGACCCAGGCATCAAGCTACAACATTCTCGACAATTCTTTTCTTCCCCAACAGTTTGGGGAAGGCCCTACCCGGTTTCAGCATGACAATGCCCCCAAGCACACAGCGAGGTCCATATAGAAATGGTTTTGTCGAGAACAGTGAGGAAAAAATTGACTGGCCTGCACAGAGCCCTGACCTCAACCCCATCCAACACCTTTGGGATTAATTGGAAAGCCAACTGCAAGCCAGGCCTAATCGTCCAATCATTGCCCGACCTCACTAATGCTCTTCTGGCTGAATGGAAGCGAATCCCTGCAGCAATGCTCCAACATCTAATATAAAGCCTTCCTGGAAGAGTGGAGGTTGTTATAACAGCAAAGGGAGTACCAACATATTAATGCCCATAATTATGGATCAGATGTTGGATGTCATATATATTCATCAGGCAGCTCAGAATGGTGAGAGAGCTGGAGGTGCCTGTCTGCAATAAGGGAAAATGCCCAGGAGACTAAATCTGTGACAGCATACGGTGCCCTCCATTACTGTTGCTTCTTTTCATGTGGGGAACCAATTACTAATACTTTTTAATATCAGGACCAAAATTAGAAATGAAGTACCTTTCAGGGACCAGTGAAGTCCGCATACTAATATAGACGGGTGGTCTACAGACTCATTCTGGGACCCACCTCAGGCACTCCCACAACAGTTTCTGGGTTGTGACCCCTAGTTTAAGAAACACTTCCCTCCATAATGTGCGGGACAAAGGCATATTTTTCTTGATTTGGCTCTGTAGTCCATAATTTTAGATTTGTAATCAAACCATGCTAGGGAATCTGCAAATATGGTTAAAGTGCAGATTCTCAGCTTTTATTAAAGGGTATTTGTGTTCATTTTGGTTTGACCATGTAGAAATTACAGCAGTTTCATAGTTCCCCGTCCCTCCCTCATTTCAGCACACCATTTCTCCATCTATGCTGTTTTCCTTAGCTCTGTGGCTAGTAAGGGATGATATCTTTGCTCAGTACCTGCCCTGTTTGTCTCTTTCATCCTCACTTTTCCAGTGAAGCATGCTCCTTAACCTGAGTTAAGCCAGTCAGTGTGAGGGACTCAGCTGTTTCTGAAGTGCGTGACTTGCACAGGATCATTTCCTCCCATCTTGCGAGATAAAATCCAGCACCCAGCACTAAGGCCCTGTGAAGTCTGGGTCTTCCACTCATGCAGCTTTCTTTCCCAAGCTGCGGACACATCTCCTGTGGTAGTCTTCCATGTGCCCTAATATTCCTGGCCACCCACCGCCAGGTTTCTCCAGTTTGAGCTCTCATTCCTCAACGTCCCACATGTCCTGGTTTGTGAGATGCATATACTCTCCTTGCTCTGGTTGGCACCTCAGCTCCTAATTACAGATTCCAAAATCCAAAATTTGGGTGATGTCTCATCCATTTGTTCAGTTCTTTTTGGAAAGCAGTCCTGATAGAACCTCAGCTTGCTGTCAGCCTTTTTGCTGGGGGCTCACACTCTACCACAGGTCTCTTTGCGGCCTGGCCTCTGCTCTCCTTGTTGTACGCCTTTTTGGTTAGGGTTAGGGTTTATGTGTTACGGTTAGAGTTTATGCATTCGGGTTAGGGTTATGGTTTATGTGATAGGGTTAAGGTTAGGTTAGGTTTTGGTGTGCTTTGATTTTGACCACAGGTCATTCTGCTGGCCTTTGAGCACCTCCAGTCAGCTTTGATGAAGCCTGCATGTTTAATTACACTTCACTTCCTGTTCACTTCATTTGGCCAGTTGAGCTCCTCCATGTTGTAAAGTACCCTGGAATACCACTGTACTGTCTTCTGTTGCCACAGCTCAGATAGGTTTGCTTCTTGTTAGATGGTCTTCAGGCATCTCCTATGGCTTTGGAGAGGTGAGCTGACAAGGTCTCCTGAGATTACTCTGAGCACCAGTCTCATTTTGTACTGCGGCTGAAACAATAAGAAAGGCACGCATTCCCCTGCCAACAATTACACATAGTATTCATGTGAAATACATTTTTAATGAAAATGTTGCCTTGAAAATGCATGACTTTATAGTCTTGTTTCCAAAAAGTGAAAAGAGACATTGCAAATGTGATTTCCCCATTCAGATGGGTGGGAAATCAAATGCATTTCATCAAAAAGACGAAATAAATGTAAGAAATTGTGTGTGAACACATTTACCATGAAAAATCATTTTCATCAAAAAAGATTGAAATACATTAGAGAAGTCTTACCTCCAAAAAGTGAATAAATTTAGTAATCCTAAATATGTGATTTTTGAAGCCCACCAGCAAGGACAGATGGGCACTTAACAAGATGGTTGGTAATCACCCTCAAACTGCGGCCTCAAAAATGACCACAGAATTGAATTGACACCTCTGTGACCCAGTTGCAACGAAAACTGCATTCTGTGAGCATCGCAAAGCTGATATTTATGGCAGGGCCACAATTCAGAAACTGCTTTTATCCAAGGTTAATGCAAAAAGACACATATTCTAGTGTAAGGTGCATGGATCCCTGAGCAGTGGGGAAAAAAGTAATGTGGAAAGTCATCTACTACTCGTTGTCAAACATCTCAATGGGTTTACATTTGGATGAAAACAAAGGTAGCCTTCAACCCACAATGTCTATTGTCTACTGAGTCAATGGGAATCACTGGGTCCATTGCCCTTCATGGTCATGTAATGGCCAAATAATTTGTTTAGTCTCAATATTGCAATATTCCAAGATGATCACACACACTGCTAAACAAATACAAGAGTGGTTTTTTGAACACCAGGGTAAAATCAAATGCATTCCGTGGCCTACAGGACCAAACATAATTGAACCTATATTAGAAGGCCTGGAGCACAGAGTGCGATGTAGATTTCCATCTCTCTCCCTTCATCCCTCACAGATCTGGAGCCTTTTCTTCTTGAAGAATGGCCCAATACCCCACTACATACAGTTCATAACTTACATGACAGCATTCGTATTCATTCTGTTGAAGCTGTTATGAAGGTGAAGGGTGGCCTTACACCTTTTTACTTTCTTTATATTCATATATTTTGTGTGTTTCCATTATTTTGTCTATGCCCTGTGTGTATTAAAAGGAATTATCCAAGGAATTTGAGACAGGGGGAAGAAAATAGTCATTGGACACAGAGATACTATAGCTGTATCTGTGAGACATGGATCAGGGAGTGAAATAACAGATCCTGCTAATATTCCAGAGGGGTTCCTTCTTTATCAACATCTTAAGTGGCCACTAACTTTTATATCTTTTAGGTTGAAATTTTCCAGAGTGAAAGGTTGAATAGTGCAATGCAACACTCCCACATTTACTTTAAAACAGGTTTAAAAAAAATAAAAAATACATCCACATAAGTGTTACCAAGTGAAATTATAGCCCACATACTACTTACTGCATGCTCTGCAAAGCACAGAAACCCCCAGTGAAGAATTCTGAAGATTAAACCATTTCATTTGTACAATACAATTTCTCTAATGAACAAAGAAATATTCACTCATTTCTAGCACAAGTTCTTACATGAGGTTAGACTGCATCTGCTCTTTGTTCAAGCTTTCACAAGAAGCGGTTTCAAACACATCTGTATTACTAAATGAAAAACACCATTAGCATGTCTTCTCCATTCATGTTAGTAATCAGACAAGAGTCTTACAGTTCTCTCAGCACCTGCCTCTCTCTAGTTTATAATTGGCAGTCAAGGGGGGAAGAGGGCCCCTGTGTCCCAGCATCACCTGTCCTTGTGTCACGCAACACCCCCGCAGTAGACAACAACGTTACACAAGAAGCAGTGCTGTACGCGTCAAATAAATTAGATTCGGCGACAGCTTCATCATGTAGGATAGCTGTACACAAACTGTTATGTGTGGTGCAGTCCCGCTGAACTACTTTAGTTTGTAAACTTTCTGTTTGTGTCAAACTCCTGACATCACTGCCAAGCCTTGTTTTGAGTTTTCTATGTTTTGTTCTTTCATCTCATGCACCATTTTGAAGAGGATGAACTTCAATAACTTTTGGGAGCCATTTGGGCACAGTGCTGATGTGAGCTGTCATCTTTACAGCGAAATAGAAAACACAGACGCTTGTCTTTTGTATCCATTCATCTTGTGAAAGCCTGCTAGAGCCCAGTGTTTCCCTCCAGTTCTTCTAATGCCGAGGTAAAATAGCTTTAGAACATTCTAAATCAAAAGGAAATGAATCCACTGGCTTCACATAAACACCAAACTGATGGAATAAGCATTCAGCCCTTTAACTATATGTATTACAAGACCATATGGTGTTTTGAAGCAGTCAGTTGGCTAAGAAGAAGAGTCATATCTGAGATGTGGGCTTGTATTCAGTGCAACAGCTTGTCACTCTTCCAAATTGGCTCTCCCCATTTCCCAAACGGTGACATGCATGGAGACATGTAACACAACACTACATTCTTGCCTCTCAAACAAAATCACAGGCACCCAGCTAAGATGAAACGTCTCAAGAACATGTGGGAACATTTGGCCTCAACTCCCATTTGCTTGTGTGGTAACATTATGATACAGTGGAGATTCCCCAAACAGGAGTTACAGGAAAACATGAACACGGCAACACAACAATATCAGTTACTTCAGTTACTAGTCGTATCAATTGAAATTGTGTTTCACATACATCAAAAATTGAGTAATGGTAAGTCTAAAATGCATGCATTCGACATGCACTTTGAAAGTTCTGTAATTGGTACAGTAATTAGCTTAGCTACGCTAACCAAATAAAGGTTACAGCACAGAAGTCACCAGTCAGCTTGGCTATCTGTTAGTTTGGAATTAATTATGAAAATGCTGGGTAATGCTAGTCTCTGGGGAGGAATAGCATTTTGATGTTGATGAACATCCAAACACTAGACAAACTGACACTTCTTGAACAACAATGGAATGTTCATTGAATCAAAAATAATTACCTGGGGAGGTGTCTCAACAGAAATTGCAAACCTATCAAATTCCTACAAGCATTTATTGCCACACCGGTACATTGGTTTTGCATGATACCTCATAAACGTTTCAGTCTTGGGGTTATTTTCCAGAATCAATGTTGCACGGCACAGCCAATGGCATATGGGCTCAATGTTTCATTTTAGTGTCTCGATTGATAAAGGTTTATGCTTTCATCCAGTTACAACTGTATCTTTTTACAAAAAGTCACTTTTGGTTAAAGGTTTCAAACTTTTGTCAGAAAAGGGCAAATTCATTTTGAGGAGGAAATGTAAGAGCAGCCATATTTTATGTTATGCTGGCTACCTGAAGTGGGATCAGTGACACCATACAAATCAATGGGCCATTTCATGTGGCATAATAGGGCTGCGGCTGCCAGCCAGCTACAACATTTGAAGGAAGAGGCACCTTGAACCCATTAACACGCTATTTAAGATGGCTGTCAACTGTATTCCTGTCTTTATCATGCTCCCTGCAAGCATACGGCTTCCTCGTCTGGCAGCGGTATTGCTTACCTGCTTATTATCGCAAGAGGACTTCAGGAAAAAATGATTCCAGAGGCATTGTTGTCATGTCTCTTTCATTACCAGTTGCATGATGCCAAATGCAAATCGGTAAAATTTTCTGCAATATGTTAAACACAGTTAAATAAAAGTACTCCAACAATATAGCAAATGCATTCAGACTGTATACTGTATGTTTGCTTGTAAACCCAAGCGTTTTTTAAAGCACCTTTTAGTTCAGCAGGTGGTCACGGGCTCAAATCATAGTCGGAACACCGCTCTGTTCCATTAAGCACGTAGTTAAGCTAATTTGCTCCTGTAGATATTCATTTGGGAGAGTTGTGAACTGTGAGCTTTGTTAGCTAGCCATGTTTATGGCATCTGCTAAACAAACACGTAAATACTGCAGCTCGACTGTGGCATTCCTGTGACTGGCACATGCTCGGCAAGGTTAGCATCGCCACCTTCAGTTCCTCTCGCATCAGCATGCTTTCATTAGCCCCCCCCCCCCCCCGACCCTCCCCGGCTCGCCCCACCCCGAGTCGTCATTTTCATCGCTGTCCTTTCTCACAGTAAACGGATGTGTGACATCTGGAACAGTTTAGAGGGCGGGGTGGGGGTGGGGGGGGGGGGGCGGGGGGGTCTCTCTGGCTAGCGTTCTCATGGGTCAGTCCTCACATCAAAGGCCCTCCAGAACACCCCCATAAAGTTGGTTTAACCTTCGAGGGAGGCTGTTAAAAGGCCTGTTCGAGCCCAGGTGCAGGAGGTTAATGCTGATGACAGCATTTGCTGAATTAATCCGTATGCTTTCGTGAGAATATATGGGTGCATTTTGCTTTAATGGTAGTGTTTAAAAGAGGCTGTAAAACTAGCAGTTGATATTTAAGGATGTTTAAACTGCTGGGTGCCCTTGCAGTGGTTCATTTCTATTGGTGCTGCCATGTGTTTTTGTTGCTAATCATGCCCTAAAGGTTTTGGAAGACACTGCAGTGTTTGGTATGGGCTAGTACTCCGTGTAGATAAAAATCACTGATTCACATTCATGCATGGCACCAGGAAAAAATCAGATATGTGGATTGTGATAGAAGTGCATCTCTCTGATGGGTTTCAAAGCTTGAAACCAAATAGTGGGAGCCTTTTGAAATGCTCAGTTTTTGACAGAAAGTCCTTTCCACGGCCTCTTTCTTCCTAATTAAGAGCATCGCGTAGAACTTCTGACAGAGCAACAGTAGCCAGAACCCAGATAAATCGATTCCTTTTATCCAAAGAAGACCCCAAAATATGGTGAGAACTACATTGCATCTGAGTGAAACGGTTAAGATTCTTGTTTACATCAAGTTTGTGATAACCCTCTAAGAGCCCTCTGTGAATGTGCGCATTGTGGGATAACCTTCACCGAACCGGATGTGAAAATTGGTGTCTCACCAGGGTCACAATACCCCTGTACTTACGGCAGGTGAAGGAAGATAGAGGACCAGTGGAGGGCTTTGTACGTTGACTCAGATGACAGGAAGGAAGGTCTTCACTTTTATTAACACGTGTGTCATTACGTGCGAGAAGACTACCTTTAATCAAAAACCAAATACACTTTAAAGACAGGAATTTCTGGCCCCCCAGTAGGAAACTCTGTACTGCAATGTGGTAGTTACAGACATTTACAGACAGTTTACAGAAAGATTCAGGGACTGTTCACAGGTTGTAACACCTGGACATTAAAGGACTTTGGTGTGAGGCAGTAATTATGTTTCTTTGTCATTAAAAGCCCAAGCTACTCAGGGTCTGTGGGTCTGTGGTAAAGCTTCAATTACATACTTTTCTGTCCACAATTATCCATAGAATGCAGTTCCATTTCAATGATCTGATCTCATTTGCCATGCTAAAAATGTTTGTTCACCTCCACAAAACTGTTATTTTAGACACTTATCATGCATTGTCCTCTAGGATTGACCCTAATGAATTTCTCCTTAAGATACCTGAATACCTGTCATTATGCTTAAGTCCACATCTGTAGGTTGCTATAAAATACCTTGTACCTTCTCTTTGAGGAAATTCTGAAGTGACATCAATGATATGAACATTTCCGTACATCTATAAAATCAATATTTTATAGGCATACATTGCCTGGAAACTTTACAACTTCAGTAGCAACAATGTATCTGTTGAGAAAATAATATTTGCAGTGTATAATGATTTGACTACTCAAATCGTCAAAACTTAGATGTGATATGGATCTTTAAAAATATGATATGAAATTACTGTATGATAATTGTTATAACTGTCACTGTTAAAATTGAAGGAACATGCAGCCATCTTGTCAGCTCTGTCCAAATAATGAGGACTTAAAGACCACAGTATGCAGACTGCTCAGGAGGACAGGATCACTGGTGGAATGCCTTTCCTTTGCGGGCTCCGGGACCCTGGGACACAAGCGTAAATTATTTTAATTGCCTTTTAGAAGGGGGACCCACAGATTATCAGCACCCTCAGGTCTTACAGCATCAGAAATGGACCTTAAAATGGACCCCAGCAACTGCCCATCAAGGGAGCGTTGATGTCTAAAGATGTATACCTTTTAATTACTGCTCAAAAAGAAGCAAGTCTTGGTTAATCTTGTCTTCGTGACATCATCCAAAGAAACCTGACCCTTCAAGCATGATCTAGCAAAATGAGACACAATAACTGAGAAGTAGCATAATAACTGCTCAGGTCTCAGGTATGCTCCAGACTTCTGATATTCAAGCATACATGTCCACTGTAAACCAGACTGCCTCAGATCTGTTAGTGACTTACCGCATGTGCCTGAAGATTGCTGTGAAGTTTTCCCTTAATTTGACAGCTAACCTCTGTCTGTCATCTCCCCTGTCACAGTTTCTGAGAATGAGCTTTGTAGTTTATTATGGAAACATCAGTCCCTGTTAATTGGCCAATGGTATGCGACAAGAAAAACACAGTGACAGCTTTAGTCTGTGGCATATCTGGTTTGAGAATAGTTTAAAATAAAAGGGTTTTTGTTTTTTGCTGAATTAGTGCCAAAGTGTTTAAGATGCATATGATCAGTAATGGAAAACGAAGAGATTTCTTTTTTCAGGGTCCACCTCAGAAAATTAATTCTGCCTTTTAAATAAAGCTTTATATCCTGAAATCTAGATGTCATGTTTATGCAACATCAACAAAACAACTTATTATTATTATAAGTAGTATTATTATTGTTGTGCTTTTCAGTGTGTTTGGCTCAGAGACAGAGAAATGAATGCATTTACATTTGAATGTGGTTCCTCATGTTAGCTGTTTCTGTGCTGTCTTTGTGGTTTTCTGTCCTGCTCCATAATATTGTTCTTGTCTGTCCCGGTACCAATCATGTCTAGTTGATTGTTTCAAGACATGATCCAATCATCAACAACTTCAATTTATCTGAAACCCAAATGACAGCTTTCTGACCAATCACCTTGAGGTGTTTCAAATCAGTGGGTGGTGAGTAATTCAGCGTTGAGCTGAAGGGAACACAATTTCAGTGTTATGGGTGAACTGGCTGAGGGAGAACAGGGCTACTCATACAAGGCTGAGTGCTGTAGCAGGGAATGGTGAGAATACAGTGAGAGACAGGATTAGTTTGCAACCGGCAGAATATTTGCATTTGATTAAATCTTATCTTTGATGTTATTAAAGGTTATAAATACATACTGCACAAATCCCTTTTAAATCCACTGTGTAATTGATAATATGCAAAGCTTGCTTCCATTCAAGTTATGTTCTGTGTTCTGTTTAATGCACTGTCGGAAAGTGCATTAAACATCTCTCAAGCAGAACACTGCTTCCTTTACACGGCCTGCATAGAGTATGTACAAGTGTAACGCGCTTACAGATTAGATAAGTCCTTCCCCTGTGACCACTGGAGATGCCTGCGGATCTTACTGCGCACCTCCTACATCTTTAAACAGTTTAATAAAACTGAATTTGCATTGCTTTTTGCAAACCTAATGTGTAACTGGACATGGGGATTCATATATCATGTGAACTAATTTCTGGACAAAAACCTAAAAAAAAAAAAAGAAGTCATACTTTTTTTCATAATGCATAAATAAGAGATGCTTTCTTAAATTACCAGCATGCATAGCATTTTCTCTGCATTGTACTACATTGCATTCTGTATTTACTACAAAAGGTCAGTTTATCGTTTTATGTTCTTATTAATTTATAATAATAATTAATCTGATTCCATGCCCCTTTAAAAGTTTAAAGTCTTCCAGAAAACCCATAGTGATCCTTAGTCCCCCACTTCCATAAGTGCAGTAATCCTTAGTTTCCCAAAACATTCACTTGTAAACCTGATTTTTTAGGGATGTACTAGCAAACACTACTGCTGTTAGTATTTCCTTTGTTAACTGAAACACACATAGGATTTATATAGAGTTTATGACATCCTGAAGCTGTCAACACAGTTATGATGTGCAGACAGAATAACAGGAGCCAGTTTTACGAAGCCTCAGTAGCTTATTAGTGCACTGGAAGGGTGTATAGCGCACAAGTGTACATGCCTTTATATGGACAGGCCGTTCACAGCCGGCTGATTGAATCATTAGCTCTTTTCTTCAGGACCGCCATGGACAGGATGGCACGGTCTCATTCTGTGAGCCTCCATGGCCGCTGGGCCAGCTGACGCTCCCCTGCGGTGGCGGCTGTGAACGGCCTGTCCATATAAAGGCATGTACACTTGTGCGCTATACACCCTTCCAGTGCACTATACACCGTCCAGTGTGCTATACACCCTTCCAGTGCGCTATGCACCCTTCCAGTGCGCTATATACCCTTCCAGTGCGTTATATACCCTTCCGTTCGTTATACACCCTTCCAGTGCGTTATTCACCCTTTCAGTGTGTTATACACCCATCCAGTGCATTATGCACCCTCCAGTGCGTTATACACCCATCCAGTGCATTATGCACCCTCCAGTGCGTTATACACCCTTCCAGTACATTATTCACCCTCCAGTGTGTTATACACCCTTTCCATGCGTTATACACCCTCCTAGTGCCTTATACGCACTTTCAGTGTGTTACAGAGGAATCCAGCTGGAACACGGCCAGCTTGTCCAGCTCCATGCTGACTTCATGTGTTTTTCCTAAGAACCAGACGCTTGGCCGCTCTCGTGTGGAAACCCCCCCCCCCCTCCCACACACGCCCGTCTGTGACGCACATGGCCTCTGCAGATTAGCGGCATGCCCTTCTTTGGGGGGGGGGGGGGGGCGCACTGGCCTCGTTCATGAGCACTGCTCCCCAGAGCCTCAGGCCCTCCAGCCACACTGCAAAGGTGACTCACATGTTTCTGACCCTAACTAAACTACACTCCCCTATCACACACACACACACATCTCTGACCCCTTAACTAAACTCCCCTATCACCCTGTACACACACACAAACACATTCACACATGCACACACAGACCCATGTATACACACACGCTTGCATGCACGTACACACACATTCACCCACACACGCACTCACACACACACACACGCATGCACACACACATATACCCATGCATGCACAACACACACAATGCACACCCGTGTACACACACATGCTCGTGCACGTACACACACATATGCATGCACACACACACACACATAGTCATGCATGCATGACACACGTGTCCTCACATAAGCACACACACACACACAGTCACACACATCCGCACATGCACACACGCACTCTCTATCTCTCACACACACACACACACACACAGAGTCACACTTCTCAGAAAGGAATTTACAAGACCCTTAGAATCTCAGCTGCATGAGATAACATGGTTTGATGCAGTAATATAACTCAGGGTACTATTACACAGAGATCTGTGAGGCTTACTGGAGCGGCCATTTTAAATGAGCGAATCAATAGCAAACCCACCAGGGAGCTGAAAGCGTTCCAGAAACATGGCCTTCTGACGGTTCAGGGATGGGTAGGGTTTGGCCTTAATTTTGCTTGATACGTACTGGTCAAATCACTGAGTAAAATATCCTATGCCACATGACCTTTAATTAACCACCATTCATTAAAATAAAGCAAAACAAGAACGTTATTAGTGAAGGCTCGATGCATTCCTCTTGAATATGAAATTGTTAAAGCTTTTTTTTAAATACAAGTAAATGTGCCTACAGAAGAGGGCTTCCAGGTCAACCCCAGAGAATGGAGCAGTTATTAAACAAGTGTGTAATTTTTTTTATTAATTAATTAATTAAGCAATTAATTAAACTTTGAAAGGCCACGAGCTGCTCAAAATAAATAACATTACACATCTCAGTAAATTGCCAGTTGTGCAGTACTAGTCCATTAAATCCCTTTAGGCCAGTTCAAGCGTGTGACTTAGATTATTGTGGGAAAATGAGGGAAATGACATACATGGGTTTTGGCAGGTAATAGGATATCATCTCCAGGCCGGTCGGACCCTGTGCCAGGGGCTCCACCAGGAGGGGAGATGTGACCCCCACCAACTGTGCTTCTCCAGAGGAGGGGTGAAGTTAGCCAGATTCAGTGTCTGAGGAAGAGAACAAAAAAGTGACGCGGTTGTCTGTTCTATAACAGAGTATATCCTGGGGTTAGAGCTGAAAGGTCCAGCCAGGATACAGAGCAACAGGGCTGCTGTGGCTGTACTTTTGGGCATCATAGCTGTAGCCCTGTGTTTGGGTGTTACAGGGTAGCAGTAACCCTGTATTTGAGTGTTACCGGGTCACTGTAGGCCTGTGTTTGGGTGTTACTACTACTACTACTATTTCTTTTACTATGAATAATATAATTATTAATTTAATTATTATTAATATCCATCTATCCATTATCTATACCTGTTCATTCTGGTCAGGGTCACGGGGGTGCTGGAGCCTATCCCAGCATGCATTGGGCGAGAGCCAGGAAAATAATAATACGTTACAGGCATTTAGCAGACGCTCTTAAGAACAACAATAATAGCAGCTGCTGTTGATTCATTCAACTATTGTATAAACAGCGTTTGCAAATATATATATTAATGTTTCTGTCAACGTAATGTGCTGGTTTTCACCTCACGCAGGGGAAACTCTCCAGCCATGTCCTTTCTTAGCTCCCGTTTCTGGGTCCACCTACTAACGCTGTTAATTAGGGACTAGACAAGGTGTCTTCCCTCTCCTGAAAACGACTTGTCTGCTCCGGTCAAAAGTAGACAAAGGCGCGAGGAGCCCAAAACTACCGCACTCTGAAATACTATGCTTTCCGCGGAGCCCTCTGCAGGATATCTCCATTCCACATAAAACTTTTGCAAACTGAGCGCATGCCACTTGTGCTTTTGAAAAACTCAAATGGGACCCTCTACCTCCAAGCCCTCAAAGCAAATGATCCGTGGATAAAATCTAAAGACAAATAATAATGGAAAGTTTTTCACCTTTACATCACGGCTACCTAAGCATAGCTTGCATTTATTTGATGCAACTTCATGCGGTCGCGCAGTTAGGTAAGTTAAATAGGCATGTTTCTTTGATTAAAATTACGGTTGCGTCAAATGGGGCGGGGGGGAATTATTAAACGAAGAATGAACGAAGTGCCGTTTTGCACACCTGCGACATATCAGCAGACTGATGATAAGTCGGCTGAGTGGCTGTAATTATAGCCTGATGTACATTTTTACAGTGAGACTGCAAGACGCTTGTAGTTGTGCAAAGTTAAAAACACTTGTTCTTAGATAGTGTTCTATTATATTGCCCTTATGGATTTTGTAAGTCCGCCTGGCATTGCGCCGTTGTGGTGACTTTCTACAATTTCCTGTTTGTTTACGCCATTGTTATATTCTAAATGTACAACGTACTTTAACGGGCGCCTTTTGAGTTTTGCTAACGCTGTTACTACAAACTGCTGTTTACAGGTACCAAGCGTACGTGTGTTTTAGATGTTTTAGACCAGGTATCGTACTGAGCCTTTATCCAGCTGCATTAAACCATTAAGTTGGTGAAACCCGTGCCAATTGTTTATCTGAAAATCGTGTTCATTGCTTGCAGATATTCACTTACGCAAATCCGTTGGGAATTAAACAGCTGTGTAGCCTAAGCTTAGATGAAGGCACAGAGAACCCCAGAAAATTAAATCTAACAAAACTTGTATAGTCAACTGTCTAAATGTATTCTGCCTCCGACGAAGCGGAATTCTCAGACAGAATGCAAAATATTACTGCAGTTTGCACATCGTGGCTAAGCAGTGAGTAGTATGCTATAAGACATAATGCTTGCTATCAACAGTGCAACAGATATTCATTACAATGACATCGATACTCCTCCTGGTTTTCATAGACTGCAAATACGACGCAAAATGAGCTTCCTGCGTGGGACGAGTCATGGTTATCATGATACTTTATTGGCTTTCGATCGATCAGCGTGGAGGCTGGATACAGTAAATAACGTAATGTATTGGTTTCTCTGTCACTCAATCTAAATGGTGATGTCCTGAAGGTAAAAAAGAGCTGATAGCTTTAGACATTTTAACAAAACCAATTCTCCCCATATCAATATATTTTACATACATATTGGCGAAGGACCTGGCAATGTTCCATAATTGTAATTCGTATTATATTGTATAAAATAGACTTTAGAATTTGTGTGCTTGATCAATGATTCATCAGTAGTTGTCATAACAATTCCAACTTTCAGTTCAACTTCATAGATGCATAGCAACTTCATCTATGTAACATCGGGAGGGACCCAGCTATAGAGGGGGAGCTGGCCTGGTGTATTAGCTAAGATAGATTGAAAGCTAACAGACATGTAATGAGCCATCTAGCAGAGAGAAGGATAAAATGGGTTGGGCAGGTTACAGTCAGAAGTAGTTATAGTAGGTGGTAAAATAGGCAATTCCCAGGGGCAAGGTAATGCGTCTACGCCTCTAGGCTGTCTCATGGTGAGAGCTTGAACCGGGGGGGGGGTTCAACCAAGAGGAGAGAAAATAGAGAAGAAGGACAAGGCACAATGTCATAGTGATATTATTGCTGCATATAGTTATGTAGAGGCCTGAGTGTGATATGGAAGAGCCCCAGTGTGTCATGCTATGGCAGCATATCTGAAAGATTTGAAGGAAGGGGGTATACAGAATCCCGAGTGATTCTGAACAGACTGCACCGCAACAGGGTGCAGGGTGGCAGACCTGAGCGTTCACGTGCAGTGGCAACAGCACCCTCAGCTCAGCTCACATAACAGCTCTATGGTCCTGATTTACCCCTCCCACACATTGCCAACCAAATAATAGTTTTTAATACAAGGACAAGTATTGAGCCGGCGCTTAAAGACAGAGAGTATGTCTGAAGCCTGATCATACAAAGGGAGGTTATTCCAGACATACAAAGGGAGATTATTCCATAAGACAAAAGCTCTGTAAGAGAAGGCTCTGCCTGCCACTTTCATACTTGTAATTTTCAAATAGGCAGCACCTTGAGAGCAAAGCAAACCTGGTGGAGAGTAGAGAATAAGGTATTCAGGAACCAAAAGCCTTGCACATAGAGAGTAGATTCTTGTTGCCAATTCTAAATTTAACAGGCAACCAATTAAGAGATGTGAGCACCAGACTTATATGCTCACATTCCTCAGTTTGGAGACATTTCAAGGCTGAATTTGTGCAACCAGACAATAAAGCATTGTAAACATCTAACTGAGAGGTTACAAAGGTATTAGGCTAACAAGTTTTTTTTAATTTTTTTTATATTTATTCCTCATGTGAAAGAAGGCCACTCTTGGGATATTATTAATGTGGGTCTTAAAGGAGAGATGTGAATCAATACTCAACGCCAAGGTTTCTAACAACTGCATTGGCAGAGACAGAGAAGCCATGTAGATTTAAAGAAAAGTTTAAAAATTTATCTCTGAGAGATTTGGGGCCTAATATCAATATCTGTCTTATCCGAGTTCAGTGAGAGAAAAATTTGGGTCATCAAGGTTGTTATGTCTGTAAAACAGGCCCCTAGTTTGGCAAGCTGGACAACTTCAGTGGGTTTAACTGATATATCTATAACTGAAGTCATTTAAATATTCCTCATACAAAAATGCTAGCAATCTTTTAGTTAGCTCACTATAGTGTATTCTGTCCTGTTGAAGTGAAGACAATCATTTTCATCCAAGATCATAGAGCTCAATGGGTACAGTCATTAAAGTGACAGAATCATTAGCCGTTTAGTACTATATTAATGCTACAGAAAAGCCATAATAGCTCCTAATTGAACCCTTTTGTGTTGCCTTCCTTCAGTTACGCTACATATTCTTTCACTGTTGGTGTACAAGATCGAGGGAGTGATCAGCATTTAACAGTCTGATAGCACGTCCTTACAGTTTTACATGACGTAAAAAGATTTTAATTGGGGAAATTGCCTGAGGAAACCAACAAGATATTGGCTTTTATTATAGCTTTTTTATTTATTTTTTTATTTTTTTATTTTTACAATTTTTACATCTGTATGTATCATCTAATGAGAATACTTAACTCCCCCAATATCATTTTTATATATGTCCTTTACTCAAGACTCTTTGAAGAAACAAGACTAGCATTCCAGTAAAGATCTCCTTCTTACAATAATAGCAGCTGTTATATCCTCCGTCTGTAACAGCTGCTATTGTAAGAAGAAGATCATTACGGGAAAACTCACAGGAACTGGAAAATGTCGCGCTCTTGAGTCATGAGAGAAAATTGCTGTAAGGTTTATTCTGTTCACCTGACATTTGACTCTGTTTTGTTATTTAACTACAGTGTGAGACAACTCTTTGGGAAACTAGGCATATCCCCTTTCCACACAAGGCTTCAGCAGCCGAGAAGGTTATTTCATTTTTATTTTTTAACGGTAGTGAAAATGGCTAGTTAATAATGCCCATATAGGGCAGGAATGCATACAAATACGTTCTCTTTTTTTAAAAAAAACTCCAAACATTACTTATTGTTGTTAGCTAAGCTCTGTGCCCAAGTTGATCAAAGAGAATGGTCCATCTGAACAAAAATGTAGTGAATTCAATCTTCCTGACTGAGTAATTGTTTAAATACTTATATCTACATAATACTTTTACCATCTAAGCTACAAAATAATATTTGTGGGACATTATTTGCCGAAATATGATTCTTCGGAGGTAATGGCTTGATATGAACCCCTTATGTATTGCGCCCTTTTTAACACAAGCCTGAAAATGACATACCCAAAATATAATGGTTACTTTTCTTGAAACCTTTTGACTACAGGCATAATCCTGGTCTCTTCTGAAAGGTCGCCCTTGAAAGTTTGTTTTCCAAGAGTCAGAATTACTCTAAATATTTCTGGAAGAAACTAACAGAAGCTCAAACACAGAGGAAGTGGAGATTCTTTCCCCAACTAAAAGTTTTTAGTGAATCCAAATGCTTATGGTTGTCAGGCCTGGTGGGCTTAGACACACAATGCAGCCAATGCATCTGTGGATTTCCCAAACGCAAAGAAAGTGAGGACCCCCCAGACTTGTTTTCCCACCCGTTGGCACTACAGCGTTGGCATTGAAAAAATAGTTTTAGAAGAGAACTGTGAGATTTAATGGTTTCAAATGGTGTATCGTGCAACCAGATTAACTGAAAATTTCATCGTTAAAAAAAAAAAAAAGAATGAATGCAAATAAACTCACTCCGACTGTGACTAAGGGCTCAGTGATAAAGGTTAGAACATGGTCTCTCAGGGGTTAAATAGTTTGATGGTACAACTTTGGAAGTCACTGGCACTTCAAGATAATGTCTCATCCCCTAGATAATAAATGCTTTTGGATGAATATTGGCTATATGTCTGAAAAACCCATTTTTTTTTTGTCAAACTATTTAAATGAAGTCTTGTGTTACCCTTATTTCGTTTAAAAGATGTAAGCTTCAGTGTTTGTATAACATACCAGGAATGTAGAACATGTATTGGTGTGACTGTAAGCAATGAATTTGAGGTCAGTAATAAGCACCGTCAATGTTTTCTTGGAAATATTGTTGAGCTTAGGTTTCCAAAATGTTTGTTGTAACCATGCAAGGACACTGGAATCTGAATTGTTGAGTCCATGCAGGTGTTTAGAACGGCAGTGTGTGCCAGTAGGGCAGGTGGTGAAGTTCATTCTAGAAGCTCATCAAGACTAGTTAGAGAATGTTGCCATAATAATAATGATAATTGCATGACCTCTGTGACCGACTGGATCCTGCTCCTGACATCTGTTTCAATCATTGTGCTAATGCAGACAGCTAGGTATTGTCTGATATGTTGTTAAATCTGTGTTAATTTGCACATTAACTAGTTAATATCTTTGCAATGTGAGAATGTATACTCGCTGACTGGCTCATTAGCTTGCTCAAGTATTAAAGATTGCATAGTTAATTAACTAGTTTGCAGTAATTATTATACATGTTATGTTTGCTAACCAGGTAGTATTTGTTCCAGACACAGGTACTGCTTTGCTCACCAGTTAACCCGCTAGATTTTATTGTTGTCAATAATGTTGAACTGTGAGGACAGGAATTCTGGCAGATTTTGTAGTGACCCTAGCAAGTATATAAAAGTAGCATGGCTTTGTGTGCTTTTGGTGGGTTTGGAAATCAATGATACTTCTCAGACACTAGGAGACAAAACAAGGCAGGGAACTATGTGTGTTATGGCTCTACACTAATGACAGATTGAGATGTCCTCAATCAGTCATGATACCTGCAATTTCTGCTGCGAGAGAAGAATGTCTCACCATGCATGGCAAAATTGAAACCAAAATCTGAATCACCACAATAATTCACTTAAGAACAAATTTTTAAATACATTTTTTGAGAGACTTTATATATTTTGAATATGATTTCAGGTTGCAAAAACCTAAATGTATGAAATATCTTTGCAGTGACAGATTTTCATTTTAACTACAACTCTTCTCTAGTTTTATGAAAAAGTACTTCTTTTGTGATCGCCAAACAATCAACCATTTAAAACTCCTTTAGAGGAAAAGGAAATTATATTTTTAACTTGTAGAAGTAACTAGTCACTGTGTGGAACACCTAACTGAACAGCAATTCTCCTTATGTTAACACTTCCATAAATATAAATGGTCATACTGCTAATAAAGTTAACACATTGTCAATGTATACAGTACAACATTTCTGGTCATTTCTTGTTAGTGAACTATGATATGGTACAATAGTACCATATCCCACTGAGGGCAGTTGAAGTTCTGACTTGTCCCTGTGTTTTCTCATCTTACCAGAAAAACAGAGTTCAAAGGTCATGTGTCACATCAAAGGGTTAGTGCTACTGGGTGGCCTCAGCAGGAAACATGTAGGTTAAGCTGTGCTGGAGATGAGGGTGGTTTTGAACCAACTTTATGAGTAGTGTTGATCATGGAACAATGACCGTACTTAAAGCAGAATGAGAACTTCCGTTGTGGTTTTTTTTCTGAATGACAAAAATGAACAGGCCTTTTCCCCCTGAAATTAGACATTGATAACTAGTGAGGGATAAAAACATTTATTACTACTAGATAGTTCAGTCTGTGCATCGTAATTGTGTACACTATTGGACATTTAAGTTTTTACAAACAAGAACAACATCACTCTAATGAGCATTGAACAGCATTAATTGAACAACAGTAAAGGTCTGCGGGCTCTGAGAGCAGAAAAATGTGGCACCCAATCAGGTGTTAGGGGTCAGTAGAAGTGCTAAAGAGTGGCGATGGAGGAGCCGTGAGGCCTTCTGAATTCTGGGTCTGAAGATGGCCAGTGTCTCTGCTTTTCAGACTGCTGCGGGAAACCCATTCCTCAAATTATGGGCCAGAACATACCACAGTGGCCAGGAAGTACATGATCCGAGACAGGGAGGAGCCAGCCATCCCAGTGTTGAGGGGTCTGGGCTTGTTTGCAGAGCTTTGAAATTCTCTTGAAGGCATGAAGGGACGGTCCCCTTAGCAGCCTGGTAGGCGAGCACCAAGGTTATAAATCTTATGCAAGTAGTTGCAGGTTGTATATCAGGTTAGCAGTTTTCTTAGTGAGCTGCAGTGGCCTAATAACACCATAATGGTTTGAGATGCACATTAATTTGGCAAAAAGCTACCAGTATTTTTCTTTGCTGTTGCACCACCCATTTTCTGGAAATGGGTAAATGGTGAAAGATTAGCTTGTCTATTCACTAAGGACCCTATACACTGGATATTTGAATATATATTTGCGATGAAAACCCCTGCATTTCATTTAAGAGATGACAGCCAGCAGCCATAATTGTTATATCAGTAGATGACACGTTAATGTACCAATGTAAATCTGAATAAATTATAATGTTTGCTAATGTTAGAGATGTTGAGGTAAAAATGTAAAAAACAGTCAACACAAACTTGAATGTATTGAATACACACGTGTGTAGATAAGGAAACATCTGAGATCATAGGCAGTGAGCTGGGTCATAGCATTAGCTACATTTGATAGCTATGATACCTGTAGGTAGCCCTCTGTATATAATGACCAGCATAATCAATGATAGAATAGGATAGTCTAGGATAGAATAGTCATTGTCTTACAGACGGTCTGCTTACTGCTTGCTAGATTTGCCAATGATGCTAGCCCACGAAACAGCAGTTTCTGCTGGTTACAATTGCTTTCTACTAATAATTTACCAGAGAACAGGGACTAGGGGATTTTTACTGGCTGGCTAGCTGAATTCATATTTATAGTTCATTATTGCCAAGAAAAAGACTCTCTTATGGGGACTAATAAAGTAGCTAGCTTGTTGGGTTGGAATTCAGACTAGCATTATAGCCCATCTACTTTATACGTTTAGCTTGCTAGCTGCTACTTAGCTTTAGCTTAGCTAGAATGAACTGGAAAACTGCCACTCAACACCAAATGAAGGCGACTTATATGGACTGCTTTGCAAACAATAATCATGACAGGCTCAACCTGCTTTGGCTACATGAAACTACCCATGGTTCAGGGCAAGCTAACTGCTGTCTCATAGCACAATTACACAAATCACTCACAGAAATAAAAGGCTTTTTATTTCATTTTTATGAATAATTGTGAAAGTGGTAATGATACAATTTAAAGGATTTAGAAATGTCTCAAAATTTAGGAAATCGAATTGATATACCTGTTGTGAGGTGAATATTCAATTATATATCTGTTGAATTTACTTGGTATTAGAATTTTTTGCAGAACTGTTCTGGAAAATAAACTGAGCTGATGCAAAGATGAGTATGAATTTAATAAGTCCAGCCCTGGTATCGACTCTTTAAATGTATTCACCCCCACCATTTTATTTATTTATTTATTTTATTTTATTTTATTTATTTTTTTTTTGCATCTAAAAAATGGCAGCAATAGAATAATAAAAATCAGCACTGAAAATGTGTTAAAGGACGCTTTACAGAATCCGTTACATTCACGGAGTCATGTCTCCTCCACCTGGCAGCTATACTCCTCATCCCTCCTTTTCTAGACTTTCTTTTGTTCTCTCTTTTCATTTTTCCTCCTGAAGTCATTGTGGCTCCATCACCTTTGCTTTAAAACCAAATGTAATATAAATAGAAGGGTCAGTTTTTAAACTGGACTTGGGGACATACTGTGTGTATTGCATTGGTATAGGAAGTTACCTCACCTTTTCATCTCATTAAATTAGATCATGGCGGTACCAGTTTTTTGGCCTGTTGGGTTAATTTATCTCCTGATTGAATGGTCTTTGATAGTAAATTGCTTTGCGCTTCTCACTAATCTCTAGATTTTCGCACTGCTGAGAAAATAGTACCATGATTGATCAGGAAAGAATCAGTCCTATTCTGTTCTGAGAAAGGTCGCCAGAGAGATAAAAAAAGACACTGGGAATACTGCAGATTAAAACGATCACTCTTGTGTGGAGAAGTTAAACCTGGCACAATGCACCAGATTGGTATTGCGAGCAACTGTTTGAAGAACCTTGGATATTCTTATCTCAGCAATTTCTGTATTTATGAGTCATTCAGAATTAAACTTCTGACACAGACTTAAACTACAATATGAATCTGTTTATTCACACATTTTAATCAGTGCTTTAATTGACTGAACACATTTGTACGCACAGTGTGTATTATGCAGTCTCCCTGATAGTGCTTGGTGTATGTACAGCAGTAGGGATATCTTCAGTGCAAACAGCCTTTCTGGTGAATCAATGAATAATAAGTGTTTTTTTAAAAATTAAAAATCTGTGATAGAGGGGAGTGATCAGACTTTCCTAGCCTCTCCCAGAGTGGTATGAATCTCTCACAGTCACGAAGGATAATTCAGTGCAGTTGCTCCAAGCCCTGAGGTCCCTGGTGCTGGGGGGCTGGGGGCTGCAGGGGTGGGGGGGGGGGCATAAGGGGCCATAAAGGCCCCCACACAAAGACCCTGCCCTCATCACAGACTCCCCCACAAAACTACAAAGCATTCTGAGCCCGGAGATTATATCAGACTGGGAGTCTGCATCGCTGGTCTTATGGATGCTAGTGTAGCATGTCGTTCCCTGGCTTTATTAGCAGTCCACAGGGTGTGGTCTTACACTATTTAAGGGATTTACATTGTTGTAATGTCAACAAATCTCACAACCCTTCATATGGGCTGGTGCCAAAGGTATTGGTCTGACTCAGACACATTTTTAATGTGTCTCACAGTGGCCTCGATATCGCTGCGATATATTAAGGGCCACTTTCGACAATAATGGCATTTTCATTCTGGAATAGCCTGGTGTTTCACCACTTTATAATAAAGAAGAACGACCCAGTGTTTGGGAATAAATCGAGTGTAATCCAACTGTAAATATAAGACTACAGCTTTATGTGGAGTAAACCCATGGCTTTAAAATGTAAACACATTTCAAAGCATTTCAGTGTACCTTCTGAAGTCCCAATGGTGCCTTACGTTCCTGACCAAACCTTTTCTTTATTTTTTGGTCGATATTATTTGTTTAGTCTGCTGTAGGGTAATAGATTTGTAATGGGCTTGTAATGAGCTTGCAGACTTGGCTGAGAGTCGGACTGCTGATGTGAGATTCATAAGGAGGGACGAGCAGTTCCCCTACCGCCCAGTCAGAAGACCTGCTGGTAATTCCCCATAGAGTGCATGTTAAGACACCTCTTCTACTCCTACGCAAACAAATTAAATGGCCAATTTGACGAGTTGTCCCAAAAGAAAAGGCAGGGCACTCTTTCCCGGGTTAAAGACGTTGCTGTTTCAAAAACCTCTGACCCAAACAAAGGTTATTTAAATAATGCGCCTACGCTCCTGCGTTTTGAATGGAGAATCCTGTCAAGCAGACCATGAGAAATCTGCTCCAGGCTTAAACTAAGGTTGTGTCAACTGAACAGTCTATTGGTTGCAAGGTTACTCAGTGTTTTCTTTAAACATGATTGTTTTTAATAGGCTCCTCAATTTGTTCCATTATGTATGGGTAATATGAATGGTAATATACTGTAATTAATCCCAAAGAATGTTGTTAGAGTTCATTTATAAATAATTTTGGTACGGCTTGCTAAGGATGGAACCACAGATGTAATGTTTTGAAAATGGAAAATATAATAATTCCTGAACCGATATCAGAGTATATTTAAGCAGTTCAAATCCTTGGTACACAAGATGTAGTATACTGTATGCCTGTTGGATTCCTTCATATCCCCTACAGTTAGAGGCAGTGTCTCAGTTTTTGTAGTACAATTTACATTATTCATGTATAATTTTGATTGTTAAAATAATGAAATTGCCTTTTAAATGTTATTGTTTGAAGTATGAAGTGATCTAGTTAGATGCACGCACTGTGCAGTTGTTAGCAGAAATTGAGCCTCAAGAGTAATTGTGTTCACTGGGGAGATTTTAGGCCCCTAATGTCAGGGTTATGTCCACAGATTGTAGCAGGAATTTGAGGCCTTATTGCTTCACAGCAAGCTGAGACATGACTTCATCAGTGAGTCCTCCCAATGACACGCCTCTGTTTTGGGGATTACTACACATGTATATGCTTAGGCTAGGTGTCATGCTTTCAACGACTAACTTTTGCTGTGGTTCCCTTATTTTTAGATTTTTAGACAAATTATTTTTAGATACCAGTTCATTTCCGTTTTTTCTATTGAATTTTAATTCCTGTAATATTTTTCCCATTATGCACCTTTAGCTACTGTTGTGTTTTCACATCCGCAATGTAGAGAAAACAATATGAACACTTCCGTAAGGTCAATGAATTGGATGTTGGGTTACTACCTTTCGCCACTATGTCCTGTATGTGCCATGGTATGGTATGTCTACCAGCATGTGGTATTCTGCAGGAATGATACAACAAAAACACAACAGTGTCTCTCGTGGAGGATGATGTAAAGTGGACAGTTTTTTGAGTTGTTGTGTGTATGTGTATTTGTATGCATCCGCAACAAACATCCCCTGTATTTTGGCCTATGCCGACTCTTTGTCCCACGTACATGAAAAAAAAATATTTGTAAAATTCTAAAGCTCACTGTATTTCTGAAAGTTTCCAGGGAATTGTAAGGTAAAAAGGTTCTATCTGAAAATCTTGAAAGGTCTTGAAATGTTTGGTCATACTTTCCAAACCACTGCTGACTATTCAGGGACATCATCTATTCAATATTCTATTATTATCTTAAAGGACACCGCTGTCTGCAGGAAAGAAACACTTTGATGCTGGGTGCAGGGTCATTCTGTACCATTAGTTAATTGGACAGACACTGACCTCGCCATCCAATGGTATGAGTGCTACGAAACCATGCCAGGAACAACTGACCCCCCCCCACATCACCGCAGAACCACCTGAGCCTTCACAATATATGATATTATGATAAGACCCCTATTAAGTTACATGTTAAATTCACTGCGTTTAATGTTTAATATGTCTTTCTGGTTCATGGCAGTCGATACCTAACATAGCATACAGTAACATAACATAACATAATGATGAGAACAGGCCATTCAGCCCAACAATGCTTGCCATTTTTCTGACTAGATTAGTGCTCTGATTACCAGCAGACTAGATAGTATCTAACACCTAATCTGTCCATGACAAGGAGCTTATGAGAGAGCCAGAAACACAAACGATTTTGAGCGCTCCTACACGCATGGGTGCGGGACCAGGATGTACAGCTCATTGTATCAAAATGTCTGGCCCCTCACGAGGATTTGCGGAGCGTCACTGGAGCCATGATCACGTTTACTGTAACGTCTGAGAGCGGAGCTCGTCCTTGCTCTAATTAGCAGCGGGAGTGACCGTGGGCCCGAGTCGTTTGACCCGGTTCGGTTTACGGTCTCGGAGACGGGGCGGCTTTACAGCTGTGCTGCCACAGAAAAATGACGAGGGATTAAGAGAAGTTTCGCCTTAAAAGGCGTTCTCCTGCTTTTTGCTCCTAATTCGGCACGGAACCAGGCGTGCACCATTGCCTCGGACCACTTTTTGCTGGAAAGTTTACAGACGAATGAGTTAGTTGATGGACTGCTATGTTAACCAATTTAAACATTCCCTGCCCCCGAGGCTGATTTGACCTCTGTGTTTGCTTGCAGTGATTCATGTTTTACAAGCTATAATGAATATTCAGATCTGTTGTTTTTTTCCACCCTTTGAAGATGTAAGAGTTGCTTTTGGTTTTGATGTACAGAGGAAATATTTCTGGTGATAAAGATGATTGTATTAGCTGGCAGGTGTGGCTTCTTGCAAGTATGTGACAATGACTGTTTTCTAAGCACACAAGTAATTGGAATAAAACAAGGGATTTAAAAATTTTGTGCTAGTGTTTGAACCTGTTAGACCATGCATTTCCTGAGAAAATGATGTGTCTCGCCTGAGATACCAAACAATCCCAAATGCCATTATTCCATGTCGTATGCTGACTCGTTTGGTTGTGAAATGTTTGGGAGGAGTTTCTCTCAGCCTGTTGCATGTGTCTCCAGCCCCAGAATGCTACCCGGGTGGGTATCGGACCCTGCAGAACCCGTACCGGAGCGTTGAATTCGACTCCACCGAACTCCAGCGCACGGCCATCCAGGAGTTGATCTGCGACCACTCGCTGCCCCCCGGCTGGTACCGGTTCACCATCAATAACAAACCTGCTGAGATGCCCACCAGCTGTGTGGAAGTAAGGCTCATCAAATCAGTGCGCTCTCATCCACGGGTAGAATACCCGCAGTGCTTTCTGACCACATCTGTCCTGAAGTTCCCCTAGGGAAAGTAACGTTATTCTTTTCTATTTCGGGCTGATGTGTTTTCTGAATGCTGGGTGTTGAAACTCTGGGCTATGGCTGAATTTGACGTGTGATTATCTTGGACTCTCAGGGAAAGCTGCGTGTGTTATCCAGAGGAGTGTTGCAGTACACTCTTTAGACGTGGTCACCCAAAATAAATCACTGAAAAGGATAAAATCCACCTTGAGTAGATGTTCCTCGATTGAGATTTTTGAGATGGTTTCTGCAGTCTCTTCCATTTCAGGGCCAGTAGCATTTGTATGTGCTGTATCCAGAAAACAATTAAGTACAATGTATATAAAACATTCAACAAAACAATTTGCAAAGGTACCAATTTACAGTACATTTGGTCTGTATGAGATAGTCTAAGGTTAGATAATAATATTTTGAGACCATTTCAAGGTTTTCCTTGGAAAATTGCAGTCTGTGTAATAATTATTTTATGCATTTGCAACGCGCTGGTTAATTGATTTCACAGATATGGCCTGTAACCTCATTTCATGCTATTTGAGACTTTCTGCATGTGGCACTGGGGAAATGCTCCTGAAGAGAGATGGTGTGAGTGTAAAAGCAGAGAGAGATGGTGTGAGTGTAAAAGCAGAGAGAGATGGTGTGAGTATAAAAACAGAGAGAGATGGTGTGAGCGTAAAAACAGACAGAGAGAGAGAAATAGTGTGAGTAAAAAACAGAGTTGGTGTGAGTGAAAACAGACAGAGATAGTGTTAGTGTGAAAGCAGAGAGAGATGGTGTGAGCGTAAAAACAGACAGAGAGAGAGAAATAGTGTGAGTAAAAAACAGAGATTTGGTGTGAGTGAAAACAGACAGAGATAGTGTTAGTGTGAAAGCAGAGAGAGATGGTGTGAGTATAAAAGCAGAGAGAGAGAGAGATGGTGTGAGCGTAAAAGCAGAGAGAGAGGTGAGTGTAAAACAGACAGAGATGGTGTGAGTGTAAAAGCAGAGAGAGAGAGAGATGGTGTGAGTGTAAAAGCAGAGAGAGAGAGAGATGGTGTGAGTGTGAAAGCAGACAGACAGAGAGATGTTTTTCTCAGATGAACAGGTGCGGGACCCAGGCCCCCGTGTGGCTCTCGCTGAAGGACGCCCAGCTGCCGCGCCCGGGGGAGGTCAGGCAGCTGTCGGCTTGCGCAACCTGGCAGTTCTTCCACGGGAGCACCAAGGACTGCTGCCTCTTCCGCATCCCCGTCTCCGTGCGCAACTGCGGAGACTTCCTGCTCTACTTCCTGCAGCCCACGCAGGGCTGCATGGGCTACTGCGCCAAAGGTGCCCCCCCCCCCCCCCGCACGTGCAGCTACGGTGTCATAGTGACACTCTCTTTTTGCTGTCTATGATGTCATAAATGGACTTGTTTGATTTCTTTTTTTTTTTTTTTTGGTCTGTGTTTGGCTGTGAAAAGCTTCAGCCTCTGGCTCACAACTGGATGTCCAGATGCATGGCACGGAAGAGAAAGCAGATGTGTGTTCGGAAAAGCACTCTGAAAAAATCATTTCTCTTAGTTAGACTCATGAATGAGGGAACTGGTGTCAGGAAGGGTTGTTATTTTTTCATGTTTAATTTTTTTTCTTTTTGGAATTATTGAAAATGACAGGTGCACAATTAAATTATTTTAATATTTATGCCACCTCTGTCATGTACAGTTTACACAGAATGGCATTATCCAACCCGGTCTTGTCTTTGTAAACAGGTTTTTGCACCTAAGTGATAAGCGTTTGAAGTATCTTCAGCTTTTGGGGAAAAAGAGTACTTTTGTCAGTCCTGGCAGTGAGAGAAAATTCTATGACACTTCATTGGTAAACGGAAGTGTCTTTACTTACTGAAAATACATTGGACAAATATCTGCTATGTAACAAGAAAGAAAAATTATGTACAACATTTTTATTACCTTTGGCTTCAATTACAAATCAGTATACAGATATACCTTTGAGAAGATAGCGTGGAAAAGGGTGCAGATGCTTCAAACACACCTCGGATTGTCAGTTTGTCATCCGGCGTTGTTCCAGAGAAGGTTTAATAATGAATGCCAAAAATTGTGTTTGTGTGGAAATGCTGTTCATGTGCTCTGGAAATAAACACTGTCTGTGTCATTTTCAGAAGTTACAGAATTCAGACTGAAACTTTGCCCACCCGGTGAAGTGGAAGTTGACGGCATCTGTCAAGGTAAAAAAGTAAAAAAGAAAACAAAAACAAACACTGGCTTGTTACCAATTTTCAGGTCATGAGGATTTAAGTTACTGCTAGCAAACATAGGAACAAGTTTCAGGATGTGTTAACTGTAGTCATTCTTTTGTAAATATCATGCTGTTATTTGTAACTGAATTATATACAAACATACAGTAAAACCACTGATATTGTGGAAGGATATGGTGTGTGGTGAGAGAACCTGCAGGGTTGTATTTTCCGGAATCAATGTCGCGGGGTGCATGGGCGCAGTCAATGATTTATTTAATGTCAAATGGGACATTAACCAAAACCATTGGCTGGCTTTTGAATAAGCTGTGATCATGTACATATTGCAAAGGAAAGCCCCTAAATTAGCAATCCGCCCTACACTTGGCTGAGATTTAAGCCGTAGGCCTGGTCTGAGCAGGCGGGTGGTGAGGGCGCAAATCGCAGACCAGACAGATCGGAAAGTTGCAATGAGCTGCACCAGAATTTCAGTCTGCTGCTCGACTGTTTGAGGGTCGCACACCCCTAGCAGTGACTCTCCTCCCACTTTGGTGCGCAGCAAATCAGGAAATTACCAAGCGGCTCAGGCCCGTCAAAATCCATGAGGAAAATACCGCCTCGTCAGTGCGACGGCTTGCAAACACGCCATACGCCAGCCAGAAAGTACAGCCCATGATGGGGTGGTGTGGAAAGAGCGTGTGTTACAGGGGGCCTGGTCACTGATGATGTCACAGCCTGCGGTTTGGCGTGCCTGTCCCTGCTCTGTCCTCAGCCAGCCTCCCCTCCATATCGTCCAGACCGGTCGTCACCCCAGAGCTGGTGGGCAGCAGCGTCCACCTGAGGTGTGCCTACAGGACGGCGCCGTCCGCGCTGCCCGTGGGCTACCTGGTGGTGTGGTTCCGCCACCTGGGCTCCGGCAGGAAGGAAGAGATACGGAAGGACTCCACCCTACACACCTTTTCCCTGGTGGAGATGGACGGGGTTCACTTTAAGCTGGGGGACACGGTAATGTGGGGGAAGGTGGGGGGGCGGGGGGTGCGTAGCTGATAGGGGAGTTAGCTGATGGGGTGGTTACTGAGGGGGTGTGGTTAGCTGATAGGGTGGTTACTGAGGGGGTGTGGTTAGCTGATAGGGCGGTTACTGAGGGGGTGTGGTTAGCTGATAGGGTGGTGACTGAGGGGTGTGGTTAGCTGATAGGGCGGTTACTGAGGGGGTGTGGTTAGCTGATTGGGCGGTTACTGAGGGGGTGTGGTTAGCTGATAGGGCGGTTACTGAGGGGGTGTGGTTAGCTGATAGGGTGGTTACTGAGGAGGTGTGGTTAGCTGACAGGATAGCTGATGGAGGGGGTTAGCATATAGGGGGGTTAGGTGATAGGGGCATTAGTTAGCCGGTGGGACACCTTGAAGGAGGGATTCAGTTTATTCATTTCATTCTGAATGAAACAGGACAGAGCCAGCTGGGGGTTGGGGGCAAGTATGGGGTGTGTTGGGTATGGGGTGTGTTAGGGTTAGGGTGCATTAGGCATGCGGTCTGTTTGGTACAGGGTGTGTTAGGTATGTGGTGTGTTTGGTATAGGATGTTACAGGGTGTGTTAGGTACAAGGTTTGTTAGATATGGGGTCTGTTAGGGTTAGGATGTGTTAGGTATGGGGTGTGTTTAGGTTGCTCAGACTTGATCAGTTGCAGACTCATGCAGAAGATGGAGACCTCACTAACAGCTTGTTCTCATTCTCCCGGGAATTCCTCCACTGGTCTGCGGAAAATACCAGGGTTTCCAAGTGCACTGTGAATTGCAGCATTGATGTGGAGCTGCGTCTGCAGTATGTGATGGGTTCTGTGTGTGTGCTGCAGTATGTGATGGGTTCTGTGTGTGTGCTGCAGTATGTGATGGGTTCTGTGTGCGTCTGCAGTATGTGATGGGTTCTGTGTGTGTGCTGCAGTATGTGATGGGTTCTGTGTGCATGCTGCAGTATGTGATGGGTTCTGTGTGTGTGCTGCAGTATGTGATGGGTTCTGTGTGCGTGCTGCAGTATGTGATGGGTTCTGTGTGTGTGCTGCAGTATGTGATGGGTTCTGTGTGTGTACTGCAGTATGTGATGGGTTCTGTGTGCGTGCTACAGTATGTGATGGGTTCTGTGTGTGTGCTGCAGTATGTGATGGGTTCTGTGTGTGTGCTGCAGTATGTGATGGGTTCTTTGTGTGCGAGTGAGGAAATATGGCTGTCTCAGAGGCGTAGTGGTGCGTGGCTGCCTCTGACGAGCTTGGACAAGCTCTGTCTGTGAACAGCAGGGAGGCCTGCGTTCAATCACAGCTTTCTCTGAAACACGTGCTGCACGGGGTCAAAACCGGCCGCCCTGCGCAGGATGATAAATTAAACATGGCCCTTGAGACGTCCTCTCGCGCACATCCCACCGAAACATTCGGATCAAATGGAATGTATCCGAGACACCTTCCAAAGGTGAAATCACACGCCCACGCGCGGCGCGCACAACTGTGGCAACGTGCAAGCATATTCAATTATTAGCATAGGGGAAGGAACAGGTTATTAAAACAGGAGGGAATAGGCTATTTGTGCTTACTGGCAGGCCTAATAAAATGGCCACTGTTATGTCTTATGAACATACCTCATGTGGCTTTACTGTATGTGTACTGTTGGCACACCTCTGATGTATGTACTCTGTGTATACTGTGCATATACTTCTGATTTTGTTTGTCATTTACAGGTTTCATGTAGTGTGTCAATGTTTCTGAGGAACTCCTCCAGCACACAGTCACTGCCGAGGGAAAGTGACAGCTTCTTTGCAGGAATCAAGGTAAATCTTTAATTATGAGAAATTTTATGGGTTAATCTCAGAATTAGATCTAGAAAAAAGATTTAGGACTTCATACTAGGGACTGGGCTGTTTTTTGAGTAACCTGTCAGAAGATTCTTAAATGCATAGGAAAAAATGTTTCCGTAAAATCAGAATCCTGCTATGGACCTCTTTTTGAGATGAGTCTTGAATAAAGTTGAAATGAAATGAATGAGAATGATTTTTTTTTCCGATCTTTCAATTATATTTGGTAAAGCAGTGGGTATAAGCATAACCTGTTATCATTATGTCTTGATTAAAGGTAGCTTGTTAGATAATTTGGTACCCTGTTTATCATTATGCATTTTTTAAAAAATGTATTGCAATTATTCTCTGTTCCTAATGAATAGATAAATAAACATTGGAACTGCTAATTTTAAAAATATTTTGCATTTAAAAGTCAGTCATTATTTTTGAGTGTGCAGTTTGAATTTTTGGAGGTAGTTGAAAAATGTTTTCCTCCAGGCCTTAGTGGTGCCAGTCTCTGTGTGGTTATGTAGTTTTAGTGGTGCCAGTCTCTGTGTGGTTATGCAGTTTGTTCCAGAATCTCTGCACGTGGCGGAGGACGGGAAGGAGCACCACGTGTCCATCCACAGCACCGTACCCGTCCATTGCCATGGCAACGACCAGAACCGCCACTGTTCCATCTCTGTCCATCTCAGTGTCCAGGACACAGGTGGGCAGTACCACTTCTGTCTGTTCCAACATTAAAAGTGTGATTACCTTTAATAACTTTATTTCTGTCATTGTATTACATTACATTACAGGCATTTAGCAAATCCTCTTATCCAGAGTGACTTACACTAACTTTTTTCATAGCATTTACATTGCATCCATTTATACAGCTGGATATATACTGAAGCAATGCAGGTTAAGTACCTTGCTCAAGGGTACAGCGCCAGTGTCTTACCTGGGAATTAAACCAGTGACCTTTAGGTTACAAGGCCAGCTCCACACTACACTGCCGGTCATTGCTTTTCTTTTGCATTTACTCAACACGTTACATTGTGAATTTTTTATTTGTATGACACTAATTCTAGGTTATAGGTGGCCTAGCTAGCTGCAAGTACCCAGTTTACAGTATATGCTGGTGTTCTCATTTTATACGCACCTCTATGGCTATTCAGTATAGCGCTGGTGCTGTTTCGTCACTGTGTCTGTGTTCCAGTGCGGTAAGTCTCATAAGTGGACATGCCGCGCGCAGACAGAGTCCTTAATTTTGAGCCAGTGATGTTCTGGTGCCGAGCTCGCGCTGACACATCGACGCTCCGTAGCCGTGTCGTGTGTTTTGACCCCACCCCACCCCCCCGGTGCTTCTCTCCCGTGCCTCAGACAGCCTGGGCCTGGAAGCGCCGAACATCGCCGTGTCGGAGTGCTGGGCGGAGCTGCGGCCGACGCCCTGCCGGGACGGCGTGTGCGCCCGCGCCGCCCTGCTGCTCACCGCCGTCACCGACTTCACCCGCGACGGCCTCAGGGCCAGCCTGCTCAGCGCCCGGCCCGCCCCGGACGCACCCCGGCTCTGGAGGGGCTACGAACCCGAGCCCCTCAAGGTGGGACTCCACACGCGCGAAGGCCTCCGTGGGGGGTGGGGTTGGGGGATGACGTGAGGGGTCAGATGTGTGAGATAGTATGAGCTCATTGCCCATCTTCAGCTCTGATCTGGGAACAGATGCGTGTGGAAACCCCGTTCCTTGTTTTCTCAGGCTCTCCTTAAGCACGCAGACATCTGGAAGAGATGCATTAACTCCACCCGCGGCTTAATCGGCAGGTCAGAGAGGGTCAGCCTACGGAAAGGGTTGGGTCACTACGTTTACACTTATGCATTTAGCAGACGCTCGGAAGGATCCTAGCAAGGGTTTGCAAGACGACCGGTGGATGTGTCTGGCAGGAGTGTAAGGTTTGATAGATTGTTGGGCTGTAAGATTGCCGGAGTGTAAGGTTTCGTAATATATTGCAGGATTGTAAAGTCTGATAATGGATTGCAGGACTATAAGGTTTGATAATATATTGCCGGAGTGTAAAGTCTGATAATGGATTGCAGGACTATAAGGTTTGATAATATATTGCCAGAGTGTAAAGTCTGATAATGGATTGCAGGACTGTAATCAATTGGAGGAGTCTTAGGGCTCTCTTTTCTGGCTGGCGAATGGCAAAGTGGTATTTTTGTCATGCATTTTGATGCACCTGAGCATTGTCAGGAGTGGGAGGAGAGGCAATGTTAGGGGTGTGTCAGTGAAGATCAAGCAGCACACTGCTATTTTGGTGCAGCAGATTGCAGTTTTGGTGTCAGTGCAGTCTGTGATTCAGACCTGCACTGCCTGCCTGCTCAGACCAGGTCTATGGTCCAAGTCACAGCCCAGCACACAGCGAGTTGCTAATTTTGGGGCTTTCCCAAGCAAAGTGCACATGATCATAACCTATTCAAAACCCAATCAACTGTTTTTATGGATCATATGCTGTCCAATTTGACTTGGATATAAATCCCCCTACCAGGAAAAATGCATTTATTGTTCATTCTTTTTACTTTTTTATAATATTAATTCCTGCATGTATTTCTGTTTTTAGTTGTTTAAGGCTGTTTTTATACTGCACCATGGTTGGGGTTCTGCATTCTGTTCTTTTCTTATACCCATCAGTAATGAGAATGACAATACATGCAACATGAGCTTGAACAATATTTTTATTTTTATTATGCGACTGTAGTTAAAATGATAGTTACATGCAAGCGACATGCACTAACTGTGATAGTGATCTCTATACTGTTAGGTAACCATACTGGCTATAAATTAGAAATTGAGGAGCCAAGAAAAAGCATTACTCCACAGTAGCTCAGGAGAGCCATTTGGAAATATTATGGGTACTGGGCCATTGGAGACAAAATACTAACCATGGAGAAAGTCACCTGCAGTTTATACAAGCTGCAACTGCCTGACACTTTCCCCCCTCCAGAGGAGATAGGAAAGTTCAGTTTAGTTTAAGCAAGCTGTGCTCTTGTTGTGAATTAATGATGGGCTAGGCTATTCAGACAGCCATTTTAGACATTTCATATTTTAGGACCTAAAATATCTGTCCAGGTGGGATTTCTAAAAGTTTTGCTCATTTCATAGGCCGTATATAAACAAATAGCTTAGTATTATGTATTTAACCCCTGTCTGGCCCGGTCCCCTTTTGTAAAAATCCAATATGAGGTCAGCCTACTCATGCAATATCATTTTTTTCTTTCATTTGAACAACAGTTGATCTACTGAGTCATTTAATTGCTGTGATTGGCATAATTTGGATTGTTATTTTGTTTAATGAAACTTAAAGATACTGTAGTCATTGTTTCTTAGTTATAGCATTGAATATTTGAGCTATTTATCTACAGGTTTAATGGGAAATTAAAACTGGGCTTTATACATTTAGGCAACATTTCATTTAAATTTAGATTTTGATAAGATTCATTAGAATTCAATTTTTGGAAATGCTGACAGCCCTACTTTGCTCCTCCCACTCAAGAACATCAGTTCCCTTTTGGGAGAAGCTTTTTGTGATGAGTATATCCTCGTCTTCAGTTGTAGTGGTAGACCATGGAAATCCGTAGCACTGTACACTGGAGCACAAGGCACCGGACTCTTAAAGAGAATGAAAAGAGGTAATATGATTGGCTACAATTTAATCCGGTTGAAACACACCCACTGATAATATATTCAGCCTAATCCAGCTCAGTTTCCACCTGCGCTGTGTGAAGTTACTGCACCTGTTAGCAACATTATGCTCTTCTAATCTGAAATGGGAGCCTGAGACTCACCGCCATTTTGAAGCCAGACTGAGCCGTTTGCACAAGAAGAATGCATTCTGTTCAAGAGGTTGGTTTAGTCATTCTTTACAGTGAAATTATGCAATATAATTTAATGTTGCCATTCACATATCAGGGCTGGACTTGCTGGTTTTCTGAACAGGTTCACATTTTAGTCTTAAGTGGAATGAAATGACATGTGACGGTTCCTTTGATTCTGCCATAATGGAGTCTTCCATGTGCCTGCGTGCCACAGACGTGCATTTCCAGTAGAAGGAAAGTACAGTGCAGTGCCGTAAGGCATGCGATTGCTTGCTCCTGTGTCAGACAGACAGCAGGCCATCGGCCACTGCAAGCCGAAGGGCCAGCTGTGCTTGGTGCAAACATGGGGTTTTTTAGCTAACGGAGGCCCTCCTCCCGCTCTGTAATCAGGCTAAGCCGTGTTATCCCATCTCTCGCAGGTGACCGTTCAGGACGTCCCCACCGCAAGCTGCTACTCTTTGACTGATCCTCACCTCATTACCTTCGATGGCAGGTAACCCTGGAATTACTGCATATAGACAGCCAGTTAAATCCCTTTTTCTTCCCCACCCCTCCCTTTCTCAACTATAAATCAATACGGTTTCATACTGCCGAAGTGCTTTAATGCTTTCTGTAATTAATATTTTTGTAATCCAATTATTATTTTATGATTTATATTGTTATTTTGCTATCTTTTCCAGTCAGGGGCCTGTTCACTCAGTGTTTTTGCACTTTTATATTATATTTTGAATGACTTTGATCGGAAGCCGTCTGCAGTCTTCAGGGCTTGTTTAACTGCTGGTATCACTTCGCTGTTCAGAAGTGTGTGAAAATAAATGTTTAGCCGAACAGAACTTTCTTGTCATAAATCTTTTTTTTTTTTCCTCTTTGGGTGTAATTCCGAGAGACTGTTATCAGCCAGTGCTCCTTTTTCCCTGCTGAGAAATGTCCTCAAGCGTGATATTCCCATAAGGGAGAGCTTCAGAAAATAAAGCCAATTAAATTATGTTCAGCATTACTCTTTGGTCTTTTTAGATCTGGGAGCGTATTTCAAGTCTGTTGGTCGTCACAGTCTGATACTTTCGAGATTTGTCCCAGTTTTATCTGTTACAAAGACACATACTTATAAACACTCCAGAAATGAAAGACAAAATGGCCTGGTTTGTGAAAATAGAGCCACATTCCCAATTTAAAATGAACAACTGTCTCTCTGCTTTGAGAATGCCAAAAATGATTTGCATTTCTGTGTTAAACTGTGTTAATTAGACACACTGGAGTTCAAGTGCTTAATGGATTCCTTTGAACATACATCCACCAAGATAATTACGTCTCTCCATTTACTGTCATAACCTACTGTTGTCCTCACTGACTTTCCTTTTATTTTACCGAGGAAAATGCTTACATCTCTGAATAATGAGCATATGACTGCACGCACCCCTGTATATGCCGTAAATAGTGTTTAGGACAAAGCACAAAACATATTTTGTATTAATTTGGCTCCATACTCCACAATTTTAGATTTGTAATCAAACAATTCAAACGCGGTTAAAGTTCAGATTCTTAGCTTTTTTTAAAGGGTATTTTGTATACATTTTGGTTCCACCATTTAGAACATACAGCACTTTTCATACACGGTCCCCCCATTTCAGGGCACCATAATGTTTGGGACAAATGGCTTTGTTGGTGTTGCTGAATAATCGGGTGTATTCAGATGCTTCCTTAGTGTAGGTATTAGACAGTATGTAGTCTTGATTCTAGGCTTTTGATTGCCTTTGGAGTCTGTTTGTGGTGTTTGTCAACATGAGGACCAGAGTTGTGCCAATGAAAGCCAAGGAAGACATTATGAGAAATAAGAAAATAAGAAGGTGGAGTCAGTCCAAGGAGAAAATGCTTTTATCTTTGTTTAAATTGTCTCTCTGTGGTTTATTCCGTGTAAACAGAGCAGTACAGTAAAACACCCGGCGTTTCAGCAAACTTAAGGTTAAAAGTGCAGATAGTCAACTGTAATCTGAGGGTTTATGGAACCATGTCAGATTATTCATGTACGAATTGCAGCCCTTTTCATACATAGTCCGCCCATTGTAGGAGGCCAAAAGTAATTGAAAAAATTGGTATAATCTTGCATAAATATTTAGTGCTGTGTTGCAAATCTTTTGCATTGGGTGACTGCCTGAAGTCAGGCTAGGCTTAGAACTGCACAACTCCATTTGCCAAATGATGTTTCTTTCGCTTTTGCAACACAGAGGTATTTGTCCTGTAAACAAAGCTCCATTTGAATTTGAATTTGAAAAAGTAGTAAGTAATGGAGCTTCCTACTGTACACCTCTCTCTCCCTCTTTGTCTCCCTCTCTCTCTCCCCCCCTCCCTCTCTCTCTCACACACATACTCTCTCTCTCCCCCCTCTCTCTCCCTCTCTCTCCCCACCCCGCCCCTCTCTCTCCCTCTCTCTCTCTCTCCCTCCTCCCTCTCTCTCGCTCTCTCTCTCTCCCCCCCCTCTCCCCACCCCGCCCCTCTCTCTTGCTCTCTCCCTCTCTCTCCCTCTCTCCCCCCTCTCTCCCCACCCCGCCCCTCTCTCCCTCTCTCTCTCTCTCTCCCTCCCTCTCTCCTTCCCTCTCTCTCTCTCTCCCCCCCCCCCCGTCTCTCTAGGCGCTATGATAACCAGCAGACGGGGACCTTCGTGCTGTACCGCAGCCTGTCCCGGCCGTTTGAGGTGCAGTCCAGGCAGTGGGACTGCGGCAGCCGCCACTACTCCGTGTCCTGCACCTGCGGGGTGGCAGCTCGCGAGGGCAACGATGTCATCGCCTTCGACATGTGTGACGGACAGCTGCAGGAGACCCGCCCCCAGCTGTCGGTGAAGAGCCTGGGGCCCCCGGCGTCCGAGCGGATCAAGATCCTGGAGACGCACCAGGGCAGAAAAGTCACCGTGAGCGCAATTAGGCCCATTACACAGCGCTGCCATTGTCTGTGAGGACTTCCCCCACCAGCTGAGCTGCTGTATCTGAGGAACGCTTTTTACCCTGAACTTTCATGGGCGGCTGGGTGACTCATCCAGTTAAGACAGTTATCCAGTGTTTCAGTCCACCATGTGGTCTGGCTTTGAACCCTGACCGTGTCAGGCATTGAACCCTAACAATGTCAGTACTGATTGTGTCTGGCTTTGAACCCTGACCGTGTCAGTACTGACCGTGTCTGGCATTGAACCCTAACAATGTCAGTACTGACTGTGTCTGGTATTGAACCCTGACCATGTCAGTACTGACTGTGTCTGGCATTGAACGCTGACCATGTCAGTACTGACTGTGTCTGGCATTGAACCCTGACCATGTCAGTACTGACTGTCTGGCATTGAACGCTGACCATGTCAGTACTGTCTGTGTCTGCCATTGAAGCCTGACCATGTCAGTACTGATTTGTCTGGTATCAAACCCTGAGTGTACCAATAGCCTGCAGACTGTAGTTGGCTGAGTCTAGTAGTCAGTATACTATGCAGGATCTTTCATCCAGAAATTAGAATGAAAATGTAAAACTTTTCATTTTCAGTGTCTTTTTAATTTCCATGACAGGGCCTCAGTAAGAGCTGTGAGCTGTGGTCTATCCTACACCGGACCTGGTGAAAACATGACTACACTCTGCCAATTTTGTTCAATGGCACCACGGAAAACTGAGTCTGAGGTTCTATTGATTATTCTCAGATTTTTGTGCAGGTGCTCATGAATTCGGCACCTCTGCCATTAATACCTGGGGGAAAACCCTGGTGTAACTGCACATAACATCTTTATACACGTTCTTTCCTTCGGTGAATCCAGTGGGACTTGTGGTAAATGGAATGCTGAAGAATGCTCCCATGCTGCCAAGCATCATCACTACCTCTTCATAAGAGAGCTCTGGCAGTTATATTAAAACAGAGAATGCGTAGTGTGGTCTCTTAAGAGAGCTTAATTAGTCGTCTTGTATTTGAATTCAACGTCTACATTAGTAATCATGGCTCCCTGTATGCTGGGTGCCCAGGTGCAGAACAGGTAGCCCTACGGATGTCTGAAACATGCGATTGAAACTGACTTCTGTGCCCCAGGTGGAGGGTGATATTGACGTTTCAAACGAACCCCATTCAGAGGGGGTTTAATTCAGGAGGGAGGGTGCGCATTTTGCCGGTTTGTGAAGTGGCCTCGCCCTCTTGTCCCGTCCCGCAGATCGTTTTTCCGTCGGGGGCCCTGGTGAGGGCCGACGTGAGCGACTGGGGGATGAGTCTGTCCCTCCGGGCGCCCAGTGCGGACTTCAACGCCACCCGCGGTCTGTGCGGGACCTTCGACCGCACCGGCCACAACGACTTCCACGGGCCCGACGGCGCCCCCTACAGCGCCAGCGACTCCGAACGCTTCGTTAAGGAGTGGAGGTAATTATCCCATGACCCCCAGCGCTTTGTTAAGGAGTGGAGGTAATTATCTCATGACCCCCAGCGCTTTGTTAAGGAGTGGAGGTAACTATCCCGCAACTCTGAACACTTTGTTAAGGAGTGGAGGTAATTATCCCGCGACTCTGAACACTTTGTTAAGGAGTGGAGGTAATTATCCCGCGGCTCTGAACACTTTGTTAAGGAGTGGATGTAATTATCCCGCGGCTCTGAACACTTTGTTAAGGAGTGGAGGTAATTATCCCGCGACTCTGAATACTTTGTTAAGGAGTGGAGGTAATTATCCCGCGGCTCTGAACACTTTGTTAAGGAGTGGAGGTAATTATCCCGCAACTCTGAACACTTTGTTAAGGAGTGGCAGTAATCAAGTCATCGGGGGGAGGCTCATTTCAAAGGGCAGTACAACTGTACCAGTTAGCACCTAGTGACCCCCCCTCACCGCCTCCGAGTATGGGCTGCCAAGAAAGCGAGTGCGTTTATATTAGGCCTGTTTATTTTAGGAATTCATTTCATCTGCAGTGGTAGTGCGCTGCCATTATTTCCTCTTCATTAAAACAGCTTCATAAGTTTTCTTGTAGTAATCCAGCTCCCGTAGCTACGTTTAAAAATACCTGAAAATAAATTTAAGGGTGCGTTTAATTTTAAGGTCCTGCTTCATCACCCAAAACAGCCAGGCACCTGATGGATTAGTCCAGTCTGTGTGACCTTTATGTTACCACAGAGGTGCTACCAAATATAAATCAGGGAAATGAAAGGTTGTCCTTTATCAAATCTGAAATTCCTACCATGTGACGTGTGGGGTTGCATCAGAGACTGGGGGGAGAGGCCTTTGCCCTGTGACACAGATTTCCCACGCACCCTTTCTCCTGTCAGGATAGCGCCTGGAGAGAGCCTATTTGATGCCTCGCCGCCCGCGGTAGAGCCAGGGAGGAAGAGGAATTTCTGCCGCTGCCAGAAAGGGTACAGCATGTCCCTCCACGCCGTCGGCCAGACCGAGGGGCCGTTCGAACGACAAGCTCCGTCACGCTGCCTCTCCCACGACCATGTGGATCAAACGACCCTCTTCCCCTTCGTCGACGTCACGTCCGAGTACATCGGGCCCCCCGGGGGCGGCCGGAGATCGGGGACACGGGACCTTTCGCACGGAAACGCTCAGCGCTTTGAACTTCCTCCCGACGAGCCGCGCGGACAGGGACTAGCGAGAGGGAAACGGTCGCCGGCTCTTGAACCCCGCCGCTCAAACCCGCCGCTGGGGGAGGGGTCGGCCGGGGCGGAGCGGAGGACGAAGAGGCAGGGCCGTTTCGAGTTCCAGCCCCTCGTCGGCTTCCACAGCCTGACCCAGAGCGACCTGGAGAGCTTCGCCTACTTCTTCCCCGAGGACCACCTGCGGGGGGGCGGGCCGGCCCCGAGGCCCGTCTGGCCCACGCCCAGCGGCCTCACCTCGGCCAAGGCCCTGGAGCTCTGCCAGCAGGCCCTGGCCAACTCCACGGTGGGCGCGGTGTGCCGGGACCTGCTGGGCCGCAGGCTGGACGAGGCGGTGGACCTGTGCATCTCCGACCTGCAGCTGAAGGATGACCTGGCCTGGGAGGAGGCGCTGCTGCCCTTCCTGGAGAACGAGTGCGAGAGGAGGCTTCTGGAGAACAGGACCCGCCGCTCCCAGCAGCTGGGCGAAACCCCCGGGGAGCTGCTCACCGCCCTCCGGTGCCCCAACTTCTGCAACGGGAACGGGCTGTGCACCGAGTGGGGTTGCCAGTGCTTCCCCGGGCACAGCTTCTACGACTGCAGCCTCACCATCAGTACGTACCCCCCTCTCTGTGTGTTACACACTTTACACCCGAGTCTCACCATCAGTACGTACTCCTCTCTCACACAAACACTTTACACCTGAGTCTCACCATCAGTACGTACTCCTCTCTCTCTCACACACTTTACACCTGAGTCTCTCTGTGTCACACACTTTACACCTGAGTCACACCATCAGTACGTACTCCTCTCTCTCTCACACACTGTACACCTGAGTCACACCATCAGTACGTACTCCTCTCTCTCTCATACACTGTACACCTGAGTCACACCATCAGTACGTACTCCTCTCTCTCTCACACACTGTACACCTGAGTCACACCATCAGTACGTACTCCTCTCTCTCTCACACACTGTACACCTGAGTCTCACCATCAGTACGTACTCCTCTCTCTCTCATACACTGTACACCTGAGTCACACCATCAGTACGTACTCCTCTCTCTCTCTCTCATACACTGTACACCTGAGTCTCTCTGTGTCACATACTTTACACCTCAGTCTCTCTGTGTCACATACTTTACACCTGAGTCTCTCTGTGTCATACTTCACACCTGAGTCACACCATCAGCACATATTCCTCAGTCACACACTATACCTGTCTCATCAGTACACTCATCCATTTTACACTTCAGACTGACTGCTCTTCAGCTGTGGAGAAAGTTACACAGTGCAAGAGGGCTAAAGCAGTAAGAAAGGTTCAAATGCTGTGGTTTGCCTTGGGTAGTTATACATCACTAGTAAATGGCATTATGCAATTTAATTTGTTTGATAGAGTAATGAATTTGTTATTTGGCAGGAGAGTGGTGATTGTATTGCGAACTCTGAGCTGTGTACAGACAGAGCCTTGATCTGAGTGTGATGCTTAATTCATCCATGATTGTCAATTGAAATGTAAAATGTCTTCACTTTGGAGCATGGGTAATTTTATGTTTTATCACAATATCTCGTGATATTGACTTGTATGCCATCGGTTGGATTGTTTTGGACCCAGAGAAAACCGTGACGCGCATTTTATTCGACTGTGTACCTGAACTGAATACCAAAAAAGCATTCGAGCTGCCAGTGTGACTCAAGTCTTTTTGGCAATGCTAGTTTCAGGTTTCATCCATCAAACCATCTCTGAATTTTGCATCTTTCTCTGAAAATCTGCCAATTCATTACATTTTTTAGTGGGAAATCATCCTCACATTTCCCTTAACTCATTTTGTGAGGCGGAACACAGAAGCAGCAGGTCTGAATTTGTTTCTCCAGAGGCCGAGCAGATTGCAACGTGTGAATGATTTGATCGAGACTCTCGGACCGGTGCCAATTGCTATCCTATTATATTAAGCGCTTATACCTGCCTGGTTTTTTTGAAGAGCTTCAGAGTGGGTGTGAATGCTGTCAGTCTGTGATGTATTCAGTCCTGGAAGAGCTTCAGAGTGGGTGTGAATGCTGTCAGTTTGTGTTGTATTCAGACCCAGAAGAGCTTCCAATTGGGTGTGAACGCTGTCAGTCTGTGTTGTATTCAGACCCAGAACAGGTTCTGATTGGGTGTGAACGCTGTCAGTCTTTGAGATGTATTCAGACCCAGATTTTCCCTGCCGGTGTTCCGAGGCCTGGCGTGCAGTCGGAGCTCCTGATTGGCCGCTGATTGGCGCTGAGATCAGCAGTGAGTTGGCGCGAGGCCCACGGCGCTCTTCCTTGGAGGACCGGCGCACCAAACGCGATTTAACACCGGTTAGCATTCGGCTTAGCGGCGGCGCGACCGGTAAACGCTGCTTAGCACAGGGCCGGCACTTTCCAGATCTCCAAACGCCGTCACACGCGTGAGCCGTGTAGATAGCGCTGCTGATGGTTTAAAATGGGGGGCGGGGGTTACATCGAATCTGCGGTAGTCACGCTACGGATCTTCAGTGGCCTTGAGCCCGTTTCCAAGGCGGAAACCCCCGGAGATCGTTTTCTTCCTGGCGTGAAGCTTGGGTTTCAGAAGTGTAACTGTGAAGATGCACAAACTGATCGATTAAGTCATTGCTCTGTGTTAGACCATATGGTTCAATTTCTGTAACATGTATTGTTGATAGCGCAATACGTTAGAAAGGTTTGTCCAGCAGCGTCCTAGTGATAGATACAGGGAGTGCAGAATTAGGCTCTGGCGCAGAACCGTTCTGTGGCTCCTGGCCCTGTTTCAGCACAGAAACACACCTCTTTTCTCCATGTCCTGCTTACACCCCGACCTGTCTCTCTCCAGACACGGGCCGTGTTTCTGCCTAAAAGAGTGTACCCACAGGAGCACTTTGCCGATGAAGCTAAAACACATTTGCTAGATTGCATTCACACTCTTGTCCCTGATATATAGAGGTACCTTAACCAGGGAGCTACATAAATATCAGCGTGACATCACGGAATGTCTATATTTCTAGCTAAGCAACATGAAAGACATAGCAGCTATATAGCTCATGATATATGCTAAGTCTAGAAGGTAAGAATTTGTAACTTTGAGGAGATAGCTATCTAGGCTCATATTGTGAGTAGACTTTTTATCCCTAATGGGCAGGTTGTTTATTCTCTCTTTTTTTGCTGCTCATTATATAATCTGATACATTAGATATTAGATGAGTGTGTACTGTTTATCACGTTATTTGATTCATTCGTTTTTTGAGTCACTGGAATCATCAAATAAATGTGGTGAGGCTGATACACCTGATTTAGGATGATAAGGGGTGGAACATTTTTGGATGGCAGGTGTGCAATTCACCTGGGTCTCTCCTATATCTTTTTAAAGTTAAGTTTGGCACTTTTGAACATTTGAAACAGCAACTACTGAAGTACACAGAGACCGTCAGGTGCACATAGGTCCTCAGCTGTACATTGCTGCTGAACTACACATTGGCCTTGAACGGCACATTATGTAATCATGTGATTGGTGTATGATGTATGTGATTGGTTTACCAGCAGATATAGTGAATGCCTTGCCGTCTAGCTCAAGATGGAAAAGAATTGATCTAGCAGTAGAATACTTGCACATTCTTGTGGTGGAATAGCTAGGTGGTGAAATTTTTTACTCTGCAGTTTTATTTGACTTACAGTATGCTCAAAATTTACCGAGTGGTCACAGTCCGTTAGGATAACCACCAGCGTTGACATTCATATCTGCTTCGTTAGAGCAAGGCTTGCTCCTCTGCTTCTGTGCATAGTGAACCGTCTCTCAGCTGCTTATAATGGCACTTGTTCTGTGTGAACCCTAGTACACGGTCTTGCCAAAAAGCGGAAAATTCTGCTTCTGTGCTTTGAATGTGGGAACCACCAGTTTCTCCGCTTGATCATGTGACATGTGCTTGACAAATAGAGCGTTAGCGGAGCATACAGAAATCAGCTCGCCAGGTCTCTGTTTGTTCTGTGGGCACAGAAACGGTGACAGCAGCCGGCCAATCAGAGAATGAGGACCTCTGATTCTGTCTGCCCTGCAAGTACATTAGTAGGCAGCGCCACGGACCTTTAGACTGGCAATAAATGTGCAGAACGGAATTTATAGAACAGTGTAAACATCAGCTGTTGGCATCACTCGGCTTTGGTGTTCATGAACTGCACTATTTAATGCTTGTTTTATACCAGGACATCCTCACATACATCTTTAAACCGGTTTTAGCTTCATTTTACATTAATATATTTCATGCATTATGCAACAGTCATTGATGGTTATGTATTTTAATACTGTCCATTCTTCTTTTGCTGTGCTATTTACCTCTGACCTGTTGAATAACACAATTTAAAATGGTGGCTGTGCTACGCTTGCGCTTCCTGCTCTGTTTGCTGCCCCTGATTACCGCTGTTCCAGTAACCCTGGAGAGCTGACCAGCCCTCCATTCTAAACAGCAGCACAAATGATTTGTGCCTGCTGGTGCCCCCTGTGGCTTCAGTCTAGAGCAGTCTGACAGATGCACAAGGTCCAGGCCCCGGCTGAAATATGAGGGTACCGTTACTCAAAAATAAACAAATAAACGGAGCTGATCCACAAATAAATGCAGCTGATCCACAGTTAAATGTAACTGAAACACAAATAAATGTGGCAGGGTCACATTTGTGCATGGCCTGTCGCTTGCATTTATTTGTGGACTTTTGGGACAATCCCGGTGGCAGGATTTGCATTGATTACAGTTAGTCAGCAGCGCTGCAACATTAATCATTGCAAGTGTGTACGGGCGGCCATGTTGACCATAAGTTACAGATTTTTTCATCATCCCCTCTGCAAATCTAATGGGATAGTACACATATAAGATGATGTGGTTTCACATTGGTGCAAGGTTGGAAGGCTTCAAAGAGCAAAGCTATCTAACCAATCTTCCCACCCGAGCGGCTGTCTCTGCGCTACACAACACAATACTAAATCCGGTATGTGCTGTGATTGGTCAGAGTAGTGTGGGTGAAATTATGTCTTAATATCTGATTGGCTGGACTAGACTCAGTGGGGACAAAAACCTATTTGTAGATTTTTTTCCGAAACATGCCACGAGGATTGTCTCAAAAATCCACAAATAAATGCAATAGGCGATGCACAAACGAGACCCCGCTGTATTTATTTATGGATCAGTTTCACTTATTTGTGGATCAGCTGCATTTATTCACGGATCAGTTACATTTATTTCTTCATTTTTGAGACAATAATACTTATTACTATACTGAAACCCTTTCAAACGGATCTTTGCCCATACGGTATGTTGGATGTCTATTTGGCGAGAATACAGTGGAGAAAAAGCAGGCAATCAGGTTAGATTAAATAGGTTCTCTTCCATTTTGCTGACAAGAATCAAATTCAGTATCTGCCGCAGAAGGACCCGGAAACTTCCATCTGAGAACATAACGCGGCAGGATGAAGGCTCTGGAGAGGCTCGTGTTCCTCTGAACTGGGTCAGTTAGCCGAGACCCGGCCCAACCTTCGGGGCGCTCCAGGGGGAGGGAGACAGCGGGGAGTTTGTTTGCCCCCAATTCATCACCGCGTGAACCCCAGTGCAGGCCTGCCCTCTTCCCCGGCATTAAACGGGCCAGTTCCCGGCCTCTCGGACCGAAGAGGGCCCCTGCCTGAACCCAGCTGCCCGGAGACGCCCCCCTCGTAAATACTGAGACCCGCACGCGCGTGCGGGCCACCCAGACCCCGTGCCTCCACCCCCCCCCCCCCCCCCCCACCAGCTGACACGGGTCAGGTCTTTGAGCTCTGCGGGTCTCAGTATTTACGAGGGGGCACCTCAGTCCCTGCCTCCATTTTGTCTTACCTGCGTCGCGCGCTGTGAGGCTAACAAAAGCACGGGGGCCGCTCACCAAAAGCCCCCCCCCCGTCTGTCGCACCGCCCTTTGACATCACCTCCTCCTCCTCCTCCTCCTCCTCTTCCTCTTCCCTAAGGCTCGCACAGTGGCGGTTCCCCCTGATTTTTCTTGGCAGCCCCCTGAAAGGAATGTGATTTTTATGGCTCATTGACATTTATTTGCCCCCCCCCCCACCCCCTCCTGCTTTTCATGTGTGTTTTGTGGGGGGGGGGGGGGCTGAGGTGTAGCATACCAAGGTTGAGAAGCTGTTTGAAGGAAAACAGAAATAAAATATCGCGATTGTTTCTGTCGTGCGCCGTGCCGACGGCAACATTTTCGGCGGTGTTCTTGACGGACTGCTTCATGCCGCTGCTCTGCGTTAATAGGAGATTGTGCCGCTCTCGCCTTTCTGTGGCCTTTTCTGAGCGGTGCTGTTTGCTGGAGTTCAGTCCAGGCTGTAAATAGATGTGTTGGCTTGGATGGCCCGTTTTTGTTGTGTGACGTACCTGCTGAGTGGCTGGGCGGGAGAGACCACCGGCTGGATAATACCCCACTGTTCTCTGCATTATGTCTCTGGCATTAAGTCGCTGAACGTTTCTGAAGTTACCGTAAATTATACAGCCGATGCACGAAGCCATACATCACAACGTTCTCTGTTTATGTTCGTTGTATTGCTTTTTCGAGTGGCGGCCGATGTCTGTCAGAACAGGCACGGGTTTTGAATGGACTGTTATTTGACTTCTGCCCTTTCAGTGTGCATTACCCATTAATTCCTGGCCGTACGCTTACAGAGCCGACGTTTGTCTCGCGTATACGGGCTTTGTAGGCTCGCGAATTGACAGAAAAATCATGTTTTCACGGAAACGACAAGGTTGTGCTTTAAAAAGCACGAGCGCGGGCGGTGACCTTCGGCACTCAGGAAAATGTTCCGTCTCCTCGGAACGGGCAATAACTGTGACCTCTAATAACGTCTGCCAGCTTGTGTCCGCAGGGTGTTTTTTTTTTTATCATTTCTTTCAAAGCAAACCCAAAGCAGCGCATTCGCGTGTTGACATGGCTACGGCGGCGGCGGCGGCGGCGTTCCAGTGCGCTTTGTCTGCGTGTGTTTGGGTCTGGCTGCCGAGCAGAGGCGGCGAAGCGGTGCGTGGCGCTTCACGCCGCGTATAATAACACCGCGGCGTTCCTCTCGCCGCCCCGAGCGGCCCGGCTCCGCCCGCGCGGTCGCCCCCCTCCGCTCTTAAACTGCGGGGGAGCGCGACACTATCTGGCCTTTTCACTTTGTTGTGCAGGACCGGCGGGCCGCGTCCTCCCCCGGCTTGCTCGCTTTAATAGGATAGCGCTCTCTCTGAGTGGCGCTAGCAGCCCGAAAGGACGGCCCGCGCGCCGTGACTGACGCGTGCACGTTTGAACCGAGCGGAATGCGGCCTTCGGCGCCCCCGCGTTTACGGCCGGGGGCGCGCGGGGTGCCGGAGATGAGGGCTCCTCTCAAACTCATCGTGTGCTTCGGCGGAGTGAACACAAGCAGGGTTGCAATGACACACAGAAAATGTTTCAGCCAGACTCCATTTGGCAGCAATCATTTCAGTATAGATTTTAGACCAGATGCGCAAATTAAGCACTAAGAGCTTAGAAAAAATTTCTTTTTTAAGCTATCTGTGGGTTTATTTTGCAGTCGTCAAATTAAATTGTTTTTTTGGGTGATGAAACATGCCAGAATTGCTTTTGGGTTTAAACATCTTTTTTTACAAGGATGAATAAGGACATCATAAAAACAGTCTGTAATTGTAGTTTGGGATTAGCAAAGTCCACACTCTAGCTAGGCCTCATATGAGCCTTCTAAAAAGCAGGTGATCTCTCTCACTTTTTGATAATCTGGTTTAAAAAATGTAAGACTTTAAAGCTCAATAAACATGTTTCATGTATAAGACTGAGAGAGGCTGCTGCTCTTTGTTAACCTTATTAATAAACTGTTACACTCTTACTAACATGTAACATTATGGGGTCTGTTTCCTACTCTACTGTACTCCTAGAATCCTGCTGTACCTGGTTCTGAAGTCCAGAATCTATCTGTCCTAATAATCCTTCTGTACCAGGGTCTGAAGTCTGGGCTCAGTTAAGAGCTGTGGAATGTGGAATGTGTTTTCCCAAATTCACAAAAAGCGTATTTTATCTAAGCAAAAAGGTTCTTTATAATCCCTTTTTGTGTCTCTCTGATGGGCATACACTCTTCTGCTTTTTTCTGCTCAAATGTAATCTATATAGCATTGCATTCCAAGTTTCATTTCCATAGTTCACATTTCAGAATTGCTACATGCGTACCTGTTTTTCCCTGTAGTTCCTGTCCTTAAGAGGGAAAACCTGATTTGGAAATTTTGCATTTATTTGTAAATCAAAGATGAATACAGGCCCATTTGTTTTGAAATCAGTCACTGTTTGATTTAACCATCCTGTAAGGCATTGTGTGTTTCCCTTTATAAGTGTCTCCTGTCCAACATGGTTATTTTGGGAATGTGGATTTGAAGTTTAAAAGGCCTTGGCAACTTGGTGGGCAGCCCAACAGTAATAACACAGATGGTCAAAGACTGGAATCCTGAATAAATGAATTTGCATCCCTTTTAAATTTTTTGATTAAATGTATGGAATGTCATCTGGAGATGTTTGCACCAGCTGAACCCAACATTTTCCAAACATATAAACATTTCAATTTTAATTATTTTTTCAAGTTTATAGTACACTTTTCACCAAGCCTTTTGACATACGGCACTGTGGTTTTTCAGCAACTAAACTATTACTATAGAGATCAGCATTGTATATGTATATGAATACGTGTTCTCTGTATTTATTTTATTTGGAGGGTGGGGGGGGGGGGTGGGAGTGTTGCTAGGTGCTCATGGTTATGGTTCTTTGAGATAATGTGGTCCCTTTTGCCAAATAACATTCATCCCACGTTCTGATGTAAGACCGACCAGAACAGCGGAGAATTGCTGTGTGTATTAATCACGTCTAGCACTGTCAGCACACAGTAATTTCCTCTCTGTGATTAAATGAATCCTGAATTAAATATTGCCCTTTTCAAACTGCCGCTGCGGAGGCTGAGGCCTTGCTTTCACGGAGACTTTTATGCCCAGCGTAATGCGGAGCGAGCATTCAGCAACACGCTCGTCCTTCGCTCCCCGCGTGTCCTCCATTTTGTTTCCCAAAATGTCTGCCAGACGCAAGCAGTCAACAGATTAAGGTCAAAATAGGCTGTATGTAATAGGCCAATGGTGGGCCTGTGACCCTTTTCATAGTGCTTTCCTGTCCTTTCTCTGGGACATGGGGTGCCTGTGCAGAAGGGGTGAGCCTGAGGATTTCTTTGTTGCAGTCTATTTTGGTCTGCATGCTTATTTTTTATAGTCAAGGTCAATAGTGCAAAAACTACACTGTATATTATGCAACCATACCCTTGGATTGTGATATTGAAAATATATGGGTGCCTGTAGGAGTCTGTAAATCACTTTGAATGGCACACATTTCAAGAGTCTTTTCTTTGTAGTTGTTCAGCGTTGAAATTTAATCCACGTCCTTTTAGGTTTGTACCTGATTGATATTTCCTCAATAAACATAGCCCTGGTTTGGCTCACGGGCTAAATCTGCTTTCTGGCACGAAAGCACTTTGATTGGAGGTTATTTAGGGAAGCCTGCTATGACAGGAGGACTGGGTACGGGACGCCATTGTGGCTCAAAGCTCTTTAAATGCTCACCTCTTTCAACAGGCTGACTTACTGCAGGCACGGGCCCTTAGTCACAAGTGCACCCCTTGAAGTTGTGTCAGATTGTCAATTCAGGTTCAGAGGCGCATTTTCCCACGGTGCTGGGGGTGTATGTGCTGCGGGGGGAGGGGTGGGGGTGGGTGTTTGGGGGGGGGCGGGACGGGAGGGTGGGTTCGTAGACAGGGCAGCCGTCAATGTTCTTTTCATTTCTGAGCCTTTTATTTTGCATAATTTGTGGAAGAAATTAGGTAGTTTCAAAAGCATGGTAATGACCTGCTTTGCTTTCAGCCATTAGTGATGTGTTATTAACTTGCTCCAATAGCTGAATTATTACAGTAAGGAAGACCGTTCAGGACCATTCAGCCAACGATAGCTCAGTAATTCCATAATTATGGTAATAGGCGACTGTCCTCACACACAACAAGTAATAAGCCGCCAGCTTCATTACATTCAAGGGTTTGCTTTATGTTTCCTTAATGTTTTTTAAAAATTCTCAGCATGCGAAAAGGTGCGGTAACGATAATAAAAACTTCTCTGTGGTATTGAAGGTCAGCCGATGGAGGTGACGGACCTGGAGAATGGCGGGCTGTGTGACATCAGAGCCTTCGAGTGTGGCAGGGTCCGGGTCTTCGGCCTGGGCTTCATCGATTCGCCGGACCTCAGCTGCCACGCCGCCGAGCTGACGGTGAGAGGGCGGGGCCGTCGTCACGGAAACGCAAACGGGCGGACCCAACCCCCGTAAACAGGACGGGACACAGACGGCTCAAAAATAGGATTTACCTGATGCTCATTTAAAATATGTTACGGAAGGTCCATTTCCTTTAAAAAGTGGATAGATTTGAAGGCATTGCTCATATTCACCCCGATAACAGCTGCTGTGTGGTGTGTGCGTGGTGCTATCCAACCTCTTCTCTGTTTCATAGAAAGAAACCTCCAATTAAATCGCCCCGGCCACAAAAAATAGAAAGTGGCTCCTGGTGGGACCTGTTCCCATTTACATGAGTCATAACGATATGGGAACGCAGTAATGACTGCTGCTATATCTGTCTGCACCGTGGCGGCTGTGACTCATCGCACCGTAGACCGGTCTGGTGGCTCGGCGTAACAGATTCACTGCGTGGAAACCTGTTAACGGTCCCGCATAAAAAGGCATTTTCTGACAAAACGCATTCTCTAAAGGGTCTGTAAAAAAAGATAGCTCAGCGGGAAGTGGCAAACATCTTAAGATAGTAACCGAAGAAACCCCACAGCGATGACTCACAGTCCCCTCTGACAAACGGGGAGAAGAGAAAAGGGGTCTGCACCCCAGCTATCTGTTAATTAGCACGGTGCCATGTTGCTCATTTTAACGTTTCCCCACGTCGAAGGCGACGGAAGTGGCTCTTCCTCTCTTAACTCTGTCGGAATAACGGGAGACCAGGCGGGCGGTGTTTAAATTACCGCCTCGTTCGCTACGTTCCCCGCGCTCGTTACCCTCCGCCGCGGCGGGAAGCGCCCGTCTCCCAGGCTGCGCCGGCCTTCCGATGGCATTCCTGTCGGCCGTTACCGAACTCCCGCGGCAAAGCTGAAGTTTAGCGGCTCTTAGAGAGACGATTACGGCGTTGGCGGTAATGCGCTCTCCCCACGATCTGAACGGCGTCTCGCGCATTTTCCGTTCTCCGCCGCGCGCCGCCACCGCTCCCCGTTCATGCCTCCTCTGGGATTTCGGGACCTAGAGAGCCAGAGAATTCAAAAGCAGAAAATGAATTTGGCATTTTATTTTTCCTTCTTCTCTGTGAATTTGAGTTTAGCTCCGGTTTATTTTCTGTCTTTATAGTACGATATATGTGCTTTGTAAATTCTTATTTCTCAGACACCCTTGAATGACAGTCGGCCTCACTTACCTGTGTGAGAAATGGGTATTAGACCCATCGGCTTGGTTTGAGATGAAATACTAAACATTTTGTCAGACATGATAGTGTCATGAGTTACCATAGAATGTCCTTGAAATTGATCATCATAATCATAATACACTGGTAATTTTCATCGTAATAGAGTTGTAAATTTAACATCTATGGTGTTTGTGTTGTTTGTAGTACATTAATGGTGAGTGGAAAGTAGGGGAGCAGCAAAGGACCATGGCCACCTTCCTCAGCTCCAAAGCTGTGGACTGTGTGCTTCCCTCACTCAACAACATGGCCGCTGACATCATGGATTTCATGGTAGAGGACAAGCCCTTCGCCAGATGGGAGATTAAGGTACTGAACATACACCTGTCCCATAGGTACAGCACATTCACCTGTCCCACAGGTACAGCATATTCACCTGTTCCATTCACCTGTCCCACAGGCACAGCATATTCACCTGTCCCACAGGTACAGCACATTCACCTGTCCCATTCACCTGTCCCACAGGTACAGCATATTCACCTGTCCCATTCACCTGTCCCACAGGCACAGCATATTCACCTGTCCCATTCACCTGTCCCACAGGTACAGCATATTCACCTGTCCCGCAGGCACAGCATATTCACCTGTCCCATAGTTATGGCACATTCATCGGGGAGGAGGGGGTGAGGGGGGGTTGGGGGGCTTTGCTGTTCTCTGAAAACAGAGTAATGTGATTGGCAAGGAGCGGAGAAAGAGACAAAATCATTTAAAAAAAATGGAAACTCATATGGCAGCCATTGCTGCCACTGCTGGCCGTAGTACCAAAAGGAAAGGATATAGCGAACTGCAGTGAATCCTAAAAACCTTTATATTTGCCACTGCAGTATTGGCAGACTCACTCTTTCTGTTTGACAACAGTTGCTTACAGTAGAAGTAGCTGAAAAACAGCCTAGCTCGCTACATTACTAAATAAATCAACCTTAGAATTTTAAACTTTAATATTCATATTATTTGACACTGCCTGGCTTAATGTTAATGCACTTGATTTTGGTTTTGTGCAACAGAACCATGAAATGAAGAAAATAAAAATAGTCATTGGGAACTTTTTTAAAGGGACTCAAACTCAAACTCCCTGGTGGCCGGGTAGTGACCAAAAGAGTGAGATTGCGAATACAAGCAGCTGAAATGGGGTTTCTCCGTAGGGTGGCAGGGCTTACTCTCCTTGACAGGGTGAGGAGCTCAGCTGTCTGGGAGGACCTCAAAGTAGAGCTGCTGCTCCTCCGCAGTTGAGGTGGTTCTGGCATCTGATAAGGATGCCTCCTGGGCGCCTCCCTTTGGAGGTGTTCCGGGCTCCGCCACCAGGGCCCCCATATTAAGTAAACTAATTGTTTTTATAAAACTGTGCCCTTGGAGTGCCTATGGGGACCCCTGGAGGATAACCAGTGAAATACAAGTTTTAGTCGCTGCATGTCGCGTGTTGGAACAAACTGGTGGATTTATTTTTCCGTTTTTAATTAATGATCCTCAATGATACAAAATGGATCATCAGCCAAGTTCCCTCAAATCATTTTGTAACTGATTGATGCTATTTGTATTCTGGATTTTATCATTTGAAGAAGCATGGCAGTTGAATGGAGCAGGCATATTGTCAAAATGGAGCAACAGCTAAGTTGCCTTTCTTTCATAATTGAGCCTATTTTTCCAAATGATATGAATTGTTGTCATTTTGGAGTGGAAATTTTCTTTTCCCAAAAGAGTTGCCTTTTTTAAAGTTTATTCAATTTTTCAAATCATAGACATATTCTTTGCCACTGGATTGCACATGCAGGAATGCGAGCAACTGTAAAAGTTTTTTTTTCATATAGTGGTCCAAAATGTGTAATTATTTATTGGCATTTGTGGTTTGGAGGAATTGGGTGGTCAGTGTTGTGCCCTCTGCCCCCCCCCCCCCAAATGTTAAAATGAAGCCACACCCTTGCATTCACCCATCCAGCACATTCATCTGTCATATTCACCTGTATTTACAGTGAACTGTGCTGGTTGTTATGCTGAAATTATGCTGTCACATTCACCTGTATTTACAGTGAACTGTGCAGGTTGCTATGCTGAAATTATGCTGTCACATTCACCTGTGTTTACAGTGAACTGTGCAGGTTGTTATGCTGAAATTATGCTGTCACATTCACCTGTGTTTACAGTGAACTGTGCAGGTTGTTATGCTGAAATTACGCCGTTTCTTTGTTTGTTTTTGTTCTCAGGTGACGAACGACGGCTCCCTGTTCAGCAAGCCGAAGGTGCTGACGGTGTATGACGGAGTGTGTCAGCTCTGCGAGTCTTCGCTCTCCGGACTTTGTAAGTTAAAGGTAATCCACAAACACAGCTGCAGTGATCCCGCATGGCTTCGCCATTTCAATCCCATATATTTTCTTGGAAAGATATTGAACCGGTGGCTGAATACCATGGTTTTTGGTATGTGTCGCTGTTCTGTAGGTTGATCGGGCATCTGTGGATGTACCCTGGCAATAATTTAGAGTCATCCGATCATGTCATGTAAATCTAAGACGGGATACCATAAATAGTCGAGATACTGGGTTTGTAAGTGCAGTGCTGTTGTACCATGAGCAAAGGTACATGACAGGACCATTGGACCCGTGAGGTGAAATTTTAACTGTCTCTTACAGACCCGCTGTAGATTTCTCTGCTTATGTTTGTCAATTGGGACTTGAGGCCTAAGGTTATACCGTTATCCAAATACTGGTGGAGGAGATTCAAAGTGTTTACATGCTGTGAAAGAAAATAATATGGATCATTCTTTGGGATATAAAACAGGACCTAGTTCAGTCTATATTTCAGAGAATGATTAGGCAGTTAAACTGTGCAGCCATGCTTAATAAAAATCAAACAACATTAGACCGATCTTGTAGCGATTATAGCCTAACTATCGAGATAACTGTCAGATAAGTAATATCGAGATAAGTAACTGGAGATAAAACTTTTTTGTACTCCACGTAGATCATAAACGCTTGAATATAAAAACGACTCATTGAAATCGGTTGAGAAATGTAAACGTTTATAGTGCTTTTTATCCAGAAAAACCGCAGCTCCCCCGTTTACTTCTATTTGTTTTCAGGCCAGTCTTGCCTGGTCCAATATGACGGCGAGGTTGACGTATCGCAGCAACGGGCCGAAGCAGGCAATGCGGCGTCTATGAGTAAATTTGAGTAAAATACAGACTTCGCTTATCCCATGCGAAACACAGACGTGGGGGGGGGTCATTTCTAAATCACATGAGGTCCCCAGGTAACACTAGTCCCGTGCAAATAGGGCTTTAGTAACCAAATGATATTATGGGTTTTTAGAGGTTTAAAGTATTATATATTGTATCCTAAATTCAAGTGGAAGACGTGCTGAAATTACTGTAGTTAATTACGATTGTTGTCCCCCTGCCTGTTGTCCTCCTCTCCCCCCTGCCCCTACTCCCACCCCTCTCTCACCCCCTCTCTTTGCTCTCACCTTGCCACGCCTGGCAGCAGCAGGTCTGGAAAATTGTATAAAATAACTACATTTACTAATCCATTGACTGAGGTTCAGTGATTGAAGTTTGAGTCAAATGCCCCACCCTCATCAACATGTAAAACACATCTCACAGTTTCACAGGCCACATTTATTTTTCACCAGCAGGCCTACTCATTTATAAATGTACTGAATGGTAATCAAAATATTTTGAGAACGTTTTCAGATGCTCACCGATCTAAAATGGGATCACGTCCTGATGGACATGTCATCCGCTGTGGAGTCACAATTGTTTTCACTGTTAGAAATATTCACTCAGACAAATTATTTCCTCTGTTTAGACCTTGTTTCCTGTGTGTAACATTCTCAATGTGTGTCCTGAAAAAGTTATTCTTTGTTTACGCGGGAGAGACAATTTGCACCTTTTATGCAAGCCTAACAACCTATACTTACTCCATAAACAATTCACATGGTTACAGTGCAGATTCTCAGATTTTATTAAAGGGTATTTTTATACATTTTGGTTTCACCATGTAGAAATTACAGCACTTTTTCTGCATAGTCCTCCCATGTCAAGGCACCATAACATTTGGGACAAATGGCTTCACAAGTGTTTCTAATTAGTCAGGAATGTTCACTTGCTTTTTTAGTGCAGGTATAAGAGAGCTTTAGGTATATAGTCTTAATTCTAGGCTTGTGGTTGCCTTTGGAGTCTGTTCTTGGCATTTGTCAACATGTGGACCAGAGTTGTGCCAATGAAAGTCTCGGAAGCCTTTATGTGGCTGAGAAATAACTAGAAAAACAGTCAGAGACATAAGCCAAACCGTATCTTAGGTTTATCAAAATCAACTGTTTGGAACATCATTAAGAAGAAAGAGAGCACTGGTGAGCTCAGTAATTGGCCATGTATGGTCATTTGTGGAATTATTGGCATCTGTGATGAAGGTGATAAATTGATTTAAAAAGGCAGTTTAAAATAAGTAATACAGGTAATTAGCTATGGTCCACTGGGGCAAGGAAGACCTCTGCAGCAGAGTTCTCTTAAGGCATTCTGCTGCTTCATATTTTAGAGGCTCTCAGTTACTGTGATAAGTGTTTTCATTCTGAGCCTAGTCCCAAAAGTGTGCTATCAATCTTTTAACTTCTGCAATAGCAATGCTATGCTTAAGAAAAGAACTATTGAACCTCCACCATGAGGATGAGGATTAAAGTTTGATGAAGTCAATAGAGGAACACTGGTATGGATTAGTATATGATCAGAGAGGGGTCTGAGAATGTTGTTATGAAACCTTTCTGTTGAGACCTGCAGAAGGAAAGACAAAGTCAATACATGATTCTCATGAAAACGATTTGTTGCTCCAAGTATATAAAATCTCTGTAGTGGAAAATTCTCTCTCCAAATAACAATTAAATAGAATCTTTGCATAAAGGATTTCAAATGAGAGCTTAATATTTGAATTCCTCAAGGGCCATCTATCAATATTGCCATCTAGTACAATAAAGTCCCCACCAAATATTAGAGGATTTTGGGAGTTTAGACAACCAGAAAAGTAAACGATCCGCCAAATGAACAAGAAGAGCATTATTTTCTGATTGAGAATTTTAACTGTAAATATTGACAGTGATATAAGTTGAATCAGCAATGTTGAGAATAAAGCAGTGGCAATGACCATGCTTGTCACAGTCACAGAGGCTAGAATTTTACCATTAAATTTGTTCTCAAGATACATACCCCAGCATAGTGCTCAGATCCATGTAAGAATCTTAATTCAGAACACCACTGTGATTTCCAAAATTCAACATCCTCTACAGTGGAATGGGATTTTGTATAAAACAGAAGTCAGATTTAAATTGCTTTAGAAATAAAGTATGGCTTTGCATTTTATATTATTCCCCTTGCATTATGCAAAGTAATGGACAAGGGCATACATAAATCAACAGAAGTGCAATGCCAACCCTGGAATAAAGAAATAGTGACCTCTAAATCAGTGCAATAGCAGAAGAGAGGAGACCCCTGACCCTTATTTGTACACTGAGTGTGATCACAATATGGAAATAGAAGAGTTTGTCAAGCTGCATCGTAAACAACTTGGTAGTGCAAAAGTATTCCTGGAAGAGCTGTTTTAAGAATATATTTGAAAAAGACTATATAGCTGCACCCAACCGCTTTAACACAGCTATTCAGATTCAGCCCGTCATCATTAGGCAGTGAAATTTCGTAAGTAAACAAAATCGTGCAGAATCATTTTTGTGCACTCCATTTATAAAGTTTTGGGGTGGAGCAAATGATCTTGACTGTTGTAGATATTTCAATCTGATTCCATAAATGATTTATTTATTAACATTTTAGAAGTTTTTTTATAGGATGTTTATTTTTTGTACATCCCTCAGTGACTGGAAATGTGTTTGAATGTATATAATTATAGTTATAGAAGATGTCATGGAATGTCGTTTTTACCGGAGTTGAAATACTATGGCAGCACATACATTAATATGTACAGTACATTAATGAATGTTGTCTCTCTCCCTCTGTTTCTCTGGTGTTCTCACTCTCTCTCTGTCTCTCTCACTCTCTCTCTCATGCTCTTGTGTTCTCTCTCTCTATCCTTCTGTCTCTCTCTCTCTCTCTCTCTCTCAGGATAAGGCATGTAATATTGATGGGATGTGCTTCGCTGAAGGAGACCCCAGTCCCACCAGTCCATGCCTCCTGTGTAATTCTACCACCTCCAAATTCACATGGTCCCTAAATGAAAGTAAGACCCGTTCATTTGCATTGGCAGGTTGCATCATGTTCCTTTTCAACATCAAAGCTCAGAGAAACTCATTCTCATATGGCCACCTTTGTTTTCCAGCATCAAAGTCACTTCCACATTTCCACAGATCCTTAGAAAGGTGTAGTTGCTGCATTTGAAGTAAAAAATTAGGCTAGAAATTTAAGAGCATTTCATAATTGACATAGCACATACTTGCAATGAATATTTTTTGAGGCGACTTTACTAAAATATAATTCCTGAATTTATTGAATAAAAAGCTGATTTTATTTCTGACCGACGGTTTCGCAGTCACAAAATGGGAACCAATCATCTTGTAGAGTGGGCGTTCACTTTACTTTTCGCTCTTATTGGCTTTCCATACGTTAGGAACCGGTGGAAAGACGATACACAAGTAGTTTGCGGTTCACCAATTAGCAATGTGCTGGACTGCCTGCTTCACCCTGTGTTTCCTGATACCTCTGGAGAAAGTAGCGACGTTTAGTTCTGAGAGCTATACACGGTATGCTGGAAACACACTGGGAAACCGTTATCTTGGTTTCACAATACAGCGCAGTACGGTACAGTGATGGAAAAGTAATGGTCATAAGTTGTATAGGGTTTGGGATATATGCTGGAATACTTGCATAATGTTTCCATTGCAATAGAATCTCACGTTTTGTTTACAATCATGATTTTTGTCAGTAAGCCGTTGTATAAGTGGGATAATGACCTCTGGGCTGGGCATTACGCAGTTTGAATGTGAGGAAATTATCACTTACCTAATGGCTCAGAACTACCGCCAAAAATGCTACCACCTTGTCAGACGTTTCAAGCATCTCCAAGAATAAAAATGTTGGTAAGATAGCAATTGTGAAACAGTATCAATATTAAACCCATGTCTAGCCAGGTCCAGAATCTGAGGCTCAGTGAAATAAGTGGGCAATGAGCTATACTGTTAATGCTAAAAAAAAAAAAGAACGGGAAAATATTCCACAGGAAGCTAAAGCTTGGCCCCAGATGGTGCTTTCTGCAAGCCAATGATCCCAAGACTACCTCAAAATCAACCCAGAAATTATCAACTGACCACAAAATGACCATTTTGCACTGGCTATCTCAGTCTCCAGGGGGTAGTCTTATGGAGAAAGATTCCCCCCAGAATGATCACTAAATCTCAAAGAACACAATAGAAGACAACTTAGTAGTTTTATCCTTGTGAAGGGTGGGTGCACTAAGCACTGCCGACAGGTGCCAATAAATTTGACACCTATCTTTTTGGGAAGTAAAATTATTACTTGTTCAAAATCTTTCACAATTGTACTAGTATAAAGTATAATTTTTATAGCTAATTACCTGTACTATTTATTTTTAACCACCTTTTTAATCCGTTTATCGTCACTATCACAGATGACAATAATTTTACAAATGATTATACATGGTGTACATATATGGAAAATATAATGATACCACACCAGAACACAACATGGCAGTACATTACAATGCCGGAAAGAGCAACTCTCTTCTGTTGTTTATTTACATCAAAGAAGCAATGCTGTCTGGCTCCCTGCTGGAGTTACACCAGCTCTCTGCAGCAACAGCTGTGGTCTAACATGCTTTTCCCATTATTCCCTCCCAACATTACACTGCTTTACAGGAAACACAAACAACATATAAATACGCGCTTTACAAAAAACTTTATTATCACTGAGTGATCATAAATTTTGAGTCTTTGCTAAACATTGAATCTTACGGAATGCTCGCTGGACACGTTTGCATCATCAAAACAACTGAAAATCATCGCACAGGAAGGGGAAAGCATCTGCCTTTTTGAAGGAAGCCATGGTGGTGACAACAAGCTGGCCGCAATTGCTTCTCACCTGAAGGGGGACGGCAGACTTCACAAGGCACTGCTGGCTGATTAGCTCCAGATTTTCTCCTCAGACGCTAGTCTGAAGCGCTAGCATGGGCTGGATGCCTGCTGCTGTCTCCAGACGTCCAGGAATGCGCTGGAGGTTAAGTTGCACTGCTGCCTCCCCACCCCCCCGTCCCCGCCCCCCCCTTGTCTTCACTTGTTGACAGCTGCCGTTTCCACTGAGTGTACATGCTGAATGCAAACAGTTACCCTCGGAAGTCTTTGTGGTTTTAATTTTTTTAATATGAAGGACAGAGGGGACCAGTCAATGAGCAAGCAACTGGCCCCTTTATTCGGTACACTTAGTGGTAGGTCAAACCTGTTTTTACCTCCAGAAGAGCCTGAATTTTTCACAGCATGGATTCAAGAAGCTCCTGGAAACATCCTTAGGGATTTTGGTCCATGCTAACTCAATAGTATCAGCCATTTCTGCTGATTTTCCAGCCACACATACATGCTACGATCCACCTGTTCCACTTCATTCCAACGATACGCTACATTGGGCTGAGATTTGGGGACTGTGCAGACCATTTGAGTAAACAGCCACTTCAGGTTCGATGTCACACAGTGCTTGGACACAGTCAATGGCAATACACTTGCTCTGTTGACTAAGTCAGTGAAAACAGCTACCATTAGCAAGCTAGCTAACATTAGACTCCGTCAAAATGTCGAAAGGAAAACAGTCTAAAATGTGGCAGTATATCATCCAAAAGGATCCAAACAATGGGACTTGCCTTTGCAATACGAAAGATGTTCTTTAATGTCGTCATTGGCTCTTCATTTGAAATAACAACTACTGGTTCAGGGCAGGCACCATTTAAGCACTGTGTCCATTTTGCCTGTGTATCTGAGTACCCCGCATTTGGCTACTTTGATCAGACTGCTTTGATCAGATGTTGTTATTGGCAGAAGATGCAGCTAAATGTCCAATGGGAATAATTATTGATTGCGGGACTGGAGCATTTGTGGTGATGTAATCAGCAGGAAAAAGGAGAAAACACAAAATAACCCAGTTTGAGGCTCTTTAATGTGCAGACATATGAAGTTGTGGGGATGGCATACCTGGCATATATAGTATATTGTTGAATTTGCTTCACATTATACATATTTATATATAGAATATATTCATATTTAATGAGTACATTTACCAAAACAAAAAAGACAGAAGGGTTTATTGATCAATTTTAAGACTGGAAGTTGGTCTGATAATTGCCTGTATATTTAATTTATATTAGCGGGCTCCATTTTGCTGTATGTTGCATGTTGCCTTTGTTTAGCTAGTATAATCTATCTACCTGTCTTCATAAATCCATGACTCTTAATAATGTTTGGGAGGACAGTTTAAATAAAGACAAATAAAAGAATGTTTGAATAATTTGATTGTCTGGAAATAGTATTCTACAGAATAACGTTCACAATGATGCGGAGGAAGGCAGAGTATTCAGCCGGGATTACACTCTGAAAACGATCCTGGGCGATTCTTACAGATCTATATGAGCTCGGGGAGACATGTCACAGGCATGGGGTCCTCGCCCAATCCCAGCCATGAGGTACACGGCCGTCCAGGTGACCGCCTGTCTGTATGAGCAACCAGGCAATGCATGGGAAAAACCTGCAGAGGCATGAGACCAGGTGACCTGGAACCAGTGTGACACATGTCGAATGATTGTGGTTATCTGTCATGTCAAACTGACACTGCTGCACCATACCCCCCCCCCCACCCCCCCCCACACGCCCCTCCCCCGGTGTCAGATACTAACAAGGCTGACATTGGCTTCTACTTAATATCCATTCCCCAAGAAGCTCACAGTCTCATCATCTTTCAACTCACTGTTGGAAGACAGAGGACAATAACACACTTTCCTTTCACAGGTTCACAGGCATTAATATGCTGTGATGGAACAGACACAATAGCTACTGAAGTGGAATGAAGTGTAGAAAATATTCACACAAAACAAGAAATGATTTCTACTGAAATAAATACACATTCAGAAATGTAGCATTGCTTTTCCAAGGACATTTGTTACCTTTTGGGCAGTATTTAGAGGAATGATTACATCTTTTGTTACCTTTTGGGCAGTATTTAGAGGAATGATTACATCTTTTGGCTTCTAAACAGGAAGCTTTCCTGGCGAATATCTCTGCCTGGTGAATATCTCTGTTCATACTTTGCCGCACAGTTCCACAGGGGAGTGAAGCTTGGTTCATACTTAGTGGCTGTTCCAGTCATTGCTGGTGAATGCAGTTCAGGCCTATCGGCTGGTCATGGCGATCGGTCTTGCATTGCCGTCGTGATGGTTTGAACAGCAGGCGACTGGGAACAGATTCAGGGTTTCACACTCGAGGACTCACTGGCCCGATTCTAAACGTCTTCACTTTGCAAAATCACGCGGGAACACCACAGCTCAAAGAGGATTGTGGTTGTTGTTGTTCACTTCCAAGTGAGTTCAAGTGAGTTCACTTCCTGTCCCCGTCTGTTTATGTTCCTCTTGAGCTTAACTCCCATTGGCTGTTGCCAGGGTCAGTCTCGGATTTCGGTCTTTGACCAATTCACGCAATGCTGAGTCTGAGTCGGCTGACGAAAACAAATGTTTAAAAAAGGCTTGCCTGTCCTGGTCGGGAGTCAACAGGTGGTTGGAAAAATCGGGCATCTTGAGCCCTTGGACACTGGAGGATAATTCCCGCCGACCGTGAGTCTGACTGGCCCCAGTCAGCCGTACTGCGGTTGGAATTGAAATTGGGATTTATCACCGAATTTGAACCAAGCTAGCTTAACCTGGAAGGAGCATAACTGAATAAAAATAATCTGAGAAATTTAATTAGACGGAGATTATCAGTTTTTAAAATCCTCTGCCAAATCCTCTGTCAAGTTTTTAAAATTGTTTTTCCGCCTCGCCGTCCACCGAGAGCCGAGACTCTAACCCGGTTTCCCGCCGAGACGCGCTTGCGCGGGTATGAGAGGGCGTCCGTGTTTGCCGCTCGCCGCGCGTGTTTCTGGGAGGCTCGGCCTGCCCTGCTGCGGGGGCTGACCCGGCTTTAGCCTTCGCTTACGGCTTCCTGTGTTCTCGACTCATTTCATCTCCTTTTGGGAGGGAATAATGAGGGCAGCCCGTAGCACCAGAGCAGCTGTGCGCTGCTCACAGCCAGCCTCCGCTCCCTCTCCTCTGTCTCGCCTGGACGCCGCGGCGGCGGCGGGCTCGTAATGAATTCACCACACGCATCAGCCGAGCCCAGCGCCTGTTGCCTTCTCCTGATTTGTGCTCTCTAATTCACAGTATCTGTGGTGGCTTTTTTAGGGGTTATCTGTGAAGTACAGTGTCTCCAAATTAAATTACAGAGCAGCATGCCAATATATCAGTGTCTAGGGTCGGGGAATTGTCCTAAATCACTTGCTAGGAACAAGTGTTCTTTTCTTGCTGCTTAGAAACCAATGTGAGCGTGGTATAAATCATGTCAATAAAGTCACGATGCATACACTCTGCACATCTGAAAAAAAACACCGTTTGTAAAAATCTGCAGACTGAATTACTGATATGTAAATTGTGCCAGCTAGATTTTCACCAGTTCCCATTAATTCCTTCAATTATGGTGGACACACAACAAGGTCCATATAGAAATAGTGTGGGAGAACTTGACTGGCCTGCGCAGAGCACTGACCTCAACCCCATCCAACACCTTTGGGGTCAATTGGAAAGCCAACTATGAATCAGGCCTAATCGCCCAATCAGTGCCTGATCTCAATAATGCTCTACAGCTGAATGGAAGCAAATCCCTGCAGAAATGCTCCAACATCTCACATAAAGCATTCTCAGAAAAAAAGTGGAGGTTTTATAGCAGCAAAGCGTAGACCAGTATTAATTCCCATAATTTTGGATGAGATGTTGGATGTCCACATACTTTCGTCCATGTAGTGTAGTTTAGCATTCATTACAATCAGTGAGGTGATTTGTGGACCTAAGCTGTGAGTGTGTCCTGTGAATATCAAGTAGTGGTGTGAGTTTGTGAATGATTAATTCTTTTTGAACAAATCTTTTTGAACAAAAGGAACTGACTCACCTCCATGTAAAGATTTGTTCTTTTGGTTCAGCTCTCAGTAAGTTGCAAACTTGCTATTCACTGAAGCTGCAGATACTCTTATTTAACAGTGTAAAATTGTTTGTAGTTTGTGTGATGTTAATTCAAATAAGCATGTAATTTTGAAGTGAGCTGCTGCTTTTGAACTGTAACACGAGTGCTACTGCAAGTAGCAGCCGGAAGCTATTCTTCTAACTGCAGGTCCACTAGCAATGTCGCTAGCTCGCTAAGCTCTGTCGACAGGAAGAACGGATAGCTGCAGACCTGGAGGCAGGAAAAGTTAGAAGCAGAAAATGAAGAAGCAGAAAAAGAAGATAGGGGAGAAACACCAAATTACCCAAGTTTTGGACCTTTAATGTTGTGTCTGAATTCTAGGTATTTATCTGAGGTTGGAGGGTACAGAAGCATTTGTAAGGTGTTTGTGGTCATTGTAGCTAGTTCTGTGGGAAACTCTGAAAAGTACTAAACTGTTGGTGCTGTATGTATGTTGTGTACCCTGCTTTGACAGATGGCATACCTGCCATCCCAGTTCAAAAGAGCACCTCTCTACATTCTTCTGTCCGCTATTACACTTGGGACTGAAAAACCAATCATTTCACATACCTGGCGATGTGAGAGACAGACCTGACATTTTGTGTCCCAGAATTCCACTCGGTCTCCTTTTCCTCGCAGTCAATCAGCCCCCCACGTTCCACCAGCCCGAGGGCGGCCTGCAGACCTTCGTGGGGGAGAACTTTGTGTACCAGTTTGCGGCGGCCGACCCGGAGGGCTCGGCCATCCTCTTCCTGCTGGAGTCGGGCCCGGCGGCGGCCTCCCTCTCCCCGGCCGGCCTGCTCATCTGGAAGGTCCGCTCGGAGGAGACGCAGGCCTTCGGCTTCACGGTGGCGGACGAGTGCGACGCGCAGAGCAGGTACAGCGTGGAGGTAAGAGCCGCGAAACCGCGCGCGGGGGGAGACACCGCTCCGCCTGGGTGGCGCTCGGACGCCACGCCCCCCGACCTGAAAAACAGACCCCCCATTAACGCTCGCTCATCTTCTGGATGTTTCCCAACATTAAGCTCACGTTGGTCCACTGGCTTTGCCTCCTGGATAGCTGGGACATGCAAAGATACGCTCCTCCGCTCTTTCATGTCTTTCAGAAGCATAATTTAATAGGCACTTCAATCTAGCAGAGCGTACCGTCCGTGAGCTAATTGAACTCAATCACACATTAGAAAACATTGGAAAAATATTACACTCACTGAAACTGGATTAAATTAATTTAAGAAAATTGTAAATCGTTACATGGGAAGGGGGAGTAATTAATAATTATGCGGAAAAACCAATTACGGGTAAGATGTATGAGCAAAGCGAATGTACTGTGCGGCATTAAATGTGATGCAGGTAGGAGATGATCTGTGAAGTAATCTCTGAATGTCAGGAGACTATGGAGTGTAAAAAATGTTAGCGAGTATATCATTCTGCTACTGTGGAGCCACAGAGATGTTTGAAAGTTGAATGATCTGGGGGAGGGGGGAGGGGGGGGACAGCTTGCATAAAGAACGGATAATGACTGAAGATAAAGATGGGCTGAATGGAGAACACAGAGGTAAGGAGGCACAAACCTTTCCAAAGGAAATTTAATCAGCAGGGAAATCGGTTGAGGGAACTGAGCAGAAGAATTGGAGGTTCAGCAAGGAGAAGACAGGATGTCTGCAGAAGTCTGCATTTCTAAAAACTGGGGAAAATAACAATAAATGGTATTTTGTTCCTCAGCAAAGAGTGAATGCCATTATTATGCTGAGGAATAACCAGTGTCAGTGGTACTCTGACTGCACAATGCGGCATCCGATTTGCTTGGAAATAAAGTAGAGAAAGAAAAGCTGTGGGTAAGACAGAAGAAAGGGGAGACGCTGAGTGTTAGTCACAGATGAGAGCGCAGTTTTTGTTGAATAAGATTAACAAAACCCAGACTGGCCTTGCGGAGCTTACATTGACAGTGTTTAGAAACAACTGTAACTGTAACTCATTCTAGAGTTCATTCTCTGAAGGGAATCAAATATGGTCGTGTTCCTGCTTGGAAGGATCAAGTTGTCTTGTTTGTGGATGTGTATAAAGCATTTTAAAATAATGTCCATGTACAGGCTTGGAAATAAATATGTTTGTTATATTAACATTAGATTTTTGTTCTTTTTTATCTTTTTTTTCTTTTTTCTTTTGTCTTATTCCCCTAAATGCTTCCTGAAGACTCGTATACTATAGCTTACACATATGTTCATGATTTAGTAATTGGCTTGCGGTGTCCATAACTGCCCTCCCAGCTGCAGTATAAGTTCCTAATGCTGAGCATAATGTGTGTGACTCAGGAGAGGCATTATATAAAGGACATACTGACTTACCCGGTCATCATCAAAGAAAGTGGCCCAGCGTAACATTGCCAGCCCAAGTGATTATGTGCTTGTTTCTGTTGAAGGGTCATAAGTTTTTTCTTTCTGTAATTTTTGTGCAATTATTGTACATTTCCAGGCAAGTTATTTAGACTTTGATAATGTATACGTATGTGTCTGTGTATAGAGGAGGGTCAGTAGTGGGGTTGCAGAGTTTACGCAGATCTTATTTTGTGGTGTAAGGGCTTCTGACACCCCTGAAAAGGATTGTATTATCAGAAAGGGTGTGGCTGCATCTGGGGGGTTCTAAAATGCGTTGACAGGGTGGGCATTTTGAAATATCCGCTGGGCTTCCATTTCAAATGAGCGCACCATATGCATCAGTTTTGATTTCAGCATTGTTGTGAGTGGACAACAAAACAAATTTAAGAACCGATAGACCAATGGCACAATAATCACATTACAATAAAATCCACCTGTTACCACTTTAATACTTGTCAAGCTACAAGGCGATACGCAGTTAGTATCAATCTACAATCTACAAAACCAAGATGATGAAAAATGCATAATCCCCAAAACTGCTATAATGACAGGATCATAACAAAAAAAAATCACCACAAACCATTTCTTTCTTATTCATAGGAAATAATTGTCAAGATTAAAAGGATTCATCCATGGCTTTTTCATAGCTGACATAGCTCAACACACCCTCACCCTCCCTACGTATTATTTTAGAGCGTGAAAATTATGTGGTGTATGTTGATTATGGCTATGCTTAGCCAAAATTTAATGATGGAGGTTTACTTTTTATCGCGGCAGCGTTGCTCACACAGATCAAAATCACAGGGTTGAGACGCACAGTGGCAGCCCAACTCCGATTATAACCGCTCGGCGCTTTGCCTGCTCGCTCATTTGAAGGTCATCCGACCGGCCTTGCGTTGTGCAAAATCATCAGAAATCTAGTTAAGCTCCCAAGCTCTGACATTCTCAGTAGAAAGTATAGCATGTCCGTTCAGTTTCTCCTGCCCTATGCTGCTCCTCAGGTAGTTTTTGATTCGTTTTAGTTTAGAAAACGAGCGCCTCCCTGTTGCGACTGTGACAGGCAGTGTCATAACCAGCAGTAGTGCAGTAGCCTACACACTTCAACTGAAGGTGAACATTCCCGCATGGTGCTCCACAATAAGGGGTACTGCACTGTGTTACACAATCCTGAATGACAGAGTGACAGACGGAGGTCAGACGTTTAGTCATGGTTGAGTCACATTAAATTTTTTCTGAGATCCACTTTTGTGCTTATAAGGCATTTTGATTCACTCCTTTGTAGCTAGGACTCCTCTTCGCTCCTTCCTCCTCGTTAGCTAGCTGTGCCTGTCCTTAAAACACAATCGTCAAAACAGTTGCATAATTCTGCATCATAACATAATGAAATGAAATTAAAATGAAAACGTCTTTCTGAGCTGTATTGAATGTGTGTTTCTTGCCCCCTCTACTTCTGACATCCTGGGGCACAACAACTATCTACTATTCTAAAATGATTGGTCGCTTCAGAAACTATGAACCAGAACAAATAAATAAGTGGAAGTACCCAGCTGTAGAGCTGAGAATGACTTCCAGATGTGCCACACTCAAAACAGGCCAGAAAAAGATATAAAGCCAAAATAATTCACCACAAAACAGGCTAAAAGGCATTATTAGTGCTGTTACATGACGCTGTTCAAACACACAAACATTTTGCTTGGGGAAATTAAAAAGCAAAATCTGTCTGTTTAACCTTAACATATGGCTAATGTGACTCAGTGCTGCAGATTCCCTTCACCCTGAACACCAGTCACCGTTAAGGGAAGGTCACCATTAACGGAAAGTCACACGTCCTCTGTGACTCGGGTTATGGTTCCAGATGGGGCTCGAGTCCCCACAGCCCTCCCGTAAGCAGTCATTAGCACAGACCCAACTGCTACTGTAACCCAGCAGTGTCAGTAGCACAGACCCAACTGCTAATGCAACCCAGCAGTCATTGGCACAGACCCAACTGCTACTGTAACCCAGCAGTGTCAGTAGCACAGACCCAACTGCTAATGCAGCCCAGCAGTCATTGGCACAGACCCAACTGCTACTGTAACCCAGCAGTGTCAGTAGCACAGACCCAACTGCTAATGCAACCCAGCAGTCATTAGCACAGACCCAACTGCTAATGTAACCCAGCAGTCATTAGCACAGACCCAACTGCTAATGTAACCCAGCAGTCATTAGCACAGACTCAACTGCTAGTGTCACCCAGCAGTGTCAGCAAGTGAGCATGTCAAGAAAGACTAATTATCGACATCGGATCGGTTCCTTCTTATTAGCCGAGCCCGACCCTGGTAGATGAGGTGGTGTGGCTTTTCTTCTGCACGGTCTGTTTTTTAATGACCCGAGCTGTGTAGGACCCAAACCAACCATTGCCACTTTTAAATGAGAAACGAATCCCGCAGTTTTATATGTTTTTTCTCTCATTCTGAGGAACCAAATTGTGTGGGTTTTTTTCCTTGCCTATTTAACAGTCACTGTACAGCAACGACTGTCTTTGAGGAAGCTGTCAATATCTGCTCATGTTTGTGTCATTTTTGTGTGGGTCAGCTGTGTTTTAGATCCGTTGATCCCACACTGTGGGTTGTGAGAGGTTTTGAATTGGGTTCCAAGGGGCATGCAAAAAAATGGCTTGCTGTGCATTATTTTATACTGCATGCGTTCCCTCTACGGTAAAATGAAGCTTCTATTCGTGCGGTACCCCTGGCTGGGCTGACAGGTGCGTGTTTCCCTGTCGCGCGGGCTGCAGGTGTCAGTGAAGCCGTGTGGCTGTCGGAACGGCGGGACGTGCGTCACCAACATCCTCTTCCCCCCGGGGAGCGGGCAGTACCTGTGCGTCTGCCCCCCCGGCCTCGCCGGGGACCTCTGCCAGGACGACCTGGACGAGTGCCTGTCCAACCCCTGCGCAGCTGGCACCTGCCTCGACGTGACGGACGGCTTCCTCTGCCAATGCCCCGCCGGCCTGCGAGGTACGGTGTTGTGTGAGCAGGTGGAGGAGTGTGTTGTGTCAGCACGTGGAGGAGTGTGTTGTGTGAGCGGGTGGAGGAGTGTGCTGTGTCAGCACGTGGAGGAGTGTGATGTGTGAGTGGGTGGAGGAGTGTGTTGTGTGAGCAGGTGGAGGAGTGTTGTGTCAGCATGTGGAGGAGTGTGCTCTGTGAGCGAGTGGAGGAGTGTGCTGTGTCAGCACGTGGAGGAGTGTGCTGTGTGAGCGGGTGGAGGAGTGTGTTGTGTGAGGGTGGAGGAGTGTGCTGTGTGAGCGGGTGGAGGAGTGTGCTCTGTGAGCGGGTGGAGGAGTGTGCTGTGTGAGTGGGTGGAGGAGTGTGTTGTGTGAGCAGGTGGAGGAGTGTTGTGTCAGCATGTGGAGGAGTGTGCTCTGTGAGCGAGTGGAGGAGTGTGCTGTGTCAGCACGTGGAGGAGTGTGTTGTGTAACCGGGGGGTCTGTTCGTGCTAAAGGGCATTTACATCACTCTTTCTTACATACCAATTCTCAGGAATACTGTCAGAGATCTATTACATAACATTACATTTATTTGGCAGACGCTTTTATCCTAAGCGACGTACAGTAAGTGCATACCGAAAGTCATTGGAACAACTACAAATCACAGGTCCGATAAGGCACAATACTCATTTTGTACAGTTATTCATGGCCATGAACACATTAAGTCCTGTTCACACAGTGAACATTACTCTGACCTAACCTATGCTAAGTCAACTAGAAGGCATTCCAAGCTACGACATCAAGATGCAGGGCACAATAAGTGCTGGATGGAGGTACATGTAGCATGAGTGGCACAGGAGGTACATGTGTAGCATGTATTAATGCAGTGCATTCCAATCAGCTATGATTTTTATTCCTTTTTCATTGCCTTGAATTTTGTGTGACTGTTCTCTTATTGCCACAGGAGTTTTATACATTTTTCTCTCGTCGTAATTACACAAAATGCATTTTTTATTTTTACGCTCACAAGTGACATGTATGTATGTTTTCGTGACACGTTTGCACAAGTGTCTAAACATTTAGATCAGCCGTTCCTTGTTTTTTATTTTGAAATGAACTCTGCTCCTGCACGTTTCAACATTTACCTCCTCTTGCTGCCTTTTTAAAATGGTGCTTCTAATGGGTTGTCAGCCTCTCAAGGCCAAGGCATTATGACGGTCTTTCGTGTAGTAGTGTATCTGTGTGTGGGAGGTGCTTCTGCTAAATGAGTCATTACTCCATGCACAATGTGCCCTGTTTTTGCCTTTGAAGACAACAATTAATCTCACGTCATGTCATGTTGTTTTGCTCATCTTCCACAACACATTTTTCATTCATTTCACAAAACCCATTTAGTTTCTAAGTAAACAGAAGGGATGACTCTATTACTCTGTTTCTTTTTTCGAGGGTATGGAAAAAGCCATTTTGCAATTAGATTAAACGGTGATTTCGGAAAAGCATATTTAGTTTGAGAGACGCAGCGTACCTCGTTAGCTTTATTTAAAATTGCCGCTGGGTTGCACAAAAACATCTTTTTTGGGCTGAAGGCAAGCCTGACCGCAGTTTAAACCTCCCTTCTGACATTACGGGGCCTCTTAAAACATACATCCTCCCGTGTATATGTACATACATGCATATGTATACACACATACTTTACATGTACACATATGCTCAAGGCTATTTACATTTTATGTACACAAACTGTATATTTATGTTACATTTTAATGCATACTGAATCCAATGGCAGTCCATTTTTATTGTATAACTCTGTTTGTAAAATTATTTTTGATTAAAGATGTCTTTGTTTACTGAAAGATTCAACCAATAAAAAAAAGGAACAGTATCAAGAGGGAATGAAAGGAAGCATATTTCCTTGACTGGAAACCCCAGTACGAGTGCTTTTCATTTTTTTTCATTTCATTTTTACATTTGTACTTTTCATTTTTACATTTGTACTTTAGGCAAATAGCAGACACTCTTATCCAGAGCAGCTAACAGAACTTACATCCTTCTTACATACAGTGCATTTACACAGCCAAGGGTACCATGACAACAGAATGCTTAAAGTCTGATGGATTTTACATTTATATGTAATGCATTTCTGTTTAATCTGGCTAGATTTTTTTTTTGATAGAAAGAACCGTGGACTCATTTCAGATCCTTTCGTGATCAGTTGAAGTAAGTTTTGAATGCACTTTATTATTCTTGATGCTTGGTGGAGTTTCTCATCTGGAGCTGCTTTGATAGGTTTGGGAGAGGCATGAATGCGTGAACTCTCCTGCATTGTCTTCAGTAATGTCTTTCCCTGAACACCATTCATAAAACCTACCCAATTAATTTCTCATTAAGCCATGGAGTGCCATGTTTGTATCTTTTGGCTTTGTTTAATGAAAAAAATTCCCTTTGAGTACATTTTGTTTTCATTTTCAGCAACACATAAAAAAACCAAATAATAAAAATAACAGTAATAATAATAATAATAGTGCCATGTTTTCTTAAAAGGCTATGCACATCTAAAATTAGCTCAAAGAAAGTTAGTTATGAATGGACTGAGATCAGTTTCATCTTCACTAATTCTACGTGTAGAATCTCGGACACCCTCCAGCAAATTTCCTCCGAACACTGAGCCATCCAGAGGCGCTGGTGGGGAGCGTGCCTCAGGCTGATTTGACCTCCCGTCTGAAATAAACAAAATAAATAAGGCACAGACAGATACTCTGTCACTGTTTATTATACAGAGAAATGGAAGTAAACATGAATTCATCTAGCAGAAAGAGAGACTGCTATTTTGCATCAAGAACTGATGTTTGTTTAAATAGTGATATCCCAGGTACACCAATAATCACTGAAAGCAAAAGGTATCTATTTTGAAACTCTTTGGGATACGTTTCTGACGCATACTTTATAACTGGACTTGCTACTCAAAGGTTGCGGGTTTGATTCCGAGCTGGGGCACTGTCGTCTTTCCCTTGAGCAAGGTACTTAATATGAATTGCTTCAATAAAAATATCGGCTATATAAATAGATTCCATGTAATGAATAAGTAAATAAATAAATTCAGTCAGGACCAATGTCGTCAAAGTTAGAATCTTTATTGACAACACAATTATGTTGGGAGGCATGGCTCTGGAAGCCCTCCTGCCATCCATGCAAGCGTGCATGGATAAGGCAGGGAGGCCAGCTGCAAACACCCCCTAGAGGGTACACACAGAACATATCCCGCAGCAACCAGGACCATTATTAACCTTTCATTATACGGGATAGGTGGACCGCATGTCTTGGGCAGCAGTGCCATCCGGTGCACCACTGTGCCACCCATGAAGGGTTGTCTGACAAACACACACTGGGGTGCTGGCGGGTTTTTAGAGGAAGCACATGAGTAGGGTGGGGCCGTTTAAATAGACCGCCCTGTTATTTGAATGGACTGTGACAGGCGAACGTCACTAATCAGCTGAGCCATCAGCTGATTTAGCTGGAGCTGGCCTTGACTCTCGTGGTCTGCCTTGAAGATACACATCGCTCAAATGAATGAATGAATAAATCTGTATAAGTCGCTCTGGATAACAGTGTCTCCTGAATGATAAAATGTAAAAGTTTTGTTACTGGGTCATTTTCTTACTGGAAAAGATAAAAGCCACTTGGCACTAAACCGGGCTGACGCAAACGAGTAATTTCAGTTATTTGAATTAGTTAATTGACAGATACACGTATGGTCGGGCTTGCATGTGACATTATACAATTGTTTTTAAATTAATCCAGTACCCTCAATTTTGTGTCATTCATATGAGAGGTGTGAAATATGGTGACTTCTTATTTATCTTGGCCTGTGTAGATGTTTGGAGTGTGTAATGTCCTGGTGCAGCCTGAGCTAATTCAGGGGAGGACTGTGTGTCCAGTCTGCCCTGGCTTGTCTTGTGATGTAAGGAATGACCATTAGACCCCGAGAACCGGCTACATTAACCAGTCTGGAGCCATTAGCTCGTTATGGAGACACTTTAGTAACACAAGTGCATTAAAATATTTAAGACTGAGAGAACTATGCAATGTGTTGCTATGCTGATTCAGTAAATGTGCCGCGTGAATGTTGACTGCCCGCTTCCAGCAGCTCATTAGCTATGATCGCCTTGGTATTCCCGCTGCATTAGCTGTGATCGCCTCGGTATTCCCAAAGTCTGGAAACAGTGTCCCTCTGCATTTCCACACACCCTGGTCAGCACTGTTTAGGGACGTTAGGAAGGTACGATGTGTACCCTGAATTCTCAGTGCAAAAACACAATACTAACTGTGTGTGTGTTCATGAAAATGAGAAGGATGCAATATATTGTGAGAGGAGAGAATGCAACTTTCTTGGATTCAGAATGAGAAATCGCTGAAATTAACTTGTCAGACAGTGTTTGCAAGGAAATTTGAAAACCTAACATTGCCATTTGTTTCTAAGCCAGAGTAAAGGACGGATGAATTGGAGGCCCATGTCTCTGTCTGTGTTTCTGCAGGTGTGACGTGTCAGGAGGATGTGAATGAGTGCGAGGGAGACCCCTGCTTTCCTGGAGCTCTGTGCATTAACAGCTTCGGCTCCTACAGATGTGGGCCCTGCCCTCAAGGCCTGGAGGGAGACGGGAGGGTATGCACAGGTAGGCCTGTCTGTACAGGGCTGTTAATGTGTGGAGCAGCTCACCTGCACAGGTAAGTCTGTCTGTAGAGGGCTAATTCATCTGCACAGGTAAGCCTGTCTGTACAGGGCTGTTGATGTGTAGAGCAGCTCACCTGCACAGGTAAGCCTGTCTGTAGATGTCTGTTAATGTGTGGAGCAGCTCACCTGCACAGGTAAGCCTGTCTGTAGAAAGCTGTTAATGTGTGGAGCAGCTCATCGGCACAGGTAAACCTGTCTGTAAAGGGCTGTTAAAATGTGTAGCAGCTTGCTAGGACCGGTAGAAGAGGCAGAGGCTCTTGGCGTGTTCAAGATCAGGCTTGGCGTTGTGCTGGACACTGTGCTAGACACAGTGCTATACCTCCTGCTGGTCACTGTGCTATACACAGTGCTATACCTCCTGCTGGTCACTGTGCTAGACACAGTGGTATACCTCCTACTGGTCACTGTGCTATACACAGTGCTATACCTCCTGCTGGTCACTGTACACCAGAAGGTCTAATCCAAGAAGAGCAGTTGAAGGGAGCACATGTTGTCATCAGCCTTGATTTGATAATTTAGGTGTTTTATTGCTGGACTGTAACATGGTTTCGCCCACAGCAGCCCGATTCATATAGGATTGGGAAACTGCTCTAGATGCAGTTGAACGGGCTGTTCTTGTCAGCAGGCATCCTCTTGTTGTTTTGTTCTAACGCAGCAGTACCCAGTCTGAAACGCGTCAGACCCCTGTGTGCCCCCTGTAGGGCTGCGATGAGCCTGCCGATCCCGCGGGGCGAAGCCCAATTGAAGTTTTCCGAAAATGAAACCTAAATCGGTGGAGGGAGGGAATGAGAAAGCCGGCAATGACAGGTTTCCCTTTGGGCAGACTCAGCAAGGTTATCAGGAATGAATCTGTCATTTCCTGTTAGCAGGAATACCCAGATCGTGGTGTAACCCTACCCCAGTGAGAGGGTCTAACACGGGCCATCTGGGGCATAATGTAGGAGCGACCAAATTGTTGAGAGTCAGAACTCTCTAAGATGGGGAAGCATCCATTTCCATTTTGACGGCCTGCCACGCACTGTCTCCACTTTGGCCTCCTGATTCTTCTTTCTGTGTTCCTCGGTATCCAAATAAACTCCAGGTATTAGCAACCTGGCCTTCCTCTTTACAGGTGGGGTAGAGGTATAAGCTTGAGACCTTCCTAGTGCCCCATTGGTTTTAGTCTGTGCTGTAGCCCCCAGCTACTTCCTGTTCTCAGTTAAACTGGTATGTAAATGTAAGTCATTTTACTCCACTGTATAACACTGAATTGGGAATACCCTGTTAACGTACTGTATATATGGTTTGTCACAGTTTGGCTGTTGGGTGAGAGGTAACCTGCTGACAGAACCGTATTGGAGTTTCTCCAGCATTGTACCGCTGAAGCAGGCTTGCATACTCCTGTCTGCTCAATTGCCTCCGAACAGCTCACACACCGCAGACAGCTCAGTGCTCTGTGTATATTTAGGACACGGAGACCTTGGAAGAATGTTAAAAAAAAAGTTGAGCGCAAGAACGGGGAAGAGAGGGTACGCAGCTGGGGACAGCGAGATTAAACAAAGCAGCAAATCAATCCTGTTCCCTGGGGGAAGAGAGCGAGAGAGAGAGAGAGAGTAAGAAAGAGGAAGAGAGAGAGAGGGATAAAGAAGAGAGAGGGAGAGAGATGAGAGAGAGAATTATTATTGGTAGGGTGATCAAATATTAATCCTATTCTTATTTTATTATTTAGTATGTATTTATTGTATTTTATGTTAAAGGGTAAGCACAAGATATTATGAAAAATCAAATACACCAGCCAGAGGGAAGTTCTCCTATTTTATGATTCATTTTTAAAAAAAATAAAGGCAAGAAATAAGCCCTAAAAGATCTACTTGCTTACTCATTTTGCCCACCTCGCATTTTCACCAATCTTCAGAATGATCTGCCACGTCATATTTTGTAACGTTGAAGGTGGAGGAAATGAGATAGCAATTAGCATTGTTAGATCTTGTATCCTGACAGTCAAGAAAAAACTTTTTCAGGATAGGTAACCCCATTTTAATGAAAAATGAATCAAACAAATTGTAATAAGCTTGCATTTATCAAATTTAACATGTTTCTTATATTGTCTAGAGCTGTCAATTGCATGTTAGCTGATTAATGCAACTTGCCAACAATGGTGAGGTTAGTTGTCTTGCTTCAAGTAGCAATCTTGCTCCCCAGGAGAACATTTTGTACATTTTAACAGGTCAATGCCTCAATCTGGGAAATTACCACTTAATTAATGATCTAGATCTGTGAAAAATTTTGTGCTGTTGTAAACAATCCAATCATAAACCCCATGCAGTTGTACCAACTTGTAAGACACTTGAACCTACACTTGAGCCATCAAATAAATTAAGTAAAAGTGTCACGTATTGCGTTGGTGTATTTAAAGTGCTTGGAATCACGCTCCAGTGTTGCAGTAAAAATATGGCACCACAAGCTCACATTCAGAGATCACATTTAACTAAAATCGTGATGATGAATTAAAGTCAGATTTCTTTCATCAGTTACTAGGACCAGACATGTCGGGACCACAAACTGGACTTGCGCAAATAATTTGAAAACCAGACATTCAGGTTGGAGACCGGACGTCTGGCAACCGTGTATGATTTTAATGCATAATGCGGAGGCAAACAGTCACCTGATGCAAAGCTAGCTAGATAGCTAGCCAGTCATCTGACCCATTTGCTTAAAAACTGCAGCTATACTGTCCTGTAAATCGTAGCTTACCATTCTTCTTTCAGCTGAACGCCTATGTGATGAGATGGGAGTCTGCTGTATAAAGCACTTGAGTCAACATAGCCTAATAATGTAGCACAGCATCGTGAACACTTGCTGAATTGGATAAACATTGCACATATTAACCTCGAACTGCTTAGCCAGCTCTGTGTTGATATATCTAAGATAATAAGTAGCGCACTGTCACACGCCAGTGTGACACCCCGGGGAGGGAGATGCGGCGGTGCGGGGGAACGCTGTTGTCTGTTGCATGGAGAGAGAGAGAGAGAGCGCACCCACACAAACATGAAATAATATAAATGGACACCTTCCCCCTTCCCCCTCATGGGTTCTGGGCAAAAACAGTAAACTAAAACAACTGACTAAAATAACAAAGGTGAAAGAAAGTAAAATGGCGCGACCACTTTCCCGTATCTGACCCGCCTTCCCGGCCAGGTCCAGCTCCTCCGACATCCCAGCTGAGGATTTACTTTACTTTACTTTAGTGCTCAAAATAAAACAAAACCAAAATCATAACTGCGCTCTTGGTGTTAGCTCCTGGTCTCGGCCCTGAACTGTGGAGAGCAGCACACCTTTAAGCACCTGGGCTAATTAGCTAACGCAGCCCAGGTGCGTGTGCTCTCTCCACCAGCTGGCGCAGCCGAGACCAATCTGCCTCTCCGGTGGACTGACTGCTACACTCACTTATACTCTGATTGGTTTTTTTGTCTGTATGTGGAGTGATATTTTTTAACACAAATGTAAATATTGAGGTTGTAATGCGGTATGGTTATGCAAGAAACTGAACTTATTGAACTTGCCTGAAACCCCGAATTGCAGCAACTCACCCCATATGTGGGTAGCTTTTTATTAGGACTCCAAAAAAGTTGTGACAAATCAACAAGAGCCATTACTAGCTATGCTAGCTCGTTCTACAACTGCCAGTTAGCCTATGCTTTCATAGAGTTGCTATACTCCTTCAATGACAGTCGTAGCTACAGATAGCAAATACCATAATGACACCCAGAGAAAATGATCCACAGATATATAGTAGTGAATATAGAAGGTTACCGGTCTGTATTGCCAGTATCGGCTTCGGGCTCCAGTTGCTTGCCTTGCAAAGAATCCTCCAAATCCTCTGACTCTGATCCATGCACTCTGGCTCAGCCCTGTATGGCTGTATTGTGATACCAGGATCATAGTTAGAGTCGTCTGAGTGATTGATACTTTGATTCAGAATCAAATATGTCAATGCTGTCTGTTTCTGTCATATTTGCAACCTATGAGGTGTAATAGCAGAGCTATTTGTGTTCCCCCTGTGGCGTCACACATCACAGAAGTAATTTTCCAGCATGGCTTCCTGTGTTTCCATCAGCAGTGATCAATTTGTCAAATTTGAAGCCATACTAACAACAATTTCAGCTTCATTTAAGGAAAAACCTCTTGGCTAAAATGAATTAATTGGTCTAATATCTTTGGGGGGATGTCGTTATGTGGTGCTTACCCTTTAAAGCCATTTTGCCAATGTCTTGGGCCTTGTTTCTAAATTATGCGTTGGCAGTATTATCATAATTGAACTGAATGGAAAGTGAGGGAGAAACGGACAGGCAGAGAGATGGAGACGTAGTGATAGTTCCGGGGCATTCCGAGCAGAGGGTCATCAGCCACGCTGTGTTCTACAGGGGCCTAGCGTCTCCGCTATCGATCGCTCGGCTGCTTTTCACTCTGCGAGTGTTATCGCTCCCCCTGTATGAACATCAACGGTGCCCACGGGACCGCTCGCGGGAGGGATCAGTAACACCGCGGGTCACGGGTGTAATGTACAGCGGGGGTGCTGGGGTTTTGGCTCCGGCGTCCCCCCGCTCGTTTTACCCAGCGGGCGTGCGGAGACCCTTCTTCCCTGCCCAACACCAGGACGGACAGCGGAAGCGCAGCCTTCTCCAGCCCGTCCTGTAAATGTTGTTCTTAGTTGCGTTGAGTCAGGCGCCCGCGTGTCTGGGGGGGGCGGGGGGGGGGGCGGTTGAAGCGTCCGTGCTGGGTGTGCCCACACGGGCACTTTTAGAGGACCCTTGCCTGTTTGGTTGGAAGACCTTATTAAAGAGCTGAGCCGGGCCGGAGCTCCTGGAAGCCCCGCGTTGATGTCTCAGCGGGCTGTTGTCTCCTTTGCTGTGTCACTTCAGTTTCACGGATAGTCTGCATGGCCCCTCTCTACCCCCCTTCTGAAGCTCCTGAGCTCTGTTTAGCCAGGTCTCAGCTGGCTGCTGTTCAGCTGTGCTTACTGCAGTCCTGTGCCCTGTCTGTGAGATGCACGTTTTTAGGCTTATTCAAGTTGCCATTTCAGCTGCCTTCTGTCATCAGTCACTGCCTCTGTCTGTTTCTCTCTCTCTCTCTTTCTCTCCTATTTCTCTTTCTTTTCTCTCCACTTTACTACAGCTCAAACTCTTGCACACACGCACGCACGGGCACACACAGGCACACACACGCACAGGCGCACACACACACACACTCGCATGCACACAGACACACACACGCATGCACACACATGCCCACACACACCCAAAGTTGATAACCTCAAGTACTCGGCCAAAAACAGTTTCCCTTCATCAGCACCATGATAATTATTACAGTGAAGTATGTGCTAAAGAATGCAGTATGCAGTTTGTGTAGTTTGTTTTAAAGAGTGTATACTGTTGCGGTATACTGTTTGTGTAGTGTGTATGAAGCAGGTTTACTTAAATAAGTATCCCCTGTGCTTCTGGTAGTCAATGTCAGTTGCGGAATGGTATTACTGCCCCCAGGTGGTGAAAAGGGGTACTTTCTCCTGGGTTGCGTTGTGGCATAAATCACATACAGTGCAATTTGCTGAGCTACAAACCGTGTAGCGGAGCTTTCCCATTAACTCCTATTCACAAGCTACACTCGAGAGGGTGGAAAGCCAGTGTGTGTTCAAAGAACCCAAAGGGACCGGAACGAAACTAAAAATGCTTCTCTGTGTTTGTTTGGCTCTTCAAGGCAGAACCTTCAGTGATTCCAAAGGACGTGTGTCACAATAAGCGCTGCTTTTATGTGATAATATTGCGCAGTGCAATATGACATCAGTGTGGCGTAAGGTTAGGCCTGGGTTTGCCATGTTACCATCAGGTTATGTGTTCAAGTCTTGGCTACGCTACTGCAGATCTTTCTTTTAACAAGGCAGTAAGCCTTAAAGTGTGTGAATATTTATAATGTAAGCTGCAGATAGTAATTCACCTGTGATAAGTGCTAGTGTTGAGATGATAAAATAATCAGATCCTGTGCTGTTATTAAGGCTCCCTGGGGTGAAATGTAGACTGTTCTCTGAGGCAGAAAGGCAGGGTTGAGCTGCAGTCTGAGAGGATTGCTTTGGATGCCTGCGCCCCCCGTCCTTGTTTGTGGCAGGACTTTCTGTGCACAGAAACGCTCCACTTCAGCGTCCGTTTCTTAAGCTGCAGCAACAGAACCGCTCAGACCAGTCTCAGAACTACACAACTGCATCTGCCAAATGAGTAATGGAGCTATCTGCAACCCCACTCCCTCTCTCCCCCTTCCTCTCTTTCTCTCTCTCTCTCTCATTCTGTCACTCTTTCTCTCACTGTCTCTCTGTCCGTCTCTCTCTGTCTCCCCCACCCTCTCTCCCTCCCCCCCTCCCTCTCTCTGTCTCTGTCTCTTTTCCCCTCTGCCTCCCTCTTGCTCTCTCTGTGTCCCCCTCCCTCCCCTTCCTCTCTCTCTCTCTCTCTCTCTGTCTCTCTCTGTCTTGTTTCTGGTAAGCAGTGTTTGTATTGTGAGGGGTCAATGGATATTTACTTTATGAATTGAGTGCGCATTCAGTAAAGGAGTATTAAAAGTCAGTCTCACTCCACCTCTCCCTCACCTTTTCCCTCGCTCCCTCTTTCCCCCATCGCCCCCCCTCTTCCCTTCCCTCTCCCCATTCCCCTTGTTCTCCCCCTCTCCCTCCCCCTCTCTCTCCCTCCCATCTTCCCTCACTCTTTCTCTCCCCCTTTCCATCCTTTCTGTCTTCCCTCCCTCCACAGCTTCAGGCCGGTCAGTCTCTCCTGCCCCCGCTGCTGCGATCACCAGCCTGCCAGGTCTTCCTCCACAAAGGGAGAGCACTGACCCCTTACCCCTGGAGAGAGACCCCACCCCCCTGGTGAAAGGCCTCGCCCCCCTGGAGAAGCACCCCTCCCTCCCGGAGAAAGACCCCTCCTCCCCAGAGAAAGACCCCTCCCCCCTGGAGAAAGACCCCTCCCCCCTGGAGAAAGACCCCTCCCTGCAGAAGGACCCCAGCAAAAGCATCAAAGCTGGCAAGTACATTCCCGAGCATTGTGTTTATGGATGGGAACCAGGCTGAGAGGCTTTCACAGCCAGCCAAGCAGCACACCGAGCCAGGAGCAGCGGGTGGAATAGCCATTTAGCCGTCTTCTCTGCGGCCTGCTTCACCTACGCCAGAGGCCAGCCTCTTTCCTATTTATTCCATGGCAGTGCGTGATCCGTCATCTGTTTTTCGTCCTTGGCTTGCCTCTGAGTCCTACGCCTCCCCCCCACCCACCCCCCCGTTTTTATGCTTAGCAATCGCGCAGCGTTTACCCTGAGTCGGCCTCTTTCCCCTGCATTAGCCTGAATGTGATGATGCAGAGGACGGCAGGTTCTCTGAGGGGTCATTAGGGAGCTGCCGGTGACCCACCAGCGCTTAATCTGCTGTTACATCATCACCGCCTGCGCTGCGGGTGACTTACCTGCGCAGGTGCGCGTGTCAGCGGCAGTTCTCCCGCGATGCATTTCTGCCACCGCGGATAAAAAGCGCGAACGGGCTCTGAGGCAGTGCGGAGCGAAGAGCAGGCTCCTCACCTGGGAACGGCCGTGGTGTCCCACACGGGGGGATACTTTACCGTCGGAGAGCAGGTGCTATACTGAAATTCACTTGCTATACTTGCCAGTGCTCATAGTAACTGTTACATGAGAACACTCTGAAAGCAGTAATAATAATGGGGGTTTTTTGAAAGTAGTGAATATTTTCCATTTAATTGTTATTATTCGTTTTTAAAAATCATATGAAAGGATGGTATGGCATATCAGGAAAATCTCTATGGTTAGGGGGTGATTTTGCCAGTATGTATTCATGATACCACTCAGGAATTCTTTGATTTCGCAATGATGCCTTTTTGTTTATAAAAAAGAGCAATTTATAATGAATTTCAAGGACATAAAGATATAAACAGTCTGAAGTGCTGAATTTCTCTTAAAAATCTAATTAAAATTAAAAATTAACTTTGCAATTCTTTGCAAAACTTCGCAAAATATATTGAAGTCCAGACCGAATTGAAAAAGGGCACACTTTATTAAAGAAGAAAAATAAATAAATAAATGAATAACGGCACTGAGAGAAGTAACACATCAGCTTTATAAGCTTGCGGTGAAGGTTCTGGAAACTTTTTAGTGTGAGTCTTTATACCAGTGTATAATCAGCTCATTGGTCACAGTCTGCTGATAAACTAAGATTATTATCCCTCACATCATGAGACAGTACTCTTCTGACTAGAAGAGTGGGGGAAAGGTTTCTCCCTGCCGAGCAAGCAGAGCTTGTAACCAGGCAACTTTGACCTAGCTGGGCCAAGGATACTGCAAAGATAATAGGCCCCTCCACTCTATGTCTATCAGAGCATAAAATTGTTCAGCACTTTGCGGTACAACGGATGTAATTATCACACTACCATCATAGTAATAACACTAGTATTGCAGTAATAACACTGTTATTGTAGTAATAACACTACTGTTGTAGTAACAAAATTACTATTGCTGTAATAACACCACTATTGTTGTAATAATGCTACTGTTGTAGTAATAACACTGTTATTGTGGTAATAACTTTACTATTATAGTAATAACACTACTGTTGTCGTAATAAACAACTATGTAGTAATAAGTCTACTATTGTTGTAGTAATGTTGTGACTATAGTAATAACACTACCGTTGTCGTAATAACACCACTAGTGTCATAATAACACTTCTGTTGTAGTAATAACACTGCTATTTTTGTAATAACACCACTATTGTAGTAATAACGTTGTAACTGTAGTAATAACACTACTGTTGTTGTAATAACACCACTGGTGTCATAATAACACTACTGTTGTAGTAATAACACTGTTATCGTGGTAACAACACTACTATTGTAGTAATAACACAACTATTTAGTAATAACTGTTATTGTCGTAATAACTCTACTGTTGTTGTAGTAATGTTGTAACTGTAGTAATAACACTACTGTTGTCGTAATAACACCACTGGTGTCATAATAACACTACTGTTGTAGTAATAACACTGTTATTGTGGTAACAACTTTACTATTATAGTAATAACATCACTATTGTAGTAATAACACAACTATGTAGCAATAACTCTGTTATTGTAGTAATAACTACTATTGTTGTAGTAACGTTGTAATGTAGTAATAACACTACTGTTGTCGTAATAACACCACTGGTGTCATAATAACACTGCAGTTGTAGTAATAACACTGTTATTGTGGTAACAACTCTACTATCGTTGTAATAACACTACTATTATAGTAATAGCACCTGTTGTAGCAATAACACTGTCCACAGCCCAGCAGATTGGCTCTCATCTTTTTTGGAGGTGTTGGTGGGGGGAATTCAAATGAACACAAAGCAACATTTCAGTCTTAAACCCATAAAGCTGTCTGACGGAGGACGGTTTGCTGACTCTGTGGGATTAAATTGAGGGGAAACTATCAAAAACGGGACCCGTGTTTGGCTTTTGCAGAAATTGCTTTTATTTTTGTGGATGTAATAACAGCATATTGACTCTATAGCGCATTGAGAGTTGCTCATTTATCAAACTACCCAGCCTCTGATGTATGTATAAGTCTTCAGTCTGCAAATTTAGTTTTACTGCCTCATCTGTCTCTTAAAATGATCCTTCTCATTTCACTCCACATACAAGCAGGAAAGCTCATCTAAGGCTTTATCCTTTGGGGCTGTTCTCCCAGTTCTTCGCCCCCCTGCCCAGGATTGGGCTGGACCTGCAGAGGATCTCTGGAGCGGGCAGAATGCTGACCCAGCGGGATTGTGGGTAGAGGTAGATTCGGGGCGCTTTCGCCCGCCTGGGTCCAAGTTTCATTCACTGTCACTTCAGAGGTCCTCCTGTGACAGCACAATCTTCTTTCTAATTTTCTTCTTGTTCTTTAGTCATGTTGAACGGAGCAGTACAATATAACACCCAACGTTTTGACTGAAGCTTTGGAACGCCTCCACTTAACTTACCTTACACAGATTTTTTGGCTTCGGACCCAGTTCATTTTGTCTGGTAATCTATTATTTAAAAGTAACTCATTTATTTATTTATCTGCAGAGGACCACCTCCCACTTGTTTGTTACAGCACAATCTTCTCCTGCCTACCAAATGTGCTGAAACGAGCAAAATGTCCACATTTCTCAATCATCATTAAGCGTACTGGGGCTACAATTAGAAACGTAACACTGCTTGTGCTAATTACATCCACTCAGGAATTAGCTCTCCCACTTCAAATTGAATTTAAAGCAGAGCTGCAGAACTGTTTGGGTGGTTTTTTTAACCCCTTCAGACCTGACAAAAAAGGTATTTTGTATTTATTCTGACATCCATGCCATGTGGAAATAAGGCTTACATTTTTAATGATACCGCGTGTCTTTATTATCTTTGTTCATATCCACTGCAATGGACATCATGTCTCAATGGGCATGAAATTATTAAAACAGGTTATAGCGGATTTTCTCCTGTTTTGTTTTTTTATTCATTTTATTCTTAAAGTTGACCCTGCACAGTGATCATTGTTTCTGTGCAGGCAAAACTGATCCGTTGGTTCCATGGCCATATTGTGTTTCCTCTCCACCTCTGGGTAGCTGACCTGCACATATTTACTTTCATATTTCTCCCATCTCCCATAAAGAGGAGTCTTTATCCACATCTCCAGCCCCAACAAAGTGGAAAGCCATCAGGACTGGCCGATTGTCAAAAAATCTGACAACTTCATCATAGCTCCCTCTCTCCTTCTTTGATATGTCCTTGCCTGACATGAGAGATGTTTTTTTTTTAATTGGCAGTGCCTGTTCCAGCAGCATGTATTTTCTTTTCAGTCAGTACCACTGACAGATTGTGAGAGCAGAAGTAAATGCCGCTTGTGGTGGGGATCTTGGACGCTTTGGCGAACCACAGCAGCTCCTAGTCCCATCTGCTTCTTCTTGTCTTGGGAGAGCTCCATGATAGCACTTTGGTGGATGAGGAAAGTGTAGGCAAAACCACTTTTGCCACAGGGGGTGTGGATCTTCACGCCCCCTGGGTTTGGCTTCCCTTTTGCATATCGCTTCACTGAACTGCTCTGCCGAATGACACTTTGCTCATCAATGCATAGATTTTCTTCCATTGGGGCTCCAAGCATGGCCTGCAAACTGAGTCATTTCGCACGATGAACTTTGAAGAAGACATTCTTTTCTGAAGACCTTATTGAGAATTTGCTCCAGTGTCAGTTCATTTTTTTTTTATTTTTTTTTTTGGGTGAAAATTGGTAACCGAAAACAGTGAGCCTCACATATACTGTAGCATTTGTTTTCCAAACACGTTTAATGATGAAAATGTATCGGCAACTTGCCATCTTTCCGGAGTCACGCTAACTAACAGCCTCCAGGTTATATCAGTCCAGCACAAATGTCCATTGTAATAGACAGTAACTTTCAAAATAAATCCAGTGTCCTCCACAGTTGCTCTGTTAAATATTTAATTATTATTAATTGCTTCTTTATATATTACTTCCAGTTCATTAAATGATGCCCTAATAAAAATGCACTTTCAGAAGATTAAGTCTCTTCACTTCTCTTTTATTTTGTTTCCTCTGCCATGTCGCTCCTCTGAGTTGTCTAAATTTCCAGATAACGTCCCAAAAATCTATGTGTGTTAACATTTGGATTGTAACAGCATGCTCTGTGGTTTTAATATGAATCTGATTTGCATTATGGTCCTAGGTTGGCGTGAGTGAACATTTTGTGTTTGATTGATGTTGTTATTAGGTAGGTCTGCTGCTGTTACTCACGCAGCTCTGGTGGATGCACTTACGGTCTCTTTCGCCATTAAAGAGAAGAGTGTAGGAGCATCTGCTAAGTGAGCGTAATATAATACATATTAAAGTGCCCTCCCGCTTGCTGCAATGAAGCGTTGGTCCCAATGTCATTTGCAGTTCTCATTTTACAGAAGCACATTAGTCTTAATTAGAGACTCTGGAAGGCTGCGGCACTTTAAATGAGAACTTCTCCATGTCCCGAAGCCATTACTTATGTATTTCATTTCACTAAATCAGCACAGACCAGCCCAAACCATTTCAAGTCCATCTAAATGCACATACCTGCCAGACAGAGGACCATGAGGAAGGGCTAAAACGACTTTGATGTTGAATCGGCTATGTTGCCTGACAGTACTACTGGCTCTTGTCATTTGATTACTGGGAATTCTTTGTTAGCTACATCTAAATGCACTTCTGCCATGCTACAGTAGCATTATTTGTTGTGTAGACATTTGACAATGAATAAATTAATACACTATGGTAAATATTTTTCAATACTTTGACAACTTCCTGTGACCCCGTGGCCTAATCACGGTTCAAAAGAAAGCACAATATTGAGTGGCTGTAGCCAAGCGACTTCTTAACACAATTTCTGAATGTCTTCATCCTTTCTGCTAAATGTGCTAGTTAGCTACCTGAAAGTGCAACATCAATAAAGCAATAAATGTTAGTCAATTTGTGCAAACTTGAGCCATATTACAAATCAGATTCTTGTGGCGAACATCCATATTAAACTATAAAGAATGCTACTACAGTCCTAAAATAGACACGTCAACAAACAATAGATGTTTGCAAAGTTTAATGATTCTGTAGTCAGTGTAAGTTATGGTGAAGTTTCTGCTGCAGCAACAGTGGTTGCAGGATTAAACGCTTTCCCAGGGTAACGAGCGTGCTCTGTTCCGTCTTTAGGCTCTTCCTCTCCCGTGGATGTGAAGGCCAAGTGTGCGAGCCGACCCTGCTTCCCCGGGGTCCAGTGCGTCGACCGGAGACCTCCCTACCTGGGCTACGTCTGTGGCCGCTGCCCACCCGGGTACCACGGCAACGGACACACCTGCACCAAACTGTCCCAATCAGGCAAGAGCAGTCTTTGTGTAACTTTGTGTGAACTTAAGATCCACACATACCACATTCTGCTTCTGTTTCCTGAATTGTGTAATGACTTTAACATATACTTGAGTCTGTCAGTGTAAAATATTCTAAAGAATGTAAAATTATAAGATGTGATTATTTAGGCAGTTGCCATTTTTGGTTTTCTGATTTTCTGTCTGCTTTACTTCTGGTGCTCAGTTTTTAACAAGGTATATGCCTGAAGAAGATCCAATCGCTAGGCCCTGATAGTCTTCATAAGTAAGCCTTGAAGAAGCCTGGAGAATCTTGTCTAAAGTTCATTCCTGCGTTATTTTTCTGACCTCGCGTCCGATAACTCTACCCAGAGAAGACACTCATAGCAAATTGAAAATGAATTCTGCAGGAGTTTCGGCATTGCTCATATCACGGGTGGAAATCTAGCACGCACCTAAGCGCACATCATCTGATGTCACCGCCAGGTTATCCTTGCGTTACGTCTGTTTTTAATCTGACATCCGCTCCTTTTTCACTTAATCCGAGATGGTGTTCTCAACCGGATGATGAATGGATCCCATTTGGTCATCTCTGCTTCAGTGTAAAGTTATCAGACTCTGGTTTACACCATCTCTCCCTCTCTCTCTCTCTGTCTCTCTCGAGACTCACTACCCCTGTATCCGTCCACAACACAGGGCTTTCAGATGATGAATTAATGTCACTAAAATATGGCCTGTTTATTTTTCGTGAGCAGGAAAATAATTCTGTTGTTTCATGCAATGAGAGTGGCTGTCTCTTGCGATCTGGTAGTGCATCAGTAATGGCGGTGTAAGGTACAGAATGCACACGTGGCTCTCTCCCCTGCACTCCACTTTGTCAGGTGCACACAGAGATATTTTCCCTCGTGTACTGTATGGATTTAGCGGTAGTCACCGGTGACCTCTATCCATATTACATCTCTTCAGTTTAGCAGATGCTAATTTATGCCTCCGCTTCACATGGGGGGTACTTTCCCTCCACGTCCGTCATTATTTTTCGATAACAGTTCACCTCGTTGTGGATTATCCCTTACTTGCTCCAATAAATTGCCGTAATGTGTGCTGTACATAATGAGTGCTGCATAAATAGTGCTGAATGTAAACTCTGTGTCAGCTAAAGTCTTAAATGTAGTTTTACAGACACATACACACTACTGCTTGTTTTGGTATGACGCATATTCCTTTCATACACATCTCCTCAGTCTGATCTAGCTCCGTACATTAGTCTGCTCCCTGTTTGTGAGGTGTTATGTGTTGGTTCTGCTGTCACACGGTTCCTGCTTGTGAGGTGTTGGTTCTCCTGTCACGCGGTTCCTGTTTGTGAGGTGTTGGTTCTCCTGTCACACGGTTCCTGTTTGTGAGGTGTTGGTTCTCCTGTCACACGGTTCCTGTTTGTGAGGTGTACGTTGTGCTGTCACACGGTTCCTGTTTGTGAGGTGTACGTTGTGCTGTCACACGGTTCCTGTTTGTGAGGTGTACGTTGTGCTGTCACACGGTTCCTGTTTGTGAGGTGTACGTTGTGCTGTCACACGGTTCCTGTTTGTGAGGTGTACGTTGTGCTGTCACACGGTTCCTGTTTGTGAGGTGTACGTTGTGCTGTCACACGGTTCCTGTTTGTGAGGTGTATGTTATGCTGTCATACGGTTCCTGTTTGTAAGGTGTCTGTTCTGCTGTCACACGGTTCCTGTTTGTGAGGTGTACGTTATGCTGTCATACGGTTCCTGTTTGTAAGGTGTCTGTTCTGCTGTCACACGGTTCCTGTTTGTGAGGTGTATGTTGTGCTGTTACACAGTTCCTGTTTGCGAGGTGTACGTTGTTCTGTCACACAGTTCCTGTTTGTGAGGTGTACTTTGTGCTGTCACACCACTCCTGTCTTTGCAGGTGCACCACCTCCGTCCTCCCACCTGACTCAAGCCAAGAGCAAGCGGGTTAGCTACAACCTGCGCAAAGCTCCACAGCTGCACTTACCCGCTCTGCCCTCCAGGGGGAGAACCTTCCACAACGCCGCTGTGGGACCCGTCACCGAACGGAGAGACGCTCCGCCTCGGTGGCTCGACCCTCCGAGCCCCGCCCACAGTCTCCAGCCCCGCCCCCACGTGCGTCACAGCCAGCCCCCCTCGGTCAGTAGTGCCAGACCGTTTAACGGGACGGTGAGGAGGAAAGCACCTGAGGAGGCGTACCCCTCTGCTCAGACCCCCGCCCCGAGCACGTCGTCAGGGGCGACGGCACCTCGTGCATTCACAAGACACGCCACCACAGGCGGACAGCCCACGAGGAAACAGCAGAGCGACGACGAGCCTCGGGCTCCTCCCAGAACGGATGTCCCGCTGAACTTCGCCCTGGTGGCGGCTCACACGCTCTCCTCCCACCCTGTCCCATCCCACACCGTCCCGTCCCACCCTGCCCAGTCCCACGCTCTCCCATCCCACCCTGTCCCATCCCATACTTCCCAGTCCCACACTGTCTCCTCCCACCTCGTCCCGTCTCACCCTGTCCCGTCCCACCCTGTCTCATCCCACCCTGTCCCATCCCACGCCGTCCCATCCCATGCCATCCTGTCCCACTCTGTCTCATCCCACCCCATCCTGTCCCACACCATCTCGTCCCACACCCTCACCGAATCCGAGTTCTCTGCGGACGGGGACGAGGACGGACCCTCTGACCCGCTCCCTGTGCGGCCCTTCCCCTACCCCTACCCTCACTCTTACACCACGCCCATGAGGAGGGTCCCCGGCTCAGCCTTTAGCTCCGCCCCTTCCCTGCCCTCCCCCCACATCCCGCGGGTCAGCGATGCTCTGGTCTCCGTGGAAACGAGCCTCACCTGCGCCCACATGCCCTGCTTCCCAGGGGTCCCCTGTTCACCCCGCGGCGAGACTGGCTTCAGCTGTGCCCGCTGCCCCCCCGGGTACATTGGTGATGGGCGGAGCTGCAGAGGTACAGTGTCCTCAAACAGCCTGCACACGCAACAGAACCCTTACTGATACAGCCTCAACATTTACAGGAGTCTCGTGTCAATTCCAAACGCACTCATTATCATTAAAACAGCGGACAGTGTTTGTATAATTGGTACTATTAGAATTTGAGATTGTGCAATACTTGAATAGTTCAACACATTCTGCTTCATTTTGTACACAACTGTTAAACACGCAATGATAATAACGGTCCTCAGCCTAAGTAAAAGTACTTTTTACTGGATTAAAAAGCCAATAAAAATGCGAACTGAAAATTTACGGGAGGGGATAAACCTATTTGGCTCAAAAGTGAGCTGCTGTTATTCAGAGAACAGCGGGCTGGGAGGTGGAAGGTGGTCCGTGGGCGGGTAGAAATGCAGTTTTAGGGAACACGTGTAACAGGCATTGTTCGCGTGATGTACAGCATACTGAAATGACAGCAGGTACTGACCGCAGTTAACTGACAATGGGTACCGACCACAGTTAACTGACAGTAGATACTGACAGCAGGTACTGACCGCAGTTAACTGACAGTGGATACTGAGAGCAGGTACTGACTGCAGTTAACTGACAGCAGTCCCACAGGTGCTTGGCTTTTGTCATAGATGAAACAAACAGTGCAATTAATTATTTTCAAAATATTTATATATTTTATTTTTACTGAATGTCCCTGGCTAGTGTATGTTTCAGTAGAATATATGGTTCTTCAGATTCAGACCAGAGACTCATGTCCCCTACAGGGGACACAGAAAATGTTTGGGATGATAATTTGTTCAGTATGACCGAACACCTATTGGGCTTTGAGCTTGAACACTGATAAAGGTCAGCTGACCTTATAGGTCAATGACACTGGATGGGCCGGACTTCATAAATGACCAGGTACCAGGAGTGATTACAAATGACGGATTGTGCAGTTCTTTATCACTGAATGAGAAAGCACTGCTTCGCCTGTGGAACTCTTCAGAGGCTGTTAAAGATTCTCCTTGGCCCACCATGCTATCGTGGAGCTCATCTTCTGTTCCTGGGGCTCGTTTCACAAAAGCGGTTTGCGAGGATTTTCATTGTGATATCTTGTCAAAAAGATTACGCGTCTCCTGAAAATGCGTCTCTTGCGAACGGCAACTAAAATGGTGACGACAGGCCGCACTTGCAATCAATTTTATTTCCTCGCAAATATGATGTTTCCTCTGACCGTGTGGAGAGGGAAGCAGGCTACAGAAAGAATCGTCTCTGATCTTATAATCAGAGATAATGAATTGATCGAATGATATGGATTTCCACAGCATGACATATTACATTTATGAGACCTTCTTTACAGAGAACTTCAGTCAAACAGGAACATAGCCTTACCAGGCTTGCTTCAAGTATTTCCTTACAAAAAAGTAGTACATAAGTGTTTCGTTTTTTAGGCTATGGGCTACTTTAAATACATCAAGCACATTTTTACCGATGGATGGCTTCCATGTGACAGTGGGTAGGTTTAGTGTAGGCTGTATTAGGTATACTGGGGAGACCTAATAGTTCAAATGAAATAAATTGTTAAAATGATATTACATTGTAGCCATATAATTCTAATTTAAAATGACCCCAAGACAAATTTTTCCATCCGACAGATAGCCTTTGATACCTTGGCTCCTGACACCCGTGGCCAGCCCACGTAGAGCAGAGGAGCGCTGCTGTTCAGTAGAAGTACAATACAAAACCAAAACGAGGAAGGTGGACGAGCTACAGCCAGTTTACTGATTTCCTACATGAACGTGCTTTGCAGCCGTGGCCTGTAATTGCATTTCCTACGTGAAGCACTCCAAAAAGAGTGGGAGAAATCTATCGCATCTCACAGATGCAGCTTTGGTGAAGCGAACCCCAGGAGCGCGCTGAGTAACTCCCAAAAGGCGTTGGCATGTAGTAACGATGAATCGCAGGTTTTCAGCACTTGTAGGGAATAGTAAAAAGACATGAGCTGAGAAGGCAGAGGTCAGAGGTCGCTGGCATCCCTTTTCATTGTCTCTGGTCGTTTCTGTGGTTTGATCCCGCAGCCGTGTGCAGGCGCCCGTGTGGGCGGAACATGGAGTGTGCGGCCCCCAACACGTGTCGCTGCAAAGCGGGATACACGGGCCACAGCTGTCACCTCGGTAACGCGCGCTCGGCGACGTCACTTCCTGCTCCTTCAATTCACTTTACCAGCTCCGGGTCTCCCGCCGAACGTGCCGCCTCATTTCTTCCCCCCTCTTTTCAGCCATCTGCGACCCGGGCTGCCAGAACGGCGGGCAGTGCATCGCTCCGGGCGTGTGCCACTGCAGGGCGGGCTTCCACGGAGAGAGCTGCCAAACCGGTAACCCCCCCTTCGCAAGCTCCGCCCCCAATGGCGCATCACCGGGACAGCCCCCACTCACAGGCACCCTCACGAGGCAGAGGCCTGTATCCAATCAGCATTCATCCTTAACTTTGACTTGTGATTAAAAGCCAGAGTTGGTTTCATTCTTCATAGATGCAGTTTGGCGAGTTTGGCAATCAGTGAAATTAATGTGCCAAACTTGTTTTTGTGAAGAATGAAATGAATGCCCGCATGTAATTGTAAAACAGAGTTAAGGAGAAATTTTGACTGAGAGGCTAGAGAGTCACATGACCCTGAGGGACTGAATGGCGGGTGGGGATGGACTCACAGGGCTTGCAGGAAAGAGAGACAGAGTGTGAGTGACAGCTTCAGTGCCAGGGGTGTGCCTGCAGCACAGCCTGACTGGAGCTGTGCCAAAGAGCGTAGCAGAAAAATATAAGATACTCCACCCTGTATAGCATGGACACCATCGCCCAGTGGGATTGAAGTGTGGTTGAGCGGTTGAGCTCCGCTGTAGACTACTGTTCTTGATGACCTGTGTAAGGGTTTGTGACTGTAATAACTGTGCAGAGCCTTGTGTTCTGTAAGGGTTTGTGACTGTAGTAACTGTGCAGAGCCTTGTGTTCTGTAAGGGTTTGTGACTGTAGTAACTGTGCAGGGCTCTGTATTCTGTAAGGGTTTGTGACTGTAGTACATGTGCAGGGCCCTGTGTTTTGTAAGGGTTTGTGACTGTAGTACCTGTGCAAGGCTCTGTGTTCTGTAAGCATTTTTGACTGTAGTACCTGTGCAGGGCCCTGTGTTCTGTAAGGGTTTGTGACTGTAGTACCTGTGCACAGGCCTGTGTTCTGTAAGCATTTGTGACTGTAGTACCTGTGCAGGGCCCTGTGTTCTGCAAGGGTTTGTGACTGTAGTACCTGTGCAGGGCCCTGTGTTCTGTAAGGGTTTGTGACTGTAGTAGCTGTGCAGAGCCCTGTGTTTTGTAAGGGTCTGTGGCTGTAGTACCTGTGCAGGGCCCTGTGTTCTGTAAGGGTTTGTGACTGTAGTACCTGTGCACAGGCCTGTGTTCTTTAAGGGTTTGTGACTGTAGTACCTGTGCAGGGCCTTTGTTCTGTAAGGGTGACTGTAGTGCCTGTTTGTAGAAGCTTGGTGGTGACTACTTCACTCTGATGGTAAGGTTCAGTATGAGTGAGGTTCAGATTCTACAGGGCTGGCTGCAATCAAGCCTGTGTTAAATCGTCTATAAAGAATCTAATTATCGATTAAATTTGATTTATTGGTTGATTGAGTAAATAAATTACTTTTTCACATGGGTGATATGGATGTTTGATGACTTTTTTTTAATGAATAAATGAAATAATAATTTTAAAAATGTGTTTGGTGTTTACTCCGTTTACCTGCTCTAATATCACACTTTTATCTAAGGCTGTGGAAACATTCAGTGTGATAAATGTGCAATAATAGAGGAAATCAGGCAGGAGGAAAGGACCCGTGTGGGGCCCTGTAGCCTGCGCGTGTTTTTGAGGCTCAGCGCGTTGTGTTATGTCTCCCCCCCCCAGCGCTGTGCAGCTCTCCCTGTGAGCACGGGGGCACCTGCGTGGGCCGGGACACCTGCTCCTGTCCCTACGGCTTCGTCGGGCCCCGATGCGAGACCAGTAAGTGCCCCTCCCCCCCCCCCCCCCCCCCTCCCGCGGGACCGTCCCGCTCATTCGGCTCCGGGTTCTGTTCACCTCCGCTGGGCGAGCCTTTCCTAACAGGAGCGCACCTGTCCCCTCTCCCCAGTGGTGTGTAACAGGCACTGTCAGAACGGGGGCCAGTGCGCCTCTCCCGATGAGTGCAGGTGCCAGGTGGGCTGGACCGGGCCGTCCTGCGAGACAGGTAGGGAACTGCAGGCCGTATCCCCTTGGGGGGGGGGGGGGCACTTTGTGTGTGTGTGTGTGTGTGTGGCTATGCGTGTGTGTGTGGGCGCGTGTCTGTGTGTGTGCATGTGCTTGCGTGTGGGTGTGTGCGTGCGTGCGTGTGTCTCTGTGTGTGTGCATGTGTGTGCGTGGGTGTGTGCGTGTGTATGTGTGTGTGGATGCGTGTATCTCTGTGTATGTATCCATCAGGCCATGCAGTGATTGTCAGTTCAATTCAATTTGTCTAGCTCTTTTTACAGAGACACTGTCACAAAGATACTTTACATTTCAAATACAAAAGAAAATTGGACAAAAAACCAGGTCTGAATCTCCAAAAAGTGAGCAGAACTCCCCAGAGGGAAAAAATATGCTCAAATGGTGATGAGAAAAAAACTCCCCAATGGGCAGAAATCTCAGATGTTGGCTATAGAAGGGGAGCCCATCCTCCACTGGCCAGCCCAGTGTGATAGTTATGAGGGATGTAACATAGCAAATGATAACATGGGTTGACCATGTTACTGTGAGCGGTAGTTTAACTAGCTGTAAAATAGGCAGTCCAGACAGAGAGATGTATTGTTATATGTAAAATTATGATATATTATTTTCATTAGCCAGAGTCCTTGACATTGTATAATTAAAAGATTAATTTCCTTATTTTCCTTTTATTTCAGCTAGCTCGTTATCTGTTTGTTTTTCCAGTGGATAACCTATGGCTTGGATTCAATCCATTTTTGTCCTTAACTATGACATACAAATGTGTTCATTTTATTCAAAAATATAGTTTTGCCAGTTCAGAGAGGACTGTTTGGGAACATAAAATCTCTTTTGTTTTAAATCAGTTAATGACTAATGTTAGCCCAGAATCCAGACCTTTCTCCAGTGACCGTGCCATGGCGACCGTGCGTTGACCGGTGATCGGTGTCCCGTGTGGTCTCTCCGTAGCCCTGTGCGGTCCCGTCTGTCTGAACGGAGGCGTGTGCCATCGCCCGAACGCGTGTGTGTGCCCCCGCGGGTTCTACGGGTCCCAGTGTCAGAACGGTAGGCTGTGTGCCCGGGCCCGTCGCAGGCTGAGCTGCGATCAAACCACTCGACCTTCACAAACCACAGCAACAAGACACAGTTATCACGCTGAGTTCAGAAAAAACCCCTCTCCCTCAGACAGGCGCGCTAATGGAGCCGTTACCATGACTCCTGAGGACGTGACATCATCATCTCCAGTAAACACACGTACACACGCCGAACTCCGCTACAAACCAGCTGTGCATTGGCTCCATTTTACGGTTTTATTAAAATAAATACGAGACAGAGAGTCATTAGGGTGATTATCTCCTCGTTTAAAGGGCTTGTGAAACAAAACATTTTGACACAAGAGAAAATCTTGATTGATTGGCTGAGTCTGGATCATTTGATCTCTGAGAATTCCTCAGGTGTTTGGCATGTTGCCAATACGTCTGGCTGCGGAGGAATTTACCCTAAAGTAACTCCTCAGAGTAACTCCTTCATTTCTTCTGATAGTACAGCGTTCCATGCACCTCCCCTCCCACACACACACACACACACAGACACATACACAGATACATGCATGCACGCACACACACCCGCACATGCAGACATGCACACACACACACACACCCGCACACGCAGACACACCCACACAAATGCTCAAACACGTACACACACACACGCATCACATACCTCGTGTGACTAACCACTATCAATTTTGTCGTTTTTTTTTTTTTTTTTCAGCCGTCTGCAACCCCCCCTGCAAGAACGGGGGCCATTGTATCCGTAGCAACGTGTGCTCCTGCCCTGAAGGCTACACCGGGGGGCGCTGTGAGAGGAGTGAGTACCTCACCCGCCACATGCCCCCCCATGCGCCAGTGCGGGAGACTCCGCCCCTCATCGGGCAGCGAACGCGCAGCGTGCTGTAAACTGAGCTACATGGGGAGAGAAGCAGCTGGCAGAGAGACAGGGCCCAGGGGCGTGAGCATGCTCCCCTGTGCTGAAAACTACATATGGCCTGGGGTCACATGTAGTTTAGACAGGAAATGCCCGAGGTCACAGTCGGCCTGAAATATCAATTGCTAACAATAAATGGGAGATATACAGATTTTAAACATGGGGTTTAAATGGGAGATATACATTTGTTTAATGTGGAGTTTAAATGGGAGGTAAGGCAGCATGGAAATTTTCTCATCAGTCACTAACCATGGATGCTTTCACAACCATTTACCATAGACATCCACCCATTTACTATAGACATCCACTGATTTACCATAGACATCCACACACTACGGTGCAGGCTGCAGGTGTAATGTACTCCTGTGCTGGTGTTGGCAGGTGTGTGTGAGCCCATGTGCATGAATGAAGGGAGGTGCATCGGCCCTGATGTGTGTGACTGTCCGTCCGGCTGGAGAGGAAAACGCTGCGACAAGCGTGAGTATGGTCCCGACGAACCGCACCGCTGGGCTAGCTTCCTCACCCTCGCTAGCGTCCTCACCCTCGCTAGCACCCTCACCCTTACTAGCTTCCTCTCCTTCGATAGCTTCCTCACTCTCCCTAGCTTCTTCACTCTTGCTAGCTTCCTCTCCCTCGCTAGCTTCCTCACCCTCGCTAGCTTTCTCACCCTCGTTAGCTTCCTCACTCTTGCTAGCTTCCTCACCCTCGCTAGCGTCCTCACCCTCGCTAGCACCCTCACCCTTACTAGCTTCCTCTCCTTCGATAGCTTCCTCACTCTCGCTAGCTTCTTCACTCTTGCTAGCTTCCTCTCCCTCGCTAGCTTCCTCACCCTCGCTAGCTTTCTCACCCTCGTTAGCTTCCTCACTCTTGCTAGCTTCCTCACCCTCACTAGCTTCCTCACCCTCGCTAGCTTCCTGTCCCTCGCTAGCTTCCTCACCCTTGCTAGCGTCCTCACCCTCGCTAGCTTCCTCACCCTCGCTAGCGTCCTCACCCTCGCTAGCTTCCTTTCCGTCGCTAGCTTGCTCATCCTCGCTAGCACCCTCACCCTCGCTAGCTTCCTCACTCTGGCTAGCACCCTCACCCTCGCTAGCTTTTTCACCCTCGCTAGCACCCTCACCCTCGCTAAAAACACCCGTTTGCAGGGAATGCCAAACGGCCAGCTGGCCAGCAGTTCACACCCTCAGGCAGCACTTTCACTTTAACCGCCAGGACTGGAGCTCAGAGTGCTGGTTCTGCTCCCAATGCATTCTAGGCAGGAAACGTCATAGTTTATATTTCTAGCAGCAGATGGTGAGCTGCATCTCACATCTTCCAATGCACCTGTCCAAAACCCAAAGCTAAAAAACGCATACCAGTTTCCACTATCCACAGTACTGGCGTATTTGCGTAAAAATATATCTCCAGACATAGAAATATGGGTATACTACAGATAATGTAAGTTAAATAAGGGTTGCTTTTTATGGTATTCCACAGTAATTCAGTAATAAATGTGAATGTGTTAAGCAATGATTCATCAAATATATTTGTAACTTACAGTTTGTGATGTTTGTTACAAAGCAGATATTTATTATGCTTTCTTCATATTTGATCAGGTTTTTAATGGTGCCTAACAGGGTGTCAGAACTGGGTAACCCGTTTCTGATTTCTCTATTTCTGGGTTTATTTTTTCTAAGATCAGTGCTTGGCTCAGAAAGGAAATGATAGTTACATGTTCCTTTGTGTCGACTAATGGACAACATGTAAATAATATCACTTTTTTTAAAAACTCAGGTTTAAGAATAAATAATTTGAATGCAGAAAGCAATAAAATTTGAATGCCGTGTTGTGAAAAGCTGAGCTCACCTTGCCTCTCAAGTTCTCGTTTGACTTTTGATAACTCACAAAAGTCGTAACTATAGACGTCCATACATGCAATCAGACTTGTAGGTCACGCTAAACACACTTACAATTCTTCTTTCAAAACACACAATTTTTGACAACTTACAGTGTAATGTCCTCATTTCGTTTTGGTTGCATAAATGGCCATTTTGTCTGCAGAGCTCTAGTGTATGTTTTGTTCCAACCGCAGTTGCAGTTCCAGAATTTTAACTAGCTGTTCATTTTTCTTTAGTGGGTGATTTTCATGTTTAGAAGGATTATTTACCTTCTTAATCCACATTATGTCAGAAATAGCTATGAATGCTATTAAGAATAGAATCCCATGTTCACGCTGTGATATTGTATATTGCAAACAAACGCATTAAAAGAGGTAACAAACATTTTAATCTGATCAAATTCAGAACTGAGGGGAATCAATAGGCTCCTAATTAGGTTGTTGAACACGTCTTTTTTTTCACAGTGCAGATTTGGCTCATTATCATTTGCTCTGTCTTTGAATTCTTCATAATCTACCAAATGGTCAGTTTTAGTGGCCATGTGTCCACATTTTCACCAATTAGGAGCCTACTGATTCACCTCAGTCTTTAACTTGATCTGTTAAATAATTTATGTAGTTGCTATGCACAGTGTGCACTTGGGACTTTTATTCTTCATAACATGCATAGCTATTTCTGACATAATGCAGCTTAAGAGGGTAAATAATCCCTATAAACATGAAAAGCACCTAATTATGAAAAGTTAACAGCTTGTTAAAATTCTGGGATTGCAATTGTGGTTGGAGGGAAAACCAGCATACACTGTGGGTCCCCAGAACTGAGTCTGAATACCTAGGCTCTGGTGGATTTATAAATGGCATGTTGTCTCTGTCCATTTAAAAAATGATCTCCTCCATTTGTTTTTTTTTCTCCCTGTTCATCTTTCCTCTGAATGTGTCTGTTTGATTAACTGCCTTAGATGTGCTTGTTGCCAACTCAGCGGTCAGTTTGGCTTTTACAGAAAGGTCTGCTTTGTTTTCTTTGTTCTTTCATTCGACGGGTATCCAAACAGATGCATTAGCTGCACAGATCAAAAGTTCAAACCGTTGCTGCCAATTTCTGTGTTAATTCCACCATCTGAGCTGTCAAAAGCATTTTCACTGGCTGATACCACTCAACACGCTGAGGGTAGTTTTGACTGAGTGCAGTCATTTTTAGAAAAGAATAGAAATCTTCAGAATAGAAATCTTTATTGTCCATTAAATGTTGCTGAAGTTAGTGACCCAGCCCTTTGACTAATATCAAATATCAGAGGGACAAAAGGCTGTTTTGATAGTAAGCTTCCCTGACTTGTTTTGCTTTTGATTACAGCCACCTGTCTGCAGAAGTGTCTGAATGGAGGAGAGTGTGTGGGGCCAAATACCTGCCACTGTGGCCCCGGGTGGCAGGGTATGCTATGCCAAGTCCGTAAGTACCTGGGCATGCTTGTTCCCCCATGACAATCCGCAGGGGACACACCTTGTAACCTTTACCAAGTCCCAACCCAGCACAGTGTTTATAACCTTTATTAAGTCTAAACCCAGGACTGTTTATAACCTTTACCAAGTCTAAACCCAGGACTGTTTATAACCTTTACCATGTCCCCAACCAGGACAGTGTTTATAACCTTTACCAAGTCCCAACCCTACACAGTGTTTATAACCTTTACCAACACAGGACAGTGTTTATAGTACTGTTTCTTTCTCCCACTGTGGTCTGAACAAATCTAAACTGCTCTGTGTGCCTCCACTACTGCCATCTGAATGCAGTATCTGTATTAAAATATTCTCTGCTAGCAAGTCTATAATATATACAGTATATGTCTTTGTCACCATGAAGTTCATGATATCTGCTAATATATAAAGTGCTTGCCACATTGTAGAATGAGGTAAATCACGACCCTGCATTAGAAATTCCCAAATTATGGACAGTCACATTTTCACTTTAATTAGGATGTCATATTACTATTTTACTACCGGCTAAATTTGTGACTGGCTGTAAAGGTGATTTATTGTCATCATTAATTAATGAATTGATTTATTTATAATTCCATTTGTACCCCCTCTGCACTGCCAGCAATGGCCATTAGTAAATCTCAGCGTGTACAGCCATAAAATGTTCATTTCCAACAAGCAGATGAGATTCGCGCAGGGGTATTCAGACCAGTATATAATGGAGCTATTTCAGGCTAAGCTCAGGAACACACTCTCCTGCCGTGAACTCATTCAGTGTCAAACCGGTGTTTGGTGCAGGGGTCACAATGTAAGGCGATGTACACTGCAGAAGCCTTACTGTCAGGAATGAGGCATAGAAACCCCTGTTGTTTGCTCCTCTCTGTCCTGGATTCTGCCAAGTGCGTCCTTAAATTTCACTCGTTAATTCATTTCTTGACATTCACAGTTTAGCGCGTCGACCTTGGTGATTTCTGAGTTCTAAAACTCAGTGAGGAGGAAAGGTCTGACACTTGTGAGTGAGAGTTGAGGATAGGTTGGTTGTGCATACGGGCGAAGATCAGCCGCAGGTGTGTTTGTTGCTAGCTGTGCCCTCGCTGGGGGTGATTCCCAGGCCTGGCTGGCGCATAAATTGGCGGGTTGTCTCCGCAGCGATCTGCGAGCAGAGGTGTCTGTTTGGGAGCCGCTGTGTCCGACCGAACGTGTGCGCCTGTCGGAGCGGGTATTCCGGGGCTCTCTGTGACAGAAAGGTAAACGATGGCTTCCTCCCTAAAATATGACCTTACATATAACTTGCAGGTAAACGCAAGCATTGTACATTTTCTTTGCCAGCTCTGTTGTGGATGTTATTTTCAGTGATTGCTTAAATTGGCAAGCAGTTTCAAGAAAACATTTTAGCAAATATAGTGAAAAATGTCTAAGGAAGCCACCCAGTGAAGTAATGAAAAATGGGCATTGTGTACGGGTTACTCCCTTACAAATGTGATTGCCGACATTTTTCTGATGGTGGAATGTTATTTTATTGCAATCCTGTTGCACATAATGTAGGGTATTAGTATCTCCATGGGCTATACTTGTCACTTAGGGCATGGAAAATACTTGTTCAAATGTACTGTGTGCTGATATGTGCTAGATGAATGTTAAATTTCCCTTGGAGTGATCTTAAATAGTAACATTTGTAAAATGTCATCCCATCACCATGCAACAAAAGATTACATACTGCAGAGTACAAGAGTGAATATTTACATAATTAGGTATGTTTACCACAGTATGCGACAGTGTTTTTGCATTTTTTTTCAATGTGACATCAATGCTTCTTCTTAAACCATTATAAGGCACAAACATGTGTATGCTTTTTAATGGACAAAAAGCATTTTATTCTTTATTGTAAAGGTTTTAGATTTTTTAGTTTTTGGACCCCTAGATATCTTAGACACCTATACTGATGGTAATATAGTAATTCCCATTTGAAAATGATGTAAAAGTTTAATGCATAAAAACAGTTGATTTGTCATGAAATATATGATTATTTTATGATTTAGAGCAATGCATAATTTAGATATTGTGGATACATTTGGAAACACATCAGAAGGGACATCAGATTACACTGTTTACTTTTTTAAGTAGTAGTTCTGCGTATCCCCTTCAGGTTTTGCTAACTTGTGGGCGAAGAGTTTATGATCCAGGGCATGCATAGTTTTACCTCTTTTATATATGCGATCTCTTGGCATTTCATTACAAACTTTTAAAACAACGTCATTTTTGTTTGAGCGCTGCTCTTTCTCAAGTTTCTCCTGCCATCACACACGTGAACAGATGAGGAAAGCCGTATAATTCACACATTGTCCTCCGGCAGCTTTTCAGTGCGGTTCTCTTGCTGCTCAAGCTGTTGGGCTGTAACAGCCATGTGTACTCTCAGTAATGCCGTCCTTCTGAAAGCCGGTGCCAGGCGTAGGCAAATCATCCGAAATTAGACCAGTGCCCATTCGGATTACGACCTGGTGCACATTTCACACTGGAGGGGTGAGTGTTTGATAGGAGTGGGCTAAGCCGCGATGGGGGTCAGGGTCAGCGGCCCGTTTGAAGCAGGACTAAAGGGAGGGCCCGGTCAGGCCCTGTAATTGGGCTCCGTAGCGTGTCTGTCGGGGACTGCTCTGTCCGCCTGTGTGCTCCTCTCTGTTTGCTCCTTGTGTCCCAGCTCCCCATCAGACGAGGCTGAATTCGGGCCCCTGGGAGGCCATGCACTGAGGACACCCCCCCTGCTGCACCGTCCCCTGCCCCGCCCACCGCACCGTCCGCTGCCCCGCACCCCCCTTCCCCTGGGGGCGTCACCCTCTCCCCCTCCTCATCCTGTACATCAATTGTAATATATATTTTTAAAGATTATAATTTATACATAAGGGTATAATATAATGTTTTGTATCGGTCTTATATAAAGCTGTTTTTCTATGTTAATGTGTGATTTTTGTCTGTTTGTTCACACTGGGACATTTCACTAAAGGTTCCTTGGATAGGGTTTGCAGTCTTCCACGTTTATCCATATAAATGTGGAATTTGCTCATTGTTTTACAAATATTGCTTTAACGACCATGTTATATTCAGAGACCACAAACAGGTTTAGTTATCCAGTGTCCTGATCTACACTTGGACTACACATTTTGTAGTTCTTCATTTTTGGCACAGGAGAGTAGATGAGAGTGAAGGTTTATTTTAATACAGACACTTCTGATTCAATCAGGACAGTTCAACTGCTACGTTTTACAAATGCACCAGTGTCCTTTCTGTCTAAAGCTAAATAAAAGTAATAATGTTTGCAAATATCAGATGTTCCCTGAGGAACATGCATCCTGTAATGCCATTGTGACATGTTTAAAGGACAGGTTTCATTGGCTGAAAATCAGATCTCAGTAACCCACCTTTAACACATTTAGAGGTGTTTTCCCCATTTTTAAGTCTATGGAACCCCGCCTCCGCCATAACCGAGGAGCTCAAAGAGCTCTCTCGTAAAAGAGATAAATTTCTCCGAGCAATTCCATTACCTTTCCTGTGATTCCCAGGCACTGTACTCTTTTATGTTCTGTAAATATCAACAGGAACCGTGTCGGCGACAGTGCAAACACTGGGAGCCGTTCACTGTGCTGACAGCTCTCATTACCGCTTCTGCTCGGGGAAGTTATTTGTCTGGTTTGATGAAGCATAACACTCCGGCTGCTAATACTAGATTAAAGGAAGCACACACAATTGCTCTTTTACTGAAAGACAGGCTGCTGGTCTAAGCCCAAACAACTTAGAAGTTCATTATTATTGTTGAATGCCACTGAGAATTTTAAGTTTTTTGGGTGTGTGAAATTTTGCTCGCTCCTTGTACATATGATATAAATACTTTTGTGCTTCCAAAAAAGAATGTTAAAGTGTAACTTTGTTTTTTTCAAAGTTACATTAATTTTTTCATTTGGTTTGTGAAAATACAGCATTTGCGCCAAGCCACATTTGGGAATGGACCTCAATTACTGTAACTGAAGTTGGTTTACAATGTTGTGTTTCAGCAAAGCGTTTAATTTGCCCTTTAAACATGTCCGTTTCTTTGCTTTGCTCATATTTTGCAGATTCAGATAGAAAATGACTAGTAGAAGAACAAAACGGACAGTGGCCGTATTTTTAAGCTCCTTTGTCTGGTGTCCACACCATTGGTCAGTAGTCTGTACGTGTTATTGTGTCAGAATAAAGGTGTCTGATCTGGTAAACGTACCAAAGGCTGAGGATCATCTGAACATCCTCTGAAAAAGCCTGTTTTTCTAAAAGCCAGTTGCGTGACTCTGAAGACAGCCCATGTCCCCTGAGCCCATGTTTGTGTGAGGGAGTCGATTAAACCATACGCTTGTTTGCAGACATAGTTATTTCCCATCCATGCTGTTTTGCTCCAGAGTCTAAAGCTAAATTATTCATATTATCCCAATTCTAATTTCCTTTGTACACTCTCAGTGTTCTCTCGATTAAAAATGCTTTGCTAAATATATAATAAACCAGCTTTAATTATTTTCTTCTCATTGAACTGAGATGCTTTTAAACTGTAAGGCTCAAAAGGCCTTACGTCCCTGTTGTTTGTGGAAAAAAAAACGGAAAAACTGTGAGATAATAGTGTGTTGTTTCATATGGGTGAACAAACTAGACAAGCAGTTGGGGTTGTTACAGAAAACAGGCGGGTTATGATCATTCTGCTCTATACTGAAGTCATTGTTGTGTATCTATTCATGTGGAGTCGTTGAGAAATGTATCCATCCTGTTTTCTGGCTGCAGGAATCCTCAGTAGGAAATGCGGGAGCGCATTAAAGCAGGGTCTGCCCTAACAAGGTGGTGGCCCATGGAAAGGAAGGATAATGCTGTCAGCCTTGACCGCATTGCTGCGGCTCTTCTTACCGTCTCCTTGTTAGTTTCTTTGCTTTCAGCCCTTTGCCTGCCCTGTGTTCATCTGTCTTTTGTGCTTTATCTGTGGTTTCGTCTTCTTTTAAAAGAAGTTCAGCCAAGCAAGTTTGTCCACTGCAGTGTGTCTTTGTTAGTTTGTTTTAATTCAGTACACAGAGGCCCCAGGATGACCTGGTTAGCGTTGTGTTGTGTGAAGGTTGAGCAAAATTTCACGTGAGAACAGCGCAGATGAGAATCTGAAATAACAGCCTGCGGGGAGGTGGGGGGGGGGGGGGGGCTTTAAAAAACTGAAATATTAAAAGGCATCTTTTCTGTGCTGGGTCTTTTCCAGCCTCCAAAAGGCAGTAGCAACCAGTTCCTCTTTGCCGTTTAGAATTAGGACTGTCAATTAGAATTTAGACATCATTCAGGGCTCTTTATCAATTTAGAAGGAAAAGGTGTTTGTGTGTGTGCGTGTGTGTGTGTGAGAAAGAGAGAGACAGAGAGAGAAACTGAAATAATTTAATAACAAGCCTCTCCTTTTCTTGTAGACAGTGTCACTTTGACACAGATTCTTCAGCATTTTCTCACTCTTTAAATCAGTAAGTGAAAGCACATACATTTGCAGAACTGCTTGAGAGGTGATGAAGGTCTAGTGTTTTTAGTCTGAGCATCGCTGCTCGTCAAGCACTGTACATTTTGGTCGCGTGACACCTACCATAACACACATTTTTAGATCACTGGTGTACCTTGTGGTCTGATATAAAAAGCTGACCACTCCCAGTGGTATAAATTGCACATCGCTGCTCATTATACGTACTGTACATTTTTGTTGCGAGAGTATTCCTGTTTCATCATGAGCACATACTGCAGGAAGTTTCAGTCTGCCTGTGCTTACTGCGCATGCAGACCTCTCCTGACTGTGCATGAAGAACTCTTCTGACTGCGCGTGCAGACCTCCTGACTGGGCATACAGGCCTCTCCTGACTGCACATACAGAACTCTTCTGACTGCGCATGAAGACCTCTCTTGACTGCACATGAAGACTTCTCTTGACTGCACAGTGACTGCAGAGTGAACAGGTGCAGCAGCTGCAGACCCTGCTCCCCAGGAGAACATGTCTCGCTCTTGCTTTGTAACAGAGGACCATGTGTTAATGGGGGTCAAACTTCAGACTTAGAAAAAAAAACAACAGGGAAATGAAATACTTCAGTTGTTATAACCTTTGAATAGCAATCTGAGCTGGAATTTCATGTTATATTTCAGTAATTTCAGTTGCTGAGCTCATGATGAAGAAGGCTGCGATCAGACAGGATGTGCTTTGTAGGTTGAAACGCGTGCCTCACCACCCGTGTTGATTTTAGTAAACATAGCCTGAATACAGCGCTGGAGGTGTCTTTTATGCTGTTGCTAGGCGATCGTGCTCCACTCCTGTCAATCACCTGGCCTTCTGTAACAGCAGTAGGGAACTAATTTAACCAGAGAATAACTTACCACAGCGATATTTGTCACCATCCTAAACCGCTTATTTTTGTAATGGTACTCATAATTTATGAAATCATACAACGCTGGGTGGGCAGAAACTGTAAAGACCGACTTCTCCTCCATTTTCTATGTTTACAATGGAAGCTAAAGGCAGCATAATGGAGTGCTTCTATTTTAATGAGATTGGACAGTGAACATAAGAATGACAATTACATAGGTTGCTTTTTTCCTCCGTGCGCATCAAAGTAGGATCATTTTAACTCTGGCCGCACCTTAAAAACAGCCAGGCACCCCAAGTGGATAAACATCAGGTGTTTGCAGCACAAAAGCAGTATAGAAAATGGTTCAAACTCATTGAGAATAACTGGGAAAAAGAAGCCCTGTTAATGTGTGTCCTGCGTGATTGCAGCCTAAGAAAGAAAGAAGAACTTGCAAGGTACGAAACCTGTGGCTTCTTATAATTCCGAGTAAGGGATAGATGTCAGTCGCTCTTCATTTGGCAAGGATTTGGCAATGCTTGGGTGTGCTCTTAGGGAGTAAGGCCTAAGCCAATCATTAGTAAATGGTACTGAGTATAGATCTTAACCCCATTTGAGTGCATTTCCCTCCTGCAGAGAGGGCTTAAAATGACATTGGGCTCATTCAGCCAGAGGTCAGTTTTACCTGTCCTCGCGTGGCGCAGAAATCGATTGAGGCCCCGCCATCTTTAAGGACATTCCGATTCCTTAAATGCTCCCTGCAACATGTCACATTTAGCCTGAATTCATCAGGCAAAAAACTCAAAGATAGTTGACTTTGTGATCGCGGCAGATGTTTTCAACTGCCACAGCTTTAACATGAACATGCAAGCTGCCTTGCGTCCAAATCCCCTCACCATCGTCTATCCATCCATCCGTTATCTATACCCGCCTATTCCTGGTCAGGGTCATGGAAGGTGCTAGAGCCTATCCCAGCATGCATTGGGTGAGACAGGAATAATCCCTGTAGTGTCTACCAGTCCATCGCAGGGCACCCACAGCATTCCTCACCACTGTATGATTGTGAAATAATATATTTTCAGTCTATTCATGTGCTTTTGTCCTCTTTTACCAGTGCATATCATATGGATTAAGCCTTTACCATTTTGCATCATTTACCATACATATTTCAGGTCTGAAATATGGGGTTGTGAATCCCTCTTGGCAGACTCATGCCGTTTGTGAGCCTCGTTCTGCAGAGGACCGGAATGATCTGCTCTGTTGGACTGGATACTGCAGCTGATCCGATAGGACTGGATGATATTGAGCCAACTAAAGTGTCACTTTTTTATGTGCTCGGATCTTAATTAAGCGTGCTTTAATTAACAACAGTCCATTGATGAACGGCTTGAACTATGACCACTGAGCGGGAGGAATATAGGCCTTCTTACCAATTCAGTAATGCTTCGTTTGATCGCTGTAGCTGTTTGTTGTGAATGTGTGCGTGCGCTGCATGTCAAACAGGTCTCGTAACTGAGGGACAATATGCATAATATTTCACATTTTATTTTCACATCTGTCATGTTCCATCAGAGGGAATCATTGGAAATAACAGTGAAAAATTTACAGTGAAATACAGCGTCCAATAAATCGGTACATCCCATTTCCTGTGCCAAAACAAGCTCAGAGACAGCAATACGAAGCAGAACAGTCTGTTATAAGCACAGAGACAGGTGAGACAGAACAGTCTGTTATAAGCACAGAGACAGGTAAACAGAAAAGTCTGTTATAAGCACAGATACAGGTGAGACAGAACAGTCTGTTATAAGCACAGATACAGGTAAACAGAACAGTCTGTTATAAGCAGTGACAGGTAAACAGAACAGTCTGTTATAAGCAGTGACAGGTAAACAGAAGGGTCTATAAGTGCACACACACACATCTATAGAGGCTTCCATAAGCATACAAACACATCTATAGAAGCTTCCTGAAGTGTACTTACACATCTATAGAGGCTTCAAAAAATCATCATCATAAATTGTTTTAAAAACATCTTCCAGGCAGTGCCCATCTGACCAGCACAAGGGTGCTGATGAAGAGAAATGTATCCAAAACCCTCCATTTAGGCATTTCTCTGTACAAACCTCATAGAAATTATTGTGGGAAATGAACAATATATTACCAATTAAGCCAAGCAATATGTTCTCCATTATCAGAGAAGCAAACTCCATGCAGGGAAGTGGTAAACCTACTAACTTCATTTGGTGAAAACCGTCAGCCTGTATTGATTCATTCTGTTCAGACAGTAGTTTGGCTGGTAGATGGAAAGGGTCCTGAAAGGTGATGGATTTTGTTTCTCTTCCTGAATTAAGCAGTAGTTAAAAGTAGTTCCTTAGTTTCTCCCCCACCCACGCTTGAACAGCTCAATTTATTTTACCCTTGATTTCAGGTTACAGTGTTGTAATGTTAATTGAATCATTTATAAATTAGCCTGGAGAATCGGTTTGACTTTTGCTCTGTGTAAATATTAGGGGTCTCCCAGGGTAAATTAAGGGAGGAATTAAAGGGGTATTGAAGGTGAGTAATTACACAACAGGAACCAAAGTTTAAAACGCAGTCCACAAGTCTGAAGTGAACTGTAAATGGTGCGGAGGAGTAGCCTATTCAGAGAAACGCAAAATACATTCAAGAAATGTAGAAACATGGTGGAGCTTCTGGATGATCCCCATTTAGATTTCCATTTGACTGTAGTTTAACAGCACTAAGCATTACATTGAATGAATGTGGGCCATTGAAAACATCTAACCAGATAAACAACCAAAAGCATGCACTCATTTTGTGCATGAGCCATTTTGTATTGAACACATTTGGAACAAGCTGTACAAAAAAAAGGTCCACATATTAACCGAAAAATGCTCCGCAGCAAACAGTGTCAAACATTACCCTTGACAACAGTCCAATGGATGTTTTTCCCCGGCAAAAATGATCTTAATGGGATAGAATGCACTCTGCAGTGAGGACAACAGGCACCGCTGATTCCCAAATGGTGGGTTAGGACCCTCTGGTCTACGAGAACAGGTAGGTCGCAGAAAATGAATTCGCTCATTAAGTAGGTCGTGCGCTCAGGGAGTTTTGGGGTCGCTGTCCTAGGTGACACCGTTACCTCCGGCCTTTTATTGGCTGAAACACGGCTCGGCTCCAATGTGCCTCCCTGGCTGCTGGGGCCTTCACTTTCCAGAGCTTTCTGTGGAACTGCAGCGAGAGTTTCTAATGGCCGTCCTCCGCAGACGAGCTGCGGTGGGAGTCAGGCAGTGAGCGAGCACTCATCCTCAGGGTGTAATTAAAGCAGTGTGAGAGCGGGGGAGGAGCCCCCCAAGGCTGTAAACCAAGGTTGCTGAACACTCCGAAAGTGAAGGTTAGCGCCACGCGCTAGGCTCCTGCCTTCAGATTTACCACACAATTAACCAGGGGATGGGTGGAGCTGGAATTTTAAGAGCCGCCATTTGAAGGCGGAGCGTAGCGGGCAGGCTTCAGATGGGCTCCTGGGAGATGAGTGTTCGGGCTTCTGATGTGACTTCCCAGGGACGAGGCTCTAAACTCGGCGATTATTCTCCCGCTGCTCTCCTCAGAGTCGCGTTAAAAAACAAGCCCATCTCAACAGAGACGGTGTAAATGCTCCCGAGGAACCTCTACATCTTCTCAGCAATAGTCTGTGACTTTTTAATGCGTCTGTTCCCTACAGGAACTCATTATTTGCAAGTGCCGTACCGTTTCCTGTCGCAGGTTATTTGGTGATGTGCAGATCTTTTGATCTAGGCCATTTTATCATTTTAACAACATACCCAGACCAGCGGGTAAATATGTGACATCACTAATGCAAACTATGCTTACCAAGAACATACAGACTATATCAGTACAAAGTCTAATAAGGGAAATATAAATCCATAAATTTGTAACTTAAAACCATAAAAATACAGTGAAAAGTAGTACAAATGGAGGGAGTGCAGTGCGGTGGGGATGGGAGATGTAGTTTGATGAGATGTTAACTCACCTCACTTTGTTAGTTGGGTCTTGGTTGCTGATTATGAGGTGAAAATAAAATGTACGTTGAGCTATGAGATATGGCATGTCATGGCTATTCTGGGCCCTCAAAAACTTCAAAGTGAAAAGACACAGAGAACAGGGACTGGGGGGGGGTAGCCATTTGAGGTGTGAACATTTGTGTCTGAGCGTGAGTGTGGGTCTGTATATGTACGTGTTTCTATGTGTGTGTGTGTGTCAAGAGGGATGGCCTGGCATTCTTCATATTCATACAATTGTCTACCATAAAAATACACTTACAGGCACTATGTTGGACATTCTGGTCAGGGCATACCAGAATAAAACGGAAGTCAGGGTCTCACTGCTGACTTTGTAACTTGGTTCAATTGTTGCCCGATCTAGTGTCTCCACATAGTATCTTGTAAACATGTCCATAATAGCCAAAGCTGTCCCTTCCAAAATCATCTGAAAATATTAATATTTAATGTCACCACAATGCTTACTAGGAGAGAGTCAATTTCCCTGTAACTTTAAAAAGATGTGTTGTACTATAAATTCACCTGACCCAATAATATTATGTATAGTGTAAAAGGGAAGAAAGTAGTACTCCTTGGATCCTCCTTGATCATTAATCAAGTATGCACAGGCCAGGAGTAGTCTAAATGAGCAACTTCTTTTTAGTTGCAGCAACTTGGCAAGATGTCAGTTTATAACAGTTAGTTGGAAGTGGGTGTCTGAGTCCTGCATCTAGGTCTGAGTCCTACAATCTACATTTTATCTCTGGTCTTTCTGGAATATTCTGCAGTCTTTTGGTTTTTGAATTTTGGTCTTGGCACACCTTGGATTACTTTGTGAGAACCATTCTGTGGTTTGGTATCTTCTTTTTTACTCATTTCTGTAACCTGTCTGTGTCTGTAACATTTGTTATTCTTTTAAGGTAGATGAACCTTGTCTTTCGATTAGACATGAATATTTGTTGTAACTTAATAAGAACCAAAAAATAGCTGGGATTGTCCTCCTCAGCTAACAGTGGGGAGATGACTCCTCTTCAATTCTCTTTATACCTGTGGGAATGCTTTAAAGAACACTGCTTTTAACACCATTTCATTGATGAAGTCAATATGCAATAATATTTTAATCTTTTAGCCTCATCTTAAGCAAAACCGTTGCATGTGTGGCTTTTAGAAATCCAGTCACAGAATTCATTTGATACAGCTAACTAGAAGGGCGGAGACAAGTATGCAATTTTTGTGCAAAATGATGGATTGCAAACATGGTGTATGTCAGCAGTGGTCTCAGTGCTTCAGCAAGGTGAAATGCAGAGGTTGGAAGCTACAGTAGCTCACCGCTAGAATAAGCACAGACCTGCAGATAGCATGCATCAGAGCTAAAAACAGGGGTGGATTTCCCTCTCAGGATGTTGCTCATTAATCTGACAGAGGCACTAATCCAGAGCGAGTTGTGGGGCAGAGCAGCTAGACTCATAAAAATGTCAATAAGAGGCACTTTGGTACATAATGGAAAGTGTTTTAAATGAATAGAATACATTTGAATGCAATAACAATAATACAAAAATGATCATTGATCACAGAATTTTTATTACTTCATCAATTCACTGTAGGATTATGTTTTATTTAGACATCTAATAAATGTATTGTCCTTCACTATCTTCATCACTTAGAGATGTGTGGGAGGGGTAAATCAGCTGAGCTGAGTGTGCTGTTTCCTCGCCTCTGCATGTGAACGCTCAGGTTTGCTGTTCTATGGCATGCTGGGATACTGTCAGTCCACAATCACTCTCATGCTTGTGTGCACCCCTCTCCCCACATCTTTTAGATCTGCTCATGCCATACCATAGAGTCCTGGGGCTTTTCCATATGACACTCTGGTGCAACATTTGCAGTTGTTGCTCTCCAATTTTTATAGTGCCTAATCTTCTCCTTCTCCATTTATTTGTCCCTGGGGCTCCAGCCCTGTCCCTCCCCTGGTTCAAGACCACTCTATGACACAACCTGGAGAGCATCACCCCACCCTCTGAACTCTCTGTATTATACAGCCCTTCATTTGGACTTCCTATTGACCAGCTAGTTTAATACAGCAGACTGTAACCTGCTCAACCCATTAGATTATTTTCTGTGAAAGATTACGTATTACATTACTGTTACCATTGACTACCTCTGCTTCACACTGGGCCGACCAGTGGAGGATGGGCTTCCCCTCTGTAGCTGGGTTACTCCCAAGATTTCTTCCCATTGCCGAGTTTTTTCTCACTGCTGTTTGAGTGTTTTTCTTCCCACCGGGAAGTTTTTTTTTTTTTTACCTCAATTGCTTGCTTTTTGGGGGGCTCTGGTCTGGTTTTGCCCAATTTTCTTTCTTTTTCTCATTAAAGCGCCTTTGTGACACTTCTCTGTAAAAATAGAAAAATAAAATAAAAACACTATACAAATACAAATGGTTTGATTTGATGTGATCAGTAAGCCAGGATTCTACACAAAGAACACATAGCATTTATCCAAGAGCAGTTTCCACAGTTTTCATGCTGATTGTGGTTATGATCTGGTTATGGTAATATTAGGCAGTGATTTGTAACATTGCCTCATTTGCATGCAATATCCAGCTAACTCCTTTTTCCAATCAGTTTAATTATCTGTGTGTAGTTACTTGGCAATTGATAGCATTTTACATTAGTATGCTTATAACCAAGACAGATAAGACTATTACATCTTTACAAGATGAATGGAAAAAATACAGTAATTTTCATTAATACTGTTCTGATATAATTATTGCGTGCTCATCTTTTTCCCAAGTTGAAAATACTGCAAATGTATGAATGTCAGAACAGAATAAACATGGCATCTGTTTTCTTTAGAGGTTTTACAGTTGAAAGTACAATTACTCAGTGTTAGGAGCATACTACGGATCAGCTATGTTGCATGTGTCCTAGATCGCTGGCAGATATGACTTCATCATCCTTAATAATGGGACACTTGGAATGAGATCTTCCCTGGTCAGGCACTGTGCGCCCTGCAGTTATGTGCTGACTAGTTGCTTCGTTTTACAATGTGTGATGTCTTTAGCCCACAGTCGCAAACTAAGAATCAGGCAATTACACCGTGTGTTGCTTTTTAGATCACATTAACCAGCAAGACCGCTTAAATACCAAAACCACGTGTGCAGCACTAAGGAACTGCAGGGTCCAGACAAGGTCAATTTAATACGACCTAAAACCAACTGATTTCTGCTGTGTAGTAGCTTTGTGCAATAGCCTGTTGTAGGGTTATTACAACTGCGATTGAGATTTAATCAGGAAAATTTTATGCTGCCAATATAGAGTGTGCTCCGTAATGTTCAGGACAAAGTCATATTTTTTCTTGATTTGGCTCTCTACTCCACAATTCTTCATTTGTACTCAAACAATTGACATGTGGTTATTCTCAGCAGAATGTGCACATTCTCTGCTTTTATTTTAGGGTATTCTTACACACCGTGGTTTCACCAGAGAAATTGCAGCCCTTTTTTAACATTTTTTGAGTAAAAGTACAAGTATACAAAATTAATAATACGAGTAAAGTACAAATCCACAAAAACAGTACTTAAGTATTGTAATGAAGTACAATTACTCAAGTACTTTACATCCCTGTCACTGACACATTCACACCTGCCTCCTGAAGAGTGTTTCTGATCTCAGTGCTTCTTTTCTTCTTAATAATTTCCCAGTTGACTTTGATAAGCCGAAGGTTTGGCCTAGGTCACTGACTATTGCTTTCTTATTTGTCACTGGCACAACTCTGGTCCTTATGTTGATAACTGCCAATAACAGACTACAAAGGCAATTAAAAGCAATCAGAAACAGCTGTGAAGCTATTGTGAAAATACCCTTTAATAGAAGCTGAGAATCTTCCCTTAAACCACATGTACAGAGCCAAATCAAGAAAAAATATACAAATATATCTTTGTTGCAAGCATTATGGAGCTCTCTCTCTCTCTTTCTCTCTCTCTCTCCATATATATATATATATATATATATACACACACACACACGCACACAGTTTCAGGAACTTGATTCATGACACTAGAGCAGAGCAGCAGATCAGCACATATGTATAATAAAGATACACACAGAACAGGTGCTTCTCTTCAGCCCTCCAGATTGGAACATATTCGGGGAATAGTTCCCTGGATACTGTCCAAACATCTTTTATTCACTGTAATGTAGAGTCGATATGAACAGAACATCTATTTAAAATGATACTTCAAAAACGATAAAATATTCCATTCTTTTTTTTTTTTTTTCGGGGGGGTGGGGGGGTGGGGGCTGTCATTCAAATGAAATGAAGCGTGAACCGGCGTGATAGCACAAAGCCTTATATGGAGTTTAATATGTAGGCTTTCTCGGCTATCAGTGTGAAATCGCCTGTGGAAAAATCAGTGAGTCTCCTGTGTCCTGAGAGGACGAGTGCATCTTAGAGCTTTCCAAACAAGATAGACTTATATTTGCATTTTCATGTTTAAAAATAAACTGCTTTTTTAATTCTTTATTTGTCATTACCTGTCACATGTGTCGGGCATAGGCCTACATTGGGTTAATTGCTCTCATTTCTGATTATCTGTGTTACATATTTGTAATTATTTATTTGTGTGTGTGTGTGTGTGTGTGTGTCTGTGTGTGAATTTTACACAACTGCCAGTTTCTGGCTTGCTGTGCCTTTTTAGTGTCACGGCCCAAGAAAAATGAGACTAATTGGAGTTTCCCATCCCAATTTCCCACTAAACCGTATGAAACACCATTTGTCTGAATTCTACTCCCTACGCAGAACATGGAAATAGTTTTTAAAGTGACTTACTGCCATCTAGTGGTTAGCAAATCTGAAAATAAACCATTCTGACTTTCAAGTTGTCTCCATCAGTTTGTTAAACCTTATCATATATACAGGAAACAGAATGATATTTTGCTCATTGAGTCTACTCAAATGCAACCCCCATGCCTTCCCTATTTTCCCACATATTATTAATAATAACTGCAGTAGATTCAGCGGCATAACATAACGGTTAGGGACCTAAGCTTGCACCACTGAAGCTGTATCTCAGCACCCTTGACCAAAATACATACAACCTAAATTACTCAAATAAAATTATATCCAGCTGTGCAAATGGATTGCACATAAAAAATTATTTAAGTAGTTTCTTATTCACAATGGTTTTTTTTTCTTCTTTTGAGAGAGCGAAAAGTCTTGTCACTAAAATGCCTGGCTCCTTGCAGTCAGGGCAAGCTTTGATTTTATATTAGGCTCAGATATGTGTATAAATAAACAGGGCAATAAATTAGCGTATTGTCGTGAGTAGTTTACTCTGTCGGCGTGACGACCTCACAAAGTTTCATATATCAGCCTTGTAATATTGCCGAAAGACAACTACAAACTTGTAGTGAGGGAAAGGCAATACTGACACTACTACCACAGGGAACTTGTTGTGGTTATCTGCAGTATTTCTTAAACATGAAACAAAGATGTTGAGGCCTTGAGACTTAAGACAGGTTTATATGGTGCTGTACATTTTACATCTCAACTCATTACATTTCCCTGTGCATTATTAACATCTTGTGATCTGTGAGACTCTAAAACTTAGCTGTAAACTAAGTTTACTAGAGTAACTCTATATTAGTGTCATGTACATTTGCAGATATTTATATCAACTCTAAAGATGGCAAGCAACCATTGCCACCAGAACAGTTGGAGGGTAATGGCAGCGTAACACCTGTACAGCTCACTCATACAGGAGTTACAGCCAGTCTGAAGCTCAGAGCGAGGGTCCTCACTCTCAGTGTCACTAGAGTTACTGTACACACATATACACAGCACAGTGTCACCAGAGTTACTGTACACACATATACACAGCACAGTGTCACCAGAGTTACTGTACACACATATACACAGAGTTACACACACATATCCACAGCACAGTGTCACCAGAGTTACACACACATATCCACAGCACAGTTACACACACATATCCACAGCACAGTCCCACCAGGGTTACACACACATATCCATAGTTACACACACATATCCACAGCTCAGTCTCACCAGAGTTGCACAGACATATCCTCAGCAGTGTCACCAGAGTTACACACATATTCATAGAGTTACACACACACACATATCCACAGAGTTGCACACACATATCCACAGCAGTCTCACCAGAGTTACACACACATATCGTCAGCAGTGTCACCAGTTACACACATATTCATAGAGTTACACACACATATCCACAGAGTTACACACACATATCCACAGAGTTGCACACACATATCCACAGAACAGTCTCACCAGAGTTGCACACACATCCACAGCACAGTCTCACCAGAGTTACACAGACATATCCTCAGCAGTGTCACCAGAGTTACACACATATTCATAGTTACACACACATATCCACAGCACAGTCTCACCAGAGTTACACACACATATTCATATAGTTACACACACATATCCACAGAGTTACACACACATATCCACAGCACAGTCTCACCAGAGTTACACACACATATCCACAGAGTTGCACACACATATCCTCACTCACAGTCTCACCAGATTTACACACACATCTCCTCAGTTACACACACATATCCTCGTAGACTATTTAGACTAATTATGCTTACTTTTGTTCTTTAAAATATTCCAATGAAAAACCAATATGGGACCTTTGTTTTTTGCGTATCAAAGATGTATGAGATGATGAAAGCTGGCTGTTTGTAAATGTTATGCACACTCCTGTTCATGAGATTAGTGTAAGGAAACAGCCATGAACAAATGAGAAAAAAAATTATGAATGACAAAATGTTTTGTAAATGAGGCCCAATGACACTGAGGAAGACATTACCTGTGCAGTTTGCACATACAGACTCTGGGTGCTGGAATAACCAGCAGGGGTCACTGAAGAGCAAGTGAGACGGTAGTCCTAACCAACTGAATCCCTCCCTCCCTGGACAGTGCTACAGCACAGGCTAACCATGCGCTGCTCAGGTGCTGCTCATTGCTTTAAAAAAAAAATCATTCATTAATACTGCTGAATATTTACTCAAGTACTTTAGGCTAAGTACCTTGCCCAAGAATAAAATGGTAGCGCTTCACATGTGATTGGAACCTGAAACTATCTGACTTACAAACCAGGAGGAGAAGCCATTTCATGTACCAGGTGTAACCAGTGAGCTGAAATGAGTCTGAAGATCATGCTGAGCCAAAGATGCGAGTCCTCAAGCTGTTTTCAGTAATAACATGCCACCTGCTATTATTCCGGCTGCGCAACTTTAATGGTCTAAAATAATTGAATCTCTTGGTTAGAATGAAAATAACTGAATGCAAAGTAATCGTATTATAACACAGAGATTAAAAATTCTCGCAAATCGTTACTTTCCTCGCGAAAAGGAATATGGCTTCAGGGAAAGTGCGCAAACACAAAATAAGCACATTAAATGCAATCACACAGATAGGAGATAGTGAACCAGAAGCTAGTGTGTGATTCTTATTTAAACTGGTGGGCCTTTTAATCATGCGACGTAATGAAAAACATCATCATCTGAAGTTCAGGATGATGATCTTTTAAAGTTTTCTGATTGGTCTGTTGGAAATTCAGCCAGCGATTGCGATTTGCTTAACCCCGCTGAGGCGAATGCGGTTTGATCACGTACGCCGCGCACGTGACACTGCGCGCGTTCCACACGCACACACACACGCCTGTCTCAGCGCTGCGTGTACACAGCGTGGCGTCACGTCAAACCTGCCCTAAGGTGAGACGAGGAGGAGATGAAAAGAAGGGATGAAAGAGGGGTGTAATGAACAACAGGCTTTTCCAGCCCAGAGGAAAGGAGATATACCGAGCAGGGGAGAGGAGGGAAACTCATTACAGCTACAGAGGTGGAGAGGAAGATTCCCTCTGCCCCTGCGGCCCACCTAGGTTACCAGCACGAAGCACAGAGTCGAGAGGTTATGTACCTGAGCCCTGCAGGGGGGGTATAAAACACCACCGGAGGGGGGCGGGGGGGGATGAGTGTGGCAGGAGGGGGTGCGGGGGCAGGGAGGGGGCCGAAGAGGGGATAAATATAAACCCCCTTGCCTCCGAAGGCCGCGACAGGTGTTCCCCAGGCCCCGCCCACCTGGCCTTTTGCGGAGAGCCACATGCTCCGGGCCCCAGAAAGGATCCGTCATTCAGCAAATGGCATGCCGAGCAGCCAAGGGAACGCGGCGGACCCCCCGGTCACCGGATCGGCGGCAGCTGGTCTCGGGTGCTATTTTCGCCCCGCGCAGCGCGATGGGCAGCCAGCACCCGGGCCGCAGGGCGCGAGCAGCGCCCACTCTCCTCGCCGCCGCCATGAAGTCCGCAGGGAGCGACAAGGGCGGGTCCCCCTCCGACCCCGACGAGCTGGACAGCGGCAGCGAGAGCTCGGGCAAGTCCACGGGGGGGGGAAGCCCGACGGGGGGGCCCAAGGGGGGGGCCGGCAAGCGGCGGGGCCGGCGCCTGGCCAGCGTCAGCAAGCAGCGGCAGGCGGCGAACGCGCGGGAGAGGGACCGGACGCACAGCGTCAACACGGCCTTCACGGCGCTGCGCACCCTCATTCCCACCGAGCCGGCCGACCGCAAGCTGTCCAAGATCGAGACGCTGCGCCTGGCCTCCAGCTACATCTCGCACCTGGCCAACGTGCTGCTGCTCGGGGAGGACAGCCCCGACGGCCAGCCCTGCCTGCAGTACCACAGCATCACCAACCCCACGCTCAGGCCCATCTGCACTTTCTGTCTCAGCAACCAGAGGAAAATGGTGAGGCCTGTGCACGCGCGTGTGTACTGTGTGTGCATGGATTTGTGTGTGTGCGTGCATGTGTGTGCATGTGCACGTGTGCATGTGTACGGCGTGTACGTGTGTGTGAGTGCACATTTGCGCGTGTGCGAGTGTGTGCATGTGTGTGTGCTTGTGTGTGAGTGTGTATGCGTGTGCGTGCGCGTTTGTGCGCGAGTGTGCGCGCGTGAAGTCATGTGCATGGTGGACAGTGCCCAAGCCAGGGTAAGGGGCATGTATGGGCTCTCTTGTTGAGCACTGTGCGTTCAAACGCTAGCCTTTCACAGTGCAGAAATTGACCAGTTCTATTTTTAGAGTTGTCTGGGCGAGTGTGCAGAAACAAACAAACAAACAAACAAACAAACAAACAAACAAATAAATAAATAAATAAATAAATAAATAAATAAATAAATAAATAAATGTCTGTATAGGAAATCAGCCTTTGCATAATGGAAAATGTGGAAAATGGTCAGTGACATGTTTTACCGAACACATAAAATGAATGTGCTGTGTCGTTAAAAAGAACAATCAATTACAGATTAATACAATACGAAAAAAGCGTAATTGAACGTACGTTTAAAATGTTTTTTTTTTTTTTTTTTACCTCGGCAGGTCAGAGATGGGGAAAAGCACGCGTCTGTTTGAGTTGAGGAAACGGAGAGGACGCATGCTCGGACAAGCGCCGATGTTTACATGTAAAAATGACTACTGTTCTATAGAAGAAGAAAAAAAGAAGCTGAACTTTGTATATTTTTGTAATTTCATGAACGAAAGGGAAGAGGGGGACCCTCACTGAAGTGCACTTTGCGTTTTATCTGAAGTGTTTTGGTAAAATGTAACACGAGCCCGTGTGTACAGCTGCACCTGGCAATGCAGCTATTTCAGTATCAGAAATGCTAAACCTCAGCGTCCCGTTCCTAAATGAAAGTATTGCCTCCACAGCCAGCCACACGGCTGTAACCGAAGCCAGGACACACAGTGGTTGCTGTCAGTATAGAGACGGCTCTTCTGCCAGCTGGGCAGAGGCAATTAAGTCCCTCTAGTATTGCTACACCATCCGACCGTAAACAAGAACTTTCAGTCCTGTAGCGGCCTGTCGTTCGCCGTATTTTAGCATGCTTAGAGGTAGTTAGCTAAACTTCGCGCTTTAATGGGGAGTTGAATCAGAATACCAATTGTAAGGAATGAATTTATGAGGGCTAGTCAGAACTGAATACACATAAACAACTATAGTCTATATTCAAAATATATAAATTAATTTCAGACGGTACTCTGAAAGAACATGGAAAGAAAGATAAGGCAGAGTAGAAATGGTAAATTGCTTGAAAAGTGATCGCAATTAAAGGCTTTCTCCTGTCAGTGATGTATACATCCTACGATCATCTTCACTACTAATAACTTTTCAACCATGATCAGAAACCCCTTAATAATTACATTGTGTTTACAAACTAGTATTAGTATTTTATTAAATAATTCTCTTGATCAGGAATGTAGTTGCATAAGCAATACTGTACGTATAAAGTTCAACGTTTTTGCGTGTGAGAGTGAGAGAGAGAGAGAGAGAGAGAGAGAGAGACTGCTTGTGTCCTGAAGATCTTGGATTTAAATTTTTTGAAGTAAATTGATTCTGGAAATAATTTTGAATCATGCACCTACTTTGTAAACATATGGTAATCTGGGGTTCAAATACAGAACAACAATGTTTACTTGCTTGTATTGCACAAAACTTCAGACAATATGTTGCTAATACAACATATTCTGATTATTTTAGTTGGTCAAACAGAAATGTAAAAAAAAGCACCTCAAATCCTTATGCAACGTGTACTGTTTTGAATATTATTAATGTTGTGCAGTATATAAAAAGAATAGTTAGATTTTAACAGAGAATTGCACTTTTCATTGATAAATTTGGTTTTTCCAAGTACTTTTCAAAAATATCTGATGTGCCCAACAATATATTATTACCATGAGAATTTCAACTGTGACATGTGTACGAACCTGTACTTGTGAGTATCCTATCAAACCAATGGCACAAAATTTCACAACAAATTCACTATTGAAACTTTTCACCTCAATGAAGAGCCAAAAATGTGGTTTACATATGCACTATTTGCTGAAATATATAGGCCTACCTCTCAAAGTATTAAATATGCCATTTATGTCAGCATACTTGAATTTACCTGGACCTGTGTCCATATTGCAATACTGTTGTTTTATTTTGCACATAGCAAAACATGAAGCTGCTACAAATGACACATATTTTTGTACAACAGAACAAGATAAATATGAGTTTAACAAATTGCATATATCAGTGAGTTCATTTTCATTCAAATTATTAAAAGTATTTTTAAAATTATGGCTTTGTTCTTTTACTTTTATGCATGTTTTTCACAGAGAGAAAACCACATATACTCCAAAGACTATTACATTTTCTTTTACATAATACAAGTGTCTTGTATGACAAAAAAATGTTGCAGTGAAAATATTTTCAAAAAACTATTTTAAAAAAAAAAAAAAAAGGCTCTCTACACAGAACAGGATTCAGCATAATAGAATATATGGTTCTTCAGATTAAAACCAGAGACTCATGTCCCCTACAGGGGACAAAAAAATTAATTGTTGGGTCTTAGGAGGATATAGCCAAAAACAAAAACTGAACTCGAATGGGTTCCTCTAGTGGACCGCCAAGCACAGGCTTTCCAGCATCACCATGATTATAGTTATTGGCTAACTACATAATTTGAGAGTAAAATATTTAACAAAATCTACTTACACAAAGTCTACGTGTTGTTCTTGTACAGGCAGAACAAGTGGTAATGTGAGTGCTTAGAAATCTGAAATCTGTTTCCATGACAATGGAAATGCAGTAGGACAAATTCAAAAATCACTTTTTTTTTTGCTTGATGACATTTTCTTTCACTTCCAATTGAGATTGAAATTAAAATTGAAATTTCCAAACCTCAGTTTGCATTGATTTTTTTTTTCTTTTTTTCATTCAGGGATCACTATTGTGACCTCTAGTGGGCATGCAAAGCACATCCATACCACATACTACTTTGCAGTATAGAGCAATGCTTCCAAACTGGGGTTTGAGGTCCTCCAGTGGCCTGCGGAGTCCCACGGTGTCCTCAAAAAAAAAAAAAAAAAATTCCATGAGAAGTTATATTCATTATTTAAAATAATGTTTTGTTTATTCTCCGATTTCATAAATCGACATTTTGAGTTCCAAAAGAATTTAGATTTACACACCAGAGGTGTTCACTATAACAAACTACTTGTAAATAGTTACTTGTCTACTAAATCTCATTTTGATCCTACTGAAAACTGAAACCTCCAATTTCCATCAAAGATCCCTATGAAATGTGTAGCTCAACAGCTTTTTTCTTTCCTGCAAGCTAACAATGTGTATGAGAGGTTTCAATCTGGGTTTAAGAAGCATCGTTAAAAATAACTGCGGCAATTCTTTATGACAATGATTTATTTTCCACCACACGATTCAGTCCATGTAAACCTAATGTTGATACACACTCCTCTCTTGAGCGTCTAGCAGCGATTATAGCCTAACTATCGAGATTCTAAGTAACTGGAGATAAAACTTTTTTTGTAGCCTACTCCACACAGATCATAAACCCTTGAATATAAAAACGACTCACTGAAATCATTTGAGAAATGTAAACGTTATAGTGCTTTTTATCCAGAAAAACCGCAGCTACCCCGTTTCCATTTCTTTTCAGGCCAGTCTTGCCTGGTCCAATATGGCGGCGACGTTGGATGTATCGCAGCAACGGGCCGAAGCAGTCAATGCGGCGTCTATGTATATTTGTCTATGCTTTGAACCAAAGACAAAGACATTAGCTATGCGGGAAGGCGATTTGTAACCAGAGACTGTAAAAAATATGGACAAAGCTACTGTGACGTCACACATTGACTCTCCATGTAATCACGTTATATGTATGACATTAATAATACAATTATGTTCAGTTATCTTCAATTGATGTTTCTCAGCAAAACGAATATGCTTAGCTAGCATACCAGCTTGCCAGTGAGCTAGGTAGGCTATCCGTGGTTAGCTCACGCATTAGCAATATGAACCACAGCGGAAGAACATCGACTACACTGATGGTCAATCAATCAGAGATGTGTAGGCTACTGGTGATTTGACTAGGCTAATTTTCGTATAACTGTCCGGTAGACCTGCTGTTAACCGAGCAACTTATCGTCGTAGGTTTTCGCCACCGTCAGTTAATGAGCCAGTAACTGCTACTAGCTACTCCATCCCCGCTTGTGGTGTTCACTTGCTGGGTGACGCTAGCTGACCGATCGTTCGCAAGTCACTTTCTACCGAATAAAAATTAACACTCAGCGGTGATTAACAAATGTACCAAGTATTTTAATAACTGATCTGCAGGCGTGTAACTATGACAACGCACTTTGTACAGCAAGTTTCCCACCTGGTGCATGAAGACAAAAATAATGTACATTGAATTTCTAATTATTATTAGGCTATTATTATTATTTTCTTGTAAATCATCAAAACCAATGGAGAAAAGCCAATATACGCAAGGAGCCCCCAGGACCGATTCTGAGAACCACTGTCTTAAATGCTCTTGTCGGTCTATGTTAAAAACATGTTCCTTTCTAAGTGCCAGTCTTACAAAGATGGTTAATTTTGTTAAATTCTGTGTGTGTGATTTCATCGTGTGTTGTATGTTATTCAGCAAGTAAACCTTAAGACTCTTAATTCGCTTCGTGAAACTGAAAAATTTGCAGTGTTTATCCCAAAATCGGGATTATAGTAGCTTTGTCACATGCGTGAAGTATGGCCCAGGTAGACATTTACGGAATGTACACGACTGACAAGCAGTCAAACCAAGCGGCCAAAACCAGACTTCGTTTTTGAAGCTCATTTCCTGGTCTTGTTGTTCCTGGTTGCTCACTAGCGCCGCTACGGTTGGCTCCAGTATTGGTGTTTTCATATCCGGTTTCCATGTAAGTCTACGGTACAAATGCGGTCAAAATACAAAGTCAATAAATTTTTCTCATGAGAACAAATATGTGTATTTTATTCGTCTTATGACTGTCCATGGGTCGATTTCATGATTTGTTGTGTCATTTGGGCACTGTTATAATATTTGTTGTGGACCAATGAGGTACAGTTTGCGTCACTTCCTGATTACGGTGGAAGAGTAAGCTACAGTAGGGGCTACAGTCTATGGTCACTATGGTGGGCGGTGGCGCCTCTTGGCCTTGACATAGAGCTTGTACGTGAAAACGTCACCAAGCCACTCCCCTCGTTTTCCCGCAAATTTGTCAATGGGAAAATGAATGGGGCAATTTTCGATAAGCGATATTTTTAGTTACAAGTCGGGAACCAGTTAGCTAACAAGGGGCAATTGTAACATCTCAAATTGCACAATCAGAAACAAGGCAGAACCATGAAACTCTGCACGTGCTCTGTGTTGATCCCTCTCTGCCTGCCAACCGACAAACTGACATCTCATACTTGTCAAGGTTTTTCTGCCAAGACTTTTTTTGAGGTATGAAAGTAATTCTTTTCATCTACAGTATTTTCCCCATACTGTCTAAAACTTTAATGTCTATGAATTTAGATCTGTCTAGTTTTGATGACCATTCTGTTGGCTAAAATTTGATATAAATGTTAAATTTGATATAAATGTAAATGTTAGCTAGTTTCGTTGTTCGTAGCTAGCAGGGTAGCTTGTGTCATGGGTGGTACGGTTGGGGACAAGTTACAATTGCCCGTGACACCATCAAAATGATGTCTGGCTTAATAATGACATCAAAATAGCCGATTGTTTTTTTCTAATAACATCAGAAAAGTGTTTTGTGTTCAGTTTAAATATGTATATGAATGACCTTTAACCTACTATATTATGTATACTGTGTTATTAATATGCTTAGTGACATAGTCCAGAGGTTAGAGTTCTTGCCTCTCAATCTGGTGACCTGGGTTCAAGAGCCAATTTCTCATGCTTTCAAAATCTTCAATGACTCTGAATCAGAAGTTGTTTTAACTTTAAATACTGCCATATTGGCTGAAAATGAACATTTTTCAACTATTATTTTTGGTTTGTAATAGTAGTATTGAAACTCAGATTCAAAACCTGGTTGGAACAATTTAATTTTTACACATTTTACAGAGTAGGGCCTATACACTCTCTGTTCACAGCATGCCTAGGTTCAGACCAAGGAAAACAGCAAGAGGAGTGCCACTGTCTATATTGGAGGTTGCCTCCAATGATGTGTCCAGGGGCAACTCAGTGAGAGCTGTGGCAAAGTCCTATGACATTTGTCATGTGACCTTGTACCGCTTCGTAAAAAAGAAGGAGAAGTTTCAGGCAGGAGAAAGACAGGGAACAGCCCCAACTGCAGGCTACAACCCAGCTAGTAGGGTTTTCTCAGTGGATCAGGAGATCAAGTTGGTGGAGTACCTGAAGGAGGCATCAGACCTGTATTATGGGTTGTCTCCTAAAGAGGTAAAGTAGAATAGGTCTACACAGAGCCGGAGGCCACACAATGCATTTTATAAGCTATTTATTATTTTGCTGTGTGTGTGTTTGTTTTCATATAATTCATATAACATTGCATTCATATAGTTAATGTAACAGTAAATTCATTTAGTAGCCTTTTTTCATAAACCAAAAACCATGCTTAACATACAATCTCCCCCCCCCCCCACCCCCCCCCCCCCCCCCCCCCCAGACCCGCAAGCTTGCCTACCAACTGGCTGTGGCATATCATCTTAAGTTCCCAGCTTCATGGAGTGCCAATCAGATGGCAGGGCCAGATTGGCTCACTGGTTTTCTTCAGAGGCACCCTACACTTTCAATCCGCAGTCCCCAGGCTACAAACCTTGCCAGAGCCACAAGCTTTAACAAAACCAATGTGGGAAGGTTCTTCAGTAATCTGGAAGAGGTTGTGGAGAGATACGGTTTCAGTGCAAAAGACATATGGAATGCAGATGAAACTGGTATAATGACAGTCCAGAACCCCGGCAGGGTACTGGCAAGACGGGGTGCCAAACAGGTTGGAGCTGTGACCTCTGGGGAGCGTGGGTCTCTGGTGACCACGATGGTAGCCATCAATGCCTTGGGTAACACTATTCCTCCCCAATTTATCTTCCCAAGGAAGAACTTTCATCTTCATTTTATCAGAGATGGACCACCTGGATCTATTGGGACGGCGAATGGATCCGGCTGGATGCAAGAAGAAGATTTCCTTGTCTTCCTGCGCCACTTTCAAGTTCAAACAAGATCCAGCCCTCAAGCTAAAGTCTTGCTGATTCTGGACAACTATGCCTCCCATCTGTCAGTGGAGGGGATTGATTTTTGTAAGACACATGGCATTGTGCTCTTATCTTTCCCCCCTCATTGTTCACATAAACTTCAGCCTCTGGACCGCAGTGTTTATGGCCCGCTGAAGAAATATGTCAACCATTTCCAGGACAAATGGATGAAGATACACCCTGGGCACACCATGAGCATCTACGACCTCCCTGGAATAGTGAAGGATGCCTTGCCACTGGCTGCCACCACCACAAATGCCCGGGCAGGCTTCAGGTGCTCAGGAATCTGGCCTTTAAACAGGGATATTTTCTCCAACCAGGAATATGCCCCCTCACATGTCACTGACCGTCCATGCCCACCACAGCCCTCAACCTCTGCCTCAGAGTCTGCACCTCTGCCCCAGGCAGTGTAGGAAAGTGTAGAGGAGTCATTCTGTATTGTCTGCCTGGAGAGCTACTCCAGATCACGGGAGGTTTGGATTTCCTGTGTATCGTGCCACTCCTGGGCCCATGAAGAATGCACAAATGGGAGCAAATACTATTTGTGCCACAACTGTGAAAGCAACTGAGACGTGTCCTGCCACCCCACTTCAGAAAAGAATGAGTTCCTCCATTTGTTTTAACTCCCATGTGATTGTGTTCCCATTTTGTCAGTTGTCTGTTTTCCAGTTGTTGTTTTTTTTATAACTGTTGGTCATAGGTTTTATATTTGTATAATTATATGATTATACTGTTTTAATTAAACTGGAATTAATTGTTCAATGAATATTAAATTGTTTTAACTATCTCAATATTCTTGGGAGTTTATTGTGGTCCTTGGTATTTATATGAAGGTATTATGTGTGTTGTTACAATTGCCCCCATATGCTGTTACAATCGCCCCCGCACGTGGGGGTAGATGTAACTTTTGACTTCTAGTCTTTCAATCAATATTGTGACTCTAACATTGCCTGTAAAAACATTTGATGACTGTTAACAAGTAGAACATAGATACAAGTTACCTACATAAAAATTGTATCCAAATAGTTCAAGAGGTTTTTGAGTAATTATATCAAAACCAAAAATTGTTACAATTGCCCCCGGTCTCCCCTACGCTTAGGAACTACACATACCGGTACTGCGCTCACGACGCACGCTTATATCGTCACGGCTCAGCTGGAACACGCTTGCGCCCTTCTACTTCTAGTGTCACTGATATCGTATTTCAATTTAAAATGACTGGAAATAACATATTTATTACTATTAAGTTATATTGTTTATTTCACATCATAATTGTACGGTCGTGATGACAACAGGTTTTCCTTTCAGGGATCTATAAAGTACAATCATAGACCGTATAAAAGAGTACAACCTAACATAACTAACTTAAGACATGATTTAAAATGGAGTCATACATATTTTGATCACAACACAACAACAATATAGCTAGCCAGCATGGTTTTCGATAAATTACCGACAATATGTTTACTACTTACTATGTTTTAATAAAACTGTTCATTAGAAATTGTCCATCTCTTGCCTACCGCAACTGCTGCACCTGTCTTGTCATTCTAATTTTCACAATGTGTGTATTCCTTCAGTGCTGTGAGCAGACTGAAAGTCTATGTTACACCCCTATACGGTCTATGGTTACACCGAAGCCTTGCGAAACGAAGTTTCGTTACATCGTGTACTGTACAGCAAATACGGTTTGTAATGACAAATAAACCTGACTTTGACAGCTAGCTAGCTACCTGCTGATCCAGCCCTTCCTAACGTTAACGTTAGCTAACCGAAACTTTATAAACCATATCGTTCATGCTGGCGCTGACAGACCCGCTAATCTACCCTGGCTGTATATGACCAACTCTACATAGTTGGATTTGGAATGATTTTTAACATCATTGTCCTGACCATTGAAAATGCCTTAAGCTAACCAGTGACACCGCGTTTGTCGTAGGTATAGTTGGCCCTAGCTGCTGGTCCAGCGTCAGTTATTTTCTTCCCCTACTAATGGTTAAAGTTAGGACATGGGAAGGGAAATCTCAGACCAGCAGTTAGGGGCAGCCTAGGCACCGCACTTGGTGGGTAGACTTACAAGCACACGTGGTTGTGACGTCTATCCGTGCGACTTTGATTTAGTGTAGTTCAAGACCACCAACAGATCGTAAATCGACATAAATCCGTTTTTTTCCCTCCAGAGATTGAAACAGAGACCGTAAAAAATATTGAAATAAATATAACCAAGCACATGCTATGGCAGAGAATGACGGTCCCAAAAAAACGTCAGCAATCCTTTATTTTTAATCGCTATAGATATTTTACAGTCAATGATTTTTAAAAAGTCAATAGGATTTTAACGTTGGGCTGTGACGTCACGAACCAGACGCCCCCTGGAGGCAATCTGACTTCCAAGCTCCGGCCACGGTCCACATGTGCGAAGTCAGAAAATGTAGGCATCCCATTTTGTAGTGATTTCATTATGGCGTGTGCTATTTACAGCTGCACTAGACGACCATAAAATAATCCTCCTCTTAAGTTTTTCGGTAGCCGAGTCATTTTTACTATTTCCTTTAGCCTACTTAACCAAATAATTATTTGGCAGAAAGCGTAATCAGCTTGCTATATTTGGTAGTCCAGTAGCCTGTGCTAAAACAGTTCGCAACTTCGGCTACCAAGCCATTTGACTAGCTAGCTAACCTTAACCGGCAAACATTAAATCTGTCAGACGTGTTTGACGGCTTGTCAGTCGTGTACATTCCGTAAATGTCTACCTGGGCCATGCTTCACGCATGTGACAAAGCTACTATAATCCCGATTTTGGGATAAACACTTTTTCAGTTTCACGAAGCGAATTAAGAGTCTCAAGGTTCATTTGCTGAATAACATACAACACACGATGAAATCACACGCACAGAATTTAACGAAATTAACCATCTTTGTAAGACTGGCATTTAGAAAGGAACATGTTTTTAGCATTTAAGAGACCGACAAGCTAGGCATTTAAGACAGTGGTTCTCAGAATCGGTCCTGGGGGCTCCTTGCGTATATTGGCTTTTCTCCATTGGTTTTGATGATTTACAAGAAAAAAATAATAGCCTAACAATAATTAGAAATTCAATGTAGGCTACATTATTTTTGTCTTCATGCACCAGGTGGAACACTTGCTGTACAATGTGCGTTGTCATATTTACACGCCTGCAGATCAGTTATTAAAATACTCGGTAGATTTGTTAATCACCGCTGACAGTGTTAATTTTCATTCGGTAGAAAGTGATTTGCGAACGATCGGTCAGCTAGCGTCGACCAGCAAGTGAACACCACAAACGGCGATGGGGTAGCTAGTTGCAGTTAGCCTACGACGATAACTTGCTCGGTTAACAGAAGGTCTACCAGCAGAGGTGGGTAGTAACGCGTTATATTTACTCCGTTACATTTACTTAAGTAAATTTTTGAATAAATTGTACTTGTAAGAGTAGTTTTAATGCAACATACTTTTCACTTTTACTCGAGTATATTTGTGAAGAAAAAATGTTACTTTTACTCCGTTATATTCGGCTACATTCCGCTCGTTACTTTTATTTTTTACCCATTTTTTATTCAATGCACGTTCTGTTTGTTTCATTCTCTCAGAGAGACTTCAGCCAAAGAGGCTGACTGGTCTTTGCTTTGGCGCTGTCACAGCCCCACATGACTCCGTTTCACCAATCAAACGTAGCCAGTCACAGCACACAGAAGGATGAGTGGGCGACAACAATGGCTGAAACAACGGCGGGTGATTCGTAGCAGGCAGAACACCCCTGGCCTCACGTTCAAACTACGTTTTGCTTACAGACTACCAAAAACAGTAGTTACATTATGCGCTGCCTTCTTTGTCTGCCTAGAAATGTGGACATTTCAGCCTACAAGAACTCAACTTCTAACTTGAGAAAATATGTGGCGGTAAGTTTAGGTTAGTTTTGGCTGTGGGTAGCTAACTATTTGACTGAGTGGTCATTTATTGTCTTGGACAATCCGTTTGTGAAATATGCGGGCATTTGTGATGCCTCGGTATCTTCCAAAATAGCTGTGCCTAATACCACACGCGTTGTTTACGGCGTTGTCGCCCTTTTTAGTACAGTCTGGCTTGATTGACAATTCATTTATTCAGTAGGTGAGAGTATAAGCTTTCTAACGATGTATAACATGTCTAATTTTGCTTTTGGAATAGCGTTTTTTAGGTCAGCGTAACCGAAATTTTCTTATCGTCGCATTCACTTATGCATTTGGTAGCAGTAAAAGACGCAGCAGGGAACGTGGTCAACGATTACTCGTAATTTCTTGGGAAATACTATTATTATTGAGGACTTCTGGGCATATCTAAGCCGTATGTTTGCTGATAGACCTAGACCTTTTGATGGAGCAAAACAAGCGGATTGAACTGTATTGTTGATTTACGGTCTCTGTCTCCATCTACTGAACACATAAGATTTCATCATTGCTATGTAAGTAGGCTATTATTGCTCAAAATACTTCGGTTATATACGTTATTTTTTAAATTGAGTGTGTTTAAATAGGTTACTGGTATTAATGTGGATATTTCACACTGTAATGTAAGCATTAGTTAGTAGTGTAATAGTTTTTGTGAAGCATGCAACAGTCAAGACGTAAGCGCTGGAACATTGCATAGCATACATAACATTGCATAGCATGCATAGCATAATACATACGCTAAACCGGAAGTTCTGCACATATTCCGCGCAAGGCATCATGGGACTTTGGAATATCGTGGAGAAGTGCCTCATAAGGTACAATAATGGTGCTACAAAGCGTTATGTTTCCCACATATAAAGTTTCTGTTTGAATTTGAGCAGGCTCCTCTTTGTTGTGATGATGAGTCTATTTTAATGGATAAATCCCTGTAGCCTCATTGATATTTTTTCTGTCAACTGAGGGTTCACCCCAACAAACTGACGGGGTATACAGACTTAATAGAGTCCAACAGAAAGCGAAAATCCTCCTCTTCTGACGAACCTCCTGTGTATTGTTTTATTGTATTATTGTTTTAAGGGATATGATTTAGGCCATATTTGAATTTGCACATGGCTATTTTATATTTGGTTTATTTCTATTGGACAAGCATTTACAATTTTATATTTTGGACATTTAGATTTTTACGTTCATCTTGCTCTTCTTATTTCAACATTAAATCAGATTATATGAAGTAACTCAGTACTTGAGTTGTCTTTTCACGAGATACTTTCTTACTCTTACTCAAGTAATTATTTGGATGACCACTTTTACTTCTACTTGAGTCATTATTATTTTAAAGTAACAATACTTTTACTTGAGTACAGGTTTTGGCTACTCTACCCACCTCTGTCTACCAGACAGTACGAAAATTAGCCTAGTCAAATCATCAGTAGCCTAAACATCTCTGATTGATTGTCCATCAGTGTAGTCGATGTTCTTCCGCTGTGGTTCATATTGCTAATGCGTGAGCTAACCACGGATAGCCTACCTAGCTCACTGGCAAGCTGGTATGCTAGCTAAGCATATTCGTTTTGCTGAGAAACATAAATTGAAGATAACTGAACATAATTGTATTATTAATGTCATACATATAACGTGATTACATGACACAGTACAGTCACGGATGGAAATTAAACTCCGTAAACATTTGATAATATATTTTAAAACATAACGGCAGCTAGCCTCAAGTTCGTTCTGCAATCGTTCGTTCAGGTTGATGGGCTTTTCCGCACCGGACTGTCAATCACATTGTAAATTCACAGAGCCGCTTAGCTCTATGGTTTTGGCTCCAAATCGACAACATGGCCGAGCTTTAGAGACCCACGGAGAGTCAATGTGTGACGTCACAGTAGCTTTGTCCATATTTTTTACAGTCTCTGGTTCCAAGACGATTCGATGGCTAGCACTGGTACAGTATACTTTACTGTAAAGTTCAGTCACAGAGTTCTGAGTGACAGACTGACAGTTCTGCTTGTCTGACAAACGTACGCACTACGCAGAGTTCTGTAGACGAGTCCGAATATTTCTCGTTCAGTAACGTTAGTGTCACTGAATTGTCTGAAACGATGTATATCCACGGATTTTTAAAGAAAATATCGAGGCAGGTTTTTGAGGAGGAGATTCAGGAGAATAATGATGAGATTGAGAATGTAACTACCGGTACAGCGGATGCTGAGAGCCAGTCAGCAGCTCAGCCTGAGAGTGCAGAGCTTCCGGTTTGTGCAGGGCAGCACAGGGTTGATGATACTGGCTGTACATGCAGCTAATTGTGATTAACTAAAATTAGGCTATTAGCGAGCTAAAGATTTAGAAGTGTAACGTCAGCAAAATAATTATTCGTGATGTCAGCTCAGTAACGTTAGCTAGCTAACGTAACTGGCTGGCTAAGCCAGCTAACATGGTTAGCTATATTCTTTTTAGCTTGCCTGCCCAGTGCCTTGCCAGTTTACATGCTAGTATGAAAGGTTAAAAAAAAGCCATTACATATCATCACTCACAGCTGCATAGGATAAGCAGCTAGGTAGTTAGCTAGCTATTTATGGATAGTATTTTTTTTATTAATTTAGTTACAGTATATAAATACATATTCTGGTAACTAAGTGTGTTTGAATAGCCAGTTATATTGAATCACATAGCTATTTACTCTGTTAGTCTGTTTCTCTACTGTAACATAACCAGTTTAATTATTCATTATGTAACTACATCTAGCTGTCTTCATTCTGCTTTGCAATATAGCCACATACATACGTATTACATTCATTCAACATTATATCCCTATACTAGCCAGATTAGTATAGCACTGTCATTATTATTTTTTGTAATCTACAGTAATGTTTGTATGTGCAATAATATAATAAATGGGCCCCAAAAAAATTTGCGGGCCCCAAAAACCTTTGCGCGCGAGCCAAACTAAAACTCCCCTTGGGGCTAAGCGCCCTGATGTCTTTGAATACTAGAAACGCCCCTGGTTTAAAACTAGGTGCCTCATTTATAAAACGGACTTACTTAAGTATGACTTACGCAGAAAACCACGTATAAGTAGTTATTTATAAAACCTTACTTTGACATGGAAATGATCTTATCTCTACGCAAAGTCTAGACTTGACATAAGTGATTTTCCTGCTGGTTATGTAGGGGTATTACAGTTTGGGATGCATATGCGTCCAAGCCTGTGGTGAACTTTGCATTTGCTTTATGAACAATTTGATAGGAATTATCAATTAAAGGTGTGAGGAATTAATTGCCAGACACAAGGTGTTTTGAATTAAAAACAGGATGCGATCTTCTATAAATAATGTGTCAAATTATAAAAAAGTAACCATGGCTGTTCTTGCGTTATTGTAAGACATTGAAAACTGTGCTTTTAGAAGGGAGAGAGTTTTCAGAGACCGGAATGACTTTTTTGCGCATGATGATCCATGGCTTATAAATCGTTATCCCCTCCCAAGAAATGTTCTGTTAGATTTGTGGGTGGATTTAGCCCCTAATCTGGAAAGGAAGACACGATGTAATCATGCCATACCCGTATCTGCCCAAGTACTGTCCACTCTGGGATTCCTCGCTACTGGGACATTCCAGAGGGCAATGAGTGACAGGTCAGCTATATCACAACCATCATTAAGCCGTATCCTGCCACAAGCGTTCGAGGCGATTAACTGTGCAAAATAATGTATCACAACGGTTTTACCCTATTAGATGACCGGGCTATCCACTGAAAACGTGGCTTCTCACTCCCTTTGCCGATCCCCGAACAGCAGAGGAAATGCGCTACAATTTGGCGCACGGCAGAACAAGGTCGGTTGTGGAGCGTACCATCGGGCTGCTGAAGGGCAGGTGTGTTGCCTTGATGCATCAGGTGGAAAACTCCTCTACAAGCCAGAGAAGGTAACTTTATTTTACAAAAATACAAAGCTTAAATTTATTTTTAAAATAGGTCAACTTAAAGCAACATATACGAACGTTTTATATTTAGGTTTGAAATTACACACCCAAAGGTTCTGGCCAAATAGCTGACAACAGTTTAATTTGGAACTACGGTTACTGAGATTTCCCCTTGAAGCTTGTACATTTGGTAGCAATGCTAGTGTTAACAAATGGAATCAGCTGATTCCTATCGTTTCCACTAGCATTGCAACAAAATGCGAACAGATTTCAAGGGGACATCTCAGTAACTGTAGTGCCCATTAGTATTGCAAGTTTATTTGACAAGAACATTGGGGTATGCAATTTCAAACCTAAATATTAAATGTTGGCCTGTTTTAAGAATGAATGGTTTCCCTCCCCAATCAAAGGTGACACACATAATACTGGCATGTGGTGTGCTCCACAACATAGCTCTGAGGCATGGTACTGAAATGGATGTGGAGATTAGAATGGACCCCCAAGAGCCTCCAAACCCACCACCCAATGGAGCACCTGCCCCGGCTGATGCAGGTAGAAGGAGGCGGCAACTCAGAGATTGCTGGTAAGAAACAGAATGCCAGACAATATACAAAGCATAGGTTTTTTTATTCACGTTGTGGAAAACGTTCAACAATTGAGTTCAGTCACAATCTGCCCAACCAATGTGTTCAACTCGTTCTGGGTTTGCAGGACTGAAGCGGTCACCACGCGACCTGTAGACGTGAACGCAAATGTGGATGGACACTCGGCACCTGTGGCCAAACCTTCCTCCTCACTCCTGGCACCTGCTGCGTCTCCTCTACCCATCGCCGTGATCTCGTCTTCCAGGAAGTTTGCTCTTCTCTTTTGGTCCATGGTTATTCCTGACTAAACCCTCATTTGTGCTAGCATTATATAAGGGGAAATTGCTCATTGTAAGGCACGTTCAGGAGCTGTCAATTTTAAGTTAATTTGAGATTTATAGATCACAGGTGTGTAAGTTACAAATCGGCTTCTTAGAACCTGCGTAAGCAAGGTTTTTTATGCTCAGTATCTTTTATGAATCGAACGTAAGCACACCGTCCGAAATGATTTTAAGACTAAGTTCAAGTATAAATCAAAGAACATTTTTATAAATGAGGCCCCAGATGTACTTTTCCAATGCCACTTTGCCGAAAAACTGCACATTCTCGTTTTCAATCATAGGATTTGTTTTGCAATAGTATTCTAATGCCGGCGTCTTGCTTGTGGAGCCAGTTAGCCTGCATATTTGTCAGCACATGGGCATTGCTACATTTGACAGTTAAACGATGTAGGTCACAATCTTAGCAGCCCCACGGGATTCCTGTGGCATTCTCTATCAAACTGGGAGCGCTGAACAGCACGCATGCAGCCTGCTACTGCGTCTTTTCCCTGTGCAGTCGCTGCGCTGTCGGATGCATGTAAACTAATCATTACTGCACAATGAGGCAATCCGTGTTCCATCCTGAGAGATTCCACACTGCTAGGGCATTGGCTGGGCATTCTCACTTTTACAAATGTCTCACATACACTGTATATCAGTTGAATGTTTTAATAGCCAATTCTGAGTACTATGGGCATGAACCAGCTATTTTCATCTGTGGCATTTCAAACTAATAAAATCACAAACTGAATTCACGCAGACCCCCCCACCCCCAACAAACTGAACCCACATACACGCATGCACACACTAGTGCACACCACAAACCCCTCCACCACAATCTACACCCACACACCCCAAAACCCAACATGTGCACACACCTCACACACGCACGGACACACACCCCATAAACTGAACATGCGCGCACACACACACACACACACACACACACACATCCAATCTGAACATGCACACACACACGCACACACACACACACACAAACTTAACGTGCACACACTGATATCCTGAGACTTTGGGGCAAAAGAAAAAACACACAAATCCATACCTTCAATTCTCTTTATTTTTAAAAAAATTCAATTGATATCAGGGTAAAGAAAAGAGTAACCAATATTAATGAGCTGGCACTGCATCTTACATACGAGGTCCAGGGCAATTTCAGTTCATAAGTGGCACGTCACCAGCACCACCATTTACATTACATTATTTTTACATTTTTTTTTATCCAAAGTGAAAAGAATAAACTATAGCTGGATAGAACCAACATTCAAAATACAGGGCTTACTGCTTTGGCAAAACAGGAAATAGTAGTTGAGAAAAGGAGAAAAAAAACAGGCCAGGGTCCTTATACTTAGCTGAGAGAAGGCGTACTCAAGTCTAATTCAACTTGTTTGAAATGCAGTGACTGAAGGTGCCTAATTAAACCAAATGCTTTTCATTCCAAAATAAGGGGGACTGACTAAAAGGACCACTGGGAAAGAATAAAAAAATGATAATCGGGGGAAAAAAGGGCCAAAGGTCAATTTAGAGATGTCCAAATATGGCACCTCATCAATTAGTGCCATTAGCAAAGTCGCGTTGGGGACGCTAGTTTGAGGATTGGTGCTCTTTAAGTGTAAACATGATTCGTTTAGAAAAAGGAGTTAAAATTCATGTTGTTAAAGCCCTTTAAATCACATCTAAACATTATGGGTTATGGTTGAGAATACAGGAGGTAGAATAGAAAAAGAAAGAAAGAAAAAAAAAAAACTGAACCAAGACAAGCACTTTGTAACAAAACATTCTACGGCTCCTGCGACTGCTACTGCGTTTGAAATGCAGGCCTCAGTCTTCATCCTCCTGCTCCGACTCGGATTCTGCAAAAAGATCAAACAGGAAATCAGCTGAGTGAACGTACTCTTCATTTACACAGCGAACGATGTGTTACTCTTCAGTGCGAAAATACTGCAGACTGGACTTCAGTCACTTTCGAGATGCCGGTGTGACCAGCTAGAGGTCAACTGGCTGACAATGTCAGGGCTGTACAGTGCGACGATATTGTCACATTTGCGACAGAAAATAACGTACTATGCAAACATAAAAAATATTTGTGATCAGTAGTGAAATTGGTTTTATTTGCTATTCTCTTAAAGCTGCAATAGGCAACTCACAATGGTCACAGTGTCGTTAAAACATTTCTAAAACTGTAACACCCGTTGCCCCTGCACACACAGAGAGACACCCTCACCCGCCTGCTTCTCGACGTGAGCGAACAATAACATTTCTAGCTACTCCTCAGCAAACACGATTACAGTTTGGTAGCTAGCTAATGCAGTGATGGTTTTGCTAAGTCCACTAGCGAGTCTAAAGTGAGCCATCTACCTGATGGTTTGCGATAGCTGACGTAAGTGAAGTATTTTTTTACACGTGTAAATTCTTGAACAAGGCTACTCTCTACCCCAGACTAATGGTCACCAGGTACACCAAGCCCAAATTCGGTACTCTGCTGGACATTTCACAACAGGACCTTTCCCACAGGAGGTGACTGCAGTCAAGTCTTTCTTTCTGAAGGCATCTAGCCATGCGTGCTGTTATGTGAACATGCAAGGTCAGTCTCACTGCTGATAGGTTCACGACATGAACCCTCTCTTTGATCGTTCATGTTGTAAACCACTTTGCTTTGAGAAAACAGAAACTCGGGCCGAATCCCTGGTTTCAGAAGGCAGAATGTGACAAAATAACAGTGCGTGGTGCTGGATTTCTCTCACAGCAGTTCTTTCTAGGACTGCTACCATAAAGCGTGATCTTTCCAGTTAGCTTTCCAAAATAAAATGTTACCTCCTGGAGGTATCTGGCAGCACAGCCCTTAAATGCAATAAGTGTATCAATTCTAAGATTGTTTTTTTTTTCTGTTTTTGTTTTTTTTGGGGGCAGGTTTCCGTCTTCAGTGTCCTCCCCGCTTCAGTGAAACGCATACTCGATTGGATTTAAATCAGGCAACTATCTTGGCCAGTCCAAAACTTCCCACTTTTCCCCACTGATGAATGCTATGGCTGTGTAGACAGGGTGTCTGGGGTCATTGAATTGCTGCAAGATGAAGCATCGGCTAATGAGGTTGGAGGAATTTCTCTGTACAAAGCCAGACAAAATTAGTCTGTACTAATCCATGGACCATATCTTAAAAAACGGGGTAACGGCTGGTCAGTAGTTTACTGACATTTTTTGGTGGAACACATATTAATACACATGATTCAATACAGATTATTAAGGCTTTAAAACACATCTGTAGGGGTATTTTAAGCCAAGCTGGCTGTTATTTTGTTTGGGCTAGCTGTTGAACGGGCTCATTTAAAAGACAGAAGACAAAAAATATAACTTAAAAAAAAAAATTGATATCAGCCAATACTGAATGTTACTGTACTCAAATCGGAAGACATCAAAACTGAATCAGGACATAGTCTACGCACTTCCAAATTCATGCTACTTGCTGCCATCCTAAGTTACATCATCAATAAAGACAAGTGTTCCAGAACGAGTCATTCATGCCCATGCCATGACACTACCTCCTCCATATTTCACCGATGAGGAGTACTAGTGGCAAATACTTGGTGTACAGCCCTGAATTTGCAGATAAACTTTCCCTAAATAATACATGCCAAAAACCCTAATACTTAAGCATCTTGCAGCAATACGTGCTGCAAGGTAAGAGCTTCCAGAATCATCTAAACACGCACAGAGCAAGAGAAATCAATAAAACATACTCTTCCGGAATTATTACACTACTACACTAATCATGTGACCTCCGCCAGTCCGCTGAGACCAATCAAACCCTGTGCACACCTTCCTCAGCGTTCTTCAGCCACTCCACAAACTTCTTCATCTGCTCGAGGAAAACGCTCTTTCCCTTCGCCACGTGAGCGTCCGTGTACCACTTCAAGATGGCCTCTTCGCTCAAAACGTCCGCTGCAACAGAAAAAACAAAGCACGTATTTCAGGATGGTGGGCCCGGCAGACGCGAACGTGCAGACGCGCGGGAAGGCGCCGAGTAACGCTGGGGACACGCGCTGGGGACGCTGGGGACGCGTGCGGGGGGGGGGCTACGCACCTTTGTAGAGCAGCACCACGATCTTCTGAAAGGAGTTCATGAAGTGAATGTTGTCGTAGCAGTACTCCTGGATCTTGAGCAGCAGGGTGAGCTCGGACAGCCCCTGGGAGGTGAAGGCTTTCAGGAGGGGGCTGTATTGCTGGGGGGGGAGAGAAGAGGAGAGAGAGCACCAGGAGGGGCCACGTCAAACTCCACCAGAGACTTGCCATGGAAATGGCCAACGTTACCCAAAGGATAACGCAACCACATGCAGCGTCGAGCGTTATATCTAATGCAGTCACATCCTGTGTAGCATCTTAAATAAAAGCACATAAATCCACTAAAATTAATATTGTTTTTAATGTATGCAAATTGCAAGGTGAAGCTGAAAAACTCATTTCCACCTAGTGTGGACAATAAAGCCTGAAGTCTAACAGGAAACCCACAGACCGTGCCCACTGAGGTGCTGTTATAACACAGGGGGACTCTGAAGCAGTGTTTCTCAACCCTGGTCCTGGGGACCCACTGCCCTGCATGTTTTAGATGTCTCCCTGCTCCAACACACCTGATTCAAATGAATGGGTTGTTATCAGGCTTCTGCAGAGCTTGAAGACGACCCATTCATTTGCATCAGATGTGTTGGAGCAGGGAGACATCTAAAACATGCAGGGCGGTGGGTCCCCAGTACCAGGGTTGAGAAACACTGCTCTGCAGGTCAGTAATCCCGGGAGGGGACCGTGCTGCCCCCGGTGGTCCTTCAGCGCTCTGCTAGCGGAGGTCGAAGCAGCACCGTCCCGCCGAGAGCGCCGGGCTCACCTTCAAGTGCTTGATGGCTTGTTCCGTGACCAGCTCCTCCTTCTTATTCCACTCCACGGAGCTCATGACGCTGGTCCAGACGATGCCGATCATGGTCTGCTCGGAGATGCCGGTCTTCTTCATCTCCTCCTTGACGTAGACGATGATCTGGGGGGAGAGAGTGGCCGTTCAGCAAGGCGGTCGCAGGATGGTTGCGGGATGCTGCCCGCGTGTTCATTACATTTAACAGTGTTTTCCCAGAACCCTTTAATCCAACTACCTGAAAAAAATCTAAGCTACCTTCTGGTGCCAATCAAGTTGCACCAATGTGATCGAAAGTAGCTTATACAGCTTCTGGCTGCTGACGGAATAACCTTAGCGTGGTCCTCTTGACCTTGCAAATGGCCCTGACTTAAGAGAAGCTTTACTCCCCCCACTGAACCAGGGGTCACACTGGGATGTGGTACACTGAAAGACAGGACGGGTGGGGGTGAAGCAGAGCAGAGGATGGGGGTGGAGATGGTACTAAGGCTGAGGGGCGGAGCAGAGGAGAGGGTAGGGTTTTAGAGCAGAGGGAAGGTGGCGGAGTCACCCCGCACGCTCACGTCTTTGAAAGGGTCCCCGCGGGACATCTGCTCCTGGAGCTCCTTCTGCAGCTCCTTGCGGGCGCCGATGGACTGCTGGTAGCGGGCGAAGTCCGACAGCTCCTGGAGCCCCGCGTCGGTGAAGTAGCGGGAGAAGTGCTCGCAGCTCCGCTTGTTCGCCGGAAACAGCTCCTGTGCGGCAAACGCAACGTCAGACCGCTGTCAGGCAAGCGCTCAAGCCACGCCAGTCAAATGGTGAAAATGCCCCCCTACCCCCCTCCCCTCCAAAGAAACAGCAAGACCGACAGAGGACCCGTTACCATCAGCCTGTTGTCCATGCCCACTTTTCGGAGACTGCCGGCCACAGAGTTGATGTCTTTCTCGTGTATCCAGGATTTGAACAGCTTCACAGCAAAAGCCGCAGAGACACCTGGAGAGTGAGACAGGGGAGGGGGGGAGGGAGAGAGAAAGAGAAATACTGTTCAGCTCTCTTGCACACAGCAGGGTTTGAATACCAAAGAGAAGAGCGTAAGGAAACAGAGCAGCACACGCTCACGGTGTACATTAATCACGGGCGGTACAACACCAGGCAGGTGGAACGGAAAGCGGTTCAGCAGAGGGGCGACTCACCTTCTTTGACGAGGTTCTCGTTGAAGAGGCTGCTGAGGATGGAGGCGGATATGTTCCCGTTGGCCAGCAGGATCCCCGTCAGCATGGCCAGCTTGTTCCGCTCCGACTCGGAGAATCCCTTCAGGAACAGCAGCAGCTGCCAGGAGGCCAATCGATTGAGTGATTGATTTTATCTGACATATTTTAAAATACACATAGAATTGGTAGCCCCTAGGCAATGACCATATACACAGTAGAATTATAGAGGAAACTGGACACAATGCAGTAGGAAGGAAATCCAACACACACAGGGGTGCCCGGGACCAAATTTGAGAGCCACCCACTTAAATAATAGTGTACACAACACTGAATTATGAAGGCAACAACAAATATACATCAGTGGGAACCAACCCTGTTCCTGGAGATCTGCCATCCAGTAGGCCTTCATTTCAACCCTAATTTGGCACACCGGACTACTAATTAGCAGCTCAATGAGATCTCAGGCTGCTGAGTGAGGTGTGCTTTGTTAGGGCTGGAATGAAAACCTACAGGATGGTAGATCTCCAGGAACAGGGTTGGTTACCACTGATAAACATGAGTCAGAGTATTTTTATTAATCAAATCGGACTCATTCTATTAGAAAGTGGTGGCCCAATTTACACAATCTCTAAGTGCAACTTCAGTAAACGTCTTGGCAGTGAGTGCAGATAACCTGAGACAGGCCTCACCTTCTTGATCTCATCCTCCAGCCCTTTCTCCAGGTACTTGTAACGCCTGATTAACTTGTTAAAAACCTGAGGTGTGGGACAAAACGAGAATTAGAAGACAAATTTACTTGAACTCTGAATTAGGTTTTTGAGATGTGAATTAGAAATGTTATTTAAACTGCATCATGCCTGATACGTAGAATCCTGAATGATTTTTTCAAGTGGAAATAAAAAACCGAATCACAGAAACCAAAATTACTACTTTCACCAAAGTGAGTCTTCAAAACCTCAAACTGTCACCATGTTTATGCTTTATGAATATCTGATCCGACAGTATAGACCAGATTAATAATTCAAAGCTGTGTTTGAGGATAATGGTCTGAAAGAAAGGAGCAGTGACTGTAACAGCTCACCTGAGCATACGCTTGCATGGTCTCCAGGTCTTCTTGTGCTGTAAAGACACAGAACTCTGTGCGGGTCAAGTCATCAGACAGAGTTCCACCGGGGGCTGAAAGAGCAAAAAATATGTATTAATTAGTTTTTCTTCTAAAGACACCTACAAAATATAGGACAGAGTATATAATGTTCTATACAGGACATCTCACAAACACCGCGCTCAAGATTTCTGCAATGTTTCAGGGGTTGGCTGCACAGTACTGAATTTAGGGCTTGTGTTCCTTACCCAGCATTCCGCCGGCCACCAGGATGTCGAAGAGCGTCTCTGCATAGCGACGGTAGTCAAGCTTGGCGCCAGAGGCATCAAGGAACTTCGCAACTGCGTCCAGATCAGCGCCAGTTTGAGTCAGACCTAGAACGATGCTTTCCTGAAACTGAGTAGGGTCAAATCTCTCCTTTTCATCTGAAAAACATGATTTCCAGGTATTAAAGAAAAAATAACAGCACAGTAGACATTCGTCAAAATTCAACACGTGAACACGAAAATGTGAAATTGAGGGAATTGTATACCTCTTTTCCTAGTTTTAAAACGCTGGCCGGTTAGCGTTGGCTTTTGCTGCTTTTGATTATTCATAAAAGACACCCTAAGGAAGAAAAAAAACATGCCAACTGATTAATGCTGCCTTGCAAAATAGTAAACACTACTAACGGTATATTGTATTTAACACTGATTTCCCTCCCATGCAGACACTAAATTGTTTTGACATAAGAGGGCACGTAAAACTTCGGCACGTTTTCTGGACAAGTGACACTTTCAAATTAATTTTGAGGAAATGGCAGATAGGCAGCCGACAGAAATTTGCACTCGGTTTCCCAGGAACACCCTTCTTCCTACAACTACGTCGCACAATATGTTGCCATGTTTAAAAAGAAAGCACGATCGCGAAATGTAAACTTGCAACAACCATTTGAAGACGTTAATATGCAGCATAAAACATTTACAGATGCTAGATGGCTTTATTTTGCTATAACGTTGCACTTGGCAAATCCTGTTAGCGCTAAATTAATTATCTTCCAGTTTAATGTTAGCACATAGCACGTCCTGACTGCGCAGTGTCGAAGGTCGGCTCTTGGCATTGTTTCATACACATCGTACCAAAATGGTCTCCAAAAAATGACACGTACTTTGGTAACGTAACTTACGATCAGCCAACAAGACTGAGCCAGATGTCTCGATCTCTAGATACAAAAAGTCTCCCGTCGAATCGAGACTTCAACAGGTCTCATTTTATAGCCCAGCGTTAGCTTGAGAGAGACAGAAACACATGCCCACGCATGCGAGACCTGTCAACGTCGTAGATCATGTAGTTAGACCAGCAAACAGGAATCCACGCCGATCCTCAAATATTTCACAATCAAGCTACCGGTAACAACGTCATTCCCAAGTCAAGCCGAACGATGACTGCGTTAGGATACCCATTTCAAACATCAGGAACCGCAAAGCCAGAGTGGAAACTAACGTTAGCTAGCTTACGCAGTTGAATAGCCAACATTCACAGAGTCTACAACACACATCAGGCTAGGGCTAGTCAACTTTGCTAGGCCAGAACATCTAACGCTAGTCCACGTTAGCTAGGAGAGCAACCTAATTAAAACAGGTCGAATGGCACAGGGTTAGAAGCAATATAACCAAGAGACACTCGAGTGATAGTCTAGCCGTTCAATAACTTGTTACGATAGCTGATGTAAGCCGATTTAAAAATAAGTTTGCATACACAGATAACAAATTCAAAGTTCCCTACACAGCAAAATAACGCTACACACTTCGCATAGAAACTGGAAAAAAACATAACTGAGTTTAGCAAGATAACGTTAGTTAATCAACTAGTCACGACATCTAACATAACGTTAGTTAGTCTAGCTACGGTATCGAACTGTTAGCGAACTTAACTAGTCTAATATTATATTTTAGCAAGTGATGGCAAACCATATTTATTTAGGCCAAGAAGGCAGTTTAGCTGCTACACAGTTTCAGTCCTTTGCCACAATGCTACTAGCCTATAATTTTCGCGATAGCTACTGGTTAACCTAGTTAACAGGCTAAACGGAATCTCAAAATATCTAGCTAAAGTTACACGGCGACGTGTCGAAAACTCGGCAGTGGACACCCTACATTAGTCTAGTTCGCAAATCCAGCTAGCAGAAGCAATCAAGAACTTACCGAAAATAATGCAGATCTAAAACAGTTTTAGAACCAAAAAAACGACTGCGACTCTATCCAAAACCTCAGCCCCAACTAAAAAAAAAAAAAAAACCTACAATGAAATACAACCGAGTGCGACGGCGCCAGCCTGAAACGTGAATCCATTAATTTTCGCAGGGTATGTTCAGGTTTAGAAAGTAACTAATGTAATTTATTACCAGTTTGATTTACCTAAACCAATCTTTAATACGTAAATTCCGTTTATATGTTACGTTACTAAAGCCTGTTGCACATAATTCACCCATTTTTACGTGAATTTGTTTTTTTAAGTTATACCTCGCCCCCCTCCAGTTAGATTAGTTGCTATGATCCCAACTTTGCCTTCAGTAAGTCGATCCCACTACTATTCTCTTGTAAGGGGAGGGGGCGTGTATTGTATTTTCGAGGTAGTCTTAATTTGTTTTCATTTTTAACATTGAGCGCGGAGTTTGAAAAGACATGACAGGTTGTTTATTTGTCTTTAAATTGCATTTTTATTTTTGTTGTGACGTGTTAACTGGGAAATGGTCCGCTTATGTAGTCGTTTATTACCCCCCTTTTACTTTGTGCGGGGCTGAATCCCGACGAGTTTGAACAGCGAGCGAGGCAATGAGGTGGAAACTCCATAGACATGCATATTTACTCACTTTTCTCCATGGGTGATATGGGTGTTTGATAACATTTTTCATTAAATAAATAAAATAATAATGAAAAAAGTGTTTTGTGTTTACTCAGTTTCCCTTTGTCTAATATTACATTTTGTCTAAAGATCTGAAACCATTCGGTGTGGCAAATATACAATAATATAGGAAACCAGGAAGGGAAGGGGGCTAATACTTTTTCGTGGCACTATATGTATTAATGCTTATTCTTAAATGAAACACAATACGTCTGATTGCTAATGGTCCAGAATTTAAAGGCATTGTTAGAGATGTAAGAGTGAATCTAGACGTTAAACACATTCAAGAAACATGGGTGAAACCAGTGTCAGATTTTGGAGGAAATGGCAGTGGGGGAGGTTCTGCAATATTTGTAAAATCAGGATTACAGTTTAGAATACTGAGGAAAGGGAGTGGAACTGACTTTATAACTCTTGAAGTCAGGATCAGGGAGGATATTTACAACCCATGTAAAAAACTGGAACTGATGGATGAAATTTCTGTATATTTAGAACAAAATGTTATTTGGTGTGGAGATTTTAATGCGCACAGCACTATATGGGATGATCATAATGGCAGTGTAAGAGTGGTGAGTGAAGAACTGATGGAGATTAAAAATTGAGTCTGTATAAATGATGGTAGTGGTATTAGAGTAAATCTTAGGATGAGCTCAAATTCAGCAATCAATCTGAGAAGTTAGAGAATCAAGGAGATCAAATAGAAAGATTAGGGAGCTGGTCTTTTAAAAGAGCAAATTTAAGGAAATAAGTGACCAAGGAATGCGAAAGGTTGATATCAATCAAGATACTTTGAATTAAATTCCTTAATTTGAGAAGTAATATTAGGAGCAGCCAAACACTAAATTCCACGGAAGGGAGGGTGGGTCAAAAGAAAACTTGTACTTACGTGGACAAAAGGACGTGTTGAAGTTGTGAAGAATCGGGGAAAAAAATCTTGAAAAGAGCCCATAATTTTCAGAACTTGAATATAAAAGGATGTACGAACTGTTCACACGAACAGTAAAATACTGGAAATGAATTTTGGAGAATTGCACATTTCATGCACATTTCATGTTATAAATGACAAACATTCCTTTACAGTGCACTGTGAAGTTGTCATGTACAAGGTGGATGATACATACAATTTATTGGTTTGTTGTGGAATGACCATGTAACCAAAAGCATCGCTGTTAGAACAATGAAAACATGCTAATATCTATAAATAAAAATATTTCTTTGCAAAAAAGGTTTGGCCCAAAGAAAAACACTAAAATAGAAGTAGTGATGGTTTAACCATGTCGTGAACTATCCTTTAAAATGAATTGATTCTATTGAATAAAAATATTGTTCAGGTCTTTTGAATTAATTCATTGTCCTGGTCATGGGGATATTATCATAAATAATAGAGACAGAATAACTGACGGCAACAGATTTTACACTGCATTATATTATTGGCACTTGGCACACACTATTATCCAGGGCACCTGACAGACCTCGGTCAAATATGTATTTTTATTTTTTCTGGATTCAAATACTTTTCTGTGCTCTATCGACCTTGCCTGGTGTAAGTAAGCCTGTCAATATGACCAATAGGCAGGGTTTGCACTTTTTGAGAGTATTTCATTGGTTCCAATACACCAGACAAGATCAGTATAGCGTAGAAAAATATTTGAATCCAAAACAAATACGTATTTGACCCAGGTATGGTAAATTTCTATATCCAAAGCTGGGCATATTCTCTATTAAAAACAGATACATGGCTTGTTTAACTGTAGAAATGGTTGATTGATGGATATGTGAACAAACTCGTTCCTCAGTCCACACTTAGCCCAGGTCAGAGTTCTTTTCTCTGATTGTACATCGTGCACTAAACCTTGTTGCTGTAAAGGTCAGAAACACTAACCTCTGATCTAAGAGACACTTAAAAGGTTCCTGTCTCAATGTCCTCTGTGGGTGTGTTCTCTAAACCTATCCCTAACCCTTTTGCATGGCGTTTGACACATTTTATAATCTCTATCACTGTTTTCATATTTTTCAGTGAATATAGAAAGCTGCTGTTTTGTTAAAGTTCAACTATTATTTGGATTCACTATTCATTCACCTTTCAAAAATTGATCAAATGGACAGGCAAATACATGCAATTTTTAAACAGAAGTGATATTCCACATCCATAATTTAGTCATTGATATGGACACATATTCGAGGCTTTTGATGCTTTGGTTGTGTTTCACAGTTTTTTTTTTCTTTTTTTATCTCTTTGATGCCTGCTGCTAAGCTGATGATATTTTATGCTTGTGGACAAAAGTCTTACTGCTGAACTATGCACTCAGACAAAGCAGACAAAGGCAGTAATTTTGCCTAATGGTATAATAAGAAGTGTAATTTGCATTTCTAAATGGAAGTGGAATTGGAGTACCAACAGGTACTGTGCCTCTCTCTCTTGTTGCCAAGACAACTAAACATTCTGTCATAAAATTATCTCACTACGTAAGTAAAGCACTCAAAGCCCGTCTCTCTCTCATATGAACATTTGAACATGTGAAGCTTTGCTGTCTTTCAGATAAGAAGGTTAATGTGTGGTGCCTTGACTTCTTAAATATAAACAGGCAATGCACTAAATGTCATGGCCTTGTCCCGCTTAATGGACATGACAGTAGCAAACCTTCTGGGCTGCAGGTGAACAGGGTCAAAAGTACTGATGACATAAAAAAGCCATAGAACCTTTTAAACTTTCCATCCATCCATCCATTATCTAATCCGTTTATTTCTGGGCAGGGCCGTGGGTTGTTGCTGGAGCCTATCCCAGCATGCATTAGGCAAAAGGCTGGAATACACCCTGGACAGGTCGCCAATCCATCGCAGGGCACACACACCATTCACATTCAGGGCACACACTCATACCAATGAGCAATTCAGAATCTCCAGCCTACTTGCATGTCTTTTGACTGTAAGAGGAAACCGCAGTACCCAGAGGAAATCCACACGCACACAGGGAAAACAGGTAAACTCCATACACAAAGGCCCAGGCCAGCATTCAAACCCGGGACCTTCTTGCAGTGAGGTGACAATCAATCAATACAAGACAGTATGTATTCTTTAGGAATTTGGAACCTCTATTTGTATGTTTCCTCCCAGTTTGCTACGGCCAATCATGCTTTTTTTAAGCCGCATGCCTTCACAGCTTCACGGCAGCACTCCTCCTTCTGGAAGGTACTGGAAAGCACAGATGAACATGGATGTCCCCCAGAGACCATTTCACTCTGCAGTTCAGCAGCTGCGCAGTACCGTGCTGCACCGGACAGCTCTGCCTGTGCAGCTGGAGCAGGCAGGCCGCAGATGCATGGATAACCAGAGGAGTCTCTCTCTCTCTTTCAGGGAAAACCCTGAGCACTGAAGCTCTCCCTCCCTGAGCTGTCCCACAACAAATTATCCACTTCCCAATTCAGCACTGGCATTCTCAGGGTTAATGCTAAACCACCACACTGAACAAGAGCTCCAACATTACACAGCACTCAGCGTTACAGCTTACATAAGCATAAATATTTCAGTTACATCACACAGCAGATCATGTGTTCTTTCGGTTAGGAGTAATGAGTATCGTTTTTGTACACCTCGGCAGGAAGCCAAACACTGTCATCGAAAATGCTGAAAGACTGGCTCCTTGCCAATTATAAGTTCAAATACACCTGTATCTGTTTCGGAAAGTGCCGGGGAATTGTTTGATTGTTCCCTAAAAGCTTTATTTTTAACTCACCAGCTTTGAGATGCAAAATCAATGATGTGCCACATCAATAATGTTTCGGGGGTTTTTTTGGCTTTAAAAATCAATTTTTCTTCTTCCATGAAGCTCTGGAATGAAGCTCTGAAAGGCTATGTATATATATGAGAAGCATGTGTGTAGATATGTATGTTTAAGAAACAGGGTTTCTAGGTCCTGTGCACATTTTTATCAACATTATGTGAGATATTTCTACACCTGGCATTATGTCATGCAACTGAATTCAGAATTCTCCTCATTTCTATTTAAAATGATTACGAGGAAGCATCTTTATGTTTTAGACGGCAAGCTGTTAATGCGTCGGCTTGCCAGGTCACATGATCAGATGGAGAGAACTTCAGGGTATTCATGTCCAGGCTCGACACCATGCTGGCTGCTGTCTATTTTGTAAATAAATGGGGAGCCTAGATGAGCTGAATGGCCCGTTCTCCTCATTAAGATATGTATTCATATGTTCTAACGGTTGGATCCATTTGTATGGGAACCCCTGACGCTGCCATGGTTACCACGTAAGTATTGATGAGCTCCAGATACAGCATGCTGTGAGTAACGTCTAACTCCAGCGTGTTAACTCATCATGTTGCCTCATGTGTAAGGTATGAGTTTAAGCTGCGTGTACTCGAATAAGAACTCTATCTCCCCTGACAAGCTACGGTATGTTGCATGAGTCATCGGTTGTTACGTAAATGATCTCCCAGTTCTACCCAGAATCCCACACATTCCAGCCTCAGGGTATTGTCCTGATCGGAGGGCAAGGCAGGTGCACATTGTGTGACACAGAAGCATGCGTCAATATGAGAGTGTGAATTAAACTGAGACCTTTGTCCTGTCTTATTGGATTTATGCACGCGGTGCTTCTTCGTTTGAGTCTGTCAGTAACACCCATTTCCTGTTTTGTGCAGAAGTGCATCTTTACGCCCAGGAGAGATGGATAAACATAACAAACTGACAAATATGGAGTCATGGAGATAGTGTGATAAAATAGATTAGATAAAATGACTGACAGAAATGGAACTGCAAACTAACTGGCTAGTTTACTGTATGTATCTCAGTGGAAGTGGAAGCGCGGTCAGTCATTTTATCGGAAACATGTAACATAGATGCCGCGCAGAGACCCAACTGGAAACATGACAAATTAGTGAAACATGATGAAAATAAAAATGCCACTCAGTCATTCTGCTGGGTCTTTCCAATGTACATCTGGATATACAAATACAAATATATGCTATAACATTGCAAACACTGCTGATATGCAATTTTAAAGAAAGTTTCAACATACTTGGTAGATATCTGGCAAATTCTTCCATATGGGATGTTCCATATGGATTTCTATCATTCTGCCAACATCCAGTTTTGTTTCTGTGTACAATGGGGAATGAACGAATGGCAAACAAATGTCCGGAAGTTTCCATTTGCACATATTGGGCCTCATTTACCAATATTTTCATAAAACTGTGTGTAAATTTACACGTTATCAGAAACAAACGCACAACACAAAGGGTTTACAGCACTCGTGAAATCTGTTCAGATCCTACAAAAGAAATTGACAAACAAAAACTGTGAAAATTATGCAAACCCCAGTTTGCATAAATGCCTTTACAAATGATTTACGGTCAATTTCGTTTGGCTCACGTTTGATAAATGAGACCCATTATTTTCTCCGTGTGGAGGGTCGAAATCTCCTTCCTCCAGCTCATGGAAAATGCCCCTGGTGGGCTTGTCTGAGATCCAGGCCTTGGGCCTTCATAAAGGATTCTAACTGTGCTCTACTGGGCCGCTGCATTGAGGAAGATTTCTCAGTGCTTGTTCCTCGCTGTTTTTTTTAAACAGTTGAGAGCCTTTAGCTGTTCTGCACCTCATCTCCAAGCCATGTCACATGTGCTGCTATACTGGATTCTTTTAAACTGACTTTTGAGATAAACCAGCTGTTTAACCAGCTCTTTCATTTACTGTAAAATCTCCTTGCGTAGTGCCCTGGGATGCTGACTGAGAGAACAGCACATAAACACTTATTGTATAGTGTTGAACTCAGAGCTCAAAGCGTGCTACCCTATTGGCCCTGTGGCCATGTGTGTGTGCAGCACACACATCTAGGTGATAGAACATCGCCCTGCGTTGCTCCTGTGAGTTAAGAACATAACATTTCCTTCTGCTGTCAGTCAGTAGGGGAGAAAAGCAGGTGTCAATCAAACACGCTGTGCATGTTTCACAGCTGGGGCCAAACTCAGTGCACTGCATCTATCTTGGCCAATTCAATGGAACCACAAGTACCCTGCACCTAAGGGCTTTTAAATTATAGCTTTCTACCGTCGTATCTTTGTTCCAAACGATATCCTCCATCCACTGTCTGTTGCCCAGAAAATGGTATAGATGGAGGAAGTTAGGAATCTGGGGTCTTCTTCATCTCCTAGTGGACAATTCATGTGCTTTGTGCACAGAAAAAGATCCAGAGAGGACAGCCATGCTATGAGAAATTAGCACTGCATTAGTCAACTGTACTCATGGATGTTCCTTTGCCATGGTCAGGGTTCTTGCATTAGGATTTCCACTAAATAAACAGCCACACTTCCTGAGGATCAGATCTTAATTGTTAGAGGGTAATTAGAAAGGTCTTCAATAAGCGTCAGACTGCATAATGTACAGGCTGGTACTCTCAGCTATTGGTCGCTGCCTCTCCCAGCTCCTTTTGTTCGTAATGTTAATTGGACATCCCTGCATTTTCATATGTGCATTAAACACCCACCTCTTCTGGGCATATGACAGCTTTTATATTATTATTTTATACTCAGTGTGGGTGGATTGTGTGTGACAGGGCTGGCAGCTTTTAAACAGAAATCACACTGCATAATAAAATGATTTCCAGATAAATATTCTCGTCATTTTCCCCACCATGAGTGGACGTTAATCTGAAGAAGTCTTTTTCAGCTGCACAGAAGCCCTAATACTTTTCATTGAAAAGCATGCCTGAATCCTCAAAGCGTCCAATTTGTTGTCTCCTGTAGTCACATTTCTATGAGCTGTAATATTTACCGTGTGAATACGAGGGTCAAAGGTTATCCAGGCCAACTCTCTGTGAAAGGTTAAACATGGTCAGTTGGCCTTTTCAGGCGTTAATGAACAGTGTCAGCCTTGTGAGAAAAATTAACTCTGTTTCAAGAAAACGATGAATAATGTGGGCGTCATTTACATATGCTGTCAAATAAGATTTCCCCCCATTGGGGTCGGTCAAGCTCAATTAGATATGATAAATGAAAGCGCTTTGGTGTGATGTTAATCAGTTTCAGAGAAAACTCCCCAGTTGACTATTAGTGCCTTCACTGTTCGATCTGGTCCGTCGCATCTGAAGCAAACACCCCCTCCGGAGGCCATTTTGGCCCTGTGTGTTCCGTGTTCCCTGCAGGTGTGTCTGCTTTGTGTGTGTGCGTGTGTGTGTGGGATTACATTCACACTCAGTGTGAGCGGCAAATGCTGTTTTAAAATGGATCTTCTGAGTCTGAAATATCATATTGGACACTTAGATTTTTACTGTAGAAAATAAATGCATTATGGGAATAGATGTTCTGGAAGCTTGGCAACAAGAGTAATTAAGTGGACTAAGTAAAGTGATTAACAGGAGCATTAATGGGAGAAAGGTGATATGACTGATTCCTGTCAGGTGTGTTGTGGAGCAGCCTGGAAACAGCTGAGGTGCTTGTCTCTAGGGCTGTCTCCTCTGACAGGCTGGTAATGACAACAGAAGAAGCATCAATAACTGATGAGATTAACAGGAATACTGTTCATTATTTCATGAGGCGTCAACTAATGTATTTTTAACTGCTACATGCCAGTTATCAGATATTGGACTGTGAGTGTCTGTTCAGCTTTGCAGATCTATATATAACATTAAAAACATGAAAACAAATCCACATCTGAATGGCTGAAAAGAAACAAAATGAAAGTTTTGGAGTGGCCTCTGCAAAGTGATGATCTGAAACCATTCAGTACGACAAATATGTAATAACAGAGGAAATCAGGAAGTGGGCACTTTTTCACGGCACTTCAAGTAATTTCCTGAGTACATTTTGTGATTTACACTTACGACACTTATGAAACAGCATATTAAGCACATTTATACAGAACTGCAGGTAGAGGTCAGATGTAACAGTCTGCAATATTTGACTAAGCAGATATAATTAAATCCATATTTGACAGTCCTGCACTTAATTGCAGTGAGTCTGTTAGATTGTCAGCTCCAGTTTATTTTGCAATAAATGCTTGGACATCAACTCCTCAGCCCCCTTGGCCTCCTGTCTCTAGTTGAATGATACTGAGAGCCATGTTCAGTTTCTAATGTTTTTAAATATGTCACAAAGCCTTTAAACTTTGCACATAATTACAGAAAAATGTTCTGTTTCTGCTCATCAGGGCTGTAATTAGCCCCATAATTACTGCAGTGTTATTATTATCCATCCATTACATTACATTACATTACATTACATTTATTTCGCAGACGCTTTTATCCAAAGCGACGTACAAAAAAAGTGCATATCATGGTCGTAGGCAACTGCTGAACACAGGTTCAGAAAGGTATAATACTTAATTTGTACAGCTATTTCTAGCTAAGAACACAGTTCACGCAGTGAACACTATTCTAACCTAACCTCTGCAAAGCCAACTAGGCAGAAGTATAAGCTACAGTATTAGGACAAAGACAAATACAAGTGACATGAAAAGGGGGGTTTTTTTTTTTTTTTTTTTTTTTAAATTAAAGAGTGAAATATACAGCATGGTGGTGGTTAATCTAGGTATAGTCTGAAGAGATGAGTCTTCAGGCCACGGCGGAAGATGGGTAATGAGGGGGAGGTTCGGAGAGGGACGGGAAGTTCGTTCCACCACTGGGGAGCTAGGGTGGAGAAGCTCTGTGATCCCTTTGGGCGGGTGGGAGGGGTTACTAGGCGCCCTGCTTCCGCAGAGCGGAGTGGTCGAGCAGGCACGTAGAAGCGAATCATGTCCTGCAAGTAGGTGGGGGCTGTCCTGTTGGCAGCAGTGTAGGCGAGGGTCAGGGTTTTGAACCGGATCCTGGCGGCGACAGGTAGCCAGTGGAGTGATCGCAGCCATCATCTATACCCGCTTATCCTGAGCAAGGTCGCGGGGGGTGCTGGAGCCTATCCCAGCAAGCATTGGGCGAGAGGCAGGAATACACTCTGGACAGTTCGCCAGTCCATCAGAGTACACACACCATTCACTTACACACTCATACCTATAGGCAATTTAGCATCTTCAATCGGCCTACCTGCATGTCTTTGGACTGTGGGAGGAAACCAGAGTACTCAGAGGAAACCCACATGGACACGAGGAGAACATGCAAACTCCACCCAGAAAGGCCCCAATCCGAGATTCGAACCCTCTTCTTGCTGTGAGATGACAGTGCTACTCACTGCACCACCGTGCCGCCCCTGTTATTATTATTATTATTATTATTATTCAGCTTAGGGGCTGTAGACACTATTAATAAAACATTTTTCTAGTTATCAGAGCTTTAAAATAAGAGAATGCCACTGCTTGTACCGTACAGCGATTCACACATTCAATAACAAAGTATTCAGTAGTATATTTAATAATATTCAGTATTCAGAAGTATATTCAATAATATATTCAGGAGTCTTTACTAACTCCGTGGAGTGTGAGTTTAAGGCATCCAAGTTGGAATATAAGGGCTACACAGAAAATCCCAGCTTTGAATTTTAGCAGGATAAGTAATAAAATTCCAGGTAGAATTTTCTATTTGCAAAATGGAACAGTCGTGAAGTTTATTAAGTGCACTGTTTTGTTGAGTATATACTCACAGATTACACTGAAATATGGATGCTGCTGGTTAAAGGTATATAGTAAACATACTGTATGAGTAATGTTTTGAACAGTGCCCAGTATAAAGTATATTTATATGGGCACTGATACTGGAGGCGGCTGGGTAAAAACAGCATGCTGTGTATGCATACATTCATTGACCCTAAGATACAGGAAGTAGCTGCCTGTGTGTTTAATATAAGTGATGTTTTGTGCATAACACCCACAGGCTACGTAAGGAATAAACCATGAATGCTGTCCCGTTATTGGAAAATAATACACGACGGGCGGTGATGCGGCCAAGGCGAAGCCGAGGCTATGCGTCCCGTAGCCATGGGTTAAATACGGAACGTCTATTCTACTGTCCAAATAAGTGACGATTCCGTATTTTGCGGGATGGTTGGCATCCCTAAATGAAGCCAGTAACTAGAACTGTGATTCAACGTTGCCATCAATTGCGAAATTGGACATTGAAAAGGGGAGGGGACGTAACAACAATTCAAAACCGAAAGAGTAATGTCGCTGTTTTAACTGGTTTAGGATGCTGGATTTTGTAGCGCATGGATTTTAGAAATGTTAAAAGGCCTGAGGTGTCCCTTTACTGAGAAATAATGCACAACATTTGGACCAATCAGAATCGACTATTCAGCCAAGCCGTTGTATAAAAGATAATGGAAGTGGTTGTTCTTGGGCATTTTAATAAATATATGGGCAGTACAGGCCCCCAGATTTACAGATGGCAAACAGCTGACATGTTATTCATCCCTATCTGGCTAAAGCACCATGGTCCATATGTTGCAGATTTTTGAAGATGCTCTAAAGACACAGCTTTAAAGTTTGCTTTTTACAATCTGTCTCAAGAGTACCTTGCTCTCTTCCAAGCCTACTTAACTGACGATAACAATGGACTCACTGTGTGTGTGCGCGTGTGTGTATGTGTGCATGTGTGTTGCATGTATATGTGCATACATGTTTATGTTCATGTGTATGTCATGTGTATATTCCATCTCACTTTCTTTAAATCAGTTCCTGTTCGTACTGTAACATGTTATCTTTAATGACTAACGAAATTAAGCACAAATTATGCATGTGGGGAAAAGCAGGCGAGTGAGTGCCTGAAACCTGACCTCCACGAGTCAAGTGCAGGAATGAAGTGTTCAGTAATGTGGGCACTCTTCTCTTAACGCATCCCTGAAGTGGTGCCTTATACGGCGATACAAAGTGAGCTGAGCGGTGCAGGTCACTCGCGTGATCTGATCTGTTCTCAGTTTCATTCGCCTTTACACTTTCATGCGTAAAATAGTGATTAGGGGACTACACCTTGAACCCAGAGCTACCAGGAGAATGCTATGGTTGTTTTGCAATTATTTTATACTCAAGTTGTGATGTAACTACATTTCAATTTTTTAAAAAGTAGCAAAATTTGATAATTGATTTTCATGTGTGTCTTATTTTTCTTTCATAAGTGTCACCAGGCACACCATGCCCGTGTGAATGCCAGGAGCTGGTAGAATGGCTCATTGATTTGGACCTGTTCCCAGTCATACTGTCCAATTTGATGGGAAATATTGCCCCCATGTGGACTACTGTTCCTTACTCAATTTCTAAGGCAACAAGAGACAAATGCCCTCCATTGGTGACAATAAAGTGAAATTTGTTATTTTTGCTATATACACAAAAGATTAATATGAGACAAAAGTATGAACAATCTGCTCTTATTTCATGGTATTAACATTGTATATGTTTTACCATTTTACAGAAGCAGATGTTTTTGTTTTGGGTCCCCTCATTTCCAGCTGTGCAAAAGTTGTGCATAAGTTAATGGATTAACTTAAAAGTCAATCAAAGCAATGAAGTCTAATGTTTACTTGCACAGCCTTTAAATGCAATAACTGCATACGCCCCACTGGTATCACCAAAATGTCTGTTGATTTCAGTTTGTTTCGAGGGGTTTCCTCTTCAGAAAGTGAGATGCATGTCCAACAATAACAATAAAAATAATAATATTATTATTATTATTTTCTAAAATTATCGTTATTATTATTATTATTATTATTATTATTATTATTATTATTATTATTAATAATAATAATAATAATAACAATAATAATAATAATAATAATTTCTTGCATTTGCATAGCACCCTCCTGGGTGATGCACAGCAGTCATTTTACACCAGAACACTCACCACACATTAGCTGAGGTGGAGAGGGAGAGAACAATTTTTAGGCAATTAAATCAAGGGATGATTAGGTGGTACGTTAATAGGGAACCCCCTATTCTTTGTGTCATGGGATCTATATTCATCTTTATTCATATTCATCATGTACAACTTTTGATCTGACATCCAAATGCCTTCAGTATATAACAAAAAATAACTGATTTCCTCTACCATTACCACAGTTTTGGAGGGCATTGTATAAGATTATATGCTATATAGCTATAGCTGACCAACCTAGGTCTACTAACAAGTGGCAGTACGCAATTAGACATGACAGTAATTTTAAAAAATCTAAAGTGAGTACCAGCCCAATCTGACCACTGATACTGAGCTAAAAACCTTTTTTTTGTGAATTTTTATTAAGCTATAAAAAGGGAATAAGAACAAGGCTGACTGTTGCAAGAGTTCACCTTGAAACAGAGATTGTCTTGAAACAGATGTTCAAATGTTAAATAATCAAATAAGTCATTCCCATTCACACTATTTACTCATTATTTATAACCTTTACTTGGAATTACATTTAGAAATAAAATGAAGGATTTATTCTTACAGATTCCATTCATCTGTGAATGAACCTTATTTACTGCCATAAATTATATTACCTCAAGCTGGTACCTGCAAGTAAAATTCTGACCAGCAGATGACAGTGTAGCCCAGTGTAACGTTCCAAAGAAACAGCATGAAGAACAAGCATGCCTTTTCTTCATCACACAAGTCTGTTAATTTTATGAGTTGAAAGCGTTCACACATAATGGTACCAGTAAGTGTTGTTAGAACAAGCGCTGTCAAACTCTGGAAAACAGCTAATGATGGGATGAAATCAGGTCTAGACCATAACCTAGACAAAAGCCTATACAGTCTTCATGAGGCTTATTAAATAATAATAATAATAATAATAATAATAATAATAATTATTATTATTATTATTATTATTATTATTATTATTATTATTATTATTATATATTTTAATTATTTTATTTATTAAAAAAGGTTAAAAAAAATTAAAATAAAAAACTACATAGCTGGGTATATATGTTGAGTCTTGCCTTTGTCTCAAAATGCAACATTTCCATTAATGTTTTTAGGTTTCCAGCAGCCAAATTGTAGGAGCAGGTTTTCCATAATGATCCAACCCTCATTCACACATGACCCCAAAAAGGTCTTTACCCCTGAAAGCTGAACATTTTGGGGGTAAAGCTGTAAAGGGTTATTGTAAAGGCCAAGCCAGCAGAGATGCTTCCTGGTGAGGAGGGCCTCAGAGCAAAGGGCGCTAGTACTGGCTGAGGATTTCATTTTGGGGAACACAGCCCTCCAGTGTCCATGTTTTGGAGCCATCTAGGAGTGTAGAGATGCAGCCTGCCATGTAAACAGAGATGTTGGTGCTGGTTCTGAGGTTGTGGTTTTTCTAAAATGACCAGCACTCTGAACAAACCCTTGCATTGAATTCTCGCATGAGAAGAAGCTTGTCTGTTTCGGTTGTGTTGTGGATGAATCCAGCGTGGGGGCATAGGCCAGGATGTGCCAGATCATCAGCCTCTCATTGATGCCAATGGGAGGTTGCTGGGATGTGACTACAGCAAGGAGGCAGCGGGCATTTTCAGGAACAACCCCTACGAAAAAGATGCGCCCTTCCCCAACTTCAGTAGGGCATCTCCAACATGGAGGCGATTTTCACCCAGATGTCGATGTTGTATTTCTGCAACTCATGGGGCACAAGGGCTGTTCTGTGTGGGCGGTCGGATTTCTAGAGTTGAGCAAGGAGTGTACACTCCATGAGGTGATGACTAACTTAATTTTCTTTTACATAATATAACTCATTTATATAATGAAATATAACTCCGTTCTAGTCCAGGTCAGACCTGTTGTTCTCTGCTGATTGGCTTATTTTGACGGATTCTGGGCCGTTTTGTTATTGCCTGCTGCAGACTGCCAGGTTATGCAAAGATAATTACATGCTGCCAAGATTCAGCAAGGTGAAACTGTTCAGGAGGGCCTCAACAAGTGATGACAAGTCAAAACAGCTGTGCTAACCTGCAATTGTACTTCCTGTATGCAGGTAGTGTGAGGATATGAGGGCAGGGACAGCCAAGATGTTTGAAGAGGGTTTTGGCAGTAAAGAGACAGGAAGGCAAGAAGAAGAACTGAACACAGGAGCACTCATGAAGACTAAATAAACAAGCGTGTCCAAATGATAAATAATACATGTTGATTTTCAGGTTGATTCAAGTCCTCTGTGGGTATCGGTAAACACAATCAACAAGTGACGTTACCGAAGCCAACGGAAAATTAATTTTGCTTCCACAGCAGTATGAATCCAAGGCACGCTTAATGATATGGCAGAACTACTTTAAAAAACCTTTATTATCACAACACATTTAACAAGGAGAACGGTATGGTGGTGCATTGAGTAGCACAGTTGCCTTGGTTTGAAACTGAGATCCTTGGTTTGAATCCTGACTGGGGCCCTTCTGTTTGGAGTTTGCACATTCCTATTATCCCTAGATATGAGTGTGAGTGAATGATGTGTGTGTCCTGTGATGGACTGACGAACTGTCCATGGTGTATTCCTGCCTCTTACCCGATGCATGCTGGGATAGGCTCAGGATCTCCCGTGAACCTGACTGGGAATAAGTGAGTATAAATAACGGATGGATGGATATCTAACAAAGATTACACAGCCTGGCAAAGGACATATATATGTGTGTGTGTGTGTGTGTGTGTGTTTGTGTATAGACAATGGACAATGGAAATTCTGAGGTATCATAATGGAGATTCTGAGGTATAATAATTATCCAAAGTCAATTGTCCATTGTCAATTAAAATCACTCTATAGGTGGAAATAAGATGATCTGGTTCTGAACTATTGAGTATGCCATGATAAGAAAGTATTTTCAAGTAGTTCTGTCATATCATCTAGAGTGCTCGTTGGCTTCTGTAATGTCACTTGTTGTTGGTTACAGACACAGGGGTCTCAAATCAACACAGGTATTCATTTCTGTGTTTATACGAACAACCCCACCATCTCCTCTCTCTCAATTTCAGTCCTCCCCTGGATGTGGATCAAGTCGGTACACGCTTGCAGCCTGCTGCAGAGGACAGGGAATAGGGAGGTGTTCAGCTCAATGGCTGTTGCTGAAAGCAAAATAAAAAGAAGAAAAAAAGAATATTGGGGAAAAGCTAAAGCGGAACTGCAGATGCAAGCAGCACCTGGACTTCTGTGCTGTGGATGCCCTAGTTTCTCGGTGATATCCCGACACGTAGGATGAAAAGCTTCTCTTTGTTCAGAAAAATAGAGCAGTGTGAATTTTTTGGAAGCGCTGACAGGCTTAAAGTTAACATGTGCTGATCCCTCAGAGTCTTCCAGTGCTGTGTTGGAAGAAAATGTTGGTAACTCGCTTAGTATTATTATTTTATCACACAACAAAACAACAGTCTTCAGTTTTAATTTAACTATGATAAAATAGAAACTGAAACATGGGCAATCCACTTTTCATAGACTTGCATTCCTCTTGAACCACTTCAGCATTAGCAAGTGTTCCTCATGACACGCAACTTTGGTGAACGTGGATATAGAGGGGACAGAACGAGACTGACCAGAAACCCAAACCCCTTGTTCTCCGTAGTGCAGCTACACCTAAGGGATGCATCCCTCTCCCCCACCCACCTCCACCCATTTCTGAGACAGGGCCTGATTATACAGTCCAGGGTCTGAACAACTATCTGGAGACAGAGACCAGGAACACCTCCTGGCCCCCAGGTGCTCTCCACCCAGCTTCCTGCCAGCGAGTAGAGTTTCAACATCACGACTCCACCGTGCTTCTTGCCAACGAGCGGGGTTTCATCATCGCGACTCCACCATCCTCCCTGGAGGACCTCTAGAGAAGAGCAGTGCAGGGCACCTGTACATCCCGGTGATTTCTGGTGACACTACTCAGTTGCCTGAGGCATTTCCTTTGCGGTCAATTAAAAGATTCAATGATCTTGTCCAGCTGTTTTCTATGGTTGGCTTACCTGATGAAATCCTGATAGACTAAGGGACTAACTCCACCTTGCATCTGATGAAGCAACTCCATTAGCAGCTGTGCATCTCCATAATAAGGAAAAGTCCCTACCACGCACAGATGGATGGGTTTCTAGAACGTTTTAATCTGACCCTCAAACATATGCTGAGGAATTCTGTCTCAGACACAGGGAGGGATTGGGAAACATGGCTACCTTTCTTGCTTTTGTTAATTGGGAGGTTCCCCAGGGGCCCACAGGGTTTTCACAATTTGAGCTTCCATAGGGGAATCCAGTCCAGGGGCCACTGGACCTGCAGAGGAAGACCTGGGAGGCTAAGCCCACATCAACAGGGAACAGTAATGTGCAATTTGAACTGGAAATGAGGGACCACCTGGAGCAGTACCAGGAAGAGGTCGGAGAGAACCTTCAGAATGCGTAGCTTGCTTAACAACAATGGTACGATCAGTGTGCCCGTCATCGTGAGTATAAGCTGGGTAGAAGGTCCTCCTACTCTGTGGCAAACACGCCTGCCACAGGCCACCGAAGTGGCTTTCCACGGGGCCCTCCAGCACAGAGACACAGGGAGATGATGTTCAAAAAGTCCACATTTATTGCCGAGGGTTTGGCAAGATGTTACAGCCAAAGCAGATGTAAAACACCGTCATGACGGAGAGGCTCCTCTCTGTGGGTGGGGATGGCAGATTTAACCTGTGCGCAGTGATTACCTCACTACGCACAGGTGCAGCCACTCCTGTTCCTGGGTCCAATTAGCCTGGCCAATTCTCTAATTATTAACCAATTATCCAATTGGCCAGGTCTAATTAACTTGACCCAGGGCAGGTGTGGCTGCTTAAACCAGCCATCCCCACACCACATACTCCTACCCACTTCTTCATCTACTTCCCTCCACTGCCAGGTTCCTCACTTCATTACATTACTTCAGCCTGAACCACAGCTCTCCTGTCCCTTGTGCTTGACTTTCCCCATTGCTGGAAATGTGTCTTACCCAGTCCTTGCCTTCCATTGAATGGGTTCCCAGGGATGCCCCTTAGTGAACACTCAGTCATGGTGATGTGAAGCTTGGATGTATTCCCAGCCACCTACGGAAGTGCTTGTTTATCCTCCTCTCCACTCCATCTACAAATGTCACTGGGGCTTCATACAGTCTGAGCAACCACAAAAGTCTTGGCTGAATTCTGTGTTGGTAAAGCCCTGTCTTAAACTTTCCTGGGAGTCCAGACCTATCCATTTTAATCATCCAGTCCTCTCAATACCGAAGATGTTGTTCCAATCTGTGAGAATCTTTTTATAGCACTTCCCAAGACACTTGATTGGGTTGTTCTCGATTGATGGAATGACTTCCCCTTGCACACGCAGTTTGAACTTGGTGATTTTGTTCTTTTCTGGTCACCAGGCTCCTTTATTCCTTAGGCTTGAACCTCTTCTTGGTATGTGTCATTAAGAGCATGCATTACTCCGAGCATACATAATAAAAAGGTTTAGAAATAATTAACGATTAATAAATGTTTTTCCTGCCTCATAAATCTTCCTCTAATTACTGTAAATAATCACTGTTGTGACGCATCCTTCATTAGCTCTGCCTGAATTATACTGTTGTTTCTGAAGTAAAACATGAACGACACATTTCTTATTTTTTCTGTGTGTCAGAGTGACACTGAGATATCGCTGATCAGTAGAGGTGGGGGATATAGACTGTTCTCTGTCTGAAATTAGACTTATTCCAAAGCTACATCTGTTCTTTCACAGGGAAAAACAAAACAGGCATGAAACAAGTCACATACAGTGAACCAACTGTGGTCTTCCAGAGTTAACATGTGCACATGTCACTTGCCTCTGTAGTAGTTTTAACATGTTTATAAAACTAATTCCAGGTGTCTAATCTGTTGTAAGACAAAAAAAGAACCTTCCAACATTAAAAATGAATTTTTGACACAAATTCTGAAAAAAAATTTTTTTCATAAAATGTGTTATTATAGTACATAATCTACACTTTGTGAGTGCTTGATTCAGTTTAAACCCTTGCATTGTTGCACATGTCTGGTTGGCTGTGCACTCTCAGTTTGTGCTGTTCGGTTGTCAGGTCGATTAACTACTATCATTTCTCTTCTGGCCTTCAATTCCCCACACCCCTTCTCAGCAGAACAAGGGGATGTATTTATAACCTGGGGGAGGGTGGGGGGCAGATCAAGATTCATGGCTGGGGAGATAAGTGAAGATGTAAGGGGTAAATGATCTTGACACAGCGTGGTCTTGGATGAAACGCATAGCCATTGACATTTATGCATTTCCCCAATCTGTGGGACAGTAGTACATCCCCCATGTTATTAGTCACAGGCCATTACCACACACGTTAATATGAGGAGGGATTGAGGTATTCCGCTGGTAGACAATTCTGCGGTATGACTCCCCCCCTCCCCCCCCCCCCCCAACATGACTGCTGTCCAGGAAATGAGAGGGAAGGTGGGGCAGCATTTAGTGGTGACAGTGTGTCTCCACACTGAGTGCTCAGTAAGTGTAGAACGTTGCTCTCCTTAGCCTGGGCAAAGAGAGCTTGGGAGACACATTTCTGAAATGAAGCATGCAAAAAAAGTTTTTGCTGCCGTTGCAGATTTCTTCACTGCTCTTGTATTGCTCATCCTTCATTGAGACACTCTTTAAGATCCATCCTATCCAGGCCATCTCTCTCACCACAGTGACTATGCAAAATTTACAGTGTTAGTTCAACTCTAACAGTCTTAATTCAGAATTGAATTAACACTGTTAGCTGAATTAACACTGGACGTTTTACTGTGCACCAAGGGCAAAATAAAAAAGTGAGTCATGCATTGGGGGGTACCAATTACATAGGGGGTCTGGGGTCTTAAGTCTTAAGTCCATTTTTAGCAACCACGTATTCCATATACAGATGCACGGAAATGTAAAGTGCTTGTACTAGAGGCTTCTTAAGCAGATAGGAGACTGCTAAATCAAGTAAACTCAGTTGAACTGGGACAAAGCCTTGAAGTTACTGCAGGCTTGAAGTACAGGATTTGCAACAATGACAAACTTAAACACATCTTTTATTTACTTTAGAGTGTTCCTATTCATTCAATCATTTTAACGAGCAGGAACTCCACACAAAATATACTTCTGTTGAAGGATGACTACTTATGAGAGTAAAAAATAATTACCATCAGAACTGTCTTAAGAGCAAGCAACAGTAATTTATTCTTTGAATTTTTATTTATTTTTTATACTTCATAAAAAATAACTGTCCCAAAACCTACAGATTACACAGTACAGTGTTGTGAAAAAGCCTTTGTCCCCTTCCTGATTTCCTACTGCCTATTTGTCACAATGAATGGTTTCAGATCTTTAGACAAAGTGTAATTTTAGAGAAAGGACAAAGTGAGTAAACAGAAGACATTGTAATTTTGACCTTTTTGTTTACAAAAACGAGTTGGATGCAATTACATTTTGTTGAGATATTGTAATTCAAAATGTCCCTTTTCAATAGGCCTATATCACTATATTGCCTTACACATTAATAATTTAAAAATGCTACACTAATATTTCCCACAAATGGGGTCAGAGGTACATCAAGACAAACTGTCAGAAACAACTGTCAAAATTTTGAGACCTTTCAGTTTTGGGGAGAAATTCCAATCCAAAATTTCACTTTTTCAACAGGCTTGTATTGCTATAGTTAAAACAGGTAGAATGGGTTTTAAAGGTGCAATTTCACATGAGTTCATGTCACGTTTGTGTTTTTGTGTGTGGAAACGTTCATTCATGTGAAAAAAGCCAATCACATGTCCAGTTCACATGTGACATTTTCTTTTCACATGGGAATATTTAAATTCACATGTGAAAATGTTCAATTCACACGAAAAATGTGATTTTCACATTTTATTAAAAAAGGAGGGGACCCATCCCCCTGTCCCGCCCTGGAATTTCACCTGTACTGGCTACCCCTTCCCCCTGCAGTTCTGTCACAAATGTTCTCCCTAACATTCCTTCCTGCCCTCCCTCACCACCCCCAACACACCCCTCCCCCATGTTGCAGAAACTCTGCCTGGCAGTAGAGCTCCTCCAGAGCATGCCCAAACCACATCTGCTCTGCGTCACACCCCTTCCGCACCCCCAGGGTCCAACAGCTGCTCCTGCAGTCCCCCCCAGATCAGCCCCTCTCTAACTCACTAATCACACCCCCGTGCGGCCGCAGAGAGGCCTGTCATTCCAAACAGACGGCCCCGCTACGCGTGTAATCACCGGATCCCCCAGCCGGGGAGCAGGCTCTTTGAAAGGGCTTCCCCCTGCACCGAGAGGCTGGATGGGAGTCGGTGTGTAATACATGTACGTGGGGACTGAGAGACGAGATCAGTCCCCCCGCCACCCCCCCTCAACCCCCGGGCCATCCTGTCCTCGTCTGCCACAAGAGGGAGGGGTCATCTAGGCCACAAGATTGCCCAATTTCATTCCAACAGCTGGCCAAGAAACAGCTGAGCAGCCAATTGTCCAATTACATTTGTTCCCCTAAAATGGGGGTCTGTCTATAAAAAACGGTTGTGAAGGGATGCTGTGAATACCCCCAAATTAAACCACTTCATTGTTCAATGTTTCGCATTCATTGTTTCATTATAAAATCCAATGTGTATAGAGCCAAAACAACAGAAATTATGTCACAGACCAAATACTTTCAGCCCACACTATAAAAAGATTTTTAATTTCAATATAAAGAGTATTTAAATATAAAGAGAAATACCATTGGGTGGAAGAAAAATAACTGGTTTGCGGAAGCATGCCATTAAATAAAAATATCAGGGTAACATATTACTCTATAAAAGAACAGACCGAATAGAATAAATCAGATCGAATAAAAATTTTTGCTCCCAAACAGTCTTTGTTTCTCTGGCACTCAAAACTACTCTACCCCCTCAGAGTTGGCACACAACTCCAGAAATGGAAATTCCCCAGTACGGTTTGGAAGAGAAGAGTAAAAATGATCAAAAGAGTCCTCCTCAAACACAGACAGTTCTCCTGTGCCTGACGGTGTTCCTTCACAGTGGGCGGTCGGGGGGCGGGGAGGGGGGGGTGGGGGGGTGCAGGGTAATCCAGGATTCAGACAACCCCACAGCCATGCTGCTGTCACTGTGCACAACACCCCTCCCAGACTGAGACAGACTCTGCACACCTACATCCTGGTACCTCACACACCTCTGATGTACCTGCAGGGGATACAGCGCAGTTTCCTGAAGACCAGAGGACTTCTCTCTGAGCCAGATTAAAAAGGAAGTACAAAGGGAAACGATAAGAAATAAGTCTGGCTCTCTAAAATGAAAACTGTGTGTATCATCCCAATGAAAATAAGTCCATGAAAATTCAAGTCATAACCACTGGGAGCATTTATTCATGTGTGTCTGTGTATATACGTGTGTAAATAAACGCCCATGGTGTTGTCCCAGCACGGAGCACAAATCCGACTGAGCTGACAGGACACAGCAGGGGTCTGATCTGTGTCCCTCTGTCTCAGTCTGCAAGGTAGCAGCCCTGCAAAACGAGCTGTCTCCACAAACTCGCCAAAGCTGAAAGACACTCCTTACAGAACAACCAAGGGAAAATCTGCATGTAAATACAAGAACATACAATCATTTTAACACTTATATTCCTCATATGTAACTAAAGCAATTTCTCTTTTCCCGACGTTTATGTTTGAAATGACATGAATCTAAATGTTAAGCTATTCCAAAATGATCTATTTCAGACTAGAAAATAAAACTGAATGCTTTACAATTACTAAATGTCTGAAACACTCCTGCAGATATTTCATATATTTACAAAGTGCCTTGTTTCATAAATGCATGAAACATTTAGCTAAATATTTAATACATATGACAAATATTCCAAAAATAATAGTAAATTATTCATTATATGCATAAAACGTTTGGCTAAATTTTTAATAAATATATATTACACTTAGTAAATCTTTGATTTGGTTAATATATAATGCATTTAGCTGAATATTTGAAACATTTAGCTGAATGTATTAAAGTTGCACTAAATGTTCCATACACAGCTCCATCGCATGGTGGATGCAAGGCCCTTATTAATAAATGCACGCTTGTTTATAAATAAATGCATGACTTGTATTCTAAAGCATCACCTGTATCACACATTATCTATATTACAAAGCATAGCAAGTCTGCATAGTTTGCCATTTTGGTTTGCAGGCAGTTCATTCAGTTCAACTTTTAAATATGCTGTTGCCCTGGTGCCAGTTAAGGAGATAGTGATAATTAACCAGTGGCAAAGCCCTCTGCATCCCTAATATTACTTGTCTGATAGCATATTGCCTTAACACTTTCAATTCGGCATTCCCGCCTACTGTTTGGCAAGGGTTTCACGGTGAGAGATGTGACATGTGACTTCATTATGTCCCACCTTTCAGGAGATGCCCAAAATATAGTGTAAATCCAAAAAAAAGTCTCGGTTTTGGGGCAGCATTTCACCACACCTTCTACAGCCAAGTTCAGGTTATGACAGCCACCGGAAATGAAGTGCAGAGGGATTTAAACGAAGAATGTTGGCTTGAAAGCCCTGATGTTCTCCATTCACATTCCCCACATTACCGAACTCCTGACCAGCTACAAATCTCAAGCCAATGGCTTCTAGTTTGAACAAGAGGGCATCTTTTAGCCCTGGTTACTCACAGAGTGAAGTTAGTTAAGCCCTCCTTGACATTAACCTCTTGAGATGTCTTTTTCACAAAATGGAAACTCAGAGACATTTGCTCACTGTAACTAAGATCTGTAGGGCAATGACTGAAAAATACTTGGCTCTTTGTGTCACTAATGATGGAGTTTTTTATATGGAATTCCATAAGGGAAATGACCTCGAATTCTGAGTCTGGGGTTTTAAGCACTGTTCATGACAACTCATCATTGCACACACTGTTGGATAAAATTATCCAATTTGGCTAGTATTTCTGTTAATCCAGAGAAGTTGCCATTGTGCTGTCTCTGTTTATCCCTCTTTGCTGTACCTCATCTATGCCTGTCACTGAGTTCAGCCTGATTTTCGTCTCCATCTATTTAGAAGTTCGAGAGGTTCCCTTCTAAGCTTGCTGAGTCGAGGCAGCAGAGCTGCTGCTAACTTCATGAGCAGTGTCATCAGCATGCTGGCACATGACAGTGGGGGACTCCTGTTCAAAACTGAGAATGAACCAAGTTGCTTACATTGGTTTAAAGTGGCATATCAGCATTTGACACAGCTGTGATTTATAAACCTCAAATGAACTTCAGTTTGAACACCAATAATGCTCATGCAGCCAGGACTGAATAATTTTCTCATGTTGTACACTATTTACAACACACTAAATAAAACACACATGGGATTGATCATGGTTCTTGCACTCGTAATGCCTAAAATCAATTAAATGTTTTTATTAAAGCACAAACACAGCCCACTTTGGGGATTTACATGCAGCCCTCATGCAGCAGGTAAATTAACTTATGTCTACAATAAACTTTTGTAGAGATACAATCATATCCATGACAAAGTGGGATTTTATAAATAACAACATATGCATGATTTCCTAAGCAAGCCACTATTTACGGTACAACTTGGCCATAAAAATATTTTATAAATGAGGCCCCTGGTAGTCTAGTCTAGTGTATACTCTACTTTCAGAATTATTTTCTAAAATGATAAAGGATTAATAGCAGATCTCTTCAAATAACTATTAAGCATCTCCCTCTAAGACCAGTGTTATAATTGCACCCTCATTAAGTGCTTTAGCCCAATTATACTACATAATGAACGGTGCTATTCGGTTCCCACGGGAAGCCACATATTTCTGCTTTAGTGTGTTATTAGACAGATCCACCCAGTTGCAGCTTCATTCTGGATGGAGATAACACCTCTGAGTCCAGAGCGTAGAGTCAGACCCTGTCCTCACTGTAACCTGCCTGCTCTGCCCTTACTGTAACCTGCCCTGCCCTCACTGTAACCTGCCTGCTCTGCCCTTACTGTAACCTGCCCTGCCCTCACTGTAACCTGCCTGCCCTCACTCTAACCTGCCTGCTCTCACTGTAACCTGCTCTGCCCTCACTGTAACCTGCCTGCTCTCACTCTAACCTGCCTGTCCTGCCCTCACTGTAACCTGCTCTGCCCTCACTCTAACCTGCCTGCCCTGCCCTCACTGTAACCTGCCTGCTCTCACTCTAACCTGCCTGCCCTGCCCTCACTGTAGCTTGCCCTGCCCTCACTGTAACCTGCCTGCCCTCACTCTAACCTGCCTGTCCTGCCCTCACTGTAACCTGCTCTGCCCTCACTCTAACCTGCCTGCCCTGCCCTCACTGTAACCTGCCTGCTCTCACTCTAACCTGCCTGCCCTGCCCTCACTGTAACCTGCCTGCTCTCACTCTAACCTGCCTGCCCTGCCCTCACTGTAGCTTGCCCTGCCCTCACTGTAACCTGCTCTGCCCTCACTGTAACCTGCCTGCCCTACCCTCACTGTAACCTGTCCTGCCCTCACTGTAACCTGCCCTACCCTCACTGTAACCTGTCCTACCCTCACTGTAACCTGTCCTGCCCTCACTGTAACCTGCCCTACCCTCACTGTAACCTGTCCTGCCCTCACTGTAACCTGCCCTACCCTCACTATAACCTGCCTGTCCTGCCCTCACTGTAACCTGTCCTGCCCTCACTGTAACCTGCCCTACCCTCTCTGTAACCTGTCCTGCCCTCACTGTAACCTGCCCTGCCCTCACTGTAACCTGTCCTGCCCTCACTGTAACCTGCCCTACCCTCACTGTAACCTGCCTGTCCTGCCCTCACTGTAACCTGCCCTACCCTCACTGTAACCTGTCCTGCCCTCATTGTAACCTGCCTGTCCTGCCCTCACTGTAACCTGCCTGCTCTGCCCTCACTGTAACCCGCCCTACCCTCACTGTAACCTGTCCTGCCCTCACTGTAACCTGCCTGTCCTGCCCTCACTGTAACCTGCCTGCTCTGCCCTTACTGTAGCCTGCCTGCCCCCACTAATTTATTTTTCACCATTTCAGACAAAAGAAAACATCCCCTTTACAACATTTAAAAATACTGCCATGGTCTGATATAATTGCACTGAAGTTAGCATGTTCTAAACATCACTATCAGTCATTGTCTGTGTTTAATTACTTAATCAATGTGGATAATTGGGCTGGTGCAGTCAGGATAATGGGCACAGGGCTTGACCAAAAGGCTATCGACCTTCATGCAAGAAATCAAACACAGACAAAGGCGTACCCTCCTTATCACATATGAAGAAAATAAATTGTACAAAATGGCATCATCGGGATTAGCCTGGTCTAACAGCACAGAGACAGTTATCCTCACCAGTGCTGTTTAGAGGATACAGTGCAGCCCCCCTGAAAAAGCCATTTGACTTTCCAGAACAGCCCAGCTCCTTCACACAGACCTTTTCTTAAAGGTGCAGTGTGCAATTTTGGAGAAACAAGCAAGAGAATGTTCCACCCCCTCCCACCCCCTCCATCCAAAGCCCAGCCCTCCAAGCACTCCAGATACACACTGCCTAACATCAGAGCACTGGAGAGAGGACAAGCATTGAAAAGTAACCAGTATTTTGGTTATAAGTGAACACTTCTGTTGTTGTTTTTTTCCGAAATGCAGCATGTTTCTGTAATGTTGTATTTTCAAATTGCAGTTACTTCACAATTTGCAGTTGCATTGGAATTGTTGTTTCTTTCTTGTCATTGAGCTTCAGCGATTTATTTTCTTGTTTCACGCTTTTGTATTTGCATTTGTTTTTTGTCGTTGTGTTTCATATTTGTCATAGTGATTTGTTATTTGTTAATGTTTTCTGATTTTCATCCATGTTGTGATAATGTTGCATTGTTTCACAGTTCATAAATTAATGCGTAACTAACTAGTAATTAAACATAAACTAATCATGTATTAGCATATTCGTTTTTATCAACTATGTCACAATAAACTAGTGAAGTGTAGTGTAACTAGTGTAGTACAATAACTTTCATAAAAGGTGCAAGAAACTGTAAGAAAGCCACTACCTCTGCTCTGCAAAACAAAGCCTTGTTTGAAATTCCCAGAAAGAGATCCTCTGTGTTCTGCACTTAAATATTTGGCATGGCTGGTTATAATAAGCAATGTTATAAAAGCTATTAAAGCTGCAATAATTGCTTGGGAGGTTGTGCAGCACCTGAAATGGCACTCCTAAAACTTTCCTTCTCGCCCTCTAGATGTAAAACACTGATACAGAGAGAGCCCACACTTTGAGATACGGATGTACAGAAGTCTGTCAGTCAAAGAGTCATTACTAGAGCTATTTTCTCCTGCTTCTTCCTCTTAACACAGCCAATATTACTCTGTAATGCACATAAGATTTTAGAAGTATGATGGTTAACTGAAAACTGGTGATTTCACCAAGCAGTTTGACCTATCCAAATGATATCAACCAGGTACAACTCAATAAAAAAATGTTTGTGTAAAAAGGTTGGATCATAAAGTGAGTAAAGAAGGATCACAGTAGTATTACAATACATAATCATCCACAAAGTATTTTACTTCTGTAGTGTCACATTTTACTTATCACTGATGTCGCTATGTAACCAACTGCTTTAGTGTTCTATAGTCTAAATTTAGGGCACAGTCTATGTGGATTATTAAGTATTTTCCTAATGAATTATTACACCTATTCTGTAATGATGTAGGATTAATAAATGATCAGAATAGTCTAGGATGGCTGAGAAAACTTCGCAAAGAAGAAAATAAACCTTGCCAGAATCCTAAACTCAATCCTGATCATTAAGAGGACGCATTACCCTTTAATCACAGATTTTAAAGAGCTCCATTCATCTCTCCTACAGGTAAACAGTCACAAATAGTCTCAGTACTGGCCCTTTTTTAGAGAGAGGAGCACATAATTCACAAAAAACAAATGATATTTTAAAGGAAGGATGGTTAACAGAGTAATCTGCTTGTAGCAGCAGTCCTGTAAAAGTCTTCATTTTAACAGCACTGAGCAAGCGTAATACAGGCTGACACGGACAGACAGCAGTTCAGTGAACCGTTGCCCACGGAGCTCAGAAAACGGCAGAAGCGGCGGCCCATGATCAAAGCGCAGGAGAGGAATTCTGGGTATTCTGCCAATTTCATGTGAGCGCCCCTTCCAAACAGGTTCGCAAGGTTCAGTCACCTGCTGAGGACCCCTGTTCGTGGAGAATAACGGCCTGTTCACTTCGACAACCTCGCTGCGAGCCTGAAGAACATGACACAAGGGCTCCATTTTGTGCTGTTGTCTAGTCTCCCTGAGCTCTTCCCCTCTTCTCTTCGCACTCACATGCATTCATCTGTCACCAGCGGTAGAAATGCATGATCGACTGATTCATAATACTGCTGTTAATATCTAATTGCAATGATTGTGCTACCTTTAGTGATCAGACCCCTTGAAAAAAAATGTACGCAGTGAATGTAATTGTTGCAATTAAAGACACATTGATTGAACAGAAAGGGATGATTATATCTCCAGGCTTTGCTTCACAATACAATCAGGATACCTTTTCAGCCCTTGTCCTCAACTTTTACTGACAATTGAGTGCAAATGGTGCCTTTTTATTTGTATTGCAAACTTGTTGAGGAGTTTGCAAAGGAAGATTCTGCAAAGCTGGGGTGGGATGTTTGCATAATGCCATAAGTCAGCAGAAAATCTAAATTAAAAATATATATATTTCTAAAAAACTGCAACGGAGCCGGTACATCCACAGGGAAAAAAAAGAAATAAAAAATAAACAGAACACCCACCCTACAGACTAGGGACTTACTAGACTTACAGGGACACAATTATGAAACACCTAACAAGATATGGATATCATGTAACTAATCAGGAATAGGACCACACTTCACCTTCAGAACAGTTCTTTGAGGAGGTGGAACTCTACTTTGCCCTCTGTGCACCAGTCATGAATGTGGAATGGTGCTTAGATATGGTGCTTGCGGTGGCTATGGCTGTCGGTGTTCACTCTTAGACGTGTTTAGCAGGGCGTATGAGAGCGTACTCTTGGAAATCTGGGGACACCATGAAAAAAGACAGCTTTGCGCCATTGGGTGCGCCTGGGTTTGCAAAATGGCTTCCTATCCACCGCCAAACACTGCCTGTCACCTCTGCGTGGGATAAAATGCCCATTATTATCTGTGACTGTGCATTCAGACATTTTTTAATTCACCTGTGAGAGACACACTGTACCCATGTGAACATTCAAGACTGCACTAGCTGCCCTGAACACAGTTGCTCCTCACAGGAAATGAGGTACTTTACCTCATATTTGAAGTTTGACGCTGTTGAAGTTCCAGAGCCTTACTTCATACCCGGAGCCCTGCTTTTTGACTAGTGACCGGCCAGGAGCAGGGTTACATTCAGTGGATGGGGCAACAGGCTGGAGGGGAGGCTCTGTTACCCTCCTGCTGCCCCACGCGCCTCCTGTTTGCCGGGCCGCAGGCGTTAGCGTTTGACCCTGCCCCCCAGGTGCACGGCCGCAGTCTCAGACACCTGAACACTCCTGCTCTGAGCAGAGGAGAGGAGGGCTTCCAGTCGTGTACAGAAAGAGCCAGAAGATCAATCTCAGTATAACGAAACGAACATCCTTTCGGATACAGAAATAATGATCCGTCTGTCTTCACAGAGTTTCCCCTAAGCGTTCTAAAAAGCTTTCATTTTTGCATTTGACACCATCTCTTCTACACCTTCTGAGGGACATTGTAAAATTGTGATGATTCCCCAAGTTAATTCAGTGATCATATGTGCAGTTAAAAAGCCCCAGTGTTTTCTCATTTTGTCAGTCGCAGTAAGTGCAGCAGACAAATTGAGCTTTTGGACACAGTCCTGCATAAATTAGTCTGTGCAGAGGGAAAGGGAAATAACTCTCTCAATAATAGTAGTCTAGATCTCTGCTTCCTAAGTCAAGATCTTAAGCATCTTAATATGTGAGCGATCCTTACCATGGGGACGGGCAGGCAACAAACCACAATTACAGTCCTCTAGATGACTTTGGAGAGGTTTGGCACTCTTTGGAGAGAAGGTTTGGCACTAGGAGGACTGGGTGGCCCTGCTTCTGGATGTCTAACAGAGGTGTCCAAGGTTACGTTGATAGATGTTCCCACATGCCATGCTAATTATAGTTTTGGACTCTGTGCACGGATGAGGGTTTAATAATGTCTTTCTCAGTGACTTAGAGAGACTGTCACAGACATTTCAGACATGCAGCTTTTTTTTATATGTGGGTCTCTGAGTGTATCTGCAGAGGGTGGCACTTTACAGCAAAAGAGACTGTTTATAACAGAACAATATACAAAACCAAAAAAGGTACATAGTGAGAAAGGACTTATAATGCTGCTAACATGCAAGTCTTGTTTTCAGTAGATCCAGGTCATGACTAAATACAATATTTTAGAAGATGGCCAGCCATTCTCTGTGAAGTATGTACATCACTTTGTGATTTATAATGACTGGGAAACAGTGACCCTGGTTGCACTATAATTTTCTCCTCCTAAGTAGCATTTGTGGCCAATTTTATTATTTTATTATGTATAAAAGTGAGAATCCCCATTCAGGGGCCACATTCAGTTAGGGTGGCCACAATACAGGCGGGCATTACGTACACAATACTAAACTGTTTTTATATGGTATACGAAATGAGTAAAACCTAACGAGACATTTTTAGGAATTTAGATGTCTAGCCTGGATGGATTTTTTTTTTGTCCCAAAAAAGAAATATCCAGGGAAAAAAGAGAACATCTGATTAACCTACATTCAGTTCTATAGTAAATCTAGCTGTTTTTGGCAGTGTGTCAGGCTGAAGACACTAAAAGAAGCTGAATCCCATAATGCACATCAACTAATACACAGCAGACTCAGTCCAGACTCACACACAGGATGCTTTACATGCAGATGATTTGAGGACTGTCTGCAAAGAGAGGACTGAATGACTGGACTCATAAATGTGTAGCACTTACAATGGACCAGATTAATAGCAGAAGGTTGTATTTATTTATTTATTTATTTATTTATTTATTTATTTATTTATTCTTTGAAACAAACACTGTTTTCTGAAAACTGATTTGACAAACTACTGCTTTTAATAAACTTTAAGCAAAATAAAATGAATTACTTAAATGCTCTAAATTGTCCGTAAATGTGTCACATCAAGTAACACATGTTGGGCAGCTTGTTCTAAAAAAGACAGGACAGAGCCTGCTTGCTATCCAAACAGCATTACATACATTTTGCCCATCACTACCTCCTATAATAGAGGCTGTCACCTTCAAAATGTAGAAGATTCCGGAAAACCCATATCTGCATATCTCCCAGTGAGGAAGCCTGTATCAGTACCACACGGCAGGTCATGTGACCAAAGCCAGCGCAATCTATTAGCCCTGCTGACGAGGCAGCTCGGAGCTCTTAGCCCGGGAGAGCTTCTCTGACACTGAGTTCAGGAGGAACGGCATTATTAGATGCTCTGTCGCTGCTGTTTGTCACGCGGAGCGGTTAGCCCTCCCCGTATCATAACGCGAGACCGCGAGACGCGTTATATTCCCACTCACGTCTGCCCGGGTCTCGGAGGGAACGGTCTGGAAACGCTGCTGCTGCTTTGGCTTTTAAAAAGTCACGACAGTAAAAAGTGAAAATGTTTTGTTTTGGAAAGCTGTTGAAAAAGAGTCAAACGCATTTTGTATTTGCTTCTGACAGCGGATGCAGTGACTCTAGGTTCATGTTTAATTCAGAGCACCGTGATACATTGTGAATCAAGCAACAATAGCACTGCATTCAAATGCAAGAATAAAAGGGCACATAAATTTCCATTGGCTCATCATTAACACCAAGCTTTAGAGACTGGTTGATTTTTGGGGGCATGCCATAGTTGCTCTCATCTTTGATTTCATAATTTGACTCAAATTAGCAAATCCCTCAGTCAAACAGGTGCTTAATTTCCTCTTGGGAAAATGACAAACTTGGCTGCCTAGGTAACAATACAGACATCAAAATATAAGAAGTGCACTCCGTCAAATAAATCAGTGTGCTGAGAAATGACTGGAATATATGCAGGGCATTATACAAATGAATGCCGTTGATGGTCAGGTCTGTTGTCCATGACTGTGAGTGATTTCATCTGTCTATTTGCAATAGGGTCATGGAGTGGCCCTGCCCCAGTTTCAGTGAAAAAGCCTGTTCAGCATAAAAGTGCAGTCATGTACTATATAGTTAGCAAAAACTAACAGAAAATTATCCTGAAAAAAGTTACAAGAAACATCATAAAAAATAACTAAACATAATTTTTGTCAGTAAATTAACTTTATAAAATTGTATTTTATTTTATTTATTTTATTTAAAACCAGTATTTTGTAGGTTATGCTGATTTGTGTATTTCTCTATAAGATTATGTAAAAAAAAAAAAAAGTTTTTTCATTTTATTTTTCCCATCTGGGAAGGGTATCATTCTCACCAACGTGCCCCAGTTAGGCTTTTCACGCTGTTTTCAGACGTGAGCTGCACTCATTTAAAATAAAAAAAAACTAGACGATTTTTCTTTTAAACAAGATTTTTCTTTTAAACATTATCCATTCAATATGAATGGATAAATAGTAAAAAATAAAAAATAAAAATTTTTAAATAAAAAACTGATCAACGCTTTTTAATCAAATTAATGTCCCCTCTCCCAGCATTGCTGCTGTTCCAGATAGGAACAAAACATTTTGAACCATGGAGAGGAGTTACTTTATAGATTCAATGCATAAAATGCACAGAATATTCCATCTCTGTTTACATTTTTAATCTCTTGGATGTACTTTTTCATACATCTATTACGTTGCATTTTCTATGCCTCAAAAATTCTCGCGAGCCATAAAGTGCCGCTAGTCCATACAAAAATATTAAAATTGTTTATTGATAATATCATTATCAGCATTATCAAAGGTAATAGCATTCCTTTTTAATTATAATCATGTGAGTGCACTCTCTTTGCTTCCTCATATCGAAAGCTTGGCATCCAGAGCAATAGTTTTCTATAACAATAAAGGATTCATATTTCATAATCAGTGTTAATAAATGAGCCGTCAAGGCTTAAGCCGCAGGCCCATATGATAAACCACATATTGATGCTACATTTTCTCCCCTCCCCCGCATGGATAGTAATTAAATTATTATTGGTTACATGAGGTGGGGGTTAGTGAAGGGGGGGGGGGGGCTTTTCAATCCATGGCTTTATTGCTCTGTCAATTATTTCCATTATAGGTGGATTTATAGATGGGATTTTTTTAATAATGTGAAAAGACAGAGAATCTGACTGACCCACAATGCAATGCGCTGGGATAAAATAAGGAAAAGGCTCAGATGTGAACATTGGTCTCTATGGCTATAGTTGAACTATGCCCTGTGCTGTCTGTGTTGACAGGAAATGTCTATATACAGAACACAACTGGCAAAGGTTTCACATTTATAGCACAAGCAACATTTATGAGCCATCACATCCTAACCTAGTGAAGCACCAGCTCAATGATGCCCAGGCCTGTACCATCAGGAGGAGCAAAATATTAAAATATATATATTTTTAATTTAGATTTTGTCAATTTTATTTTATTAGCCAACAGTGCTATCACTAGTGGAAGAACAGACAGATGGCTCAAACAGACAGAAACATGATAACTTTAAGATTCAAAAAATCTAAGATAATGGCCATGCCAAATGGAGCCTTTACCGCAAGTGCATCTTATACAGGCGACACCAGATAGCATGATAGCCTGTACATTTAAACGCCATCTGAACCAGATACACAGCCTGAATTTATGTGTGCCTGTAAATGCTTCACAAAAAAAGAGACCACCCTCTCATTTCCATGCTAGCGTTTGTCCGTGTAAATAGCATCACAGACTTCTGAGACGGTTGTAATTTGTGGCCAGGTTTCCCGTGTGAAGACTGCGTGTGAATGCATTCACACGTTCAGCTGTCTCTCAGTAGCGTCGCGCGAGCATTGTGGCCGCCGCAGAGTGCGAGGAGACAGACGGTCTCCCCACATGCAATCTGCTAATATATGCTAATTTATGCACCTGCTAATTAAAACCTTCTGGGTCAGATAGCTGACCACGGCGAGTCAAGTACATTTTTGTTACCCCCGAGTTTGAAAAAGAGGGGCAACGGGTGCCTGCTGGGGTAGATTCAGCTGCTTCTCACTCCCCTCCCAAACTTCCCTGCCCCCCACATCACCAAATGTGAGTGGTTCCCTGGGTCCCCTGGCTGCTGTCAGTGACTGAACTCAGTTGCCTAGCAACCGGCTGCCTCCGTGAACAGTGAGTGATAGGATCATGCAGCGTGTGCGCAGAGAGGAGAAACCAGGCCACATCAGGAAACGGAGAGCAGGCCCCAACAAGCAACACCTTCATAAACGGCCACGCTTCATCATGCACACTACACAGAACAAAGTTACAGCAATGATTACATTTAAACATAGCACAACACATTTACACACACAGAACAAACTTACAGCAATGATTACATTTAAACATAGCACAGCACATTTACACACACAGAACAAACCTACAGTAATGATTACATTTAAACATAGCACAACACATTTACACACACAGAACAAACTTACAGCAATGATTACATTTAAACATAGCACAACACATTTACACACACAGAACAAACTTACAGCGATGATTACATTTAAACATAGCACAGCACATTTACACACACAGAACAAACCTACAGTAATGATTACATTTAAACATAGCACAACACATTTACACACACAGAACAAACTTACAGCAATGATTACATTTAAACATAGCACAACACATTTACACACACAGAACAAACTTACAGCAATGATTACATTTAAACATAGCACAACACATTTACACACACAGAACAAACTTACAGCAATGATTACATTTAAACATAGCACAGCACATTTACACACACCGAACAAACCTACAGTAATGATTACATTTAAACATAGCACAACACATTTACACACACAGAACAAACTTACAGCAATGATTACATTTAAACATAGCACAACACATTTACACACACAGAACAAACTTACAGCAATGATTACATTTAAACATAGCACAACACATTTACACACACAGAACAAACTTACAGCAATGATTACATTTAAACATAGCACAACACATTTACACACACAGAACAAACCTACAGTAATGATTACATTTAAACATAACACAACACATTTACACACAGAGCAAACCTACAGTAATGATTACATTTAAATTAATTTAATTTTTTTTTTTTTTTTGCAGTTAAACTCAAGTTCTGTTTATGATGTGATTTCACATGGTGATATTGGCACAGCACACATAATGGAGTTTAAAGGGAGAGTGACTTGTTATAGCATATAACAAGTCACTCTCCTTTTTTATTTTTCTTGGAAAATAATGCACTGAAGCCATCCAGAGGAAGCCTGACAGGACAGCAAATTAAAAATATGATGATAAACCCTGGAATGAATTTCACATCATAGCTACACGCTTACTAACAATGTAAGCGTTTTAGCCTGGAGTTTTCCTTTAACTGATTCCATATGAACTGTTTAGCCTAACAAAAGTATGGAATTTTCCACCAGCAGTGGGAAAGGAAGAAAAAGTTAAAACAGTGGATGAAATGCAGACCATTTGCTGCAAGGCCTGGCTGTTGTCATGGTAATACTTTGGAACATTAAGCCACTGCTCCCAGGCCCTGGAAGAGGCTCCTCCATTGATCTTTCTTGGGTTTAGTCTGATAGTGCTCTAAGCAATAGACCATCTGTGAAGAACAACAATGAATTAAGCCCTTTAATGCATCCTGCTTTCACCCACACAAACCTGCAGGCACAGGAAGGATTTGTCAAAAAGACATTTACATTTCAGATTTCCTGGTTTCTGTTGCACAGGGAGAGTGCAGTGGTAACCCAAGCTGGTGTACACACTTACTCTCATGCATAAATGTGTTTGCTTGCGCATTTCTGTATCTTACCAACAGGTGGGTGCCAACATTATGCGGGATGTTCATATTTCTTGCATAAATTCAATGTGAACCATATCTATTTGATTTTTTTTTTACTAATCAATAATCACATGTTCACAAAAAAACCTGAAATGGAACAGTTACTGTACATAAGAATGTTCTATAATCTGTCATGTATCAATATACTGACTGGGAAAACACAACATGCATGGAACTGTGGGAGCCACCCTGGAGAACTGCTTTTAGATATACAGGAGCTGAAATATAAACTGGACCTCCCTCTGACCTGCTGGGTACACAGGCTCAGAGGTAAAGATGAGCTGAGACAGAGCCATAATGGCCTACGGTTGCTGAGGGAGAAATGGCAGAGAATGCACCCATTGGAAACCATACTGACCCCTTCCCCCTACCTGCAGGGAGTATCGAGTAACAGGATACTCAGGTTTACGCATATGCCCTTGTGTAATACGGTCTTCTGTAAGACTTAAGAGCCGATGACACACTTCCTCAATCTTGGACTGTAAGCAGCAGCAAACCCTATTTGTCATTCACTGCCATAGACATTGTGCAGAAAGGGATAAGCTTGTCCTTCTGGCTCCTCAGAGTGTTTGTTCTCAGAGTATTCTTCATATGAAATTCTGTTATTTTTCATATGAAATGTTAGCGCATGAATATATCAGCCCATAAAGCCTGCAGCAGGGCTGAGCCTAAATCGTGCAGGAGGTCTCAAAATGCCCTCAGCTTTCCCACGGCTGTGTGGGAAGAGCAGGGCCATGGATGTTGTCACCGGGTCACACGCTAATAAAGCTGCTCTGCTAAGTTAGCCCGCGATTGATCCGGGTTCTGCCCGTGTGAAGCCAAACAAGTAAAACTAATGAGAGGTGGCAGGACAAATCGGCTCTTTAATTTACCACCTCCCAGGGAAGCTGAGTCACTGCAGTCCTGCTAAAGTCATGGTAATTACAGATCGGGATACGTAGTGAGCAGCACTGAAACGAGTTCGCACAGCGCACAGACCACAGGGGGAGGGGCTACTAACTGTCTGAAATTACCTCCAGAGCCTCACTATGAAGCAAAGGCCCTCCGATCCTTATATGACTCCAGAACAGCCAATGCTGTACCCCATGTTAGAGCAGTCTGTTAGGAGCGATGAATGGGCTAAAGATTCTCTGCTGTGTTTCATAATTTGAGACTTTGACTAGGGAATCTGGATTTAGCTAAAAGGTGATACACAGAAACACAGAGCATGAAGGATTTAAACACCCCACTCCTTCCTCTGTATAATATCTAAATTTGCAGGTAATGCAGACTTTCCTGTAAAATCCAGACTGAATTTTATGAGATGAACATTTTTCCTCTTGCATATGATCAGGTTACAATAGATCCTATAAGAATACCCCTTTCCGACCACCACCGACCTCCTGTGATATTCAAATGATCCATTGATGTTTCTTATGGCTGATGTTACAGAGGCAGGGGGTGGGGGTGGTGGGTCGATGTCCCAATCATGTGACGGCATACTTGCAGCAACAGCCATGACACACAACCTTAAACAGTCACCTTTAGTGAATTCACCTTTTGGACCTCCACATTCAGCAGAGGTGAATGTTCCCCTTTCCCCATCTACTAATACACCAATGGCATGCGATTGCACAGGCACTGCGATTTATACTGCCTTTAACAAGTCTGTGCGAATGTGTTTGTCATACTGCAAGTAGACACATTTTTAAAAATATATATATATTAAAAATTCAAGGATATCCACACCAAAGTCTTGACAATTCGAGGTCTCTTGTGCAATAGATTTTAATCACAATAAGACTTCCTGTTGAAAGAGGTCTGTGATCATTTTTCATTTTCACCAAAAAAGAAAACACTGAATTAGCACAAAGAATAAAGCTACTGACAGAACGCTTTACTTTGAACAGCTTGTTACCGTCTCAAACCTCATTAAATAGCCACTTGAAGTAGCCTGCACCAATACGAGCCATGTAGCACCTCTGAGCAGATCAAAGTGGAAGGAGAACGGGTCCACTCTTGGAGCCATATTACTTCCTGCTATTCCCTACAGTCCTGATGATGCCTGAAGCTCATTAGTTCCAGTCTTGGCCGCCATAGTTGCTTCCTTCATCACCCGGAGCCAGCAGTGGGCAGGCTGCAGAGATACTGCTCCAGTCACGCCCGAGTCATCCACCTCAACTCAACTTCCACTTCCTCAACTTCCACACTGGGACCTAGGCTAACATTAAACACCAAAGCTCCTGTGTCCTAGCTTGACTTCCACACTGGGACCTAGGCTAACATTAAACACCAAGCTCCTGTGTCCTAGCCTGACTTATACAATGAGCCCAGGACTAACCTCAAACACCAGAGCTCCTGTCTCCTAGCCTGACTTCCACACTGGGACCAGGGCTAACCTTAAACACCAAAGCTCCTGTGTCCTAGCTCGACTTCCACACTGGGACCAGGGCTAACGTTAAACACCAAAGCTCCTGTGTCCTAGCCTGACTTATACAATGAGCCCAGGACTAACCTCAAACACCAGAGCTATTGTCTCCTAGCTCAACTTCCACACTGGGACCTGGGCCCTCGCAGGAATAAAGTTGTACCATTTGCGTAAGTTTTTCCTCCAAGTTGTCTTCATTTCCCCCACAGAAAGCTCCTCTGGCTGCCGGTGGACACAAGCACATTGATCAGCTGGGCCTCTTAAGCTCTGCTTTACGGTTTCACCTGGTGATTGAGGGTGATTGTCTGCAATGCGCCAGCATGTTGTTTTGCTTGGCATGTTCCATGCGTGTTTTGAGCTGAGAAAACAGAGTTATAGCCACTACCCATGACTGTGCCATCATGAAAAACATCAGTAAAGCTCTTCGGTTACTGCTCAACGATATTCTGGGCCGCAATTTGACATTTTGTCCTTGTAGGATTCTGTTCATATGTTCTCATGGCATCCACAACCATCCTTATTAGTCATCTGTGATCGCTCGGTGATGGCCTTTCTTTATTTACAATAGCTAGCTTAATGCCAGGAGTCCCAAGACTCCCTTAACATTTCAGCCTATGCACAGTATGCAGAAGGGGAATCAGGAGAACAAGATGGTGTAGAACGTGAAGAGTCTGAGATTTGGTGAACAAACTGCAGTCTGCAACCCCTCATCATTCTTGGCCAGAAGAACAACCGTGCCTTTTTGTACTTAGTTCCTTTCAGAATGATTTCATTTGCTACATTAGAAGTATTCCCTGACTGAAAATCTAAAGGAGCTACCAGTTTCTTGATCATTTCATCATATAATCACTGGCATAAAATTCAGAGCACTTGTCAACTTGGAAACACAACTGAAAAATTTCCAGCAATTAAATAGGCCTGGAGAAGCCAGTGCCTTTCAGAAAGTGTTGCACACAGGTTTTTGAAATTGTGCAATTTATTATTATTTTTCTTTTTTATTTTATTTTATTTTTTGCACATTGTTTGAAATAGGTTGGTTTACTCTCCAACCGTAAGGTGCAGAGAAGAGCGAGAGGTACAAATTGCGTAATGAGCTCTGGGTAATGGCTAAAATATTGATGTTTTGGCTTGGGAGAGCCACAAGGGAGCCACACTCCGAAAACAAATGTACTCATCAATGAGCACTTTAAGATCAGCGACTTGATCAGCTGATATGGCCAATGCACAAATTAGCTCTATAACATGTCTGAGTAATAAAACAAGCAGCCACACTGCTCCTAGTGGACTCTTAATCCTGCCTCCTACAATTACAGGCAGCAGTCTTAACAGACACCAGTTCTGAACAGCATGACCACTAAGCTAGTCACTCCTTAAGTAAATCTCAGCTGGCTCATTGGTAGCATCATTTCATCCTGCATATGCTAATTGGTGGAGGCAGCAATTCAGCTCTACAGAAGTAAAGAATTTGTTTTATAAATCAAGGTACAACTGAAGATTAAATGCAGCAATGACCCCAAAGATGTCATAGCCAAGACAGGGAGGCAAGCCAGGCTGGCGTACATGGAAGTGTTCCAGGTGATTGAAAGGGGAGTCAAATTTGACCCCATTCTTATCACAACCACTGGTGGTCAGTTCCTGAACATTGCTCTAAAAAGACTGCAGTTCACCTTATACCAGACTCTAGAGGCATTGCCTTGAATCTGTCCCTGTTGATGTCACAATACAGAAACTACAAAAACGTAAGCTCCAACTGAAGTTCTCCACAAAACCACTAACAGTGCGAGATTCCAAGTTATCACCCACAATGGCACACAAAGCAGCTTTCAGTATTTTGCCATCGTTTAGAACAAAGTATTTCCCTTCAAGATCTTAGAGATCTTCAATCAGTGACCTGAAAACCCGATCTTGTCCAAAGTACATAAAATCTTGCTCATTACAGAGAAGAATGTGTTCCATTTGGTCTATATTGGACCTGTTGTGCAGCAAAATATCAGATAGGGGAATACAAGCAATTTGTGTTTTTCTTTACTGAGCCCAATGGATTTACCATTTCAAAGGAACGCTGATTAATGATCAATCCCAGAGCTAATGGGTCAGTTTGAACTATGGAATTTAGCATTTTCCTGAGAACATGGCACCTCAAGCCAATCCCCAAGAGCAGATTATGTTAATTTAGTTCTTGAGGCGATAACTAATGGAGTTAATGCATGGACTGTAGCTTGCATGTAGCTCTCATTTTAACCGCAGTCACATAATAAAAATAATTAAAAAAACATTATTCATGTTCAAGTTGCATTTATTGTCATTTTTCTCGTTACAGATGGTGTACAGAAAAGAACGGAATATACCTGGGATCACAGTGCTGTGTAAGAACAGCCATAAGCAAACAGAAATAAATATACCAATTCATTTTATTTTAAATTCATTTTATTAAAATTTAGAAGAATACCTTTTAATAAAAGATGAGAATGTCTACTTGAACCATGTGAATTATTTGATTACAAAATAAAAGTGCAGAGCCAAATCAAGAAAATAAATATGTATTTGGATGTGTACATCGTACTCACCATGGCTCAGCCAAATCAGACTCATACACATGAGGGGCCCTGTGCTCTGGACATTTGGCAGAGATGCTTCAGTGAAATCAGCTGCTCACTCACTTCCTGTGCCCAGCAGTTCATCGCTTTTCAATTCAGGTTCCAGTAAACCTACCTAAACTGCCAGTAAACCTTCCATTTCTAGTGTTAGTTCATGTGCATACACTGGTATATTCACACAGAAGCACAAATGCACAAACGCATTCACATATACACACACACACACACAGACATGCACTCACACGCACACACACAGGCACACCCACACACACACACATACAGACACACACACAGAGGGAGAATCATGCACACTGAGTACTTCAAAGGTGTGGGACCAGGGAAGCAGATGCCTGTGGTAGGTTGGGATATTGACAAGGACTAACTTGTTCCAGAATAAATGTCTGTATAGATGCATTGGGTGGAAGATTTATTGACCACTTTGCATAAAAGCGCCAGCTAAGAGGATTCATTTATCAATTGATTTCCCTGTTCATTTTTTTCTATTTCACTTCATGCTATAATAAATCAATCATGGAAACGGCCCTCATTATCCCATACAGTTATGGAATATGTTGTGTGTGTTGATCACTGCACCACTGAGTGTAATAAATGTGTATATTTGTTTCCCGGTAAGAGTTTAAATGGGAGGCCACGGTGAGCAGTCTGCACTTTCAGCAAACCCCAAATATTAGAGTCAGGGCAGGTCCAGAGCCGTAGGCAAGCAGAGCCTCCCCACTACCCTGCAACGGCAACTTGCTCTGCCAGAAATGGTGATGTTCCTATGGTCTAATGCAGCGGCTCCCAACCTCGGTCCTGGAGTATCACTGTGTATGCTGGCTTTTGTTCCAACCACAATTGGAATCCCAGAATTTTAACAAGTTGTAAATTCATCTTAATCGGATGCTTTTCATATTTTAATTTTTATTTCTTTCATATTGCAGTTGCGGTCGGAATGAAAACCAGCATACACAGAGGTACTCCAGGACCGAGGTTGGGAACCACTGGTCAAATGGCATAGAATTAACACAAGTAATACTAATACCAAACCAAAACCTGTTTTTTGAATTATCACTGCAAAGATTTTATATGAAGCAAACAGAGATAACATGATTGCAGATCCAATCAAGTAGAAGTAACAAAGACACACGTGAGAAACAAAGCTGATGTCAGCTGATTGATGATGGCTTTCCATCTGGTCATTATGGAAAGCAAAGTGTACCAAAATCGTCGTCTTAACGCGTCAAAAAAACAACGTTTACAGAAGTGAACAAAATCTAAAGATGTCCAGAACTGCCATGTGTTGATGTGAACAACATCCTAAGGCAATCAGAAAGGCTGTGTACAGATGTGATAAGGTGTGTAAGGCCAATGTGCCAAAAGAGCCCATAACTGTTAAAATTCCATCTACAGACATCAGTGAACACTGAATTAGCCAGCCATGCAAAATATGTAGGCCTATAAGAAAGAAAAAAAACAAGGAAAATGATTGTGTTCTTGCAGCTTGCTACATTAATAGAACTATAAATAATAAACATTAGCAGTTTTATGCTAGGCTGTTGGTTATAGGGTGATATGCTTAACAATAAACATTATTTCTCATGAGGGTTTATGCTCTTGACCAATGTTCACTTATCACATTGAACATGAATAGCGTATTCTTGGCTGAGATTGGTTAAGGTGTCTGACCAGGGAAAATTTAACATCAATGCAGGTCAATTATAAATGTCTGTACATGTAATTGTTCCTACACGTTAAGACGAGACATTTTGGCAAACAAGTGGCCATTTTAGCCCAGAAGAGGTTTGATGGACACAAGCATAGCCAGACTTCACATCCATGTCGAGCGTGCCATTAGGAGGATCAAAGAGTGTCAAACATGTGACTCAATGCAGTAAAGGGGGGATATCATACGGATCTCAACTTTACGAAACATATCAATTATTACATTATCTGAAGCCAGCAAGACCTTCAAACTTTTTTCTCTCTTTTGTATTGCCTGCTTATACAGCCCACATCTTCTTTAGCCACGTCTTCTTTGTTGGTGGAAAAGGCATCAGCTATGTAAATGACGTGGTGACATAAATGACATACAGAGTATTGTAATTACGTCCTCATAACAAATGTAAAAAAATGTTGCTTAATACCTTTTGCCTAAACAATTGCATTTGTGGCACTTTATTTCTTCCAAAATTATTAATAAAAAGTAATCTAAGCTAGTATTGTAAATGGTACAAATGTCTTGCTTCATTTAAGCCATTTTTCAAGTCCCTGTGGTGTCCACATCTGGAGTTGTAAAGCTTTAAATAGGGTACCCCCTAAATGGGCAAGGATTAGCCAGATTTGGCATGTGCGCTAAGGGGTTAATTACAAATCTAAAATTATGGAGTACATAAGCAAATCAAGAAAAAAATGTTTTCGTCCCAAACATTATGAAGCTCACAGTGTATATACAGTTAAAAATTCCAAAACCATTTCTCTCACACAATGGCCATGGATGTTTAGGAATGAACTACTCCCATCTGGCAATGCTCACCCCACAAACAAACGATTTTTCTATTATTTATTTAACAATGATTGATTTCATGCTCCTGTGCCGTAATATAAATCATTCATATTGTGGCAATCCATCTGGGCTTTTAATGTTTAACAGAAAGCCAACAAGTTAAAGATCAATTTGGGTTTGAGTGCTCTCACTGTGCTGCTTTATTTTTATTTATTCATTGATTTATATTTATATGACACATTTTCAAAGCCAGAAGCATGACCATGAAAAAGCTTTTACCCCTTTAAAAAGAAACTGAGACTTAGAATTTGATGGCTGTCGGGGTGAGATGTTGATGAATGGACAATGTGAAAAGGGCTCTTCCTCGGGTGAGTGGCGGTTATTTTATGGACATGTGGATAGACAGGTTACGGCTCATTTTAAGGCCCGGTGCAGCCCCTCGGCCCTGTTGCATTCTGCTTACTGAAGCAGCTTTCGGGGGGGGTGGGTGGGGGGGCACTTTATGGGCCAGGTGTCCCAGGGAGTTTGGTGGAGAGGAATAACTCATTAACACCCTTCAATACAACGGCGGTGTGGGGGAGGAAATCACTTAGAGTGTAGTATTCGTGTTTTAATTTGGATCGTGTGGATCAAAGGGCATGGATAATACGAAGTGCCTTGTCGGTTCTAATTATCTAATTGGCTGTATTTAAAGCAGATCTGACTGGCTGAAGATGAGCGCTAGGCTTGTGCGTATACTTTCTTCGTCAGCCAAGCTTTAAATATGGATGAAAGAGTTCACTAAGTGACTACTCGGTCTGCATCCCTCCTGTTGAAATTAACACGGTTCATTCAAACGACAGGTAACGTGCAAAGTTTAGCACTGCAGAAATTGCTATTATGGTTCTCAGTTTGTCCATGGGTACTTCTTGATTACAGCACTTCTCGACATCGTTTTTCATAAAATCTGATCTCTAGCTCTGAGCTTTTTTGGATTCCCTTTGACCCCATAGGAATGCCCTTTCAAGCTTTGTTGTGAATGTGTCGTGCTGGTGAAATCTTCACCCCTGCCGAATTGGAGCAAAGGGTCTCCTTACTTGGATCTATCCTGCATTCTCTGTGATGGAAGCCTCCGTACCCCAGTGCATCATTCTGGGTGAAACAGTCGGTGCTGTTGTGGCTTCACCTGGAGTGTTCCACTCTGCTAGGTGGCAGGTGGGGGGGTCGGGGTATAGGAGGGGGCGTTTGGTTTGGGGGGGGCGTGCGCACTCCAAACTAAACAATGTCCAGCTCACACTCGTAAGTCACCATCATGTGTTTTGTATTTCTCAGCTCAGGAAAAAGACTGCCTATTAGCCACCTTCTAAACACAGTGAGTCTGTTCACACAACTGAAAAAGTACCCTGGTTTGGCGTTTTTAAAGAGATCTGAATTGTGGGAAAAAGATAAACACATGGCAGACATTATTGAAGCATTCTCTGGAATGATACCACAACCCCAGGCTGGGAGTACAGAGAGGATTCAGCCGGTCCTGAGAATGAGAATGCCTCCTCCTGGCACCCCTCTCAGTCTCCAGACAGCAGCAGTGCAGAGTCTCTCCCGTCACACTCAAAACTCACCTGATCCTCCTTAGCCAACAGAGTCCGCAGAGTCAAAAGCTCCTGAGGGCCTTTCTCGAGGAATGCTTCCTATTTCGCCATTTTCTTTTTGTTTGATAATTGCATTCTTAAAAAGATATGACCAGCTCTCCTGCACTCTTTGTTTTCAGATCCCTGAGCCAGCTCGTCAAGCTTGTTAGAGATGTTACAACTGATCCTTTTGTGATCAGGTTACTGGAAAGGAATAACTCATTAACTGAAGTTAAAATTGTTGTACATTTATTCACCAGCAAATTGTCACCATTGCAAAATATTTAAAATGAATTCTGCTCTGCATTTTTTGAATTAGTGCCTCTATCTTTGCTCTAAATAATGCTTGAAATATGAATCTCAGCAGTAGCAGGAGAAGTCCTGAGGGAGTATACCCTGCCAGCCAGCCAGCCGGCAGAGCGAAAAATTAATCACAGTCCCCTCTGTGATTTTCCCCAAATGCCTTTTGATTGGTTATTTCCTTTGCTCCAGTATCTTTCTCAAGAGCTCTCCAGCGGTCATTAGGAATCTGTGTGTCCTGCCCCAAATGTTCCCCAAAAACTTGGGCGCTTAAGTGGCTGGTTTGCCCTCCAGGGAGGCTGGCTCTAGCCCCTGTCTCTGAACCCCCTCCCTTCAAACCCCCAGGGGACACTGGTGCTGTCAGAGCAGAAGAGGCCAGAGCTGCTTGTAGTTTCTGCACTGAGGCTTTGAAAGACAGGGAATGCAATGGCTGAGTCCCACAAAGAAGGATCAGAGCCAGGGAGGGAAGAGCAAGAGCATTGCCATAAAAACAGCAACACCTTACTCGAGCGACAGTATGTGCTGTTAAGACTACTCAGTAGGGCATTCTTAACAACACACACTATAGATGTGCCGTACTTCTAACAAATATCATTCATGCGAAAAGACAAAAAGCATAAAAAGCATGCTTTGCATTTCCTCTACTTGATTCCTGCCTCTTTATATAGCGATTTTCATGAGCCATTTTACAGTGAAACCAAAAACAAGCGTCAGCTTCACAGAACAGCTTGTGCTCCATTTTTTTCTTTTTCTGAGGCCAACTAAAACCACAGCTACTGTGGCTTGGCTTGCAGATACAGGTCCGACTCTGACTGTGACCTGGTCAGGTCAGGCCTAATTCTCAGTGCTATCATAAGCATGACGTAACTGCTGTCATAACCCCTAATGGCAGCGTTATTCATCTTAAGAGCAATCTCATAGCCCTGTCGTAATGTACACAGTTATAATTATAAAGTATGTAATTATACACTTTATGTTTTCCCCTTTTTTTTAATAAAACAGCTGGATTCACAGAGAAAATGTTCAGTTGCTCAGTGGGTTGGTGCTACAAATGAAGACAAGTATTTTTCACTCAAGGTTTAAAATACAATATTATTGACTTTGCTTATTTTTTGTACAACATAATCTGCTTTGATGAGTGCCTTTAAAGTATTATAACGTTACAACACCTCTGCTTTGTACATTAAACTGCACCCACTCTCCTACATTGGCGTAGCACACACCATAATTTGCTTTATGCATTTTTTTTCTCGGTTAGTTAATTCTTTCATTTAACGTTCTTGAGTTTTTTTTTAAGCTTTTGTTTCCTGGTCTCACTTCTTGTTTCAACCACTGAGCCAGATTGTAACACCCCCATCTGAAACGGAGCATGTATTCCACAACAGAAAATACATACTCTCTATTAATGTTTAAGTTGTGTGCAATTCCAACATCATCATCACATGCGATGCTCATGTGTTCATGCATTTATATGGGCGGCACATTCATAACAGCATCAAAATAACACAATGTGGGAGCATTTGATTTTAAACCTGGCCTAACTGACAGTTGGTTTAAAATGCATTATTGAGCAACAAACTTGCACAGTACTGAATGTTTATATTTACAAGCTCCCTAAACCGGTTTACTGCAGACCACAAAACTACCAGGCGAGAAATATTCTGTTTGCAAGACACAAAACTAGGAATTCCACTTGTGCCCAGGCGTGTTTTCACTGATGTTGTCATGATAATAGGGCACTGGTGCACTGGGGCTTGTTGTTAGCCTCACTTGAATTAATAACTGAACTGACTGAAGGAGAGAAAGGGCTGGAGCTGGCAGCAGGCTTCTATCACCCACACCAGGGGTTCAGAGTCCTTAATAAACAGGCCCAGATTCAGTGAGCATCTGTCATAAACTTTGTCTTGAAGTTAAGGATAGAAGTTGCCTCATTGTAAATGTTTATGATTGATTGATAGCATTGTAAAACAAGATAAAATGGCCAACAAAAAAAACACATCGAGCTGTAATCCCTTTGATATGATTAAGTTGGATGTTATATAATTGTCAAGTCTTATAAGTGGAATACATTGTGAAGAACATTGCGGCTTATTTGACGATTTTGTATCGTATCCATTTAAGTCAAGAGAGTGTTCAGTATGTCTGGAAATTCTCACTCGTGTGACCTCTGAACTACCAGCATGCCCTTGTAACACCCCATGGAGTGATCTCCAGTGGAATCCTGCTATGCTGTGGTTGCCTTGACCATATTCTTTAATTTCTGCAATGTTCCAGTTTACAAAAACCAAACCCACTGCGTGTTTTGTGTGGCATTACACTGAAGGCTCTGGGAGAACTGAATCAGCAATGCCTGACTGCAATGTTCTAGGTAAATAAGTTAAGTAAATTAAAGTCACACGTTTGTTATTCATGCTGAGGTTGCGTAACGCAGATGGTTTACTTCATTGGGGGGTGGGTGTTATCACATAAAGCGCTGAGATATATGTGATGACTGTCTGCTTTACTGGTGGTTCACACACAGGAAGAAGTGGTATATGGAGTCCAGACCCATTTACGGTTCTTACATAAGCTGCCTTTCACACTCAGCCAAAGGTGACATTGAAAAGAAAAGATTGCTTTTAACTCAGAGCATAAAAATGACTTGAAAAGTCCACAGAAGGAGGCTGAGGACAGAGCTGGCTCTAAATTTTAAACATTCATGCTGTAAGTGTTCTGGTTATTAGCACAAACACAGAGACACTGTCAGGACATGATATAATATGACCTTTAGGGAACACAAGTCCTGAGAACTTGTGCAAACAGGTCTGTGTGTAAAGTGTTTGATGCCACAAGGGATCCCTTAAAAAGGTCATAAAGTCATGTCATAAAAGTGACATAGGGATGAGAATAATATTATCATAATGTTGAGACAATGGCGATATGATAATGTAATGATATCATCAGTGCTACTGTGGCCTTTGGATGAAACGCAAATGCAGTCCACTGCAGCACCCTCGCCGGCACCATTCCCTGTGTTACTAAGCACACTGAAGTCCCAGGGAAGCCGTTAGCACTGCAGGGAGACTCTTATTATGGAAAGCTCTGGCAAATTGATTGTTTGAGAGAGCACAGAGGTGAATGGGTGTCTCTGTGATGTACCACTCAAGCCGGATTGAGGGAGGTTGTGTGAATGGCGAGCGGCCTCTGGGGCCGGCATCCTGGGAGGACTCGTTAGCGCTAAACGCTAGTGCTTCACGCAGATCAGAGTTTAACCGACAGACCAGCCTGGGTGGGCCTGTTTACGGGAGGTTTCCTGAGTGACTGGAGAACACCGGCCAGCCTGTTAATTATCGAGACCACTTCTGTGGCCCTCCAAGCCAGCATACCTCCTCCAACCCCTGGATACTAGCAGCCCTTGTACCCGAGGCGATCTCAGAAACCATGTCAGATTTATGACTCACCTCAAAGTCTCAATCCTTAATTTTTTCATAATAAAAATGCCACATTTGATACATTTTTACTTTGGCATTTTCATAGCAATATCCATTCAATATATTGGCATTCTGTAATGGCTCTCCTATATTCCATTTGTGCTGTCGGGGGTGACAATCCCGCCAAATGTATTAAAATTTGCGTACACAGGAACTCACAAGTCGAAGGCAGAAGAAAAAGCACCTATTGTATACAGTTGCAAGAAAAAGTGTGTGGACATTTTGGAATTCAATCAGGACAACTCACATATTAAAATATTTACATGGATATGTAAATACATATTTTCGGTTTGGTGGTGAATGGATCGGCTTCAGGTATTAGTGCACACACTGGCATCCACTACCCTATCTAGAAGGGAGTACTATGCATCTCCCCTACTAAACAGGAGGAATACCAGAAAACCCCCCAGTATCTAGAAGCAGATCCAAACAACAGGTGGTGCTGGGGCAGTGGAGAGTGAGCGCAATTGTGAGCAGTGAGTTATGCAGAGCAGGCAAGCAGCAGCTTGGTTTAGAAAGGCACTCCGATGGTAATGTGTGCCTGTGATTGGATGGGTAGGAGAAAAGTGCTGTGTGTACACAATTGGTTGATTATGGAGCATGCCACTCATTAGAGATGACAGTGGGCGTGTTCACGTGCATTTGTTCTCACACTTCCGAGTACCGCTATCAAATGAAGCAGAGAGACAGAGTAAATGAAAACCATAGCAACAGACAGCTACTATGCTTGGGTCGACCGGCCTGGACCAGGATATAATCTTCAGCTCAGACATTCTGTGCTAACTGATGGGACATAACAGGGTTCAGCTAGGCTAGGGCCATTGTGTCTCCTGTGCACGACCCGCCAAAATCTGACCCCCAGGCTTCTTAACCCCACCCCCAAGCACACTCCCTGGGTCTGAAACCAGCTGGCGGTCCCAATATGCTACTCACACAGCAGCAGAAACTTCATCGGCCTCCCTGTTCAAAAACACCCGATAAAATTTTATTTTCTCTCTAATTACCCTGAACGTTCTCATGATCCCAGGGACATGTGGAGTATAATGGCTCTCATGATGTTCAGATAGGCCACAAATACACAGTCACTGTGTTTCTGGACTAGATGAGACTTTTTTTGTCTCAACAGGAGATTTGCAGCAATCTTTGGCACTGAAGGGTCTCCCTGCACAGAGGGCTAATTGGTTTCGCACATAATGTAAAATAATCTAAGAAAACTCAGCCAAAAGTGAAACATTTACAGGGAGTTGAAGGGTCTCTGCACACTGTCTTACACACTTATCAATTCATCCTACCTGCTGCAAAAGCATGCTGCTCTATAAACTCAGTATATAACTGAGCATTACACCCTCCTGCTCAAACAAGCTGCTCTATAAACTCAGTGTATAACTGAGCATTACACCCTCCTGCTCAAACAAGCTGCTCCAAAAACTCAGTGTATAACTGAGCATTACACCCTCCTGCTCAAACAAGCTGCTCCAAAAACTCAGTGTGTAACTGAGCATTACACCCTCCTGCTCATACAAGCTGCTCCAAAAACTCAGTATATAACTGAGCATTACACCCTCCTGCTCATACAAGCTGCTCCAAAAACTCAGTGTGTAACTGAGCATTACACCCTCCTGCTCAAACAAGCTGCTCCAAAAACTCAGTGTATAACTGAGCATTACACCCTCCTGCTCAAACAAGCTGCTCCAAAAACTCAGTGTATAACTGAGCATTACACCCTCCTGCTCAAACAAGCTGCTCCAAAAACTCAGTGTATAACTGAGCATTACACCCTCCTGCTCAAACAAGCTGCTCCAAACATTCAGTGTATAACTGAGCATTACACCCTCCTGCTCAAACAAGCTGCTCTATAAACTCAGTATATAACTGAGCATTACACCCTCCTGCTCAAACAAGCTGCTCCAAAAACTCAGTGTATAACTGAGCATTACACCCTCCTGCTCAAACAAGCTGCTCTATAAACTCAGTGTATAACTGAGCATTACACCCTCCTGCTCAAACAAGCTGCTCCAAAAACTCAGTATATAACTTAGCATTACACCCTCCTGCTCAAACAAGCTGCTCCAAAAACTCAGTGTATAACTGAGCATTACACCCTCCTGCTCAAACAAGCTGCTCCAAACATTCAGTATATAACTGAGCATTACACCCTCCTGCTCAAACAAACTGCTCCAAAAACTCAGTATATAACTGAGCATTACACCCTCCTGCTCAAACAAGCTGCTCCAAACATTCAGTGTATAACTGAGCATTACACCCTCCTGCTCAAACAAGCTGCTCCAAACATTCAGTATATAACTGAGCATTACACCCTCCTGCTCAAACAAGCTGCTCCAAAAACTCAGTATATAACTTAGCATTACACCCTCCTGCTCAAACAAGCTGCTCTATAAACTCAGTGTATAACTGAGCATTACACCCTCCTGCTCAAACAAGCTGCTCCAAACATTCAGTATATAACTGAGCATTACACCCTCCTGCTCAAACAAGCTGCTCCACAAACTCAGTATATAACTTAGCATTACACCCTCCTGCTCAAACAAACTGCTCCAAAAACTCAGTGTATAACTTAGCATTACACCCTCCTGCTCAAACAAGCTGCTCCACAAACTCAGTGTATAACTGAGCATTACACCCTCCTGCTCAAACAAGCTGCTCCAAAAACTCGGCCCGGCCTGTAGGCCTGCCCAGACAGGAAATGACAGATATGTGAACTCTTAATTTACTTGTTAACACTATCATATAAACCACTGTAAGAAAAGAATGTGATAACTAACAGAAGTGTAATAAGGGATCACAGTAAATAAAATTGGTTGAGCAGGTTACAGCTGCAGTAATAAGCTAACTAAAGCTCTGAGCACATTCCCATAAAAGGGGTGGAGTCTGCAACAATCAGCCAATAGGTGTACAGCATGGATCTCACCCAACCAGTGTATTGAAGCAATCACACCAAAGTATATTCATTAATTCAAGAATTACAGAATGGGACTCGGACATATCACTGTCCTATGATTAAGGGATTAGTGGATATGGACGTGTAAGACTCAAGAAGCTTGCATCATATATGAAGGCCTACTGTGATCCCACCATTGAGCATCTATAGCTTTTGTATCCTTGGAGAAAGCCAGCAGATTTATTCAATCTCTAAATAATATTTGCCCTGCAAAGAGCTCTGATGGGATCCTCCAGGAATGGAGACATCTTTTTCCAAGAAGTTGATTGGTCAAAGGGCGGTGCTTTTTTACAGTGCTTTCCGTAATGTTTGAGACAAAGATAGTCAAGTTACAGTTTTCTAAGAAGGATTTAAAAGAGCCTGCAGAGTTCAGGAAAGAAGGTCTTGTGGACAGATGAGACCAAGGTTCACTTGTATAAGAGTGATGGCAAGAGCAAAGTGTGGAGGCCAAAAGTAACTGCCCAAGATCGTAAGCATACCACATCATCCATGAAACACGGTGGTGGGGGTGTTACGGTTTGGCCATGTATGGCTGCCACAGGTACTGGCTCACTTGTCTTTATTGATGATATAACTGCTGATAGCAGCAGAACAATGAATTCTGAAGTGTATCAATACATCTTATCTGCTCAAGTTCTCCAAACTCATCAACTCCAAACTCATTGGAAGGCGCTTCATCCTACAGCAAGACAATGATCCAAAACATACTGCAAAAGCAACAAAGGAGTTTTTAAAAGCCAAAAACAGGAATATTCTCGACTGACTACATCAGTCACCCGATCTGCAAATACCATACTTGCTTCAGAGTGCTTCTCTATGGAAAGCTTCTGTAACAATGTCAGGAGTTATAGGATATCCCCTGCTTTATTGGGCTGGAACTGCCGGGGCAACAAGGGGACTGGGGGTCTGAGTGTGGAATGTTAATTGTGGAATAGGATAATTGGTAGACTTCCAGGTGTTCATTGCAGAAACTGGTATAAATGCAGCAAGGCGAGATCAATGGGGAGAGATGCCCAAAGGGAAGGGGTGGGGTTTCCTTGCTCAGCAGGTTATTTGCGTTTGGTTTATTGTTGGTGGCCGGCTACATGTCACATTCAGGATTCTTTTTACTGTCTTACTTTTGTTTTCTTTTGGAGTGAGCATTGTGTATGGTCTGTGTCTTGTTTGGTTGTAAGTGGATGACAGGCGATGGCAATCCAGTGGAGGATGCAGGAAACAGGAAGCTTCCAGCAGGAAGGGGCGGAGTAACCCTCTGATCTCCACAGGCCTCAGCTCCCCAGCATCACAGGTCTGTCGTTTGCCACGGTACTGATTCGTTTTTAATCTGCCCATTGCCAGCTGCAAAAAGCAGGGAAAAGAGTCCGGTGGGAATGTGCTTCATCTTCCTTTCATTTTACTTCTCAAACAGCTTTTTAGTTCCTCTGGGAGAAGAACTAAGCCGGCCTGAATGTCAGGAGGTCGACTAATCCCTGAAGCCCTTCTGCCGTACGAAACGTGGAAATCTCAGAAACCATGTCACTCAGACGTCACACAGACCGAAAACAGGGATCATTCAATAGTGACCTGTGTGTTTATTTTATATTAATTTATACTCAGGAACACTCTGATTGGTACAGGATGGGTGTGAGACCATACAGGGAGAGACTCCCCTGAACCCAGTGGAAACAGGGCGGGTCTATTCTGAGGATTGTGATGAGCTGACTGAGCTCTCTAGCCAGTGTTCCTGTATGACTCATGAATAACAATCTTTCACCCACAGCCGCTAGCTCAGTGTGGCCTGATGAGGAGGATGGCTATCTAAACCAATCTGCCAGATGACAGGGCAGCTGTTTAATATGACACAGCAAAAATGAGCTACATGTAGTAATGTATGATAGATGTTTACAGTTCAATCTGCAGTACTTCACTGTGTGAATTTGCTTGTATTTCTCTGTGCAAATGTAACCAAATGCATTTATCTGGTTTCTCTATCAGAGCACAGTATACGTGTTTATACAGCGCATTCTGTTTAATATGCAGGAGCTGAGTTTGCAGATGCCTGCTGCTCTGGCCCTTTAGGGTTTTGCCTGTTTGTCTATTTGCCTACTGGCATCCTGGGAGGCCGAGGACCTGGATAAATGCGCTTCTGTGTGGGAGCCTGTACGTACAGACGGACGTCTGTCTCTCCCTCTCCCCTTCTCCCCCCTCCTCTCTTTGGCTCTCTTGCTCCTCTCTTTCTCCATCTGTCTTTCTGTGTCTCTCTCTCTTTCCCTTCTCCTCTCTCTCTCTCCTTCTCTCTGCCCTCTCCTCTGTCCCTCTCTCTGCCCTTGATACAAAATCCAGGACAACACCCCTCCACCCTCTTTCTCTCTCTCACACACACACACACACAGATTAAAGGCCTAGACAGCAACCTGGAGAACTGGTAAATTAAGTCATCCTCACCCTCTTGTATGCATAATATGTCTGTTACATGCAACATGCTCCCATTCACCATGGGTTGTACAAAATATCCCAGCATCCCACCGCTGCCTACAACCAGTCTCGCACTGTTAACCCCCAAATGTTATGACAAATCTACAAGCTTTCATGACAATGTCATACGGTTAGGTTAATGGGATGAGAGGCAATACGCAGCATCCTCCTCCCACCGTATCCTCCATATCCTAGCAACCACAAAACTGTCTGCATCACCCTGCAGCAAAGAAATGGCATACCCACGAACCACTGTCTTTGATTATTAATGCGCAGCAAGGAAACAGTGATCCCTAAAATGTGACAGCATCTAAGATTAACATTATACAGAGTTGTGCATCTTCATGATTCTCGATAGTAACATGATTTATTTCCACCAATATTCAGAACAGAATTATTTAATATGGTTGTACTATATGTTGTAGTCTGTAATACGTTTAAAACCATTACATTACATTAGCAGATGCTCTTATCCAGAGAGACACACATAACTATTTGACATAGCATCCATTTATACAACTGGATATATACAGAAGTAATTAATGCAAGTTAAGTACTTTGCTCAAGGGCAAAACAACAGTGCCCAACCTGGGAACCTGTGACCTTTAGGTTACAGGACCAGCTCCTTATTCATTATACTACACTACTGCTTTGATTGGTCTGTACAGACAGAAAAACATAATCTAATATGTTCATGAATATTTAATGATATAAATCTACTTTATAAAAGATTAAGCTAATAATAATAATAATAATAATAATAATCATAATCATAATCATAGTTGCAAACAGCAACTACGGGCACCAAGCAAAACATCGCCCCCACGGAACCACGTACTGCTAACATCAGACATTGGATGTTGGACACTTTTTTAAATCCAATATGGTGGAAATCCAATATTACCTAACATCAGGCAACTATGAATCAGTCCCGTTGCGATAGACACACAAGACTTATAATAGTTGAGAATAAAGCTCTTGATATTTTGTGGGATATGATGTTTCGACAATGCCAGCTCCGCCAGTTGGTGTGGAATCGAGCCGTATGCATTGGCTAGGTCTGGCCACAACACTGCCATTCTCCATCCTTTGCTTTCCTTGTGAGCTGGGTCTCCACCACGATGCCAGTGTTTTAGCGACAGCGGTTGCTTAGTCTGCAATGTTTGGAAGCAAAACAGGCCTGGGGGGTCCTCACCTATGTGTTGTGGAAATCCACAGATGACAGGAATAATGGTAAAGTCAGTAAATCCATGGTAGTTTTTAGTCACAATGTCTATTGTTTACTAAGCAATACATTGGAGGAATGATCTTTGTTGTCTGTATCGCTGCTGCATACACACGGATAGTGCTGTGTACATAGGATGCTATCTATCTAGTAATGCTACTAACTCCAGTTTATACAGACTCCCTGGAACACGATGAGCCCATCTACAAGGCTCTCTGACCAGTATAGCAAATGGCACCTCACTGCGACTGGACATGCAACTGGACATGCATGACCCAATTTATCCCCAGCACAAAGCCAACCAATGGCAAGCTATTATAGTGATAACTGATAAGCATAGTCTTTGAGCCTTTATACCCAAAAAGTTTGTTGGTTTACCACTACAATGTATTTTCCAAAGTTGAAGTCTAATCAGAAGACTCAGCATTTGGAGGCATTGGAAGTAATCACTCATCTGACTGAATATTTCTCAGACGGACTGTGAAAACTGTTTTGACTCCTCAGCAGAGAGCATGTTCAGTGGAGGACTTGATCCCATTTTATTTTGGTTTGTTTCTGAATGCATTCTCTAAATATTTTTATTTTTATTCAGCATGCTTATAAATAAGGAGTAAGCTTGATTTGCTGGATGTGTTTGACATGCTGATGGGGGTGAGGTATTTTTATTTTTATTCAGCATGCTTATAAATAAGGAGTGAGCTTAATTTTGAATAATAAATTGTTGGATGTGTTTGACATGTTGATGGGGGTGGGGTATTTTAATAAAACTTCAATCAATGGACCTCAATCAATAGATCAGTAAACTAGATAGGTAATGTAGTTATTTTCTACAATCTTCCAGACCTGCTGCTGTCAGAGGTGGCAAGGGGAGAGCAAGGAGGGGGGGGGGGGGGCGCTACATAGCCATAACTGTTGGTTCTGTATTACCTGCGAAACAATGGCAATATTCCAGTGTAAAATAATAACCTTGTACACATAAACAGTGAAAACAACACATATCCTATTAGAATGGCGCTATTCACAGCAGTTTTGGTAATACTTTGTTCTTCGTCCTCAATTGCATGGAAATGAACAGCCGCGTCCCTAGAAAGTGCACTTTCACCTCCTGAACCATCATCTTCATTACTAGAATTGAAGTGGCAGTTCTACTGATAATATTTGTTTCGGAGGCATGTTTCTGACGTATTAGAACTACAGGGCAGCGTCTTGATGCTCTGTGTGTTTTCAGCAGCGTAGCACAAAAGAAATCAAGCATAAAATCAAGCATACAGCCATGCAATCTCCATTGACAAACATTGGCAATAGAATGGGTCGTACTGAAGAGCTCAATGACTTTCAATGTGGCACTGTCATGGATGCCACCTTTCCAACAAGTCAGTTTGTCAAATTTCTGCCCTGCTAGAGCTGCCCCAGTCAACTGTGAGTGCTGGTATTCAGAAGTGGAAATATATAGGAGTGACAACAGCTCAGCCACAAAGCAGTAGGTCACACAAGCACACAGAACGCACAGACTGCCAAGTGATGAAGTGTGTAACACATAAAAACCATCTGTCCTCGGTTGCAACACTCATTACAGAGTTTCGAAATACCTCTGGAAACAACGTCACCACAAGAACCGTTCGTTAAGAATCGTTCATGAAATGGGTTTCCATGGCCGAGCAGCTGTGCACAAGCCTACGATCACCATGTGCAATACCAAGTGTCACTGGAGTGGTGTAAAGCACACTGCCATTGGACTCAGTGAGCAGTGAAAACGCGTTCTCTGGTGTGACGAATCACGTTTCACTATCTGGAAGTCTGACGGATGAATCTGGGTTTGGCAGACTGAATAGTGCCAACTCTAAAGTTTGGTAGAGGAGAAATAATGGTCTGGGGATGTTTTTCTTAGTTTGTACCAGGCCTCTTAGTTTCAGGGAAGGGGAATCTTAATGCTACAGCATACTATGACATTCTAGAGATTTGTGCACTTCCAACTTTGTGGCAAGTTTGGGGAAGGCCCTTTCCTATTTCAGCATGACAATGCCCCTGTGCACAAAGCAAGGTCCATAAGGAAATGGTTTGCTGAGTTTGGTGAGGAAGAACTTTACTGGCCTGCACAGAGCCCTGACCTCTACCCCATGAAATGCCAACTGCAAGCCAGGCCTTACGCCCAACATCAGTGCCCAAGCCTCTCATGGCTGAATGGACGCAAATTCCTGCAGCCATGTTCCAAAATCTACGGGAAAGCCTTTTCAGAAGAGTGGAGGCTGTTACAGCAGCAAATGGGGGAGCAACTCCATATCAAGGCTCATGGTTTTGAAATGAGATGTTCAACAGGTACATATGGGTGTGATGTTCAGGTGTCCACATACTTTTCGAAATGTAGTTCAAGAGTTATTTGACAGAGATCATTTTTGATGCAAATTGTGCCATTAGGCTTGAAAGGCATAAAATGAGGCCAGCTAATTTCAAATCTGATTACATGGTACCCATTAAGCACATCAAAACAAAGGCTTGTGAGCATAAGCAGTCATTTGAACAATAACATATGGTAGCTTAATTCCTGTATGTGCCTTTTTAATGAAGTACTTGTATTAATTATAAATGAAATGTGTTACGGCCACAACAAGAGCATGTTCAGTTATGCAATTAAAATAGCTTTGTGTAGATGCGAGCTGAAAAAGACAGTATGAGAGGAGAGAGAACACATGGAGCCAAGATCTTCATTATCATTAGACAACAGGCCAATGCATTTTGTGTGAATAATTCCTCTGATCCAAAGTGATTAAATGTCTTTATAATGCCTTATAAGATTAGTGCTTTTCTTTTTGTATGCATAAGTATTTCCACACTGTTTATTTTGTGCTGGCTTCCCATAATCCAATGCAATTACTGAACAATGTGCACCAAAAATAGGCTCTGTTCTTCAGGTTTCGGATGATTACAATTAACCTACATCTGGAGTGCTTGTGGCTAAGAATTATAATGTACTATATATTCCAGAAACAAACTGTCAGGAGCCCTAAAGCTTTTCTCAAAATAAATGTAGTGGAAAGTGAGAGAACATCTGTGTATCTGGCAACCAAACAGGAAGTAACTGTTAGCCATAAGATGGTAGTGATCATATTCATCACCCCCAGATACTAAATGATTAATCTTTTTAAAGAAAGAAGACCAGGCAGGTCCAGATTTTCATTCTTAAAACAGGACTAGTGTTGCTATGCATAATTCATTGGAAATTGGAAAATTAAATAAAAATTGAATAAGCGTGGCTCACCAGATGATTATGTGGGATACTGCATTCTGAGAGAGCATACTGAATGCACTGCGCCCATATGGTAACATCACACTTTCCTCCAGAAGGATCGGAGTTGTACAGTCTGCACTATGTTCTTTACATGTCACACATGACCAAAGGGAGCCGCACAGTCTCAGAACTCACACAATGAACCAAGGAACTGAAGCCCTGGTGCTTGAAGCCCATCCTCCATCTCCCAAGTGACTCCAGTTCCCAGTCATCAGAGTGTTAAATGGGACATCTCTGGGTGAGCACGGGTGACCATGCCACCTTTCAGCTAGAGAACATAATCTTCATTGTATTCAGTGGAGTCTTGAGATAGAGTACACTGACACCAGTTAGGACCCTACAAGGAAGGGCAGATCTGAATGCAAAGCTTCAAATCAGGGGCTTTGTGAGCCTCGGCCTACATCTCATTCACAGTGCATTTTTATTGTGGATTCGGGCTGACCAGATTTTGAGTAGAACTTGGATTATTTATTAATGCTCACACATCAGTAGACCCCTATTTCCAGCTTAATGTCCTGTAGAGTACCTCATCAATCCCCACTAATTGGTTTTCAAGTCTAGCCACTCCCCTGAGACTGCACTTGCAGTCATAGAGGCTCTTCACTCAGTGTGCGATAAGTCACTTGTCTCCATCTTTATCCTTTTCGACTTTGTCTGTTTTGTTCGACACCGTCAGTTGCCAGATCCTCCTGCCATCTCTTGCAGAGATGGCTACTTGAACCTCCTCCCTCACATGGTTTGCCTCATATTTTTCTGACTAAACTTACCCAGCGGAAATATGTCTCCTTCCCCCACCCCCTCTTGACGGGTGTCCCACAGGACTCGGTGTTTGGTCCTCTCCTCTTCTCCCTTTACACTAAATTACTCAGCCCTACTACCTCTGCTCACAGCATGTCATATAATCGCCATATTGATGGCACAGCCCTTTTTCTCATTTTCTCCCTCAGGTACATATTTGTACCAGTGTGTCTCACTGAAAATGCAGCTTTTACATTATGTGCACTAGGGATGTCAAACAATGGTTCGATTTTTGAATGCCATTCGAATTGTATTAATATTCAAATATGAAAAATATATATGTCATTGCTATTCTGTTAATTGACGAACACAGCACTTGAGAGTTGTTCAAATTCTGACATGCAATTCAACATTTAAAACTGTAACATACAGACGGGCGACAAATTAAAGGAAAACCCTGAATAAATGAGTGGAGAAACATAACGAACGCAGATGCATCCATACAGGTGTACTGCATGATACAATTTAGCAGTTAACCATCATTCACTGTGGCATATATAAAAATGCTAAGCAGACCCAGTTGACCTCAATTTTGTATCAAGATGGCAAGAGGAAAAGATTTAACTGACTTTGAAAGATGGTTCATCATTAGGGCACAGATGGCAGGAGCTTCAGTCACAAAGACTGCTCAATTGGCTAGTGCTTCAATTGGAACAGTGACTAAAGTAACATCTGCATTTAGATCTATGGGAAAGACATCAGTATATAGGGTCGGAAATTGTGGTTGAAAGCATACATTCTAAGGAAAAACAGAAGAGCCTCAGGTGACTGAGAACGTGAATGCAGGATGTGATCAGACTGTGACAAGAACAGTCCGTTGACAACTACTTAGAGAGGGATATTATAGTAGGTTGCAGTGCATACACCCTTCATTACAAGGAAGAATGCAGGTTGGAGAGTTCAGTGGTGCAAAAACGATAGGCGCTGGTCTACAGAGATGTGGAGAAAACTGATATGGTCAGATGAGTATTCACCATGTTCTCCACAACTGGGCGAGGGCATGTGTGGTGTACACCAAGAGAATACACCAAGAGAATGGTACAAGCCTGAATGTTTGACCCCTACAGTGAGTCCGGTGGCCCTGTGGGGGAAATTTTCCTGGCGTGGTTTGGGTCAGCTTTTCCCCTTAGAGGGATGAGTCACTGCAAATCAATACAAAGTTATTCTGAGATATCACCTTTATCCTATGATGAAGCATTTCACTCCTGATGGGAGTGATCAGTATGAAAATGACGTGAATCATGCTATGGCCTTCACAGTCACCAGATCTGAACCCAGTGGAACATCTAAGGGAGATTTTGGACCGACGTGACAGCGCTCTCCGCCACCATCATCAAAACACCAAATGAGGGACATTTCCCACAGGTCTGAAATATACTTGTGGTGGGTAGCCGGCAGAAAGGGCCGGCATTACCTGCTGGCACAAAAAAGGTCTACTACATGTGACCTTTAACACAATATTTTGATTTATTGAATATTTCTAATAATTTCACATTAATTGTGCAGTCTCCCACAATCCATACATTTTTGTGCTGTGGAAGACAATGAAATACTTCTCAATCAAAAGTAACACTGATAAATGCACTCATATGCACTCTGGATGTAAGATTCCAAAGACATGCACTCATATGCACTCTGGATGTAAGATTTTAAAGACATCCACAATCTAGGCATAACAGTTTTTATAGAGGCAATATGGTGTGGCACGGCGTGTTCTATTACAAACATTATTTAACTCAGTCAGTGGGTTTACATGATGTTTGAAAAAGTCGATTTATTATACTAGTCCGGCTAAAACTGAACTTCTAAAAATCATGTAAACACCGTAGTCCGACTGAAATCGTACGAAGCCTGACTAACATACCCAGACATCAGTCTTTCCTGGCGTGGTCAGGAAAAGGCAACACTCAGCACGACCCACTGCTATTGTCCTCATAGCCTCCCCATCAGCAGGGCTTCTCCCAATTGTCCTCATAGCCTCCCCATCAGCAGAGTTTCTCCCAATTGTCCTTATAGTCTCCCCATCAGCAGAGCTTCTCCCAATTGTCCTCATAGCATCCCCATTCACAGTCCCGCTTGCTGCCTGGCTGTTGGTGTTCTGGGTGGCCCTGCATTCCTAAAAGTGGTCCTGTTGAGAACTGGGTTAATAAACAGGCCAGTTTAGGTGACCAAATCTCCTTTCCAACGGTCTTAGGAACTTTCCTTTTAATTCGCTGAGATTCAAGTGTCATTATCTCTATTTATGGGGGCGACATAGCTCAGGACGTAAGAGTGGTTGTCTGGCTGTCGGAGGGTTGCCGGTTCGATGCCCCACCCTGGGCGTGTCGAAGTGTCCCTGAGCAAGACACCTAACCCCTAATTGCTCCCAATGAGTTGATTGGTACCTTGCATGGCAGCCTTTCACCGTTGCCATGTGAGTGTGTGTGTGAATGGGTGAGTGAGAGGCATCAACTGTAAAGCGCTTTGGATAAAAGCGCTATATAAATGCAGTCCATTTACCATTTATTTAGCTATCCCTTCGTTTTTAGAGATCAAATCTTATTTGAAACTTCAATGGCATTGAGAGAAATTAGTCTTAGATTGTCCCTCTTCTGCATAACACAAGGAATAATAACAACACAAAATACAAAAAAATATATATATATATATATCACTGGAGAGTAGAAATGCCCAGTTATAAACCTTTTGCTCAGTTGCCCCCTTCTTTGCTAAACTCTGTGCATCTCTTCTCTTTTTGGTCAATGAGCACCTTGTCAATGTCTCAGGTTTCCAGAAATAACAATGCCTCTTTCTGATAAAAGCACCCAGTGACCTTTATTTTATTTTTTTTGAAAAAGAAAAAATGCTCTGCATCTTATTTTTCCACCTCTTGCAGGGTTTTGGATTTCAGTTTGGATTTCAGGCCAAGCTGCACACATAAATCTGTAAACCTGTACAATCCTGGAGGCAGGAGGAGCATTCTAAATCCTAGAACTGGTGAGATCTAATTAACCCCACAGTGACAATCCATTCTGAAAAACAAGCCACACTTTTTATATAGCAGCAAATGATCTTAACCATGCATGCATTTCCATAGAAACTTCCAGCCCTCGCCTTTAGCCTGTTGGCCTCACATTTTCAGGTATATCTAGTGACAGCCCCCCCCATCCCCTTATGCTGATCATGTCCCTTTGATTCATATTTAATACTCATGTTTTTTTCTTTGGAATGGAAGGCCTCTGGGTATACCTTTTCAACAGGAAAACAAAACGTGTTTGTGAGGATCATGTGACACAGAACAGCCTGGCTAAAGCCATTCTGCTGACTGTGCGCATGCACAAACAGAGCAGAGCACCACTCTGAAGCAGCAGATAGAAATTATTGTTTCAGGGCTACAGGTGGCAAAAAGAGCCAAAATTCATGGCAGCCATTTTCCTTGACTTCACCAACTACCTTTTAATGACTTTATTTCCATAGCAACATGTTTCCAGAATGTTTAGTATAGTAAAAAAAATTTAGTATAGTAAAAGAAATACTATAGTAAATAGTACATTTCTGGATCTGAGATTTTCAACTTGACCAGGGAAGGATAGAAGTGCAAAAACATAAACCAATTACAGCTGTGTTCATTTGCACTTTAATGCATTTACTGGATATAAATGCGTAAAATGTTGACATAACAAGGCAACTTAGAAACTGGATATAAATCTGTCATGCGCACAGTATTACAGCCCAGTACTATAACAGATATTGATCAGTGCTAAAGCCTCAGCTTTGCTCTGAAAGCTAACCAGAGTTCTGACATCCGGACCCTGGGGGAATGCAGCGAGGTATGGCTGCCTGGTGTGGGGAGAAGGCAATGGATGCACAGGGAGGGCAGTCCCACATTCAGTGCAGCTCTGGACTGGACTGGGCTCTGGGACAGGGATCATACTTCCCCACCCCATTACCCCCCCCCCCCCCCCCGACCCACCCAGGTGGGGCTTCCCACACTTCAGCAGCTTTCCCAATTGCCTGCAGAGTCCCCGATATGGAAGTTCACCCAGAGATTCCCCCATTTCAGTGTGTCAACAACAAAAGACCTCTGTACCTGGGCCCTGACAGAAAAGCCGGATTCACTCGGACACTCAGTACTGGGGCACACAGGCAGTCATAGGGTCCTCTGGATTATGCACATCACACATTCTACCCCTGAAAAGGGTGCAGCAGCCAGATAGCAGTTTCGGTTATTTGTAAATAAATACAAATCTGAAAACATTAAATACAAATAAACAAAAAGCTAATGCCCATCTCCGCTGACACAATTTTTCTGGGAGCAAAGCACAGATCTGATAGTGGCAGCATGTATCTCCTCTTAAAATAACATTCACATTAAGACTATTAACAGGTTCACAGCAGCACATGAAACTATGCAAGGAAAAGGTATTTTTGCATGCCAAGAAAACTTCTGTGAAAACAAAATGATCTTCCTACGTAGTGTTATGAATTATTGTATAATAACCACACAAATCAGTTTGTGTTTTTGTGGAACCAACACACACCTCTCAACACAGGAATTTTAAGTACAGCCCCCTCTTGCCCTTCCCACTGCTGTGTAACCAGTCTCTCTGTGAGGACATCCTAGATACTGAGCATCTTAGGACAGCTCACTCCATCTCACAGACCATAGCACATAACAACACACATCACTATCCAACAGGCCTACATATTATGGAAAACTATGACGTTTGTCAGCGTCAACATATCGCAATTTATGAATATCTGTAATCATAACTTTAGAACAAAAGCTGCAAATTATCACTAAACACCGCACAATCACAAGAAACTACGTCAGGCAGGTTAGTTTAAAACATTTTAATTAAAAATACTTAAGGGTTATTTTTGGCTTTACTGTACATAAACAGTCTTACATTGCTATACAGTGTAGCACTCCGTTTTGTTGAGAAAGTGCAAAGTAATATGCAACAGCTGTGGACTCTAGCCAGCAAAATATAGCCTACTCCTGGTGAGTGTCACCATATTCTTAATATATTTAAATACTTCTCTAAGTAAATCTGTTTACAATTGAGGTGAAACTAAGTTATAATACAGAACATTTATCCATTTGTCTGAAAGTGTTAACACAAAAATCCCGACGGTTTCATGGTATCACACCCCAAAAGCCTACTGGCACAGGTGCGTTTTATATTGGACTTCAGTCAGTATGATCTACATCCAAAGTACGTGCAAATTAATTAATTTTCTTAATGAAGAATACAAGCATTCAGTTAAGATTTAGTGAAGGACAGCAACGCCCGGAATGTTCGATGATCGTCACAGTGCTATATTGACTCCATAATAATCTATAAATTGTCAAGCTACATTTAGAATCCGTGATGAAGCAGCAACAAACATGGGCCCAGCCCATCTTTTAAATGTCACGTTATTTCAGTCACTAGTTAATGCAGGTTTTGGTTAACTTCGGTGAAAACATCCAGCACCCTTAGAATTATCATCCTCTTTTCCGTAATGCAGCACGCTACAAAAACCGTTTACAGCAGCAGAAACTGTCGTCAAACCCAGAGCAACGAAAATATACATCACTGCAAAGTAAACATTTCATTTTTGGGGCAACAGTGATGTAGGCTACCCGAGCGGAATTAGCTACCGTGTCCTTGGCTTTTTGTTATCGCTTCTTCTTTTGTTTAAGAGATTTTCTTCGTTTAACTATCATTTCGTACAGTTTATCCATACCCTCGTGAAGGCCCTCGCCAATTATGGCACAAGCTGGCTGGACGTGATACGTGGTGGCCGGGCTGAGCTCCTGAAGCGCCAGCTGTTTTTCAATGTCAGCGACTGGAAGAGATTTGGGAAGATCTTGTTTGTTTGCAATGACCAAAAGGGGAGTCCCTTGGTTTTCTGCGAATTTGGTGACTTTGTGCAGTTCGGTTTTGGCTTCTTCTAGTCTGTCCACATCCACAGAGTCCACCACGTAGATTATACCATCCGTGCACCGGCTGTAGGATTTCCACAAAGGCCTCAATTTCTCCTGTCCTCCGACGTCCCAGAAATGACAGCTGATGCCCTTTGCGGTACCGTTGCTCAGTTTAATTTTTTCTGTGTTAAACCCGATTGTGGGCACCGTGTTGACAAACTCGTTGAATTTCAGTCGGTAAAGAACAGTCGTTTTCCCTGCCGAGTCCAACCCCAACATTACAATATGAAGGGACTGAAAAGCTGATATGTTGGAAAAACTGTTTCCCATTTTGTAGACTGTAGACAGGTTAATTAAAACAATGTCATGCGCACAGCAAAAAAAAACAAAAAAAAAACAGCTGCTGCTCAATAACTTTTGATTTCGTCGGATGCCACCCAGTATTTTTTTTTCGAGAATAGTCACTGCAATCCGTGGCTGTGACTTTGTATAGGCTATAACCCAAATAATGACCAAACATGCACGGTCTGCAACTGCAATTCACTGGACCGGTCTCATAGTGCAGTTTCACTGAACGAACACCCTGTTCCGCCTCTGCAGCAGGCATACAGGGATCACTGAGAATGCAGCAGCGCAATTTGCATTTGTAGCATTGCCTAGCCTGCTCGCTGACGAAAAAGCGAGTCAACTAGAGGAACATTTAGCTATGCTGAAAACCCGTATGGTCTCCGAATCACTATACTGCAGCTGCAGCAGTGCACTGCCTCTTTTATCGCCTGTGGATTCAACAGAAGGCGAAGCGGTCTCCCGGTCGAGTCAAACGCACTAGCATTCAAAATTCAGCCGCAGCTGCAAAAATGGCAGGTAAAGACTATCCAGGGTCGGTCCTCTGGGAATCCAAGTTCCCGAGTCTTGCGATAAATGCAAAAATAAAAAAAGCGCTGTATCTTATCTCAGGCCTCCTATTTTCGCAATCACATGCAAATGGCAGTGTTTGCAGATGTAAAGGAACCACCATCCATGATCCAGCTCATTCTGTTGCCGTCGGGTACGTGCGCTGCTGAGGCTCCCGTGTCTGGCTGACAGCACCACGCGCAACTCCGAACGGAAGCCCCGCCCACTCGAACCAAGCAAAACATCCTTGCAATGCGCTGTGAAGCAGAGACTGCGTCTGGTAGCACAAATCATATTTTTAACCCAAACTGTAAAAATCGAATCATCCTACGATACATGCAACATTGTGCATGTAAAACGAATGTGCCTATATCCGTATAGTAGCCTGTTTCTAATATAATATAAAATATAAATCTGTGATCCTCGTTGTCTTATTTTCCCGACTGAGAACGGGGAACTGACAGAAATATGGAAAGACAGGTGATCTGTAGGGAAAATCCTCGTTTTCTGGAAACTTCAGGATTTAGAGGTCAATGTTAGTAGCGTCTTTTTGTTTTTCTGTTTTGTAAGATTCGGGTATAATAATGCATTTTTTGTTAGTATATTTTTGTCCGTAGTTGACACTAGGCTATTGATAAATAGCTGCAACTGTTTTTTATCAGGTCGCTTTCGAGAAACCGACTATACTGATTGCTGTAGGCCTATACCTCTTCACGAAATACGATATAGCCTACGATCGTGTTGTATTGTGTAAAATTCATCGGATGTGTCTTAACCTACAATACCATGAGTAGTTTGCGGACTTTCACCGATAACACGTAAACTCCACTATTGTGTAGGCTATAGGCTACTGAGTTTTGTGCTTCGCGTTAAGTTAGTGGTCACTTCAGGTTCTGCTATGTGAAAGGCGGGTTGTGGCAACATACATATAACTCATTGACATTTTTGTGTTGAAAAGTCGGTGAAACGCCGTTTATGCGCTCAGGTGAAAACCCGGGCACATTTGGTTGTGAAAGTTTTCTTACCAACTGGATGCAGCCGATATATTCTGATATAGTTGTGTTTTACAACGTTTACGATAAATTAACAAAATACTCAATTGCACAGTTGTGTTTTGGTGAATCACAAAAGTAGATGTCAACTACCGAGGACGGTCTATTGCTCCTTTAACAGCCTTTCTGTAAATTGCAGTACCACCTACTGGTAGCGAATAGAACTGCACGCACGCACCAAGGCATGGTTGCAGGAGCCAATTCGATCAACAGGGCAGAAACGTGCAAACAGCTGGAGCTGCACGCATTACATACCCAAGGGCAGTGATTTTTAAATTGGTTCGTTGAAATGTGCTTCACACATTTACAGCGGTTTATGGTTTTATTTGATGCATTTGCCTCTGTGGTAGAGGTTCTAACAGTAGGGGACATCAAAGTGTAATTTTCCTCATAAGGACAGCTTCCATTACTCTGCATTGTACTTGATATCACGCCTCCTTGCATTTCAGGGTGATTCGCTGTCTTTAGATGAATGCTTTGCTCTGTGATTTGGAGATAACATTCATGTTCGGGGAAAAATAAAGCCCTTCAAATATTTTAAACTCTCTTGTCATATTATAACAGTTCGTAATGTGAAACCATGTAATACCCTAATGGGGTCAGACCCGTTTCAGTAATTTTTCAGAAAATGTATTTTAATAGTTTGTTTTTCATAATGTCATACATGGTACCATTAAATCAAATAACAACATATTAATAGCTAACTTGTCAGGAAATAACATCTGTTTTCCTCAATACTATTTTAAAAAATTGGCCACTTCCCTCTTCCTGTGTAATCACTCTAGTTGCAGAAGGAGGTGGCTCGTCCTGGCTGCAGTGAAATCATTACTTCCACGCACAAACATAAAACAAAATTGGCATCTAGACTCACTTTAACTGGTCATTTAACAAGGAAATATATAAAATATATAGAGTAGATAAAGCTATTATATCATTTCAAAAGTGCACAAAAGACACTGACACACAATTGTTTGGTCAAGGTATAACTTAGATCGTGCTCTGCTGTCTCGCTGGATATGTTGTCTCGATGTGGGGGTGTTCTGAAAACCTTGGACTCTCCACTCTACAGATATAGTGCCACTTATATCAAATAAGTGTCATAGAAAATGTTGCTGGGGTTGAAATATGCAATATTTCAGCAAATTACAGTGTATTCCTATCTACTGTATTGGACAGCTGGGCTTGTAACAGGAAATAAAATGCAAATGCGTTCACATTAAGTTATAACAACAATCAGCAAATTGATTAAATAGATAATTACAATTTTTTATGTATGACATACAACAATAAAGCTTGTTGGTTTAATTCATTGTGCAGATATGTCCACCAAACAACAACATTTTTGCAAAAATGCGCAACTACATGCATTTAACTGCTTGTGAAAATGTGGGCAGTTGTGGGAGAATTCATAATTTAGAGATGCATTCACAACTGTGCCAAATAATGCCAAATGTTCTAAAATCTAAAATCAAATACTTTTGAAGAGAGAAGAGCACAGTATTTATATCATTTTTCATATGTTTTTAATGTCTCAAGAATTTTCGCACCAAGGGAACAGCATATCCGTTGTCTTTTTTGTCTTTCATTTCAATGATTATGACAGGCCAATGAGTAGATCTGATATTTAATTGAATTATAACAAAAGTGCCACCAGTTTCTATGACTTTTAGAAATGTTTGGAAGAACCTCTATATTCTACCAAAACAAACAATTAATATACTGGTTAACAAAGGTCAAAGGAGGTCTAGGTATGAATCAATTATTCTCTCATTTAACTGTTATCCACTTTTTAATTTAAGCTAGATCCTCTGGTGATACACTGTATAACTAAAAGTACGCACATTTTGGTGAGCTGAGCCCATCCCTGCCCATAGCCACCGCCGGCCGTGTATATAACTAACGGTACCTGGACACCCCTTGGTTTGGGCTCGGCCTCTTAGCTCCGGTGAAGGCAAATCTTAATGCTTCGGCATACAGTCATTCTAGACGATTCTGTACTTCTCCAACAGTTTGGGGAAGGCCCTTTCCTGTTTCAGCATGACAATTCCCCCGAACACAGAGTGAGGTCCATATAGAAATGGTTTAGTCAAGAACAATGTGGAAGGACTTGACTGGCGTGCCCAGAGCCTTGACCTCAACCTCATCCAAAACCTTAGGGATCAACTGGAAAGCCAACCACAAGCCAGGCCTAATTGTCCGATCAATGCCCGACCTCACTGATGTTCTTCTGGCTGAATGGATGCAAATCCCTGCAGCAATGCTCCAACATCTTGTTCTAGTTTGTTTGTAAGTCCTGGCGTCCGCAGTCGAGGTGTGAACTGTCATATGGTTTTCAGTGCTCACATTTGCCACCTGGTGGTGGTTGTGTGAACAACAAGATTCCACAGCTGGGCCTTACTGTGGGGACAGTTGTGTGGGAATTCAACATCATGCTCACCAACATTTGGGCCCACCAACAGCCCACCCATCTTCAAGCAGCTAAACGAGGAAGTCCTGCAAGGTGTTCCTCCCACAACATAAGTACTGTACCTGGACGACATACCGGTGCACGCCCCCAACTCCTACGCAGCGCTAGCTAACCTGCAGCTAGTGATCAAGATATGTCCAACCCCCCATCTTAACCCCGCCAAATGTTAGCTGTTCCAGTGAAACAAGCTTCCTGGGCCATATCGTGGGGAGAGGGGGGATCGCCACTGGCGATTTTTTTAAATGCCTGAAAGTGAACTATTCCATGAAGACAAGCATTTCAAACAGTTGCACCTTGTGTTATGGTTTGCCTTTGTGAAATAAAGTTTTCAAAATCAATGTTATGGTACGGTATTTTTGCATTTTTCTATATTTGAGCTTTGTCGGCACTTAGTGGACAGGAAGGAAATTGTCATTTTATCATTGCCGGGTACTTTCCATTCAAGGGGTTCTCAATCTCAGTACAGCGGGCATCCCAGTTCTTCTGGCTTCAGCAGCTGCTGAATTTTAATAAGTGGTTAATCATTCTTGATTAGACGTGTGCAATAGTGGCTGAGGGATGATTTAGGCACGTTAAAAGCTGTGCTCATCGTGACGAATAACCATCCCATCTTGTTTTCATATCACAGGGCCTTTAATCAGCTAATGGTTTGATTTTCTGTAATAAGCGATATGGAGTGAGTCATGTTTGTTTGCTAGCTCTAAAGGTACACTGAAGAAACAATATGCCTTTTGGGATAGCAAACAACTGTAATCAGTATGCTGTGTTTGTACACTTATAATTGTGAGCTAGCAGGCAAATATCATTTATTCTGATGCGGCTCTGCTTATTTCAGTAGCTAGAAAGCTAACGTAAAATACTGAAAGGGGGCGTTTGTAAATAAGTGTATAATTATTTTCAATGGTCAGTCTGTAATCTTTATATTACAGATGCTGTTATCCAGGGAGACATACAATACAAACAGGAATAATAAGGGATTAAAGTTGTAATAATTCCCAAGAGGGGTAAATATCATCGTAAGTGTGAAGTCCTTACTTCATTGACTGTTGAACATTAAAATAAGTTATACTAACAAGAGAAAAAACTACCTGGTACTATATTAAATTAGCCTGATACGCTAGCACCACGGTTTCATATTTGATGTGAATGTTCATGGATAGCCAGTGATGTGCAGTAAGGGGGAATTGGGGGGGGGGGGGGGGGTTGGGTGATGTATCATCTTCGTCAGTTAATGGTGTTCTAGTTTAAGGGCTCCAGGGATCTCCAAGGACACATGCAATATCAAATATCATCACTTAAAAAATATTCAGTTTTCATGTATATATCTGAATACATTTAAATTTCCACATTCCTTTGATTTCCATTACAAAAAATTGAGAAGTGCCCATGTTATGCTGTCATGGCAAATGATAGGAACGCATAATTTTTAACAACAGCTCAACAACATGCACATATTGGCCACTAGAGGGCAGATAAATACTAGAATGAGTGAAAAGTCCCGCTTTCGTTGTGGACGACAGATGCTGTGGACAAGCAGTATCACATATGTCAGGAAACAGTATTGGGAATATGGGTATCAGGAGAGAGACTGTGTCAAACTGAAATGTTTTCTCAATATATGATATTTTGAGATGTTATAGAATTGTTTCACAAAAACCTTTTCAGTTCTGTACACCTGTAATTATTATTAGGGGTCCAAGCACTGCAGGTGCTGGAACTCTTTGTTTTTGTTCAGATTTCTAGAGGTCCATGCACGAACTGTTGGAACCCTATTGTTTTGGTTTGAATGTTAATGTGAATTTTTATTATTATTTTTCTGCCCTAAAAGTTTTTTCACAGCAAAAACTATAACCATAGAGCAAGCAAATTTGGCAGTTTGGTTCCCATTCTCACCCGCTACTCAGAAAACAAAACTTACCAAGATTGACCAGATTGTGGCGCTATAGGAAGGAACTGACATTTACCTATTTTGCCTATAACTTTGTAACCGTTTGGCTTATTGTCACAATTCTTTTTTCCTCGGATTCAATCCGAGGAAATTCTCTGTCTCATAAGAAACAAAGGAAGAAATACCCACAAACACCGTTCAAAAGATCAGAAACACTCTTCAGGAAGACACTCTTCTACTGTCCACTGAAGACTTTACAAGCAGAACTACAGAGGCTACACTGCAAGATGCAAACCACTTGTTAGTCGCAAAAACAGGACTGCCCGGTTACAGTTTGCCAAGAAGTACCTAAAAGAGCCTGCAGAGTTCTGGAAAAAGGCCTTGTGGACAGATGAGACTAAGATTCACTTGTACTAGAGTGATGGCAAGAGCAAAGTGTGCAGGCCAAAAGGAACTGCCCATGATCCAAAGCTCACCCCCCCCCCCCAATCCCCCGTGAAACATGGTGGTGGGGGGTGTTGTGATTTGGGCATGTATCGCTGCTAGAGGAACTGGTGCACTTGTCTTCATTGATCATATAACTACTGATAGCCGCAGAATAAATTCTGAAGCGCTCTGCTTTCAGGCCCCCCTCTCTACAGCTGCCACAGCAACACTACCCTGTCACAGATACGCAAATACGCCATTACCACCCCTGCATTTGCCAACACTCCACTTTACTAGTCTCTGCAATAACAGTGCCATGTTACCATTAGCTTACTAGCAAGCATACAGTGGCCTGTTGCTGTCCTGCTATTGGTGAAGTCGTTACCCTGCCAGCATTTTGCAGACCAGCGCAGACAGTCCGCTAGCAGATAGCCCTCTAGCTGATAGCCGAGGTAATTTAAGATATGGCGATAGACTTTGAATGGTCCTGCTGCTAACTGACCGTTGCAGTTGTGATTTGCCAACTGCTGGCACACCAGCAGTAACCCCTGACAGCAGCCTGATATGTGGCCGCTTGCCGGATTGTATCCCAATATACTTTTTACTGTCAGTATTTACTGCCGACCGACAAGGCCTAAATTGGGACTGTAAAACACCTGGCCACTGTAATTGATAAGCCCTGTTTAACAAGCTACCATTTTACAAGCTGATACGGGAAGGGCAGACTGTGGTTTGTGGTAAATCGGATAGCAAAACATTTCTCAAGGGCAAAGCAGATAAAGGCTGTGTTGGACTCTGACACCGAACAGGTCTTTTTTAGTAGCATACAAAAGGGTAGTTTCACATGTGAAGGACAGCTGGACAAATGGGGGATGGGGAGTACACATACTAACTAACATTATCAACATCCTGCCCATGGTCAGATAAATGACAATTATTAGTTATTACAATATGCCCTGAGGTTATCAATGGAAATTCAAAATGGGGAGGTTTCCTTTTCTCCCTCATGTTACCTGTGCAGAGCATTCCAGCAGAGGCTCTAGCAGAGGGACCTGCATATCTTCCTCAGGTTAGACATGTGCAGGGCCACACAGGTGTATGTAGGTGGAGATCTGGGATGTTCTGGGAGAAGGAGAGAGAGAAAGAGAGGGAGAGGAGGAAGAAGGAGAGGGAGAAAGAGAGGGAGAGGAGGGAGACGGAGAGGATGAGGAGGGAGCGGAGGGAGAAGGACAGGGAAAAGGGGGAGAAAGAGAGGGAGAAGAGGGAGAAGGAGAGGATGAGGAGGGAGAGGGAGAAGAGGGATAAGGAAGGGAGGGGACAGAGAAGGAGAGGGAGAGGAGGGAAAAGTGGGAGAAAGAGAGGGAGAGGAGGGACAAGGAGAGGATAAGGAGGGAGAGGAGAGAGAAGAGGGAAAATATGGAGAAGGATAGGGTAAAGAGGGAGAAGGGAGGGAAAGGAGAGGATGAGGAGGGAGAAGGGAAGGAGAGGAGGGGAGAGAGAAGGGAGGGAGAGGGAAAATAGAGGGAGAGGAGGGGAGGGAGAGGAGTCATCCAGCTTCACTGACAAGCATCACAATCCCATGCCTGGCTTGAGTAGGGCAGACTTTTGGCAGGTCTTTAAATTGGCAGGCCTTTCACGGTTAAAACCATTCTGTGCCCAGTGCATTGTGGGCAGCAGTGGTGGCAGGAGAGGGGGCAGGTGTACATAAAAGGAACTAATGAACGATTTTGCCTCGTCAGCACTTGCCGGTCTGTGCTCGCATTAATTTACCACAATGAGCATTTCCATCACTGTTATCACTGTTCCGGGGGTCATGCAGGGGCCGGACTTTGCCCATTCCTTGACACAGCCTGGAGCTCCAGATCCATCACCCAGCTCCTCTAAACTGCACTGTACTGAACTATGCCATTTTGTCTTCCATTATTCCTGTTAGCTTTCACCTCATCTGTAACCTGCTTAACACATTTTATTTGCTGTGACAGATCCCTTGTAGCATTTCTGCCACATTCCATTCTACTGCTACTTTACACCAGGCTGGCCAGTGGAGGATGGGCTCCCCCTATATAGCCAGGTTCCTCTCGAGATTAGCTCTGCTTGCTGTTTATGTTGTATTTCTTGCCTTGCTACTCTGTAAAGCATTGTTGTGACAGTTCTCTGTAAAAAGTGCGATACACACAAAATTGAGGTGAATTCAACTTTCTGTACACAAAAAATCTGAAAGAGAAGAGTGGAGAAAAAAAAAGTACAAGTAGTAACAGATAGTTCTCTCACTGGATACCTTTGGAATTAGTGCCCTCCAAAAATATGGTATTGGTAGAGCTGAAATTTGTTGCAAGAAACAAACCTTACATCAGCAGCAAGAAAACTGAATTTGCCAGAAAACACAGAGACTAGCCAGAAGAGTTCTGGAACAAAGTTGTATGGACAGATGACTAGGGCTGGCTGATATCTCTAAAAATGATATTGGCACTTGAAAATATTGCTATAGGTGATTACATACATTTACTAAAGCAATGAAAAGCCAAACGTGTGGAGAAAGGAAGGAACAACCCATGATCCAAAGATTCATTCCATTACCATTTCATATGTGAAATATTGAGGAGGAAGTACCAAGATTCGGGCATGTATGGCTGACTCCAGAACAGGCTTGCTCATCTTCATTGATGATGTTATGAAGGATGGCAGAAGAGGGACGAATTCAGAAGAGTACAGACAGATTTTTTCTGTCAAAGAAATTCATCCTGCAGCAAGTCAATGACCCCGAAGCACACTGCCTATGCAAACAAGACATTCGTCCCTGGGAAAAGTGGATAGTTTTGGACTTGCCAAGTTAGTCCCCAGATATAAATCCAACTAAGCATGCGTTTCACTTGCTGAAGAGGAGTCCGCAGAACAACAGAAACTGGCTGCAGTGAAAGTCAATGAAAGCTATTTATGAAAAAATATGCCAAATGTTTGGGTTAGAATAGACCAAGCTAACAATATCAAACAGATCCTTTTATAACAAACTGAGAAATCACAGTCAGAGCCAGTTATAATGTTCTTCGCTAAATGTTCATTCATAAGACAAACAACTAATTATCAAAATCACACCTACTAAAATGCCCAGTAATTTATGGATTCCCATTTAACAAGCAAACAATTCAACCCAATTCAACATCCCAACCACATTTTCAGAGATTGTCCAAATGTTCTCCCACAAAGCTGCTCATTAATTGAAGTCCATAAATTCCCCTGGAGAAAAATGGAACTGCCTTCTTCCATTGTCCAAAAGTAACAACAACAAAAAAACCCGAACACATTCATTTGCTCACCCACCTGTTATCCTTGGAGGGTTTTGCTGGAATATACTTTGTTGCTTTAGAAAAAAAGTCCAAACACCCAAAAAGTGTTAGGTTACTGCAAAGTTTTTCCTGTCCCCTCTGTGGACCCAGTTCACCCTGTATTTTCTGGCAGTGGTCACTCGCTTACCTATGGAGCTTCTCACCTGCACAATTATCCGCCATTTTAGATCTCTCTCAGGCACCATTTCATACTGCCTTCATCTATTTCCTGTTTAGCATCCATTTTGTTTCATTTTGCTACTTCCTTCCAGTCACCCTCTTGAGAAGGTCTACAACACTGTCTACTTTTTAAGGACCAAATGCCATTTTTATACTATTAGATGGCATACATGAAAAGCAGAAAGAACAACAATAGCTCTGTATACAGAAGCAATGGTTACCTTGCTAGGATTATACATGTAACAAAAAACCACTGCATAAACTGTATTATGCAAACCATTACATCCTTTGACACCTATATTATTTATTTTGTGGCAACATCACCATTTCAGACTCATTAAGTATTTCTAATGGTATTAAACTTTGAAACCATCTCACCTGCTGAAAGCTCTTTCACAAAAGGAACAGAATGAGTAATGCAAATGCAGTGATTCATCTCTCTTGTCTTGACTTGAGTAAAATGCAGAATAAAAACCTTTTCTTTATGCCTCTATTCTGACACCTCGGTTTCTTGGTGGCACTAAAGAGGCACTTCTGTAGCCTCTGCACCACTGATCAAGGCAATAACGCAGGTATAAGATTGTCTCTGAGCTGAGTGTAATGAAATGGAACCAGAGACGCAGCCAGTAGCACCTCTGAGAAGCATGTCTTGTAGATTATGGCTGCATTCCCTATCTCAGCATCCTTAGTTCTGTTTCAAAAGAGAGAGCAAGCAGCAGAGTGCAGATCATTGTAGATGATTCACCCTTGAAACCTATAGCCATAGAGTGTGTCTTAGAGGCAGAGAGGAAGACAGATAGATACAGACTGACAAATGCACAGACATATGCAAATGCAATACGCTCAGGGCAAGGGAAGCAATCACTGAGGTGGTAAGCCATCAGGAAATCACTTCCAGCTCACCAAGAGGACTGGGACGATATTCTGTTTAGAGACTTATCAAACAGGGATTTCCACCAAACTACAGAATGAGAGAGAACATTCCAAACTGACAAAAAAATTATTTTTGTAATTTTTATAGTTTGAATTACACCACTGCTGTGCGTCTCAACAATTGCTTTAAATTTCTACAGCAAAGCGGCAGTGCTAAATGAGAAACCTTGATAAACCGTAAAACATTTGACTTCAAACATGACTGTTTGAAGTCTGTGACCCATAGACATCACCAGGTGCTGAAAATCTTCTCTGGTGGTGCTCTGCCAGGCCTTTACTGCAGCCATCTTCATCTCATGCTTGTTTCGGTGCCTAGTTGCCTAAAGTTATGTAAATTAAACATAGTCATGCTTACTAAAACAACCGTGATTGTGTGGTCGAGTTTTCTTTTTGGAATTTGAAACATATGAAACTTATTAGACATATTCTTTATAAACCTATTAATTTCAAATGTACTGCAACAATTATTTGATTTCACCAATCTCCAGTTTGTCCTGTTCTTTCTCTCTCTCTCTCTCTTTCTCTCTTTCTCTCTCCATCTTTGTCTCTGTCTCCCCCCCCCCCCCCCCCCCCCCCCCAAGCTAGTCTCGTCATTTATGACTCAGCCTACACTCTAAACCAGCTTAGTCTGGACGGGTGTTAAAATGAGGAGAAGTTTCTGTGATTTTTTAATAGTAGTAACATCAACAGCCACCACCTTTCTTTCAGTCTGTGTTTGTCTTTGTCTCCGAACGGTGGTTTGTACGAGACCCACTGTTTCGCAGCGTCATCCCACCGCTACAGGTACTCTCGCCTCGCCTGAAAACGAGGAGGGAGAGGTTAATAAGGAGATTACCATCACATCAGACAATTCAGCTGTACATTTCTTTTTTCCCCTTTCCTTTACAATTACAGATGCCATTAAAGGCCAGACACTCCCTTCTTAGAGACAGTGGTGGCATTTGCTATTTTGGACAATCCTAAAAGGAAACAGTTTTGACTGCATCACGTTCTCTACCCCATCCAAACAGGTTCTCTTTATCATTCTGAGTTTCACAAATTGGTGGCAATGCCCTTTGGCCACACATTCGTCTTCTTCAATTCAGAACTGACACGCCAATTCCCCGCATATGAATATTTCCTGTGAGACATTTTCTTCAATATTTTGTTCTTCTCTTTTCCATAATATAACTGTCTAGACTGTCCAATATCCCCAGAAATTGTCTGTAGGAAACTTGGAAGGAAGATAAAGCTGGGTGAGGGTGCGCATGCCCAGTGACAATGTTGTTTATAGCTTTCACACCTGGATAATCAGGTGTTAAGCAGTAAAAATGTCCCTGACCAGAGAGGAACCAGAGAAGCACTGGGACAGAGACCCCTGTATTCTGAACTGATACTCAGTAGCACTCATGCTCTCTCCCTGCAGGTACACCCGGGCTCTGTGCTGCATTTATTAAGCACACTGTGGCCTTCCTACGGGTCAGGGCCAGAGTTGGACTCATTTTTATGCCCAGAAGTTTCATGCTTCAGACAAGCCTACTGTGTGCGTGTGCATGAGTGCGTGTGTGTGTGCTTGTATGTGTGTGCATGTTATTTTTAAAAGTAATAATCAGCAGGTATTATAAAAAATAATGTTAACAGTTAAGCTGTCACATATAACAATCAAATGACATTTAAATTGTGGCCAAATACATGGTCTCTGCAAGTATCTGTCTCCCTCTGCTTTGTTAAAGAAAGAATAATACTTGGCTACTAAGAAACTATTAAGTTTCTATATAGTTTCTATTCAGCTACTAAGAAACACTCCTGAATGTCTATCATCACACACCAACTTTGCAGTATGCGTGGGTGTAGCTTGACAAATAACTGTGTTCTTGGCTATAAATAGCTGTACGAAATCAGTATTGTACCTTATTGAACCTGTGTTTTGTAGTTGTTCAATGACCATGACATGCACTTTTGTACGTTGCTTTGGATAAAAGTGTCTGCTAAATAAATGTAATGTAATGTAGCCCACACTAAAACATCAATAAATGCCTGAGCAGTGTACTGTTCTTTGCAGCTTTGTTCATTACACTATCATGTAATATTATCATGAATTTCTTTTTCAGTGGATATGAGCATGAAGGCCCCCAGTTGCTCCTGTGTAAAAGTGCTTCTGAGTTCATTTTTTTTTACAAACTTTTACAAAGTCAAAGTCCCTAACACACTTCCTAAGGCTGTTCTCTGCCCCCTCAACCAGACATTGAGCTGGGAGAATATCCATTCCCCTTGTCTGTAGGTACTTTGAAAGAGATGCATGCTCAAAATACAAAGGAAGACTTGAGCAGTGAGCACTGTCTCACACCTCAGAAGGGCTTCTATCTTTTTTGTCTTGACCCTCGCTGTTAGCTTCATGCTCCCATCGTCTTCGGTTGTGGCTAAAGTCAGAAGCAGGTGAACAAACCAGGCATCCTAAGGATTTCCAAAGTATCGAAACACCTTAGTGACAGCCTGCTCCTTAGCCCACCACCTTCCCCTTTTGGGCACAGTCATCTGTGATACTTGTCCTGTCCTTACTTATCACTTCCAAATTATGCATACGTTTGTATGAGCATCTGAGGAATGCTGCTAGATCATTAAGCAGCAAAAAGAGTGAGTGACTTTCCACAACATTGCCTGTTGTGTTCGCCAGTACAGACTCAGTAAGATTCAGAATAAATGTGTGACAACATATATGAAATTGAGCAGCAGACTGCTCAGAGAAAAATGTAAAGAGCCCATGGTATTGTCCCTGGAGGTTTGCTGCACCATCAGTTGAGTTGCCCGCACAAGTGCCAATGTCTATGTGGAGCTTGAGCAATGTTTTTTTCAGTACTGCCCAGTTGATGTTTCACAGTCAGGGCATAAATTACACAGTGGCCACACAGCCATGGCCTTCAGCATCCTGCTATTTCACTGCGATGCCTTTATGTTTATTGCAAATCACTTGATCTTTATTTCCCAGGTGTTTTTTGTAAACTTTTTTTGTGTTGATATGACCACGCAACACAACCAGTAAACCACAACATAGAGTAAGAGACAACCACCACAACATGAGCAAACTTAAAAATTATTCTCGATCTTTCATGTAATTTTCTCTTTCTGTGTCCAGTGCATCATGTCTTCCTAAATCATTATTATCAAGCTGCAACATCTACCTGGGTGTCCATTGTAGTGCTCAGAATGTGTTGAATGAGGTTTATGCTGGGGAAGATGGGAACTGCTGGTGTTTTGTGAAAAGTCAGGCATTGTAGATGAAGAGGACCTTCACTAGGGGCAGGGGGAGGGGAGCATTTTGAATGCTGAAGCATTTTGAACGGCCATGTTGAAGGACAGTAGGCGCTCAGAGATGGAGTGGAGAAGCTGCTCTTGACCAATTGTTGCTGCCTGACTAGACAAACCGTTGGGAAATTGATCAATCTCTGCTGGGTCTATGTTTGACTCAGTCTTGTTGTTATGGGGGAGTACTGAGAAAAGGACCCAGGAGTGGAGCCTAAGGAGGCAGGAACCAGGATGAAATACAATTCATTTTTTTGAATAAACAAAACTAACATGGGGAAAGGTATTTAAGCAATGAACATAAATGTGAGGGAAAAACTACCAAAGACTCGAAATAGAACAGTAAAACATGAAGAAACTAGGGTATGCGCCACAATGAAATACACAGAAGAAGAAGAATCCACGACTGCGTGCCAAACAAAGCAAATGGGGCAGCTCAAATACACTCATCAATGAGACTCAGGTGCAAATAATCATTAAACGATGATTCAATAATGGCACAAGACAAACACTAATTGCTGCCCTCTGGCAGTGAGCAGGAACTATGACAAATGTGTAGTGCCCAGCTGGGTCATGCACGGCAGCCATTTTGCACCAAAAAGCTCATTCCACATCAGCTGAGGTGGAGAGGGAGAGAAAGATTAGAGGCAATTATACTGGGGGATGATTAGGTGGCAGGATTGAGTGAGCCAGGTTGGGAATTTAGCCAGGACACCAGTGAACTCTTTGGGAGCGTCCCAATACTGGAAAAATGTATCCTCCTTTCCTCCACTACTGGCTCTCCTCAGTGCTTCGGAAATCAATCTGTGTGCACTCCCTCCCTCCTGTGTCTCAGTATTGGAAAGAAAAACCATCCATCCCAGAGAATCTGACACAATCCAAGCTTAAGAAAGCGGAGATGACAGAGAAATTGCATTGTCCCCAATTATGCAAGATATTTAGCCAAATTTGTGCGTGGTTCAATGGGTTATGACCCATTGCGTCCTAGCCAAAACCTATGCCTACAATGGATATCAAAATATCAATTCATTTTTGTGACATATCTTACAGACAAATTGGGGTAATTTAAGATGAGCACGCAGGTTTATATATTTGCTTGTACATGAATGTTAGAGAAACGAGCATGACTCTAAACATAAATAAGCTAGGCAGCTACAATTATGTGTGAATATGCATGAATTAACTTATTCAAACAAATATTTCCAATGGACGTATTTTTCACCAACACATTTGATTTCAGACGTTACAGTGGGAAATAATTGTTTTCAGTGTGAACACTGAACATTGGAAAGCAATAACACATAATATGAAGTGACATCTGTTTCACTAATCGACAGAAATAGTTTCTAAAATAAATGCAGAGCAGCATTGCATGCACATGCAGCACCTGGCCAGCAGAGGACATATTGACCAGTCTTATTTCTGCTTATTTGCTTATCTTCAACGAGTAAAATATCTCTGTGTTGGCTCAAAATGGCTGTGATTTAAGGGGGTGTGCAAATGCGGCCCTTTATTCACCAGTGTTACGTTCCCCATCCAGCAGCCCTCACCAGCCATTCTCCCGCTATGTATAAAGTACCTGAAGATTTTGGGATACTCAGACATACAAACCCAAGGCTGGTAATGACTAACATAACACATGTACAAATGTACCAGCTTAAACATACATAATTTCCCAAATAACAGTTTACCCTCCAACGAGGACGAGCTGTTTGAGACAGACACTATTGAGACAAGGGCGAGTCATGTGACTCAGTAGGACAATAAAACTGGAAACGAATCCCAGGCTCGGTCTGTAACCTTCACACAATGACAGGAGCGAGGTGCTTTCACATTATTCACTGACCCCTGGGGCCCCACCCTCCCCTCCTCTCTGGGGCCCCTCCTCTCTGGGTCCCGACCCTGTTGGTTTCTCATGGTGCCTGTCGGACGTTGAGTGATTCACAGGCAGAGGACTGTTCTTGGACAATGATGTGGCCTCCTGCTCTCGCTGAAAGGCGGGTGTGGGGGGGGGGGGGGGGGCTGTATTGATCCGTAACCAGGAGACCGGTAGGCATGCAATCTATGCATAATCCCAAGGGACAGAGGCAACCAAACAGACACCACATAGCATCGCCCACACTCCATTTACCCCACATACCACCACCCAGCACCCCCTCCACGCCACATAGCATCGCCCGCACCCCCTCCACCCCACATAGCATTGCCCGCACCCCGTCCATGCCACATAGCATCGCCCGCACCCCCTCCACCCCACACTGTTATCTGTAAATAATTACGAGGCCTCTAATTCACCACTTTATGAGACGTTAACACATGACTGCCAGCCACGCTGTCAGAATGATTTATTTGTCTCGACGCTGCCACACGAGTACGCCTAGTTGTGGAGAATTCTTCTCAGCTCCGTTTAAACAAACTGACAGAAAAGACAGAAAGGCTCTCCATTTTCTGGTGTACTTCTGCCTGCTTAGCACGTAAGAAGAGGAAACCGAAAAGCTGTAAAACGGAACAGCGCAGGTACAATGAAACAGAGGGAAGCAGGACTACGGTCATATTCTGCACAATGGGAAATTAATGAAAAAATAATGAAAACCTCTGCTGCATTCTCGCTTCTGGAGCCCGACCCTCACACGATAACCATGTCTGCCGCACCTGACAGCTCCTGTTCAAACTCCCCTCCCGGGGACGGTCCTGAGAGGAAGGGTAAATTAATAACGCGCCTTTGATTTTTCACCTCCGCTGTGATTTTATGAGATATACGGGGGAGTGTATTTGGAAGTGAGAGTCAACCACAATCTGGTGCACATAGGGAGAGAGCGAGGGAGGGAGGGAGGGAGGGAGGTGTGATTGTGGCTTTTATGAGGCCGCGTACGGAATGACAATGGGTGGAAATGTCACAGTGAATAGTATGAAATCTAGTTGGTTTTTTTTCAGAGAGCAATAAAAACTCACCGGGATCATCGTTATTAAGTCAGGTCATTATACATTCCTTTCATCTGTCAACTCCTTCTCTATGTGAACAGAGGCCAGGCTGACAAGAGGAAGAAATAAAGGTTCATGGACCCATGTCAATAAAAACAAGATGTATGTCCTGCCTCCTGGGGCCCTAATCCAGTTATTCAAAGAGCCCTCCAGGGCGCCGAGTAGGACTGTCAAAAATATCCTAAAAATATTCTTATATCATTGAGAATTCAAATCTTAGTTTCAGGTCCCACATTTTCTAATTAACTAAACTAATTAATGTTTCAGCAAGAATGTAGCCAATGTTACACAAAAATTTCCTTCCTGTTCTGATGGTTTAGGTAAGTTTGGATGGTGAAACTAATTTATTTACTAAATATGCATTTGCATGTAGTGCAGACATTTTGGCTTGTTGAATATGTTTTATTTCAAGTTTCTGTTTAGTAATAAACAGGGATAGTCCACTGTTAATGATCACAGCTACTAGAATAGTTGGCCAATTCTTAGTTTTGCACTGGTCCTATAGCCTAAGGTCAATCACTGTGACTTTATCTAAAATGAAAATTATCATTTAGAATTTTTGGACAATATTGAAATGCAATTAAGGGCTATTGTGCCATCCTGTATAATGCTAAATAAATGCTGATGAATTACATGACTGAGACAATGTACTTTATTTGCTAGGTTGGTCCATTTTGATAGTTGAGATAATTTCCCATTTGTATGAACAGCACTAAAAGAGTGAAGACCAAGTACTGAATAACTAAAAAACATTATATTATGAACAAGACAATAATGCTTAGGCCTATAAGAGTTTAGAGCGAGCATCACTGCATACTGTGATATTGCATATTGTGCCAAATGATATTTGAATATTGAAGGTTAAACTTCAAACTCAAATTCAATTTGACAGCCCTATCGCCTAATTTCAGTTACGTTAAAATGGAAAAGTTCTGAAAAATTGAATAAATCATACTGTGAATTTAAAATATTGATTTCAATTTATAATTGCACGCCTGTAAGCTCAACTGATTTCAATTCAGAATAGAACATTTGTAAGCTCATAATGCAAATATTAGAACTTGTCTGAACTCGGTCAAATCCAAATTTTACATTTGGTCAAATCCGTCAAAATGGCCCATGTTTTTGCTGGACTAACAACATGTAATCTGTTGACTGAAACACATTTAATATTTTGACATGTTCATCTATTTCTGTCTTTAAAACAGATTCACCACCAATTGACAGTGTGAGGACTTTCTTATCACAAAAAACATCACAAACTGCATATGTCATTCTGGGGTGCCGTGGAAAGGGAAATCATTTACAGGGTTGCCTTGGGCCTGAAAAGTTTGGGAAGCACTGCCCTAAGCACATTAGATGAATTTTAAAAGTATTCATAAATTGATTTATAAAATGTATAGAAAACATATGGTGCCAATTCTTTTTCTATTCTGTTATGTATTATGGAAGGGCAAAATGAGATTCAGGGCTCTATTATCCGAACACAATGGAGCACGGCGCATGGGCGCTGTGGGCGTGGCTACTGAATCTTTGTATTTTTGTGACCACAAGCGAGGAGCGTACAGCTTACAGCACATGGAGCAGCTGGGAAATGGGCTGGATTAGGCTGAATATATTATCAGTGGGTGTGTTGCATCTGGATTCAATCTTAGCCAATCAAATAGCCTCTTTTCAGTTAATTTAAGAGCCATTCGCATTGGGTCCTGGCATACTGCCAGTTTCTGTAGTCTACAACTGCAATGGTAGAGGAGGATACACTCATCAGAAGAAACCCCTCTCAAGAGGTGTGTATGGCAGTTGCAGAAAGTGCAGAGCGGGGCTGTAACTTTTTCCAAAAAATGAGTTTGATTTACTCTCAAAAATAAGACAATTTCTACCATGACAATTTAAATTACATGCATGCGCCTAAATGTATAATTATTATGGAGCGCTTTTAATTTGTCATTAAACCTGTAGTTAAGTTGCTTAAACACACTGTGCTATAACAAAGAATAATGACAACAATATCTTGAAGTTTAAATAAACAAAATAAAACACGGAAAGAACATAACAATGCTAATGATGCCCTTCGGAGCAATTAAATGACTCGGTAGATTAACTGTCGCTCAAACGAAAGAAAAATGAAAATGCATGAGTAGGGTGAACATATATTGGATTTCAGAAAAGAGCACAGGGGCAGGCGGGAGTATTGTGAACATAACACTGTGCTATTTGTTTATATACAGGCTATGGAACCAGAAAAACCTGGACAAACTGGACAATTGAGGAATTTAGAAATCCCATCTGGACAGATACTTTTGGTCAATGTCAGGGGAAAAAGAGGACATCTTCAAAACAATATTATGGCTTACGTAGACTAAACTGATCTGACCAGGCTCCTTTGGAGGGTTAGTTTCAGCTTGAATGCTTTGCAGGCGACTACCTCCTTCATTTATTATTTTGTTCCCAATGGCATTAAACCCCATAATACTTCCACGTGGCTCTCCTGAGACGCACTACAGCTACACTTTTCTTGGCTCCTCCATTTGGGATGTATAGCCTACAAGATAGCATGACCTGCTCATGACTTTTGTTTTTAGGCTATCTAAAAGTATATGAGAGATACTGTATTTAGAGATACAGTAACTTATGGAGTTTAATGAATGTATGTCACATGTAGCTATTATTTTAACATAGATTTTTCACATAATTAAGACGAAAAGATTATTTAATTGAAGTTACGTTAATCGTCATTCTTCTCATTATGATATATATTATATAAACAGGTGTAAGAATAAAAAAAGAACACAGTACCCTGGGACCACAGGGCAGTATAAGAACAGCCATAAGCAATTGAAAACAGGAACTAAAGGAAAACTCCATGCTCAAACACTTTCATTGTGTTACCAGCATGTCTGCTTGATTAATGGTTGATTTCTCTCAGTAGAACTGCAGTTGATTAGAGGGGATTCAAGGCAAAACCCCTGACACCGTGTCCATAATGGGCTGAAATGAATATCTGATACTTACAGTTGGTGCTATAGGGAGTTGAAGACACACTCTCCTATTAAACTCCTTTATGCCTGTGGTGGCAATAGTGCTGTGTGACGTCATGTCGCCTACAGAACTGAAGTTCAACTGCGAAAAACTTAAATACTACACAAAATAGAAAAATAGTGCCTGGGTTGTGTTATACATCTCCAATATGCGGATTCTAGCAATGCCTAAGTGTTGTAGGCTGGAGTTGTCATAAAACAAAGAAAATATTATAAAAACATTATAAAAAAGAAAGAAGATATGATACATGTAAAGTATGCATTTTTCCTGCTTGGGGGATTTATATCAAAGTCAAATTTTACAGCATATGATCCATAAAAATGGTTGAGTGGCTTTTGAATGGGTTACGGTCCTATGTGCATTTTTTGGGAAAGCCCTGAAATGAGCAATTCTCTGTACACTGAGCTGCAACTGGCACCACAGACCAAAATTCGAATCAAAATTGGAATCTGCTTCATCAAAATTGATTAATTTTCACAGACAAACCCCCAACAGCGCCTTTCCTCTCACTTTGGCGCACAGTGAGTCACCAAATTACCAAACAGACTCAGGCGTGTCCAAATCCAGTTTGCCAGTGCAACTACTGCCACACACTGCAGAAAATAGAGCCCTCAAAAAATGGGACAATATTCAGCTTTGATTGTTTCAATTTCACTGCTTCAGTTTCCCCATCATTAATCAGCGCATTTAATTAAGGTTGGTTTGCTCTTATGCTGGGAGATTACTCCTGATGCCCTTTTCAAGGCTGTAAATTCCTCTGTAGTTTAAATAATGTAGGGTATTGATTTTTCAGCATCAGCGTGATTGGAGTCCTTTTAAAAGTAAAGTGTCAGCTAGAAGGCATCCTGGCAAAGTGGCAATGGTTTCCCATTGCATTCTTCAGCAGGGCTACCCCACAGTGTACGATCAATGCTGACCGTAGCTCTAAAAACAACATTCAGTTCCTGTGACCTCAGTGCACTGCAGGTAGATTTACTAAAGTTGCTGTACGGCATGTTAAGTACAAGTGGAAGAATATCACATCCAACCACCCTTTCTTTCACTGGTAATGTGCCTCTAAGTGATCTGAAATGAAAACATAATACAACTCATATAACAGACATATAACTCACATAATAGACAACAATTAAGCCATCAGATCAAACTTGCACAGGAATGAAACCAAGCCATGAAATGATGTTGCAGCAACATTAAATCTTGGTTAAGCGCTAAGCAACAGGTTTTTTATGTGTTTTCCTTGGTAAAGAACAGTGAAAGGGCTAATATAATGCTGGTGTTTATTATTGTTGTTTCAGAAAAAAGTACAAAGGCTAGGTTCATTGCAATAATTAACTATTCTGGCCAACAGTATGTAGTTTTGACTTGTTACAATAGTTTTTTGGACAACAATGGAGTTCTATGACAACCAGGCTATTTGGTAGGCTATATCTGGCATTGGCTAGAAGGACAACAGCTACTTGTTGGTAGGAGAAAATCATTGTAGGTCTTTTCGTAGAATATGAATATGCTTTAAAGAATCGCCAGGGTACAGAGTGTGTAAGTTTATCAAGTAGTTAAAAATATTGTGGTAACATATTGGCAGGTCAGGAACTGTCTCCCTTTCTGCAGCTTTGATCGTTGTAAAAAGCACCGCAGCGGCATGGTCAGGGTCACTGATATTCAGTCTGTCAGGCTTTTAACATGCCAATCAATGTCTTTTTGACTGAAGAGCGTTGTGAACTCACAAGGTCACAAGGGCTGAATGGGATAAGGCCGCCATTCATTTTCACTCATTTTGCCTGTCAGCTTTTCTGCCAACATGGCGGTGGAAACAGATCTAGTCATGTGACGTCCAGAGCTCGATACTGGCAGTCGCTCTGGATAAGAGCATCAGCTAAATGAGCATAATGCACAGCACTTAGAGAAAGGATCACAACACTGCAGCCATTATTTACTAATGAGTCACAAACATTAGTAAGTGCCCTCTTCTTTTTGGATATCATGTCAAGGAAATTGCTACAAGACAGAAGTATTTCCAAACGTACAGCAACTTTATTGAATTTACATCATACACAGAAACCGGTGATTAAATCACAAAGTCTAAAAAATAAAATATGTAAGTGGGGAGAAAAATGATAAAAATGCTGTTTTCGTGTTTGTGAATACGTATATTTGTTCCCCATACCACGGACAGATTCATGAAGCTTGTACAGTATGACCATTACATTGAAACATTCCCTTTTACTATGTACACACATTTAGTTTGTCCCTTCAAATGGACGGAAAAAGAACAAACAAAAAAAAAAAACTACTGGTAACTTTCACACAATACACTGCAATGATTGCAATACACAGACAAATACAAAAAGACCGAAATGTTTGAACATTTGGTTGGCGTTGTACTTTTTTTATTACTTTTTTACTTTTTTTTAAAAAAACAGCAAATAGTAAAAAGAGCTGTGTTTTTATTTTACAGCATCCTTCAGTAGAAAAAATACAAAACCTGTTTGTAAAAAATGCTCTAAAAACACAGCAAAATTGAAGCCATGGATTTCTTCTTTAACAAGAGCTACAGCAGGAAGAGAGTGAAGAGGAGTATTAACACACAGCCACTGCAAGCACGCTTTCATCCTTTTAAATGAGATATCTTCATAAACAAGCGAAATGTTCACAAACATACACATACATTTGAATCCTTTTAGACTGACATGTTTTTGAAATGAAATTATTACCCTTCCATTTGTGAATTCTTTTCATTAATGACATACATTCCAAACAAACTCTGAGCATAAAAATTTCTGTTGTGCCCTATTAAGCGTAAAATATATGTCCTCGGACGAACATCGACAATATAAATATAATTTGAATTAATGGAAACACCACTGGCTGTATTTCTGAACACAAACAGAGGTGTGGGCTGCTAGCACAAGCTCGTCCTTTACCTCACAGGGCTCCATATTTCAGAACCAAAGGTGCACGGCGCTTGGGCCCAGTCCACATGGTGCACTGGGCGTGACCGCTGAATTCAGGCGCACACTGAGGAACACGGCTCAGAGTGCCCGGGGCGGGTGGAAAACGAGCTGGATTTGGCTGAATATATTACCAATAGGTGTGTTGCAGCTGGATTCAGTCACAGCCAATCAAATGACCTCTTTTCATTCCTTTTAAGAGTGGGGTGCTTTGTGCCCGGTGTGCTGCCAATTTCCACGGTCTACCACTGCAGTGGAAGAGGTGGATATACTCATCAGAAGAAGCTTCTCCAAAGAGATGAGTACAGGAGTTCTTGCGGAGTGTGGCTGTCACTTTTTCCAAACACTGAGTTAAAACATCTCTCATAAATAACACATTTGTTTTCCAATTTTCTACTGTGAAATATTCAATCAAATGTTGCCTGACTGTAAAATTATCATTTCCCATTAATTCTGTAGTTAAACAGCTTGACCACGCTATGCTATAACTAATAGATAAGAGCAACAGTATTTTGAAATTTTATTAAACAATATAAAACCTTGACAATGCCAATGATGGTTCACAGCAATAAAACGGTAGATGAACTGTTGCTGAAACAGAAGAAAAAATATAATGCAGTATAGGGTTACCATATATCAGATTTCAAAACAGGACAAAAGGAACAGGTGGGAATGTGAACATAGTACTAGGCTGTTTGTTTGTTTGTTTATATGCTAGGGGGGTAACGATAAACTCAGCTCACGATTCGGTAGGATACACAATACAGGGTTCACGATTCGATACACTCACAATGGTTTTAACAAAGTTTGAATGAAACAAATTAGGACAGTAGAAGACTATTCCTGCAAAACTTTTTAAGTTAAACCATTATTTTTTTATTTAGCAAACAAAATGTACAGTTTTCAGTGCGAATGCAAAAAGAATCTCTTCAATAACATAACATAACATAACATACCATAATAACAAGAACAGGCCATTCAGCCCAAAAATGCTGCCATTTTCCTGACTAAATCAGTGCTCTGACTACCTACAGACTAGATAGTATCTAACACTGTATCAAGCCTAGTCTTGAAAATCCCCAGAGTTTCTGCCTCTACTAGGTGACCTGGCAGGCTAATCTACACATTGACTACTCTCTGAATGAAAAAATTCTTCATAATGTCTGTATGGAATTTACCTTGCTAATTGCTATTGCCATTGCTAATTTCCATTTATGTCCCCTTGTTCTACTAACAGAACTCAACCTGAAGAATCGCTTGTAGTTCACTTTGCTGATCCCCTTTACGAATTTAAAAGCCTCAATCACACCACCCCTGAGTCTCCTTTTACTAACCTTGAAAGGGTTAAGCATCTTAAGTCTTTCCTCACAGCACTTTCAATGAAATAGCTTTTAAAAGCAGACATGATGTTGAAATAAATCACAATATAATGCAAATAAAATTTCTAAACAAGAATGTCCTCGTTTTAATAAAGTGCACATATCTGAACTCAGTTGGACTAATAGACTTTTAACACCAGAGTTGGGCTGTGGCCATAAAGCTCAATTTAAAAAATTTGCAGAATCTTCAATGATTAGAGACAGATTTTCTGTTTTTAAATTAGAATAAGGAAATGCTGTTTTCAAAAAACCAAAATTTTCAGGCAGCAGCTAAGATCTTTGAGAATTTACTATTGTCTCCTGCAGTTATAAAATGGTCAGAATTGGGAATGAAGTAGCTGGAACTGGTATGCTTTTGCCTTCTGTTTTTGAAGGGCAAGCATAGAAGAAATGAGCATTTTCTTTCCACCACTTCAGTGGACAGCCGGAAAGCAGTAAAAAATTGCATCCCTGTTCTCCATAGGATAGAACAGAAAAGCCTTGGTTAACGCCCTTGGTTAAGTCACATGGATTCAGAGTCTGTGTGTAAATTTATCAAAAACAAGAGGGGAGAAAAAATACACTGCGTCCAGGACAGAAAAAGAAGGGATTATCCAGAATGCTCCGCTGCAATGACAAACATAATGGATAAAATGACATTACAGGACCCCCTGGGGACGCCCTAAAACGAGTCCCGGGCAAATTGAGCTAAAGTGTGCTTTTCTGTGGCACAATTGAAAGAATTAAGATTTCATTTTTCAGCAGCACCATGTGTGTCGTCATGTTTTTGAATCGCAAAATTTTGTACCACAATATATCATTGCACCCCTATTATATATGGTCTGTGGAACGAGCAAAACCTAAACAAACAATTTAGGAATTTAGAAATCCAGTCTGAATGGATATTTTCTGTCACAAAAAGACAAAAGGTTCGAAGAAAAAAAGATGATGTCTGGTCAGCCTATAGCATGAGCCCATCATTCACTCGACTCAGACTTATAATGTAATTCTCAGTTCAGACTCTCAACATCGAAACTGAACGGATCGATCTCCTCCGTATTAGTCCCAAATGGCACTCCTGAGGTCTGCTGGAGTTACAGTTTTTCTTGGCTCCTCCATTCGGAATCTATAGCCTACCGGCTATGTGGATAGCATGACCCACACCTGAACTTTATTTTTAAACTCCCTAAAGGTATACCCCGCAGACAAAACAATAACATTGCTTGTTGTCTATTAGTCACTATTGAGAGATACCCTATGAAGTTAAATTAGCTAGGGAGGAGATAACTATTGTTGTTAATGAATGCAGTTTGCATGTAGCTATCATTTTAACTACAGTAGAATAATTACAATGAAAAATTGTTCAAGGTCTTGGTGCGTTCATCGTCACTTATTACTGACGGATGTAAGAGAAAGAAAGGAATACAGTACCCCTGGGACCACAGTGCAGTATAAAAACAGCCATAAACAATTAAAAACAGAAATAAATGAAGGAATTAACACTATAAAAACATAAAAGTATGCATTTATCCTGCTTGGGGGAGTTTTTTTTATCAAATTCAAATTGGACAGCATATGATCCACTTAAACGGTTGATTGCCTTTTGATAGGTTATGATCCTCGATCATCCTACGCTCACTGACTAGGAAAGCCCTGAAATTAGCAACTCGCTGTACGCTGAGTACTCTGACACCGAAAATGCTGTGTACTGCTTGATCTTCCCTGACACACCCCCCCCACCGCACCTCTCCCCCCTACTTCGGTGTTTTGAGAGTCCCTAAATTACCAAACGAACCCAGGCACGTCCAAATCCACAGCGAAATGACCAGTTCCCCAGTGCCACAGCTCGCTACGCGCCATGAGGCAGCCGTAAAATAGAGCCCACAGATTTCACAATAAAGAAGACTGGTTGGTCCTTATTTGCGGCAGCAGGTGCATTAGGTTTCGGAAATGAGGGATACATCATTAAACCGCTGTTTTTTGCAGACTAGGGAGGGACGAGACTTTATAGTGTTGCAAATTACTCAGGATTGCTTCTGTTTGAATGGCTGCATGAGAATCTGCCAAGAAAATAAAAACATTATTACTACATTACAGACAGGGGTACAGGAAAGCTCATACTTCAACCCTATTACTGACTCTAGTAGGGAGCACATCCGAAAAATATATATTAGAAATTTGTCGCCTGGCAAAATGTGAATTTTTCAAAGAGAAAGTGGAAACCTGTAGGCTTGCTGACTGTAGCACATTATGATTTAGGGCCCAACCTGCCACACAATCCTCTCATGATACATCATCGAATAAAATAAATACACCAGGATGAAAAGATAATTATAAAAGGAATAGAGCATCCATTTGGAACAAGCCATATTTTATGGCTCTGTGGAATGATTCCTCGCCTTACAAGTGATAGCAGACATTTTCCTAAAATAAGTCTCAAAGTCTGCCATGGAGTGGGTGCTGTGAAATCCCTCAAAAAAAACAAGCACATAAACAACACCTCTGACTTTGCATCCTACGTAAAAAAGAGCTGTGAATCCATCTGATCAATAACTTTGGTCAACACTTTTTGTTTTTTGTTTTTTTTAAATCTGTAATCGGTGTGATATGAAGCCACAGAAGTTCTCCTGCAGTTCCGTACTCTCTTGGGTTTGTGCATTTCCAGAACCTTTCGTTAGACAAGTGGATGCGTGCTGAGGTGCTCTCACAGTGACACCATTCGCGTGTTTTGGCTGCAGGCCCCGCCCGGGAGGTCCTGTGTGCCGCAGAAGGGACAGCACACAGCTATCAAGGTCCTCCTGGGGGGTGTGGTTGAAGGAAAATTCCAAACATGATTGACAGAAAATGTAGAGTGACATCATAATGGAGGGGTGGGTCCTGGAGAGGTACGGGATCTGATTTTGTTTTCACCTTCATCGGCACCCAATTCAAGTCCAGGTATACATACGAGGCCAGTTAATTGACCAATCAGAAAGGTTGATTGCGCCGTGCTCAGTAACCACAGAGACCAGCATACCCCCAGCTGCTCTGTAGGGCCTGGGCTAAACCCTGGAGTAAGGTCAGGCCAAAGGATGGGGGGTGAAAATAGTAAAAATCATCCTGAGGGGGTGGAGTGTTGCCCAGGGGGCGGGGCTTAGATGGCAAAGTCGTCCTGGGAGGCGGAGCTAAAGGCGGAGCTGCGGAGGGAATCCAGGCAGTTGACGAGGATGAGCGTGCCCGTCAGGTGCTTCCAGCGCCTGGTGATGGGGCTCTTCATTTTGTCCAGCCCCAGGTGCAGCTCCTGGATAACGTCCCTGTAACTGTCCCCAATCTGGGCCGCCCATGTCAACAGGAAGTCATAGGCTGGCTTCCACATGGCCTGCAGAGAGGGAGGAAAAGGCTGGGAATTCACCTGACAACCAATCTGAGATTTATACTTTAAATTTATTAAACAAAGCTAAACTTACAAACAAGGCTGCAAAGACACACAAATATCACAAGTATTGCTGCTTAAATTTAATGATGATGAATTAATGATGATATTACAAATAGTAACACTGACTGGTTTATTTTCTATCTTAGAGAAAAAAAATCAAATAAATGCTTTGAGCTCAAATAGCATTTGTTCAAAAGGTTTCCAATACATAAACAAAACAAATCATACTGATCTGTATTTTAGTAAGAGCTGAGGTCATGAGGATTTCCCATCATGCTCCTCACCTCGCTGTCCAGCACGCCGTTCTTATCCCTGTGGGGCGCCTCGTAGGCGTCCATCTGCTGCCGCGACACTTTGGCCAGCCTCTCCGCCAGCTCCCTCCAGCGAGCCGCCACCTCCACCGCCGTGGTCAGGAGCACAAAGTCCATGATGAGCCGAGCCACCAGCCCCTGGCAGTCCATCTTCAGCAGAGCCTGCAGGAACCAGGGACCAGGTTAGACCTCACAGAACACCACCAGCCTGCAGGGACCAGGGACCAGGTTAGACCTCACAGAACACCCCCAGCCTGCAGGGACCAGGGACCAGGTTAGACCTCACAGAACACCCCCAGCCTGCAGGGACCAGGGACCAGGTTAGACCTCACAGAACACCACCAGCCTGCAGGGACCAGGGACCAGGTTAGACCTCACAGGACAGCACACTATCAGATAAACAACCTACACAACACCACAGCATCTTATACGCAACCTACACAACACCACACCACTCTCACTGTCTGATAAACCACGTACACAACACCAGTCCATTTGATACACAACCTACACACCACACCCGTCTCACTGTCTGATATAGAACCTACACAAAACCACACCATTCCTACGGTCTGATATTCTGTACAACCTACACAACACCACACCATCTCATACACAACCTGCACAACACCACACCATTCTCACTCAAAACAATCAAATCTATCCCCAGGAAGGACAAACTAATGCACAGCACTCTGGGATACAACCTGTTTGCACTGGCAAACAAAAAGCACTTTAAACCAATTACAGAGAGCAAACAGAAAAAACAACTACACGCAATTAATGCTGCTTCTGGCGCAATGGGCAGAGGCATAGGCTTTCTTCAAGAAAAAGTCAATGAGGGGCACATCCGACCTGCCAATCAATTTCGATAATCTGTTTAACGCCCACACTCATTGCATTACATTCCCATAGCAGAGAGTCCTGCCATCTTACAATGCAGGAGAAACAAAATGCATTCACCTGATTAGTATGAATGTGACAGGCCTGGATAACTGCATTCACAGACCCAGGAGCAATGATGTGATAACACTAAAGCACTAGTGCAGGATAGCTATGCTAACCAAGATCCACATTCTAAGTACACATTCTAAATAGGCTACATTCATAACTGGCCCAAAGTAGAGAAGCATGAAAGTACCACAAGCAGAATTAGTGCAAAGGGAGAGCTATGCAGCGGGGATGGGAGGGAGGCCAAGATCCAGTCTGAAGTTGTGGGTCTTAGTTTGTGCTGGAAGATGACTAATGATTCCGCTGTTCTGACCCCTTTGGGAAGTTTGCCCCCCTACTGAGGGGCCAGTACAGGCAGGCATTGACCGAGACTGAAAGAGGGGGCGGAACAGAGAAATCTGGCAGAAATGTGGGGTTCGCCAACTGACTTGGGGTACGGTGGAGCTGATCCATTCTCTGCCCCGAGGTTTCAAGCCTTATGGGAGCTGTAATAGGCAGTGAGATGATGGGGGGGGGGGGGTGACATGAGCCCGTTTGGGAAGATTTTAGGCTAGTAGTGTAACTGCACTCTGCACTAACTGCAGGGGTTTAGCGATGCAGAAAGGGAGGGCAGTGAGAAGGGAACTGCAGGGGTGAGAGTATCGCTACAGTGCTGTCAGCCAAACTGGCTGCGGTCTCCAGAGCACACCGCAGTGCTAGCTTACCCTCACAAAAACAGCACAGCCGTCTGCTGAGAGAAACATTTTAACTGATTCATTAATACATCCAAAGACAAGCTGACAAACTTCCAGAGAAGTGCCAGCATAAACTGCGTGCGCATCACGCATCGCACACACACACACACACACACACACACTGTCAAATCCTATGAATAAATCACAGCCTATAGCTGGACCAGGTCCTGTCATTAACTGCATTAACTGAGATAAGCAGAACAGCAGGAAGGCAGTACAGAGAGGAGCATTCAGAAACCAGTGATAATGCAGAAGCCACATGTGAACAACACAGTATGGAGTTACTTGGCTACTGTGGCAAATTTCTGCATGTGCAATCTAAAGGATATTTTAAGTGCAGAGATTTTTTGCACACGCATGCACTTCATCTTGTAGAAAAATGCATTGTCAAAAAAAACATTTAGTGCTCAATACAAATTGATTTTCATGTCTGCTAATATCCACATATGCGCAGAATTCTGACCTCTTTGCGACACGTAGTTCTCGCTCTCTCTCTCTCAACACCCCTGCTCTGTACCCTCAGAGATTTGCCTGTGCCACAATTTCAGCCAATCAGAGATGGAGGAGGTAATTTCTGATTGGCTGGCTTGATCTCCTTGATTTCCAGGCCAAAGGCGATTGAAAGAAACAAAACTTTTTTTTCCAAATGTGAAAGGAAGAAAGGAGGGATTTTCAGTGACCTCTAATGACCAGCCAGAAAGCTTTTGGAATTAAATTGTGAAAATAATACTCCACGATTTCCAATGAGTTATGATTTTCATTTTCATCATTTTTTAAATATTAAGATCATGTTGTTTTTGGCTGGACCGCAACAGCGGGGCCAGCCCTACAAACGCGAATGTCTGTCACTGAGTAATGAAATTACACCATTGCTCGGCCGAGTTATGATGTCATGCCATTGGTCGGCCAGTCCAGCCATATACTAGGTTTTGACCTGGTCTTGTTTTCTGGGTAAAAACATGATCAAAAACAACAAGTATAGGAAGATAAGAACACCATAATCTTAATAGTTAAACAAATACATTCACATCATACAAATCTGAACACTGTTGTAGAGATGCTGTGCCACCTGTGTAGGCAACACAAGCAGTTGGTGAAGAGAGGCAGGGCAGTTCCCCCCCCTCACCCCCACTGTGACTCGGTCCTGGGTCGCACTGCACCATCTCACCATCCCCCTACCAAGAAATCCTGGGGGAAACGCAGGCTTCATAAAAAAAACCCCAGCAATTTCAGGAATGCATGAAGGTGCGTTGGCCTGACCTGACCTCTTTGGAAGGGCACATCCATCAAGAGTTACTGTGTTCCTCTTTCCATTACTTCTCAGGACACGTCCGTGTGCGGGGCCACACAGAAAATTCCAGACCAGGACGTGTTTGGTCTCTGGACCGCAGACAATCCCATTATGGGCATTATCCGTTTAAAAGGACAGTCCTCACGACAGTCATGCTACGCATTTAAATAATAACAAGTCTATTTGTTCAACATTTCTCTCAGCACTACTCTGTCAAGATGAGTCACCTCAGCCGCATTTGTGCTATAGTCAAAATGGCGACTCTTGTTTTTTCCTTATTCTATGTGTCCTTTTGGGAATGTTCTACATACATGGACCAACTCTCCTCTCTGGTACCTGTAAGTGGTTCCTGAAACTGCCGTGAGCCTGACCGTCACTGAGAGGTGACTGGCTTGGATATTTTGGCATAAAGATGACCTTGGACATGAGGGTATCTGATTAATGAGTTATATGTGGAATCATTGTATGCAATTCAACCAAAGAGTTTAGAAAGACAAGTGCAAATATAGGTGCAAGCAGCAATGTCGGGGGCCAAGCACCAAGGGTGAGCCGTAGAGCGTTGCTTTTTCAAGCAATCACCACCATTCAAGTTTTCCTTGTTGAAAGCCACCCATGTCCATCTAACAACAGCATGCATTGTCATGAATTTATACTTAGCGTACCCAGCAAACCACAACCCTGAACGCCCCACACCACCAGTTAATTTTTAAAATTATTATTATATATATTAAAATTCTCCAAAGACCAAGCCTGGAATTAGGCTAATCAGACCAAGAATTAGTCCTGTGACTTAGCATCATATGCTAATTTTCATATACTGGAATATGTCTGGCTGTCATTTTGTTCACAAATGGCATCTTGATCAGACAGACAGCAATTTCTAGTATAATTTCTTCAGATGGACCAATAGCCGAGAATGATTGTTTTTTTGTTATAGCGGCCATGTTTTTCACGTCATCGACACCATTCAAATTCAGAACATGTGGCCTTAGATTCTAGAGGCCAAAGCCCAAAGTTTCAAGGTAAACGGTTGAGTAGTTAGCCCACCCGTGATGACCCAATGCACAACTGCAACAGAAACAGAGCTGCAATTCAAGCTACTATTCACGCATGTAAATAATTTGCTGTTACCAGTTAGTGTAATAAATTATCCTTTTTTATTTTGAACAGTTGTATATATCATTGTACATATCTTTATTCTTGCTATTGTTGCCATTCTCGTTCCCACTGAAGTATTTCTTTCACCTACTTGTGCTTGAAAAGCCTCTCCACGGAACTGCTAGCTGCGATGAACAGTATAAAGCATGCGCAGCAGTGTTAGGTCCTGTGGGCAAAATAATTATTTTGGTCAGAAAGCGGCATCAGAATTCAGTGCCATTTAAGAGAGAAATATGTCTGGATAAAAACAGCCATGTTCTAAATGCCAGCTTAAATCACAGACAGTGACAGGGACGGTTATGTGAAACTCCATTCATTTTCTCCATAGAGAAATGTGCCTTTGATCCAAAAATCCATAAATGGGCAAAGGTTTTTCGCTCTGCGTTGCATCAGACCTCCAAGGCCTATTGCTTTCGGCCACACCACTGCTCCCAATTTAAATGATGGTCTCGCAGTTTAAATTTAGGCCACATACGCAACCAAAACCCTCATACTATTGAGTCCAGTATAGAATTCCTATGTATTTTTATATATACATGAGTTATGTGATTTTAAAAAGAAAACAATAATTTACCGTATAAATAAATGATAATAATTAGAACATATTTGCGTAATCCAACTATTAATAACGCCCTGGTTCAACACAAGACATCCAGAACAGTACATACTGCAGCATAAAACAGTCACCACACACAAAGTTTTAGTATTTTTTCATGGTGCCAAGAGTAAATTCACCCCAAATCAAGTAGGCCTAATATTTTAAATAACGTATTCCTGCACAATTATTTTAAATATATATATATATTTTACTTTATCATTTTTTGTTATCTCTACTTTTATTAAGTGGATGTTTGGTCCAAATGCCCTTGACAACATGAAACACACTTGCAGACACTGGTTTGAAAAGAAAAGAAATGCAGAGCCAAATACACCAACAGCTCACAGTCCCCGTCAACCTACCACTCATCTAAACCCAAATTCTGAGGGATGCCCTTTTTGTCAAGGACTAATGCGCCTCTCTTTAATATTTAACCTTTTCTAAACACATGCAAAAGGGAGTGGAAAGAAATGATCATTTCTTTCTTTTATAGCCATTTGTTTGAAGCACGGCATATTACACCAGTAAATCATTAAAAGGGCAAATCACATTTTCTCAGAGGAATCATTTATTATTTACAGTTTCTGTGAAGGCAAACTGTTGCACTCTGTAGCGTTAAATTAAGGAAATAATGCATAGGCCTAATTTGCTGAAAAACCCATTCCATCAGTATAGGCATTTTCCCCTTTATCCCTAAAACTTTACGTAAAGGATAAAGGACCTATTTTCCTTACTGTACTAAGATGGAATAATGAATTCTGGGACCCTCTGCCAAGTACCAGCAATCCTGAAAGTGTAGAAAGGTAAAGTAAGTGGCTATTTTGCCCTTTGGTTTTGAAATTATATAAGGTCAATGGTGTCAGAATCCAGAAACTACACAGTGATGCACTGGAAGGGGAATCTGGCATTTCAGTAAATGGTCTTTGTACTTACAGCACATTCCACTGCGCATGTTCTTTGGCAGGCCCTGTTAAGTTCTCTAAAAGTTCCAGACAGTATTTATGCAGGGGATTTTATAAGGGAGATTCTGGCCAAAAAAAACCCCGCAGCAGTTCTGTAGAGAAGCTTTCTTCCTGCTTGGCCAGTGTGAAGGACGAGCCTTCTAGAACAACCTATAAAATGTCTACCTGCAGTGGATTAATGAAAAAACTATTTTAACTGGAATGGATGTTAAATGATAAGCCCGGCGTAATTAATTTAAAAAATAATAATAATAATAATTTATACTTTCTTACGATCAGCATGTCCAATGAAAAGACTGAAACCTACAATGAATTAATGAATTTCTCCTACCAACCAGTATCGTCCATCTAGCCAATGCCAGACATATCCAATATCCCAGAAGCCATAGAACTGCATTGTTGTCCAAAAAACTGCAAAAACAAGTCAGAGGTATGCTTTTGCTTTGGTCAGCATAATTCAGTACAATAAACCTGGCCTTTGCACTTCCTACTGCAAAAAACCATATGATGTGACAGCGATAGCTTTTTCGATGTGGAAAGTATCGAATGTAACCACATGCACTGCACCAACATATTGAAAATAGTCCAAACTGAAATGAAAAATTTCCTTTGTTTTGAAGTAAATGTGGTTAAAACTACATGTATGGTTTTATTACCATGAAAAACATACATGTTTTTTATGATAATTCTTGCCTTTTCTGAAAATGAAAATGTGTCACTGAGCTTTATTGAATGACTTTCGTGCACTATTTGACTGAATGGCTTTATGGCTGAACATTAAATGGGGTAGGAGAATGTCAGTCAGTACTGAGAGATACAATCGGATATATTGAATTACCCCAGTCTTATCCTTTTAGCATGCATGGATGTCAGTCAAAGAGGATCCTCAACTTCAGGTAATCAAACCACCTGAACCATTTCATACGCAATAATGTGATTGATTGCATGTCTGCGTGTGTGTGTGTGAGTGCGCACGTATGAAGTCCATTATCAAATTGTGTAACAAGGTCACCTGAGCCAATAATGTACTAAGTGCAGGTGTGTGGCTGAAAACTGTCTTGTCTTGTTATCTTGAGAACCCGGTTGAGCCCGGATTAGAGAACCTTGTGGAACCTGGGTAGCACCAGACACCTCTGCCAATAAACAGACAGTCGCGCGCGCGTGCGCACACACACACGCAGGCAGGCAGGCAGGCAGGCACATACAACAAACACATGCACGCATGCAAGCACACACAAAAATACACGTACCCACACAGGCACACACACATACAAGCGCACACACATACAGGTGCACACACGTGCAGACACACATACATACATATATACAGGCGCACACACACACACACAGGAATGGGGAAAAGGAATGCAGGTGTAATTAAGGAATCTGTTAAAAAAAAATTTTTTTTTAAAAACGCTATATTCGGATGTGATAATGGTTGTAGGAGTGAGCTGGAGGGGCCCAGTGCTAGGATATTTCTGAAAAACAGTTTTTAAGTCCTGCAGCAAAATAATTGGATTATTACTGATGGGAACACAACCAGGGGAAGGGGGGCCAGGGATTATGGAGGGGGCGGGGGGGGGGGTTGTGTTTCGCCCAAATTTAAAGTGCCACTTGTGTACAGGAAACATCTGTAGGGCTGTGAATTTCCATGCATTCCCAGGAGTTCCATCTTACACAAATTCTTAATTTTCCTACACATTTCTCCGCTCCAAGCTCAACCGTGGGTCCTACACTGCATTTCAAACGATACGCCTGTTCCCAGACCATGATTACACAAGATTGCTCTGCCATGCCATGACCCAAGGAAGTCATTTTAAATGCATTATTAGCTGCTTGTGTCCAGCGGACCCTGAAACATTTCGGCATCCCATCACCTCACCCCCCCTCCCATTTTTACCTGTCCTCTCTACCTGTCCTGTCGCCCTCTGGTCTATTCCCGTTTCCGAGGCCTCAGGCACCTGCCACCTCCCCTCTGATCTCTCATCTTTAATCATAGTCCCGTGTGTCTCCTGTAGGCCTGTTTGCTTACAGTACACACGCTCTCTGCTACCTCTGCATCTAAACGGCATTCATACGGACCCACCACACTCAGGAGCCCTCAGCCTGAACCCACAACCCACAAACAAACACACCCTTCTTCTACAGCATCATTCCTTCATAGTCACGTACTCCACTGCTCTGCTAAATGTAGCATTGCTTTTATTGGACGATATATTACCTGCTCTTATTACAGGTTGTTATGTTAGAATAAGAACTATAAAAATGTATTATTAGCTTATCAGGACCCGTGTGGTGTGATGCGAAAAACACAGAACCCAAAAACCCTTGAAAAAAGAATGTGTGGCTTACTAGTTTTTTTTTTTACAAATGTGCAAAATGTATTTTTGCAGGCAGGATGATAATGGGGCAGTCTGAGTGATACAATTAGAATGACATTTTCTACATTATTATGATTCAAAATTAATTATGATTCTGTAACATTTCAGACGAACACCAGTACAATGTGTACAATGCAATATGGGAAAACAGTAGCTATTTATATTTTTTCATAGATTTGATTGTAGCATCTAGATTTTTGGACAAAGGAAAGATAGCTACATGTACAGGTGCAGAATTCCCATTTATAATAGACCTACTGTCAAAGGCTTAGCTTCTTATCTGTGATGTCTTCAATATTATTTAATTTTCTGGGATTGGTTGCACTTAAGATAATTTACCAACAAGACAATTTCAGTGTTTTTTGCTGAATATCCCACTGCATAAGGCTGTTCTGAGGATCAAATGTTCTCCAGAGAATGGAACCACCCAACCTGCATAGTTAATTAATTAAAGTATGCAGCCATCGACTTGAACACAAACCCAACGACCATGAAGCCTTCATTTACCAGCCACCCATCTGTGTAAGCATGTGTGTGTGTCTGCATCTGCACAAGTGCATGTTAGCGTGCACACGTTTGTGTGTGTAAGTTAGCATGCGCACGTGTGTGTGTGTATTAACGCTCATGTGCTAGCATGCATGTGTGTATACGTGTGCAGTTGTGTGAGTGTGTGTATGTGTGCACGTGTTACGCGCTCCTGCCCTTCCGTGTTTTCCCTCTCTCCCTTTCACAGGTGTGCATGCGGCAGGTGGACGGAATTGTGGGACGAGCTTACGTGTGTGTACGTGTGCACGTGTGTGTGTGTGTGTTTACGTGTGTACACGTGCACGTGTGTGTGTGCGTGCGTGCGTATGTGTGTACACGTGCACATGTGTGTGTGCATGTGTGTGTGTGTGAGAGTGTCTGTGTCTGAGCCTCAGCAGTTTGGCTCCGGCAGTTTCTCCGAGCGCGCTCAGAGCACTCAGGAGTCTGAGAGAGACTGTTTAATGAGCTCTGTGTGCTGAATCAGGCTCCCATTCATACTGTCACTTCTGCTAAAAATAAAGGAGCCTATCCACTCATCTCTCTCTCTCTCTCTCTCCCTCTCTCTCTCTCTCTGTCCGTCTCTCTCTCCCTCTCTCTCTCGCTGTCTCTCTCTCATAAAAGTTTGAAAGTTCAGAAATCCAACCTGAATTTTAAATATTGTAGTTACATCTAAAAAGCAGCACAGTGGATAACTGCTTAAACACCTAAGGAATTATAAGAATGTCTTTAACAGGAGACTTCAGGTATAATAATACACCACTTTGAAAAGTTAGAACCCGTTTGGTTTTCACCAGCGCAAAGTAAAAAAGCAACATTTTTAAATAGCCACAACACATACAGACTCCCCAAAGACTACAACAGAGAGGCAAACACACACGCACTCACATGCGCACATGCACACACACACGCGCTCACACACAAATGCACACACACACTCACATATACAAATGGACATACACGCACATACACAAATGCATACACATTCATGTGTGCAAGCACACACACGCAGATGCACACACAGCCCTTCCTGTTTGTGTTTCAGCGATACAGAATCCTCAGGCTCCCTTTCTTCATTACTGATACCTTCACCGCAGCAGAGTTTTCCAGGTAAACCCACAGGTGAGATAAGAAACCCGGTTTCACTTACACGGGTGGGCTCCGTGCCATCCGTGCGTTGTTGCCATGACAGTATCGGTTGAAGCAGTGTTATAAGAGCCCAGCTGACAATCATTCAAACCCCCAGCAATTATTCACTCGGCCCAGCAAACACTCCAGACAGGCTACGCGTTTACGCGCCGAAACATTGCCAAAATGTTGAAGAAACACATTTAACGCAAGACTCAAATTACCCCAACACCAGTCGTTTAACGTCTAAGGCTGAGTGCGACGAGCTCTACTGCTCTAGAGGGGTCTTGGTGTTAAAGATACCTCTGCGTTGGAGGAAAAACAACTCATAACTGTAAGCCGTGGTGCTTCAAGGCCATTTTGCTTCAGACTACACACAAGTGACATTAAACAGACCAGTGCCTTTAAAAGGAATAAACGATGCGTCTGGGTCCATTCTCCAGAGATCCTGCAGCTCACATTTAGCAACAAAAAGAGCATGTGAAGACTGAGGAGGAGGGGAGGGGGGGTGGGAGGGCTGTCACTCATTCTGATCTCATCTCCGCGCTCTTTCCCGTCTCACAGAGGGGCAGACGCAGACGCCGAGCCCAGACTGACAGCTGCCTCTGACAGCCGCCGCTGAACCCGGCGCCTCCCCTCTGCGGCTCGGCTCGGACCGACGCCCTCCGGAATCAAAAACAGGTGTCCTCCGCTCCTGAAAGTGGGGTCAGCGCGCCGACCGCACAGGGGGCACGCTCGTGCTTCACCGAGCAGGGCACTGATAGGACAGCGAGCGTCCCACGGGCCACTGGTGACCGTGGTCAGCGCTAAGCCTAGCCTTTAGGGAAAGACGTGCAGGAAAACTGACTGTTTTCTCACGTGTGACAGCTTCAGCGCGTTGTTGCTAAGCGCTGTCTCTCAGCTCGTAAACTAAATAAATAAATAGAGGCAAGCAGAGCGGCTCACGATAGTGACAGATTATAAGCTTGGTCCCATCATTATGTGATTCATACCAACTGACAAACTGTTTGGTAATATCAAGCTAATCGTTAGGTAAACTGTCAGAGAGAAAGAGCGATTTCAGCCCATTATAAAGTATCTATTAGAATAGTGAACCTCTTTGTCTAAGCCTGTAACATTTGTTTATTCATCTCAAATTTCCCTTCTTGCACCTTCTCTTCAATAAAATGGGTAAGGGATAACAATCGTTGTTGATTGCCATGACAACTTTACGGTTATGCCGTTTAACGATATTTATAAAGCAGTTTCAACAGTTTTATGTTTCTTTCTCTTGTGACTTATATCAGTGGTATAAGTGGTTTTACAAGGTGCTTTCTGGTCTTGATGCCCTCATGGCAGATTAGATTTTAGCCTCACTGCCTTGCGATTTGGCCCCGGTGACCAATAGGTGACCTATATTGTGGCCATTTCAAGGAAAAATTGGCCTGGCGCTTGAAATGATGAAATCTGAGGACTGTAACCTATAAACTTAAAAGTGCTAGGAAGCCCAGGTATTTACAATAATGAATAGGCTACTTATCCTTAAATTCAAATGTGTGTGATATATATGCATTCTGTACAGTGAAACTGAAAAGCAAGTCAGCAAGATACATTACATGCATTACAACAGTATACATTACAACAGGACTGAACTTGGAACTGTTTAGTCTGTGGGAAAACGGAAATGATTCCCCTCAGGAGTTCTGGGATGGGCATTTCCAGTGGCCCAGGTGAATGTGTCGGTGATATTGAGCGGTGGCTCTGTTCTAAGCCCTGCTGAAATGATATGGGTCAGGATGATTTCAGAGAGCCACACGCCTGAGACTGAAATTCAGCAAAACCATTCCCCACCATTAATATTTAATCATACCTCAACTCCATTACAAAATAACATAAACCAGAAACAATTCTGTCCCAGATTTTCTTCAGTTAATATTTATATTCCAAACCGAACAGAGCAGTCAGGAAGGGTAAAGCCCTAAAGAAGTCTGAAATGACAAAGGAAGACAGCGAGCTCTTTCTTTATGGCTCCATCACTTTCATCTCAGAAACACGAGAGCCATTTTCCGGCTGCTTCAGAAATGCACTAAAAGGCCTCTTTAAGAACATCTGTCATTGTAGTCCCAGCATAATTACAGGCTCTAAAAAGGCAGAAGGGATCATGCACAGCTAAATGTAAAAATGCTTCTGAGAGCAGTTAATATTGCCCACCTACACACCGTACATTAATCAAATTAACACTGCTTCCAAAAACTCAGTTTGAACGAATCTCATGGAGAAATTTATTTGACTTCGTTCAAATTTTCTTCCATCAAAATTTCTATAAAACCTTGTCTAAATGTATATTTATAATAGCACAGTTTTAATTTCCATTAAACCTGTAGCTAAATAGATTAAATGCGCAAAGCTATAACTATGAACTAATGACGACAGTATCTCAAGGTTTTATTAAATAAAATAAAACCAGGGAAGATCGTAACAATGTCAATGATGCCATTCGCAATATACTTGGTAGACCAACTGTTGCTCAAACAAAAGAGAAAGCACACGGTTCATCATTAATTCACAAGAATGGCATGGCTAAAATACACAAAAGGTTACCTGACTGATCTCCTTGGTTATTACTTAGTCTCCAATGGCATAGAACCTGTAATGTTTCCACATGGCTCTCCTGAGGAGCACTGGAGGTAGAATTTTTCTAGGCTCCCCCATTTAAAATATGCAGCACTACAGGCTATACAGACAGCATGACCCACATGTGAAGGCTTTGTAACGGTATACCCTCCAGACAAGACGATAACATGGCTTGCTGTTTATTGGCCTCTTTGATATCCAGTGCTACCCTGAACACGAATCACAACACAACACAACACGAATGAATGCAGAACTCTACCGGGCTCCTTACTGCGCCTCGGTGACAAGATTACAAGTTTGAACGATTAATTACAATCACAAAAATTTTGCAGAGATTCAAACAAGTTTCTAAAAAAAAAAAAGGAACAGCCCTAATATGGCCACAAATTTAAAATATTTCCATCGTGTATAGAACTGAGAAAATTCACCAAGACAAAAGTGCAAAAAAAAAGGCTGAATTAATTAGTGTTATATACTGTAATTGTAGAATAAGCATAAAAATAAGAATGAATCAAAATGCAGTAATACATTTCATAATTTCTATTAGTAACAAAAACACTTTACTGGCATGAAATATTGAATAACATTCAAAAATTGGATAGTAAGCAATAAATACACTAATGGGCAACCTGCACATTGTTAATATACAAAATAGTATTGAAGCAAAATAAAAAAATCCAAGTGCCTAAATATGGAATTAAATGAAAAAAAACCAGCCTATACTTCCAGGTAGAGCTGGGCAATAACTCATATGGACAATTCTAAAATGTTTTAAGTGCAATAACAATAGGCATGAGGCATGACAATTTTCTATTTTCTTTAATCATATTTATATGCAGTATTAAACGTTCAAACTTCAGAGGCCACATAAAATAGTTCTGGGATAAAAAGAATTAAATAAAATGGCACTCCTATCTATCATCTGGGTGTTGATGACATCCACCAAGCATCTATCCATCTATTATCTAACCTGCATATTCCTGGTCAGGGTCATGGGGGGTGCTGGAGCCCATCCCAGCGTGCATTGGGCGAGAGGCAGGAATACACCCTGGACAGGCTGTAAATCTATCACAGGGACATTCACTCCTACCTGTTCACACACCATTCAGTCATACACTCATACTTATGGGCAATTTAGAGTCTCCAGTTAGCCTACCTGCATGTCTTCGGACTGTGGGAGGAAACCGGAGTACCCAGAGGAAACCCACGCAGACACAGGGAGAACATGCAAACTCCCCACAGAAAGGCCCAGCCCGGATTAGAACCCATGACCTTCTTGCTGTGAGGCGGCAGCGCTACCCACTGCACCACCGTGCTGCCCCTGATTTTGCATTATGCAACCTGCATCTGAATGATATTTTAACTTCTGACATTTGCACTTCTATCGCCGGTTATGGTATAAGGTAGGAGAAGACTGTACTCCTCTCAACTGCGCAGTGTAGTTACTCATGACGCAACTCTGAAACTTCTTCAGTGTGATAACAGAAGGACCATAGAGTTTAGTGAGATGGACCCTCTGATGGCTCATCAGTGAAGTGAATCAGCTGCACCTGCTATGTGTGGCTATTATTCAAAACAGCCGTCGTGTCCACGAACGCGGTTTTCTTTATCGGTGCTTCATCGGCGGGATTCGACCTGACGGAGACCCCGAGGGATCCGAATGTCGTCTTCTTCTCACAATAACGGAGTGCGTCTGCCCTGAACCTCTGCGAGCTTCATTTGCATTTAAACACTATTTTAACTCAAAGCTCGGTTCTCGTGGAAGATGCTGAACATGAACAGGCCCCGACCGAGATGCACCGTACGGCGCGCGGCTGTGGCCGCCGTGATTCAGACCTCTTACCATCGATCTGCGTAAGAGCAGCAGTCATTACTCCCACATCAGCGGACCCATGATTTCACCGTAACACACTGACGGATGAGCGCGTGTGAGTGGCCTCCTGGGACCGGCCAATGAGCCGTCTGCACGGTGATACGCCGATCGATGCGCCAGCCGGGGAGGAAGAGGGAGAACGCGGGTCACTTCTCCATCTATCTCTCCGGAGGGTGGGGGGGGGGGTGTAATCACATCTCTGTATTCTACATTCATCACACTGAAAGGGGGGGGGGGGGGGAGGGGGGGTTACACATTGAGCACTGTAGTTTCCTGGGCTCTCTCCCTGGTAGTTCGAGTCTTTGTTTTCTCATAAATATTAACACAGTTATTCAAACCAGCAACATTTGCATAATCCACACTGTACTGTTACTTCCTCTCTTAACTGTCTTCAAAGATTTCCAAGGATATTCTAAAGACCGTATGCAGGGTTTTTCCTGCATTGAGATGTCTTCAGCGGGCCGCCTAAGTGTTTCTTCAAGCCGCTTAAGCCACCTACAGGAGAAATCATGTGAAAAAACACCCACACAACAATTAGAAATGGCCAGCGCATTTACTGGTGCAATTTGGTTACGAATGATACTGCATTTCAAGTTTAAGTTTTGATTGCTTTCAAGTTTATGTGCAACCTCAGACGCAAGATTAACCTCAGCAGAATCCGTTTGATTGCATTAATAAATAAAACAGTAGACGGAGAGTGGCGACAACCATGAGTGCCACTCTGCCCTCTGCTATAGACGTGATTTTTCAAAAGCAACCATCTATCTTCGTACACTTTGGCGGTTTTGTGTCTTTACGGGGTAATTGTTGGATTATTTATGAGGCATCTGCCGACTTTAAACATATATTCATAGTTCATTATGCAATGTAATTGGACGTACGTCCATAAGGATATCCAAAGTATGCAATAATGGTTTACGCAAACATGCAATCTCTTTAAAATGTAATGAATGGGAAATGGTTTGGTATTTGGAGATTCTATGACAATACTCAATTTATGTGATAATCCGTTTGGGCGAAAAGTGGATTCTACTGTATTATCATTAATTAACACTGGATTTGCCTATATGTGAAGATTGAACTGAGAAATTAAATTCTGAAAAACCTTCTATGTTGTCACAAGTTACAAGTACTATAACACCAGTGATGAAAAGATGGTGCAAGCGTTCTTGAGTTAATGAAAAAATCACTGAAATATATTAATGTGGCATGTGTGTGGATTCATCAACCTAAAAGGTTAACACTGCACCGTACGTTTTGAGTGACAAAAATGAAATGCATTTCAAGACATCACTTATACCACTATTCCCTATACCACTATTCCTGTAGAATGACCCCCATGTGTTAATCATCAATGATGTAACTACTGATAGCAGCAGAGAATGACTTCTGAAGACTACAGAAGCATCTTATCTGCTCAAGTTCAAGTAAATGTCTCCAAACTCATTGGACGGTACTTCATCGTACAGCAAGACAATAATTCCAAATATACTGCTAAAGCAACAAAGGAGTTTTTCGAAAGCCAAAAAGTAGAAAATTCCTGAAATTCAAAGGATATGCAACAAAGTACTAAACATGATTAATTTCATGTATATAACATTAATATGTCCCAAACATTAAGGTGTCCTGAAAGGATGACCATGTTTAAAAAGTGCTGTAATTTCTACAAGGTGAAACCAAAGTGTATAAAAATCCCCTTACATAAAATCTGAGAATGTACACTTTAACCACATGCAAATTGTTTGAGTAAAAACCTAGCATTTTAGAGTAGAGACAAATTTTTTAAAAAATGTCTTTGTGCCAAACATTATGGAGCTCACTGTATATAGGCCTACAGTATATAGTTATAAGTTATACACAATGTGTAACCCTTCAATATATATTAAAATTGTTCCAATTAAAAATCTTTGCCATTTGTCGACCCTTGACCCCCAAGTGTGCAATAGAACCAAATATCTGCTGACAACTGCAGAGGAAGAGGAGCACGTTCCTCCCAGTTTCGTCTGACCGAAGAAGGCGAAGCCCCATGCAGCTCACGCACTGACCAAACGCTCCGCTCGCCACTGCTCGTCAAAGCGTCAACCTCACGCCTTACACGCCAACCTCGGCCAAAACTGCGCAACAAACCTCAACATCAGAGACGAAACCTCAACATCAGAGACGAAACCTCATCATCAGAGTCGAAACCTCAACATCACAGTCGAAACCTCAACACCAGAGACAAAACCTCATCATCAGAGATGAAACCTCAACATCAGAGACAAAACCTCAACATCAGAGTCGAAACCTCAACATCAGAGACGAAACCTCAACATCAGAGACAAAACCTCAACATCAGAGACGAAACCTCAACATCAGAGACAAAACCTCAACATCAGAGACGAAACCTCAACATCAGAGACAAAACCTCAACATCAGAGACAAAACCTCAACATCAGAGACGAAACCTCAACATCAGAGGCCATCTGAGGCAGCTCCTGAGATCTGAACCTCAGGGAGCGCTTATATTTACCAACTCGCTCGTACGGAAAACCGCTGGAAGCAAATGTTGCCTCGCACGAGGATGTGCATTAGGAGCGACTCGTAGCATCAGCTTCACATGAACATTTGAAGTGGGCACGCTGTCACTCAAAGGATATGAGCCCAATATTATAATATAAGCCTGCAGAGAAGCAGCTTTACCACCACCTCAGAATAAAGGTCACCATGTATGGAAGGAAGTCATCGCTGACAACTGGAAACAGCAGTGATGGCTGGATGGGAATACGTTTGCTCATAAATGTATTCACACGTGTTACTGTATTTCCAAAGGAAAACCATCTCCCCATTTACCTCCAGGCAAGGACAATGGCTGCTGCAGTTGTGAAAATAAAGAGGAGGTGGAACAGAGCTTTCTCCATTCTGCTTGAATAACAGGCATAAAGGCCGTATAACAGATAGTCCTGCTTGCTTAAATAACATGCATATGGGCCTCAGAACAAAAGGTCCCCCACAACAGACAAGCAGTTTACACTCTCCAGAGTAGAACATTTTTATATTGAGTATATTCTTTTATATAGTAAAGCCAGTGAGCTTAAATATAGCTTGGTTTGCTTAACCATAGAATGACATTTAAAATACTTTTCAGGGAACCCCACTGTGTGGGGTTCCCTGAAACATTGGGTTCCTCCGGCCAGGCTTATAAACTGACATAAATAAACCAGTAAGTAATGAGCAAAATAATATTTTATTTATTTGTCTAGTGCAAACCCTCCACCGTTTTGTATTGAATTTATTTTAAAAATATAACGTCAAATTACCAAGGAAAATCCTTTCCAGAATGCTAGTTGAAATGAACAAGCAGGCCACCTCAATCTCAATCATTTCAAATCACAACCTAGGTTTCTCATGATATCCAGAAGCGACAAAAAAACCTGACTGCCAGTATTTGCAGAAGGTCATAGTAAGGTATGAAGAATGGGTGCGGATTCATGCTGCCAGTGGTAACACTCAGTAGTTGATTACAGAGAGCATCTCTAACAGATCACATGGGAAGAGTTTGACAGTGGGGTCAGAGGTGGGAAATGCTACCTACTCTTTACCGATGTTTTATTAACAGCCATGTTCAGGGTGTGCTATTTTTATCACGGTCCCCACATTCATTTATGCAGACTGCCACTGTAGCGAAGGTGTTGTAAAGGACACAGACAACAGTGACGGCTTATCTGGGACAGAGCTCCACTGCCTGTGAATGAACACAATGGCATAAGCACATCACCTATGCACAGGCATAAACACCGCCCCTATGCACAGGCATAAACACAGCCCCGATGCACAGGCATAAACACATCCCCGATGCACAGGCATAAACACAGCCCCGATGGACAGGCATAAACACATCACCAAAGGACAAGCATAAACACAGCCCCGATGCACAGGCATAAACACATCCCCGATGCACAGGCATAAACACAGCCCTGATGCACAGGCATAAACACATCCCCGATGCACAGGCATAAACACAGCCCCGATGCACAGGCATAAACACATCCCCGATGCACAGGCATAAACACATCCCCGATGCACAGGCATAAACACATCACCAATGGACTGGCATAAACACATCACCCATACACATACATAATCACAAATGTATATGCATGAACACATCAGCTACATATGTGTACAAACATTATCCATGTACATGCACAAACACATTATCTATGCACGCACAAGCACGTCACCTATCGGTGAGCATAAACCAATCACCTAATAGCAGAAATACATCACTAATCTGTGTGCAAGCAACCCTTGATTAATAATGACATAATCTGCAGAAGTTGTATACTTCTTAATACAGTGCGATCAGTCTTTGTTCGTAACACTGCTACCAGACTGTAAAACACACCACAGACTCGGGAGCATGAATGACAGCTTCAGTAAGTCTTACTTAGTAACGGCTCCTTTGTGTCATAATTTGCAGACAGCGCATACATTATACACAGTGCAGAGCTTTAAGTCACTAGGTAGCAGACAGACCCATGTGCAAAGCCTGCTTTACACCAGCTGGGTGCACCTCTTAGCCACAGCAATTCAGAAGCCGGTTCTGCCAAAATATTCTGCTGTTCTTCACAATTCCCAGAACCCACAGAGCTGACGCGTATTCACCTCTTACTAATGCCAATCACAACTGAAGGAGACCACCAAACCACAACATTAAACACTGCAAGGCTCTGTTCAGCAAACCCCGTCATCCTGGCAAAACTCTTTCCGTCACAGAAGAAATCCCCTAAGGCATCGGTACGCAAGAAAGCAGCGAACGTACAGCTCCGTGTTCGTGGACACGTGACTGTTCGGCACTTACGGTCATGAGCTCCTTCTGAAACGACTTCCTGTCCTTGTTTTCCGGATTGTTGCAATCCTCCTTGAGCTTCTCGAGAACAGAGGCCACCCTCTCCGGCTCGCTGTCCGTCTCTGCCCGGCAGAAACATGACAAAGGGAGGTTGCTGTAGCCCAGGGCATCGGCGAAAGCCCTCCAGTTCCCCAGGTTCTCCATCAGGATTGTGCGCACGGAGGCATAGATGTAGGTAAGGTATTTGCATGGCTTTAGGATCTGCTCCAATAACATGGTGGTAGTGAGGTCAGGCCCGCAGAAATATATGGGCTTGACCTTCCCCATAACCAGAACATTTTTTGCATGAACAAGCCCGGTCCTTCCCTGATAATATCCAATATACCACTCTTTGGTCCACAGTTGTCCTTTTAGTTTTATTTTCTCCTCACTAAGCAATGCAATAACATCTCCTTTTTTGTACTCCAAGAGGTACTGGTTTTTAGTTTGCCTGATTACCGTTTTTAGTAACTTCCCGAATTTCAAATTGATGATACATCGTTCATGAAAGATTGGGTATTTGCAGCTTATAGCCAGAGGAGACAAAAGGATCTTATCCACTTCCTTTTTCTTTAGGAACCTCCTCTGGCCTGTTTTCCGTACCACAGTTTTTGGAGGGGGTTGTGGCGTCTGCACACAGAACTGGGCCAGGATGCAGTCCTGGTCATCTTTGACCTGAACCCGAAGGGTGAAGTCAGATAAGTCCTCAGAATTCCGTGAGGTGATGGCGTAAATGAGCCGGCTCACCTTCCCCAGTCTAATTTGAAAACCCTGTACCAGCCGAGCTTGTTCACTGTCCTTGACTTCGTAGTTGGATATGTTGGAGTACATGCCTATCCGGAGGTCCTGCGGCCGTCCCAGGATGAACTGATGCTTTCCCCAGAGCTGCAGGGCCACTGGAGGTGTGGAATGGACTGGTTTCCCCACCTCATTTGCCAGCAAGGTCTTGGGAGCAGAGTCATGTCCAAAGATGGCCACCACGGTCTTAAAGGAGGGATGGATGTGTTTAGGACCATAGACGCCCAGGGTGACCTTCTTCATCACATGATCCCACACTGTCAAATTTTGTGAGATGTGCTGCACTTTTGCCACGATAGCAACGTACATGCAGGGCTCAAGGTTGTCCAGATGGACCTGGATCATGTCCCCATACATGTAAGCTTGGGAAACAGGGGTGTAGGGACCCTCCTTGCAGTCACTCCTGACACACACCACCTCAGCTGCCTGCCTGCTCTCCTTCCTCACCACGACGGACACCTTCATCTCCAGAGTGATAAAGCTCTTTATTTCCATGTTGCTCAGTTTGATCTCCACCACGGGACTCACGGTGGAGCACCTGTCACTGTTCAGCTCCAACGGAGGATCCAGCAAGGCCTTCATGGAGATTTGCTGGTTTTCCCCGGGTACCACATGACCCTCAGGGATGTAAATACTGATGCTAGTGTCTGGTAGCTGGATTGCCCCTCCAGAGCTATCCAGTTTACACACAATGCTAGTCTCTAATGGCTGAGTCTGGCCCCACCCAGGGTTCTGTCCCAAGGAGTCCAGGTCATGACAGGACCTGGCCAGCTTCCTGTGGTTTAGCCATGCAGTCCTAAAGTCCTCCCTACTCTGGAACTGCTCAGGCGACGGGGCTTTTAAACCAGTACAGAACCCAAAGGAGGCGGGCACAACATTAGACTGAGATTGCAGAATAGAAAGCTCCGACAAACTGAAGGACCTTTTGCTCCTGAAGAAAGGGTTGTCCCGGGAAAGGTTCTGCACAGCCTCCAGGTTGGGGCTTATGGGTGTGATGTCGAAGCAATTGTTGCTGTAGTTGCTGAAGGTGGTGAAGGGGTTGGAAATGGAGGGCACCAGGGTGCCATAGAGAAAGTCTGCGTTACTGTGCATGGCCTTCTCATTGCTGTTCTGGTCCAGCACGCCCTGCAGGACCCCGTTGAGAAAGGGGTTGGTGGAACTGTGGTTGGAGAAGGGAGTGGGCTCCAGGACCACCCCGGTCCACTCCCCGAGGAGATCGGGCTCCCTGGCCCCGTCATCGGCACTGTCGCCCGCGCTGTCAATGACCCCGCTGTCGCTGAGGGAGGAGCTGCAGTAGCTGAGCGGCTGAACGTAGGCAGAGGGGATGTAGCCCATCTCAGTGTTGTTGTGGGCATACCACCATTCCCCGCTCGAGGCGTCCAGCACGAAGAGCCGGTCACCTTTGGAGAACTTCAGGGTGGTGAAGCTCGACGGACGGTAATCCTTGATGGCAACAACTTCCCGTATATTGCCATAGGAGGCAGAGTCGTCCAGCCTTAAGGCAACGGAAGAAGGCACTGCAAAAAATAAAGAAAAGGCTATTTCAAAGAGACCAAACATTTCTTCTTATTAACAGCAGTTTCATTTTCAATTGTTTACTCTAAAATAAATAACTCCAGCTCAATTATTGCACTGAAATAGTTAGCCTACATTTAGACAATAGATTATATGCAGACAGTTGATCATTAAGAAAGCCCTATAGTGCCATGTGCAGGTAACAGTTTTGCAAGTGGAAACAGTGAAAGACAGTGACCTTTGACATCCGTGAGGCCGGCCTCAGAAACTCCCTCGCTCAGATCAATCAGTGTCCCTTCAGACCTGCAGCGAGGGAGAGCGATATTACTTGTCGCTCGGATTCGATGAGCAGCCATCTTGCTCTTTTCCCAGTTCAGGCTAATCATCCACATCCATTATGCCAAGGGCCATGACCAGTCATTGGAGGCCTTCCATTTCATCTGCAAATACACAGAAGTCATAATTAGGAAGGCTTAGGCTACCCATGAAAATACTTCATACACAATATTAAAACAACAGTCGGTTTCCTCATTAGGGCAGTTAAGATATATAAGCTCTGTTCATTAGGGCAGTTAGATAGATAAGGACTGTTCATTAGGGCAGTTAAGGTAGATAAGCACTGCTCAGTAGGGCAGTTAAGATAGATAAGCTCTGTTCATTAGGGCAGTTAAGATATATAAGCTCTGTTCATTAGGGCAGTTAGATAGATAAGGACTGTTCATTAGGGCAGTTAAGATATATAAGCTCTGTTCATTAGGGCAGTTAGATAGATAAGGACTGTTCATTAGGGCAGTTAAGATATATAAGCTCTGTTCATTAGGGCAGTTAGATAGATAAGGACTGTTCATTAGGGCAGTTAAGATTGATAAGCTCTGTTCATTAGGGCAGTTAAGATAGATAAGCTCTGTTCATTAGGGCAGTTAAGACAGATAAGCATTGTTCTTTCGGGCAGTTAGATAGATAAGCACTGTTCATTAGGGCAGTTAAGACAGATAAGCTCTGTTCATTAGGGCAGTTAGATAGATAAGCTCTGTTCATTAGGGCAGTTAAGATTGATAAGCTCTGTTCATTAGGGCAGTTAAGACAGATAAGCACTGTTCATTAGGGCAGTTAGATAGATAAGCTCTGTTCATTAGGGCAGTTAGATAAGGACTGTTCATTAGGGCAGTTAAGATTGATAAGCTCTGTTCATTAGGGCAGTTAGATAGATAAGGACTGTTCATTAGGGCAGTTAAGATTGATAAGCTCTGTTCATTAGGGCAGTTAAGAAAGATAAGCACTGTTCAGTAGGGCAGTTAAGATAGATAAGCTCTGTTCATTAGGGCAGTTAGATAGATAAGCTCTGTTCATTAGGGCAGTTAAGACAGATAAGCACTGTTCATTAGGGCAGTTAAGACAGATAAGCACTGTTCATTAGGGCAGTTAAGACAGATAAGCTCTGTTCATTAAGGCAGTTAGATAGATAAGCTCTGTTCATAAGGGCAGTTAAGATTGACAAGCTCTGTTCATTAGGGCAGTTAGATAGATAAGGACTGTTCATTAGGGCAGTTAAGATTGATAAGCTCTGTTCATTAGGGCAGTTAAGATAGATAAGCTCTGTTCATTAGGGCAGTTAAGACAGATAAGCATTGTTCTTTCGGGCAGTTAGATAGATAAGCACTGTTCATTAGGGCAGTTAAGACAGATAAGCTCTGTTCATTAGGGCAGTTAGATAGATAAGCTCTGTTCATTAGGGCAGTTAAGATTGATAAGCTCTGTTCATTAGGGCAGTTAAGACAGATAAGCACTGTTCATTAGGGCAGTTAAGACAGATAAGCTCTGTTCATTAGGGCAGTTAAGATTGATAAGCTCTGTTCATTAGGGCAGTTAAGATATATAAGCTCTGTTCATTAGGGCAGTTAGATAGATAAGGACTGTTCATTAGGGCAGTTAAGATTGATAAGCTCTGTTCATTAGGGCAGTTAAGATAGATAAGCACTGTGCACAGCTTTAATCCATGCAAGCATTTCCCGTCTACTGACCTGCATGTGCTTTGTTCCACTAGAATGCTCAACAGCGCAAAACGCAGGACTTAATGTGCATCTAAAATACATCTTTGCATAGCCTGCTATTTACAGATTTGCATAGCCTGCTATTTATAGATTTGCATAGCCTGATATTTACTGATTTTACAATCAATGATTCTTAGTGCAGTGAAGTCAGGGAGCACAACAAAGTGGTACTAAACACTGAAATATGAGAAAACAAATGAGTAAAACTGGGCATTTGCCATCAGCTAAAACCCACTCGGTTAGGTTTTACCTACTGTTTTCAACATAAAATGCTTCCGCTGCTATAATCATTTTATTGCTGTGACATGAATAACAAACTGTACAGTCTCTTTCCCAAAGGAGCCGACCAAAATGCAAAGTGGAATCCCTACCCCGAACAGCTAGACAAATTCCTGCTCTCAAAGTTTCACAACAAAACTGCAGCTTGCTCTCAGTAGATTTTACACTAGGAGCAGCTGCATCTGAGGTATGAATGATTTAAGAATCCCGCAGATGCCAACTCCTTGTGATCACAAATGACAGAGGCAACACATGCTCTTCTCTCTGACCACTGTAAGGCGGTTAACAGAAGCGTGCCCAAAGGAAAACAGACTCTGTTTACTGTGCTGACGGGGAGTTGGCAGGCTCGGATAAAGAGACAGCGCTCAGCTGCAAAACATCCTACTGGATCAGCATTATGCAAAAACTTAGGTTCTCCATAATACAGCGTAATCATATTTCGTATTGTTGGAAAGCTTATGTCATGGAGAACACGATGGGTGTCTTTAGTGGTGGGGTGCTGACTAATGATCTTGATACCTATGGGTCAGAACGCTCAGCCAGACACAAAGTTTAACCTGGGGTGGTATGCTTACAGAGACAGCACAAGCAGGATCATTAATTTTCGTTATCTTTGTGTCTTTATTTGATGACTTGCTGTTTTGCTTTGATCTCTGAATATATAAGGGGAAAGGTGCAATGGTTCAGGGAGACTCCTCAACCCGGTCTCCTGCGAATATGCGTATAGCCACTGCACCACTCACATTTTGCAGCATTGTATATTGTCATTACTGAACACACAGAACAATAAACAGCATTCATAGTAACCTGGCATTCCTCATTGACTCTTAACACTACACACCTAGCAGTTTTAAGATCCTAACATACACATAGAACTCAGGATATCTGCACCACGTAGTCATTTGCCTATACGCTAGTGTTGTAGCAGGCTACACAAGCCAGAGACATGTCCGCATCTAACAAGTTAAATAGCAATCGGTATAGAGCCACACTATTGGCACAGCCGTCTCCTCCATCTATGCATAGACAAAAGGTTAAAACAGTATTTTGGATAATTGAGTCAGATAATTGAGATAACATTAAATGAATGCCATTTCAGAAACACCGGGTAAGACTACTATACATGCATTCCTTCCTACTCAGATACTTCTGCTGTTTTGGTGTATCTGAGAGGTTTCTTCCACCACTTTCACTCTATACAGGCCTGCTTTTCCTGAGAGAGGAGCAGGGAATACAAGGAATACTGGCCTGCTTTTCCTGAGAGAGGAGCAGGGAATACAGGCCTGCTTCTCCTGAGAGAGGAGCAGGGAATACAGGCCTGCTTTTCCTGAGAGAGGAGCAGGGAATACAGACCTGCTTTTCCTGAGAGAGGAGCAGGGAATACAGACCTGCTTTTCCTGAGAGAGGAGCAGGAAACCGGTCTGCACACCTGATAGGCATGTGTGCAAGTCAGCAGGGCTGCAGGTAGCAGGTAGCGTGCACTTGGCTAAATCCAGTGTCATTTTACCAACCCCTTCTGCCAAAGGCATCTCCACAGGGAACAGGTTAGGGTTGAAGGCATCTGCACACAGACAAACACTGCCAGTAGCACAGGGGGAAATTGCATATTTGCTGATGACACATGGAGTCCTGCAAATGTCCTGACGTAATTAGGCTTAGTAGAAGGGGGCTACGGGGATTTGACTGTAAAATTAATCAAAGGGATCAACAAAGTATCAGAAAGTATTTCTGTACACAGAGAGTTGTTAATTTGTAGAATAGATTGGCAGGTCATGTAGTAGAGAGTTCAACTCCAGAATAAATGCAGAGCTGGATACTGTAGGAAATTGGCGAACGAGGATGGGCTCAGTGTCCTGTTCTGGTCATTACGTGCTCTGATGTTCCTATAATGAGATTGGCTCCGCTACAGGAAGCTCTCGCATATGTAATCAGACCCCCGGGATTGAAATTGGTTAACAAGTTCTTTCAAAACGCAGCTGAAAATAACATTGTAATTTTCACTGCGTAGTTACAGATTCTCTTTTTAAATAGTTTTTTTTTCTCTTTCTCACATTTGTACATGCTTAAAATGACTCCACTGGTGAAGCAAATATGTGAAACTGCCAGGATAGGTAATGCATTTCCTTTAATGACTACAGTTCGTATCTTCGTATCTCAAGGCTGTTTGGTTTTTAGCTACTATGAAACCACGTATTGAGCCACCACTTTAAACAGCTGAAAATAATACATATAAAATAATTTAAAGAAATAATTCAGCAAGCGATACACTCTACCTCCACCTGAGGATGTACAATCCTGAAAACATGTTTTCAGAAGATTTGGCAAAAATAATGGGCGATGATAATGGACAGCGGTTCGTAAAGAGACTCATTGAGTGGGCGTTCCCAACTCCGGTCCAAGACAAGTCAAGAGACTCTTTATTTTTCTATTTAAGACAATCTGTTTAGTTGCCATTTCCATGACTTAAAATGCTCACAATACAAAATATAAAATATAATAATACCGCATTTAAAAAAAACTAACTGGTCCTGGAAAACTCTTACGTATGCTGGGTTTCCTTCCAATCAATCTGATAAATTGAGGACACTGAAAATGTGTGGAAGTTCCAGAAATTCATAGAGACAGATTTCAGCATAAAACAGGTTTTGCTCGTTACCATTTGTGGCTTCAAATACAACAAAACATAGCTGATCACAAGGCACAGATGACATCTGTACTGCCTGGCTATGAATTGGTGGGGGCTTCCGCTCCCGATTGGACAACTCCTCCCAAAAGCTCCGCCCAGAACACATATTACTCTTTAAGAAACGATTGTCAAAATCTCTGCATAGCTGTGAGAAAAATAGCTAATGAAGTAACTGCCGAAAACACACTTGAAAGATTTGACTGTTAATCAGTTAGTTAGCCGCTCTGGTTCTCAGCAGAACTTCATTAATCTTACACCAGTACTTTGCCTGTCCCAGCACAACTCCAAAAGACCGTTTTATTACCATAATACACACTTTATAAAGGGACTTCACTTGAATCCATTTGCATATCATGAGCAAGCCGGACAAATGAAACATTTCTCCTTTTTTGCTGACAGTACATTAATAGCACACGGTAAACGAGGGGAATATACCAACACTTAATGAACACAAAAACAGCGCACTCGCCCGAATGTGCAAATTAGGCCACACGCGTTTGTACAGCTGTGGTGCTCCGAGCCAAGTTTATGACATAATGAAGTCTGCGGGAGGCACCCACACAAGGTAGTACCGTTACTTCTGAGAACCTTATAGCTGTCAAAACACGGAGTTGTGGGTTTTATTGCCGTGGACTTGGATGCCCAGGGGAGGAAGCTTTCGGTGAGTAAATCGGATGCTGGTTCCTTTTTATACAGACGGCGAGGGCGCCAGGACTGACAGTGCAGGACAGAGACAGCAGGACTGACACCGCAGGACAGAGACCGCAGGACAGACCGGTGCTCCGTCCAACTGTGACAAACAGAAGGGAGATGAAGGGACTCTGGATCCGGGTCACTTCCTCTACGGGCTGTCCTCTTCCTGTCCTGCACATGCTCACTTTTATCTCTGTCACAATCACTGTACAACTACGAATGAAGAGTCATTCAATTTATGGAGGACAAAGAATCCGCTATTTGCCACAGCTCAGCACAGGGAAAGGTGTCCCCATGCTAATTTAGACAAAAGCCATGGTAACTTTCCACAAAGTGCAGATCAGATATGCTCCTTGTAGGGACCTGGCTGTTGGTGGCCCTCCTTAAAAAAACAATTGCAAGCAAGGAAAAATATTAGCACTGTAATTTCTGACCAAGCAGAGCTAAAGACCTAAACATAAATCCCATGTTACAGTACAAGGAAGGGATTACGTGGTCTTAAATAAAGCCTTTCAGCAAATGAATAATGTTGTTCTTACAAGTCCTAAATCAATTTTCAGCAACCGCAGAAGACTGTAAGTTAACTGGATTTCTACTGCGGCCAAGTCTGTCTGTTACCATCCTGCCCACCACTCAGGAGAATCTCCACAGACAGCTGGCACTGCTTTGACCCCCGGGGAGAACTCATCTCAAGAGCAGACACTCCAATAAACAACAATAAGAAAACAGAGAAGGAGTTTATCCACCTCAGTGAAAACCTCCAATCACAATGTTCATTTTATTACCGTTTTAAAAGAGAACAGAGGATGCAGCTGATGCCGTGTCCCTGTTTACTGTGGCACGAATGAATCACATTTTTATCAATCCTTCAAGTAGGATCCCATCTTGACCCCAATAGGATTTTTTTCTCTACAAGTTGCGCAAAAGAAAATACACGCGCACACACATACACACACACACACACACACGCATATGCACGTGCACACACTTTGGCTTTGCTTCTGCGTTTGTATGTGTGTGTATGTGTATAACCATGCAGATTTTGTGTACTCATTTCTGTTTGTGCAGTTGGATGTAGAAATGCGCTCTCTGTAAACATTAGACTGACATTACGCTAACATTATTAGCTATCACACAAAATTTGCAACGCAGATGGCTGAAGCTCTAATCAATGACACAAGACAGAGATAGAAGTGGGTGCGATAATTAGCACTTGGTTCGATAAAGACCTTTCTGAACACATTCCTCTCTGTGGGAAGTGGGCACACACTGCTGTTAAACAGTAATGTTCGCTAAAAGTAGACTCACTCACTCCCTTCATTATCTTCTTGTCAGAGTGCTCTTGCATAATAAATACAGAATAACAGTGTAACAGACAAGCTGACCTGCTAGTTGATTTAGCTGTTCCATGCCAGTCCTGTTCAGTTAACAGCATATTGCTAACTGAATGAATATTTGCCTCCGCCTAGCCCATGTCTAGCTAACCTCATGTAAACACACAGAATTCAGATACAACTTCAAATGTCCACACAATAAAGCCCCAAAACTTTGGTTTTCGCATTTTTCTCCTTGTTTCCTGCCGATTTCATCATCACACATGCTCCAAGACCCTCAATCAATAATTTTCCCCACTGGACACTGAGAAACATCTTCTGTGATTCTGCCAATAACAACATCTGATCAAAGTAGTCTGATCAAAGTAGCCAATAGCAGAATACTCAGATACACAGGAAAAATGGACATATAAGGAAATGCACATGTGATGGTATTTCAGCCAATAGGAAATGCTTTTAAAAACTTAGCTGTCTTTGTTTTGTGTGGGAGCTAGCATGCTTGCTAATTAATAATTGCCAAAAAAAATTTAAACTATTGCTTTACAGCTGTATGATCTTTGTGGGAAGCTCACATTTATGAAATTAATTTTCAATCATTTTACACTCAAACTCCACATAATATTGTTTCATTACATTACATTACATTTATTTAGCAGACACTTTTATCCAAAGTGACATACAAAAATGCATATCAAGGTTATTGGAACAACTTACTGGGGATAGGTATTGTTGCCACACTTTAGACAGTTTTGCTTTAACATTTTGACCAAGTTTAAACATTAGCTAGCTTGCTAATGGTACCAGCTGTCACTGACAAAGCGAGTGTAACATAAGTGAAAATGACACTAAAATGAAGCATCGAAATCTTTGTTGCAACTTCATCCGGTAGGTACCGGTCGTATGGGAACCGGTGCCATAGTACTACCAGATTTCAGAACCCAAGCCCATTCATGACTCAGACAGCCACATGACTACAAGGCAGGCCTCTATTATCACTGTGTTATTATCACCATCAACACCCAGGGAGCAGACAATTAAACATGTCCTCACACATCATTTCTGCCCAAATGGCCATGACATTCTCCCAATAATGAAACCTGCGTGGGACACATTTCCCATGATTCATACCCAACGCTTCCCATGATTCAGATGCACCTTCTCAAGCAGACATTCCTGTTATCGCGCAAGTGTAGCGTTAATAGGTAAGGGCAAATCTGATCACGCCAGAAGTTTTCCCCCAAAACACGCTTAACGGTTTCCGGTAAAGGTCATGTATAAGCGGGGTATAATTACGGAGCCCCCCTCACACTCCTCTGCAGGGTCCATAAGAGGACTATCCCCAGCACAGCGGCCTCTGAAGCCCAGCAGTGAAGACGGTGGGCCTGGGGCAGGCAGTGAGACCTCCCCAGGCGGGACGTTTAACAGGAGACGGGAACAAATTCGTCATCTAGACCCGCCCTTCTCTCTGGTGACTCTGCATCTCCTACCCTTATCTCCTCAGCCCGCTGTGCAATACATAGGGATTTTACTTCCTTCTTCCTAAGCTGTGGTGAGGGCATAGTAACATGTTCTTCCAGGTTATGTGTGCGGACGAGGCTCCTTTCTGCTTTGTCAGGGTTTGAATGCGTGTGCTAAATAAAACAAACATAAGCCTCAAGACGGGAAAGCCCATTACTGGCAGAGTATGCAATAAGTGCCTTCAGAGGGCTTGGGAATACAAATAAAAAAGTAATGAACTATTTTAATAAAAAATTGGGTAAATGTTTGAGGAAGGGGAAATACAAGGACTGCTGCTCTGTGAACAGCACAGGATAAAGGATTGCCAGTGGCACAAACAGCAGGTATTTTAAAAAGCTTTTCCCGCAAACTTATCATTCAATCGCTACATTCTAACGCAATGCAAAATTCCTTCCTGTTAGAAATGTGCTGAATATCAGAAAAAAGAGAACTACTCCACAGTTTCCAGTGTTTATAACTGAGGTTATGGATTAGTGACATTTTTGAGGTTGCTTCAAAGAGGAGAGAAACCTTCCATATGGAGTGAAAGCAGAAAGACAGACTGCAGAAAACATGAAATGAGAAAGATCATGCAAAAGGCCATAAAGTGAATCCATATTTAATGTTTTTGCATTTGGCTTGTTTGATTCGCCTGCCAACTAAACATATGTGAATGTTCCATGACTAAATCCTTTCTTCCGTTATAAAGAAAAAGATATGTCTACATACCAGAATGTTTCCCAGGATCTAATGTACAATGAGCATGTGTTTCCAATTTCTACAGCCTAGTTCAATAAGCAAAGTTGTGCATTATTGTGTTTATATAATGGTGAATTTAAGTATACTTTTACACAAAACCCTGGCTGGTAGCCTGTGAGTGCCATATCAATGCATATCACTACACATCACACTTATCCCTGTAACAGAGCACACCATGTAGAGCTCACAAACACTGTAGGCTCCATATGACATCATCATTAAAACATGCAGGCTCCATGATCAGGACTGCAACAGGGCTGCACTCAGCGCTTCATACACGGGGGAGGGGCCTAACATGGGCCTCACAGGGGAGGAGCCTAACATGGGCCTCGTGGGGGAGGGGCCTAACATGTGCCTCACGGGGGAGGGGCCTAACATGGGCCTCGTGGGGGAGGGGCCTAACTTGTGCCTCACAGGGGGAGGGGCCTAACATGGGCCTCGTGGGGGAGGGGCCTAACATGTGCCTCACAGGGGGAGGGGCCTAACATGGGCCTCGCACAGTCAGGGGGCCTGTGGCTGGAACCGGCTTTTACTGGAGAATGGGAAAGGGGGGGGGGGGGGGGGTCAGTAATGGTCTTATGCTTCTAATAATGTAAATTATACTTTGACATAGTTTTGATGTGTCTTTAGAGTATATAGTGTGCAAAAAGATTGCAGTGAAAGATATTACAGTGAGAAAGGCCAAAGTAAAAGACATTTCTTTGCTCATTATTTGCTCGTGGTCATCACTGTGCTGGGAGATATTCCGGTATGAAGACATATCTTCTGCATTAAGATGGAAGAAATTACCAAGTCATGAGGGAACAACCTGGCAACAAGCACATGCAGAGGAGACAGCTACGGCTGCCAGAGCAACTGCCCCTTTTGCCCCAAGCATCCTGTGTACCCCTGCCTTGTTATAAAAAATTTTTTTTTTTGCAGTTTCCCATTAACTACCTAAACTGCAGTAGCCCGTCACAGATTAATGTGTTCCGCCAGTTTAAGAATGTCTGATAAACATACAGTACCGTGAAAATGTATTTGCCCCCTTCCTGATTTCCTCTATAATTGCATATTTGTCACACTGAACAGTTTCAGATCTTCAGACAAAATGGAATATGAGACAAAGGGAACGTGAAGAAATACAGAGCACATCTTTAAATTATTTCATTTATTTAATTTTAAAAAAAGTTATCAAACACCCATGTCACCCCTATATAAAATTGGCCACTTAAACTTAACCGGTCACACCACCTTTAGCAGCAATAACTGCAGCCAAACACTGCATAACCCAGCTGCACCTCAGCTTCACTCACGGACAGATGACTGCACATTCACCTTAAGAACTTTCTGCTACAGAGCTGAAATTCATGGTTCGTTCAATAATGGCAAGTCATCCAGGTCCTGAGGCAGCAAAGCATCCCCACACCATCACCCTACTACCACCATATTTGACCGTTGGTATGATGTTCTTCCTGTTAAATGCTGTAGTTGCTTTACGCCAGACATAATGGTAACATTGTTCCAAAACATTGTTTTGACTCATCTGTCCATAAAACATTATCCCAACAGGCTTGGGGATCATCCAGGTGCTTTTTTGCAAATGTGCAATGAGCACTGATGTTAGCAGTGGTTGGCAGTGCTTTCTGCCTGGCTGCTCTCCCACGAATCCCATTTTTTCCCCAGTCTCTTTTTGCCTTCAGCACTGACTGTAGGACTGTAGTCTCTCTTTGGAACATGAGTCCTGCATCTCAACTTCCGCAGGCCATCGGTCCAGAGCGCATTTTGAGGAGACAACATTATCTGAGGTAGGCATCTACTCGCTAGCTACATTGACATGAATGTGGTTACAATAGTTCAAAACATTTCGGGCATCAAGTTAGAAAAGCTATCTGTGTCTCGACTGTGAAGCCTAACGTTATGTTGATTATGTGAGGGAGTGACACTGTGGGAATTGGCACTGCAATATGTTTGATACAGTAGCCTATTCTCTGTGGTAACTCGCGCTGCATTTACATCGATATGAGCAAAGGAGTTACAATGGTCTGTCAAGTTAAAAAAGTAACATCAGCCACACACCTTTTCTGTACTAGTAGGCTAAATTATTTCCAGCATCAAGCTGACAAAGGCTGTATCTTGACAGTGATATGTAACATTATGCTGATTATACAAATTTATTCAAAGCGGTTGAGAGTTAATCAAGATCAAGTACTATTTTTAAGCTGAATGTTGACACCAGATATTCATGCAGTTGGAATAACTCCCTTCTAGAAAATCTCTGCTTCAAACCTGATTAGACCTGTTTGAAGTAGGACAAAAAGTACTTTTTTGTTGTAGAAATGTTTTCCTTTGTGTAACTTTCATTGACTGTCAAGATTTTAGTTGAATGTGGCCTCTAAATCTGACGTAGGATGTGGTGCCATATTTTTACTGCAGCATTGGAGTGTGATTCCAAGCACTTAATACACCCTAATTTATTTGATGGCACAAGTGTAGGCTGAAGCATTTTACAAATTGATATAACTGCATGGGGTTTATGATGGGATTGTTTACAAAATTCTTCACAGATCAAGCCTTTTGATTTTCCAGACTGATGCATTTAACTGTTAAAATTTCACCCAGTGGGCATGCCCCCAGACCCACCTGGAGGTTTGGGGTCCCCCCACCAGCTTCCCAAAATCCTGTGTGAAACGCTGATCTGTAGTATTAATGTTGCTGTAATTCATTTTCATTCATTCGTTTAGGTAAATATGTATTCTGTACAGTAACTGGGTGTTTTTCTAGGTTGGTTTCTCACTTTGAGAACCTGCCCGTGAAAAGGTCACAGCCTGGCCTTGCCTGGCCTCTGCCACCAGAAGTGGAGGACCCCGTTCAGTTACCATTATGATGATATTTGAGACATTCGTGATGAGACCGGAACATCCCAAATGGCGCTGGCTGGCACAGAGGCCAAAAGACGAGAGGACAACCCAGGAAAATGGGCAGTGGTCTCAAGACAACATCTGACCTTCAGGAAATGAACCCCAGTCATTTTGTTTGCTAACAGGCTAGATAAAGGACAGCACCCTCTTTCCTTGAAGTCAAACCAACTCTCACTCTCTCTCTCAAATTTCAAATTCAAAATGCTTTATTAGCATAACATTTTAAAATATGTATTGGCATAGCGTAATAATCAATCATAATAACAACGATAGATATATATTAAAATCTCTCCCTCCCTCTGAGTGAGAATGTGTGCGTGGCATTAGGTTCTTAAAGGGTTTTTATTCTGGACTGGGGACCGTTATTAGATCCACCACTGAGTTAGTCAAGGGGAGGCCTACACTACTCAGGGCAGCAACACAGGGTTCTCTGGTTTAACGTTAATGCTCCTCACCAGAGCTCAGAGAGGTAATCGTATTTATGAAGCCAAGGGAAGCTTTAGCACAGTCAGTCAGGATGAGTGCATTAAACATAGGAGGGGACTGGAACTGCACTATAGATTTTACTGTGGACAGGACCAGTGGAGTCCCATTTGCAGTCATCCTCCTGCCATTCAAGCTTAGTCACAAAGTGACTGATGCATGGAGACATAAGCATCCTACTACAAGGCAGTATGCCTGGGTGTGGCTAGCTGATAGCATGGTTAGTGCAGCCAGGCTAGACAGGCTATATATCTCCTGGGACTGTAGTTAAACATTATGTAGGAGTTTTATTTACCATGTTATATTTACTGACCATCACCTTGTAACAGTTGATTTTTTGTCTTTCCTCTACTGCGAAGGCTACATCATATTGGCATTTTAACAAGCTAGTACAAGATGGGAGTTTTTTGTAAAAAAATAAAATAAAATTCAGCTTTTTAGGTGAGTACAGGAGTAAGTGTGTGAAAGAGTGCATGAGTGGATGAGGGAGTGTGCACAAGTGAATGAGTGGGTGAGGGAGAGTGCGCACGAGTGAATGAGTGAGTGAGGGAGAGTGCGCACAAGTGAATGAGTGAGTGTGTGAATGAGTGGGTGAGGGAGAGTGTGCACGAGTGAATGAGTGGGTGAGGGAGAGTGTGCACGGGTTTATGAGTGGGTGAGGGAGAGTGCGCACAAGTGAATGAGTGAGTGTGTGAATGAGTGGGTGAGGGAGAGTGTGCACGAGTGAATGAGTGGGTGAGGGAGAGTGCGCACAAGTGAATGAGTGAGTGAGTGAATGAGTGGGTGAGGGAGAATGTGCACGAGTGAATGAGTGGGTGAGGGAGTGTGCACGAGTGAATGAGTGAGTGAGTGAATGACAGGGTGAGGGAGAGTGTGCACGAGTGAATGAGTGGGTGAGGGAGAGTGTGCACAAGTGAATGAGTGGGTGAGGGAGAGTGTGCACAAGTGAATGAGTGGGTGAGGGAGAGTGTGCACAAGTTTATGAGTGGGTGAGGGAGAGTGCGCACAAGTGAATGAGTGGGTGAGGGAGAGTGTGCACAAGTGAATGAGTGGGTGAGGGAGAGTGTGCACAAGTTTATGAGTGGGTGAGGGAGAGTGTGCACAAGTGAATGAGTGAGTGTGTGAATGAGTGGGTGAGGGAGAGTGTGCACGAGTGAATGAGTGGGTGAGGGATAGTGTGCACAAGTTTATGAGTGGGTGAGGGAGAGTGCGCACAAGTGAATGAGTGAGTGTGTGAATGAGTGGGTGAGGGAGTTAGTGAGAGCGTGGGTTAGTGGGTGCTCATGCAAGGCTGCTACTTCACCTTCTCTGCCACAGTCTCCTTGATGTTTGCTGCTCTCTCTGGGACCAGCGATCTCTTACGCCATTCAGCCATTTCTGATACTGTTGACATTCTTCCCATTTTCACCTCATGCAAGTCATCCTTTTGTCAATACAGTTCCTTTTTAACATAATCAGTTTCTGTTAGTGCTTCTCCATCCTCGGTTTCCTCCTGTCAGTTAAATCTCAGTCTCTTCACCTCCTGCTCATCTCCAGGATGTCTTTCCCTTGCATGATGGAGCTGAATACCAATCGGAGATCTTGCGAGAGAGAGGGAGCAACAGACCCCCCATTACCAGGGGACTAAACAAGAAAACATTCATTTTCAATATGTGTGGACCTCACCAGTACTGGTTAACGGGCTGTTTAACAGAAATCCTCAATGCTTCAACACTGGTGAAGCATTTATATTCAGGGTATCATATCAATCATGTATCACAGACCCCCTGCTATGATCCTATTTCACACAAGTGACACACCTCCCTACAATGTCCCTGGAGGTCACAGTTCAGTCACCCTGCTCAGTCCCCAGAGAGACTGCACTTCCCCAAATCTGAGCCTGCGTGGGCGAGGTTACGAAATAAGCCCCAAATCTCCACGTGTCCCAGGGCCCTGTGCCCCGGAACCATGCCCCACTCAGTCCCGGCTGGTCCCATTACGAGACAGTCTGGAGTAAGAGCTTTAAAAATCAGCCGGCGTGCCGTCACATCAAGCTCCCCGCCAGCGAGCGGGACGTGGGACGCGGAGGGACACGGAGAGCAATCCCTTATCAGACGCACGACAGTTTATCAGTCGCAAACGGGCGAACAGGAGTAAATTAGGGGATCGGCAAGGTGACTGCGCCGCGCGCAAGGTGCCGTCTCGTCTCTCCGAGTCATTTTTCCCGAAAGCTCAGAAGACTAACGTCAGCGAGATTTTTAAGTTTTGGAAGGGAATGCAAATCTTCCCCCCCCTCCCCCCACAGTCAGCGGAGAGGGCACACAGAACAGCCAGCAGGCCTGCTGGGTGGGAGGGGGTTGGGGGGGGGGGGCGGCGGTGGTAAGGCCTCCGGGGGGGGGGACCAGGCTGGCCTAAATAATTGCGTGTCAGCATAAGCACATCCATGTCATGTCCCGCTGTCAGAAACCAGAGGAGTGTGCGGACCGTGGGGCCTGGACAGTCTGACCTTGGAAAGTGACGTCATCACAAACTCTGTAGCAGAAGAAACTGCTGACGGAGGAGATGTTTCAGCCTTGGGATTCTTTTTCCTCTCTGTTCCCCTTCATCTTCGTCCCGTTTTGACACGCGCGCTCTGATTCTGAGCTCACAATGGCGGTGGCGAGTTCTCATCTCATAAGGAGAGGTGGTTTCTACACAGATCCTGCACACTATTTCAGTGAATATACCATCAGGGCTGAGTGCGAACCAGCAGACACCTGCTTTACAACTTCAAAGGGAAGTTAAAGTGGAAAAGCACAAAAACATCTAAAGGTCACCAAATAGACTGTTAAAATAAAGGTCACTAAATAATTTGGGGGTGGGGGGTGAGTGGGGGGGTCCACTAATCTGTCAGAAAAAGGCACAATTTTCATCCTTTTAAAGACAAGTGCACCACAGGAAAGCCACACTAGTTCACTGAATAGAATGACCTACTGTATATTGTTCTTTGGGATCTCCATGATACTACCATGATGCAGTAAACACATGCTGGATCTAAAAATGACGTATATCCAGTTATCTCAGATCCCTTCCTGCATTAATACAGATGAGCATGTGTAATTCAGTAGGTTGAGAATGTTTTTCAATGCAAATACACAACAAACAGGGGAAAAAGTGTTGTGTGTGAGATACTTCACAAGAAGAAGACTAAATGTACATTTTAACTTCTAAATCATTATATCGCCCCTTCTTATTTAAATATGAATCTAGAAACATGGTTTTGAAAGTGAATGACTACACCACAAAAGAACAGAGTTTAACTTTGAAATAACTCAAGCACAATTTCAAAGGCAGCTGCACATGGGCATTATACTAAGTTGAATGCCAATTAGCAGTACGTATCAGCAAACAAAAGTTCTGACAATCAGCATTTTAATATGTGGGTGTCCACAGCAACAGAGTTCCAAAAAGGTCAAAAAGTCGGCACTAGAATTGCAGGTGCATTGGTCAAAAAAACTGAAGAATTATTTAATGTGCCAGGAGAACGGTGTCAAATATTATGACAACGTATTTCAAACAACCTGCATTGGCAAAGAGGAACAGTGGTCGCAACTCAAAGCTCACCAACAAGGACAAAACGACACTTTACAAGATGGTTCCTAAACAGCTCAAAACTACGGTCTCACAAATGACCACAGAACTGAATCAACACCTCTGTATTCCAGTCTGAACAAACGCTGCACTTTGTGAGCTTCACACAACTGTTTTTTATGGCAGGGCCACAATAAAACTGAAGCTGTTCTCAAGGTGACTAAGGCCGTACTCCTTATCAGTTAGCCTACCTGATATTCGAATATTGTCAAGTTTTGCCCAATAAATATTTAGCCTACCATTTCTGTATGGTGGAGGGATTTCTGCAGCTTTGAAAAGCTCGGGTACTTGAGTTGGATCCTTTCACCAACTCACTGCCTTCCATGGCCCTGAACTACAGTTCCCAGAGTCAGGCCTGCTCAAAATATGCAAATATAAGGCCTGTCCCCTGATAATATGAACAAAGAAAGCTCAACATTTGTAACTCAAATTTTCCAGCTATCATTTTCTCATCCTGAAAAAAAAGGTTTCCAAAGCTTATTACAAAATGCTATTTTGTAAAGTCTCTTCTCCAGAGAAAGAATCCCCTGAAGATGACAGCCATGACCAAAGTGACATGGAGAGCAGCTCTTACAAGTACTACTGCATACTTACAAGTAAGTATGCAGGTTTGTTTAAGCAAGTTGTTATCTAGCCTGATAGATAGCTGGCACGGTGAGTGTTTAGATACAAACCAGTAGTTTAAGCCAGCTTTCAAACTGAGCATTACAAGCTAATTTACAGAACAATTTGCCCTTGTCTTCAGTTCCAAGATCTTTGTCCAATTTGATCAGTATCTAACTGCAAAGCAGACCTAGCCAGCCTGCAAATGTTACTAAATTAAACTTGCTTAATTTGAATTGTTTAATTTGGAATGCAATCCTTTCTGTCTTGTGAATGATCAGTCTTTAACATTGCATTGATCTCCTCAGGCATTCTGAAAGTACTACAATAGGAAGAAGTCAGCATTTCTTAATCCAGTGGTGAAAAGGTTCAAGCTTGATGGTGGAAAGTTTATTGACACAGCCTCTCATCTCTTGCACACCACTCACTTGAAACCCAACAAAACTAATATAAGCATAGAGAATTGCAGGAAATGTCATCACACACAGTGTCTGATGTGCGTTACAGATTTATGGCATGGTAAGAAATACATCTAGAAAGCCACTGTTATTTTTGTTTTTTTAAACCTTCCAACTGTATGAGGTTCAATAAAATATAATATCACTGAATTATGATGAAGTTCCCTATTTTGCTCCTGCAAACCTGCCCCGTTCCTCTGATATACTCAAAAAACATCCAGGTAGCTGCTCCAGTCCCACAATGCATTGCCCACTAGAGGCACTAGATTGATGAAGGATGTAGATGATGTCTCTTCCTTTAAATAATACATAGCACATTTTCACTTCATCCTGTTGTCCCACTTACATGACAACAACAGTAGGCACTACATGGGCAAAATATATTACTGCCATATGATACAACCACCACGTTAACAAACGGCTAAATTTTTTTTATTTTTGTTTCAATTTATACTCCATGGTACTTCCATTTTAAAAAAATGTTTTGTTCAATACACAAATAATAACGATAAGATGAATATGAAACAGTTATGCCAACATATCCACCATTTTTTTGCATTTTAATGACCTGGAAAAGGAATGTAAATACTTCTGACGGGCAGCGTACCAAAGCACTGTAGGTGGCCTAAGTGAGTGCCTTGAGGGGGAATGCAAACTATTTTCATCACATACCACAATGCACCACTAAAGGATTAGTTTCCCCTTAAAACATTTCCTTGATAAAAATATCACAGATAGCCTGGGATAAAGTAAAAATACACAACTGCCCAGCGTGCAGAAATACACAGGCATTCCTCTGATGATGGAAAAAAAGACCTGGAAAACAGCAGACCGTTGCTGGGGGTCACTGAGAGCAGTTAGCTAGAGACAGGGCCGTATAGGAGACATACACTGGCCAGTCAGCGTTCGTTCCCCCAAAGCTCCACCCGATCCCCCCTGCCCCATTCGACCCCCCCCCACCCCATTCGATCCCACCAGCCTCATTCGATCACACCCACCCCATTCAGAACCCCCTACCCCATTCGAGACCCACCCCTCCATTCAATCCCCCGCACCCACCCCATTTCATCCCCCCCCACACACCCCATTCGATCAGACAGACATCATTCTCTAGTTCCACAGCCAGTTCCTAACTGTGATGTTTCATTCCAGTCCGTAACTAAGAATTCAAGCCAAGCTCGATATTGAAATGGTCTGGCAACTGAACTGATAATTACAAAGTTGTAATTAGTAAGCCTACGTGTGATTGTGTCCACCTTTGGCGCTATTACACATGCACCAATGCATTTAATCACCTGCTCCTCCTCCGCCTCCTCACCTGAACATATGCGCACTCGAGCATGCACTGCACGTGTGCTGGTAACTATATCACACTACATAGACAGATCAAAACATAATATTAATGTTGATAATATAACAGTCGTCCGCTAGATCTGCTTGAGCCAGATTACAAACCGCCGCTTTCTTGCATCATTCCATGACACTTACCAATGGGCCGGACGGAGTCTGAATCTACACCTGAAGAACACAATGATGTAGCCTACAATCAAACCAATGAAACTGCTCTAGAGACCAGGCTTCCTCTTCACATTCTTGTACACCTGCGTTATATGTTGTGCTTACATGATTTGGTGCAGTAAAGTGTCTGTCTATCAAACATGAACGAATTTGGCTGCTCTCAGTGTTGCGGGTTCAAGAAGCATTCAGACTTGGATCTGGCCAGGATTGGGATTTGGACAGGGTTTGCAGCAGCCCCATACCAGCAGGACAAAGAGACCCATTATCACACAAAAAAGTCAAACAGCAGCTTCAATTATACGTTCATAACAAGACATGTTATTTTCAATTAAAGCCATAACTATTTTATGAAGTACAAACCCAAGCAGCTCATGAAATAAAACATTAGTTTTGTCAAATCCTCTGAAGTTCCACAGACTATTCGCCTAAATCAGGCATCTGGAAATCATTTTATTTATTTATTTGTTTATTATTTATTTATAACCACATCTGGAAAGCAAAACACCTAAAAAAAAACACGTAAAAGAATGGACTTTTAAAAAACGAGCCATGAAGGAGAAGCTTCCTCTTTCAAGCCCGGCTGTCTAAATAAAACATGCATACAGTTGTCTATAAATTATTCAGTGTATTGGCTACTTGGTAGAAGTAAATGAGTGCAAGGTATGAGGGCACACACTCTTTCCAAGCTCCAGTTTGTTTCTGTGCAGAGAAAGCTCTACAGTCACTTGAGTGCAGGGGGTCTTTATTAGCATAGTTAATAGTGATCGCCCATTATCTCATAGCATTCCTCCAAAGCGTCTCCATTTATTTAAGTTCAAGGTTATAATAATAAGAAAGTAATTAACAGGACCCAAGCAGAGAGCAATAATTATTAATTCTGAAGCTCTAAGGACATGTATTGGATAAATGGCACCAAATCTTTCAGTCTCATTTGACATGGTAGTACCTACCTGAGAGGCCAACATGCATTGCAAGTTTCATGATGATCAGCCATTGCTAATCATCTCATGTCCACTGACAACTGATTGACTGAATGCAGCCATATTTTATCAGATATTACTTTATCATTGTACGTCTAATGGAATGGGAGCCTTGCACAAAGACATGACATGCAAAGTTTCAATATGATTGATCAAAAGATTGAGGAGTTAGATTAATTTTTATTCTCCTCTTACAGCACCACCTATTGGTGAAAATTAGCATGTTGCATCAGAGGCAACTATTGCATTTGTATGTTAACTTTCATGATGATCGGACAAAGCATTCGCATATTACGGCTGTTTAAGTAAAACAGAATGGAGAGGCCACATTATTTCGAAAGTTTTTTGTTTGATAATTATAAAATTACTCCCCAGATTGTTTCGAGCCAAATTTGTGGACGGTCAGCCGGATGGCCTAGGCCTAGTTTGGTAGGTAGGTAAGAAGGTTTTTGGCTGAACCGAAACAGCGGGGCCAGCCCTATAAACGATAATGTCTTAAACCTTACAACAACAACAACAACAACAACATCAGAAAAAAACAATAGAGTTCCAGTTGTTCTGCTGCTGGAACAACAAATAGCCTAATTATTATTTAAAATATATTTTTAACGAATAATGGATTATTATGCACAAAATACTGAGCGAGCATCAACGCAATTGTCAAAAAAGTATGGTAGCCTGTAATTCGTGGTGTTGCACAGCGGACTCCTTTCTCTTAGACGTGGGAAAATATATGAATTTGACAGATTGTTTTCCCAGCAATGCGCATTTTTCCCGACTGAAGAACTATACAAGATAATGCAGCCCAATCAATCAGTATTGTTATACTGTTTGAAAGAAAACGATACATTCATAATCCTTGTAAATGAATACGATGCATGACTGCCATGCAATTTGTCAATAACAACATGCGTGTACCTGTCATCAAAATAACGTCAGTATGCCACGTTTAAAAAGTTTTATAAACGAAAGTTACAAATGGGCCAAAAACAGCACTACATGACATCGCGATTTCGCATACATTTTGCACAAGTTACAAACTCCAAGTAACGCTAGCCTTGCTAGTAACGTTACTATCACTCCTCAGACACGTTCACCACAACAAGCAGAAGTGGGCAATGCATAGCAACTACATCCGTCTGGCATGCATGCGATGTCTGCCAAGTAGAAATGGCCATCTGGGAGTTAATATGCCACAATAACGGAAAATAATAGGTGATTAATTAATGAAATGTTTTCATGTGGATGTTTTAAAAAAAAAGAGAGGATATGAGCTGGGTAAGAGCCGGAGCTGAGTACATTAGCTAACGTTCCATGGAAAACTGAGATGTGCTTGCACAATTAAACAGTTAATTTTATGACAACGGATAAGTTCTTTCTGTGTGAAATCAACGTCCAGCTAACCACATTCTGTTAGCGTCTTACATCAATTCAGCCAGGCAGTAATACCATGTCATCCCGATAGAGGTTTTACTGCTACCTATTTGTACATAAAACCAAACAGCCGAATAAAAGTGATGTTAGATAATAGTGAAGGGCTGGTTCTGCATATCAACAGACGTAGTTAGCTGATAGCCAAGTCAGTACAGTTGTCTCCTATCCATCGCAAGTAAACTAACATAAAACAACAACACCAGTGTGAATATCGCACATTGCATTCAATCATTAAATAAAACCGATGCCCTGTACGCTACAGTAATGATAACATTATATGTTACATTAACTTAACATTCAAACAAACAGCACCGGTCAAATATGTCAGTTTGAGTTTGATGACAATACAACGAAACAGAACACATGCGCTAGCGTACCCACTCACAGGCTAACACAGCATAGAGCGAACATTCTCTTTGAAAAACTGGGATCCACAAGAGAAACTGCAAAGCCTAACTAAATGTTGCCCTGAACTACCAACATCATGACATAAGTAAGATAATCAGGCAAAACCTGAAACAGCAGCAATAACAGTTTATCGCGCGAGTCGGACAAATTACCCGTAAACTTGTGAGTGGTGAAAGCATCCAGAGTTCCAGACGGGCGCGTATTATGAGCCAGGTGACGTCCCTCTCCTTTGTAGGACTGTTAGCGCGGATTCTCAGCGCTTGTAGAAAGCCATGGGCTTGGTGATGTCACTGCATGGGAGGGAACAGCGAGGTTCGCTATGCCACTCAGTCCAAGTTTCGGATTACATTTGGGACGCTTCGATAGGGTGCGACTTTATCTATGGCTAAAAACAAACAAACAAACAAACAAACAAACAAACAAAAAAACTTTAGCTATGGCTGTCAATATATTAATACCAGTTATCAAAATGAGGAAATAAACGTCATCGTACTGGCTTTAAATATTTGGCTTTAGCATATATACATTTATATATAGGCTACTAACTTCACTTACATGAGGAGGAAGACGAGGTTGCGCACTTTACGCGTTAACATCCATGTAATGCAATTCTATTCTTATTCTCCAAAAGATCTATTCTAGCTATAATGATTATTTCTCAATTGCAAACAGCGTATCCGATTTTATGACACGATAACACAATGTCGCCCCAGGATGTGAAATGGTTATTCCTGTAGAAAACGTGAAACAGGCCTGTTCTGTTGCACTTCAGAATAGACTACTATTCACCCGATTTGTTAAAATTTCCAGACAACCGGTATGTCTATCAGAGACTATAAAATTCAATTCAAATTTATTGGTATAGCTCTTTTTACAGAGACACTGTTACAGAGATGCTTTAGAGTGCAATTGGGCAAAAAAAGAAAAAATAATAACAGGCCTGAATTCCCAAAAAACAAGCAATTGATGGGGGAAAAAACTCCCCAGTAGAAAAAACACTCAAACGGTGGCAAGAAAAAACTCCCCAATGAGAAGAAATCTCATGTGTTGGCTATAAAGGGGCCGGCCCAGTGTAATAGTTAAGAAGAATTAGGGATGTAACAGCAAATGATAACATGGGTTGAGCAGGTTACTGTCAGCGGTAGCTAAATTAGGTGGTAAAACAGGCAGTCCAGGCAGAGAGATGTGTAGTAATATGCCATTCAGAGGGGTGTGGTAATGCATCTAGGCCCCCAGGTTGCCTCATGGTGTGGGCTTGAACCAGGAGAGGGACACGGCTGGAGCGGTCTGCAGACTCAGGGCAGGAAAAGCGGGCAGAAGCCCCAGAGAAGAGAAGCATTAGACACTATATAATAAAGAGATGAACTGCTGCATATGTAGAGTGTAACATGGAAAATCCCCAGGATGTTATGCTATGGCATGAACATATCTAAAAGATGTAGAGAAAAGGGGTATACACAACCATGAGTGTTAACCTGAACAGACAGCACCCCAACAAGGCACCTGAGCATTCACACGCAGTGGCAACAGCACATGCAACAGCACACTCAGCTCAGCTCACATAAAAGCTCTATGGTCCCGATGTACCCATCCCACATATCTCTAACTAAAGGTTCGACAAAAGAGGTAAGTTTTGAGCCTATACTTAAAGACAGAGAGTGTGTCTGAAGCCTGAACATACAAAGGGAGGTTATTCCAGACATACAAAGGGAGATTATTCCATTAAACTGGAGCTCTGTAAGAGAAGGCTCTGCCTCCCATTGTAATTTTAGATATCCTCAGAATGTTCCATTTCAAACAGGCAGCAGCTTGTGAATTAAATAATACTGGAGAGGACTAAAGAGCAAGTAACTCACTAAGATATTCTGGAGCCACACCATTTAAAAAGCCTTACGTGTAGCATTAGAATCTTTTTGCCAATTCTAAGTTTAACAAGGAATCAATGATGAGGTGTGAGCACTACATTGATGTAATCACATTTGTTAGTTCATGTAAGTACATTACATTGTATCCATTTATACAGCTGGATATACACTGGAACAATGCAGGTTAAGTACCTTGCTCAAGGGTACAGCAGCAGTATCACTACCGGGGAATTGAATCTGCGACCTTTAGGGTACAAGAACAACTCCTTACCCATTATACTACACTGCCGCCCATTCTAGCAGCAGCATTCTGTACAATTGGAGATGTTTCAAGGCTGAATTAGTGCAAACAGACAATAAGGCACTGCAGTTCTCCAACGTAAAGGTTACAAAGGTTTGAATCAGCTTTTCATCATCCTGCAGGGACAATATTTTCCTCAATTTAGATTTGTTCCTCAGGTGGGAGAAGGCCGCTCTTGTGATATTATTAAAGTGAGCCTGAAGGGATAGAGCTGAATCAATAGTTATGACAAGGTTTTACCAACTGCATTGGCTGAGACAGAGAAGCCATACAGAATTTTAAAAAAAGTTTTAAGAATTTATCTCTCTGAGATTTGGGGTCTACTCGCAATATCTCACAAATTCAATAAAAGGGAATTTTTGGTCATTCAGGCCTTTATGTCTTTAAGACAGACCTCGTTTTGCAAGCTGGGCAACTTCTCTGGGATTAACTGATATAAAGTTGCGTGTTTTCTGCATAGCAGTGGTAGTTAACACAACGTATGCTCATAATGTCCCAAACATTACCATCGACTATGCCACCTCGCATATTTTGCCCAAGGAAATAGGGGTTCCACACAGAATAAATGAAGAATGAAGAGCAAGTGTATTCAGAGTCAAACAGTATTCACTTTAAGAAAAAAAGATTTAAGAATCCACTCAATTCAATATTCTGTGTCAGATTCAGAAAGGGAATGAAAATATGCCAAGGAGAAAGATCACTGATCTACACCTGGGGGTGGACTGCCCAAGAGGGAGCTACTGCATGGAGTCCTTAGAATACTAACCCCCCCCCCCCCCCCCAGCACCTCTCCTCCTCCATGCCCATGCTTCACAACACACGCAAAACAAATCAGCAAGTTAATGGTGCCTACACAGTGTAGGATATTACCATTAGCATTATCACACAGTATGCTGTGATCAGACCTGTTTAGCTCTACTCCTCACAGAAACAGGCCATGACTCTCCAGTCTTCTAAATGGCACAACTAGTATATTCATCTGTATAATAGATAATTAAACTGAAAAATAAGTAACAGTCAACAATATCAATTCAAAAAAATGTAGCCAGCTACATGCATTAGTTGGTTTGCCAATTTATTGTTGCAGATCAAATGTATGATGCGCATATACCAGGCAGAGAGCAAGACAAGTTGCAGGCTCGATATTTACAATTTAAACAAGTACTTAGTCCTCAGCAGCAAATACAATGCTAGACTAACATTAATACACTCATTTAATTGCTAACGTATACAGTATGTCAAGAACCAACACCAACTGACTTAGTGGTAATAAGGCTTCCATAAATACATGCCAAACCAGCAGAAGCTGGTCCAACAGTTTATTTAAACTATACACTAAAGGAAATATATTAAAGGCAGAAGTACAAGTCCATTAATGCAATGGGAAATACTAGCCTACATAAAACAGTGGCTGGCGTATCTCTGTAAAGAATAGTGACACGCAGATCAACGCTTTGTAAGATGGAACCCGATCATTGATTACCTCAGGTGCAAACTACTCCCTACCGATTAGAATTGTACTATTTACCTTAATGAGCTCTGAATGGTCCCATAATCAACCAAGAGCTGCACAAATTACTCCAACGTAATAATACATAACTTGAATGTAAAATGGAGTCTACATACAGTCAGTATGTTCCTCTAAAACACAAAGCAATCAAAGGAACTGATAGTCCTTGAAGTCAGAGGAACAGCGAGCTGTGACTTCTCAACCCAAGGAACACCATTATGCATTGCTTAATTGGTGGGAGTACTTATGTTATTGCCTCTCAAGCATAGGCTTCATGCATGATATGAAACCAGGAATTACGAATATATGTGTTCCTTGTCACAATCACATGACGAGATATGAAACCAGGAGGTGTAATCGTGTGTGTTCCCTATCACACTAAAAATGAGCACCCAGAGAGACACAGAACAGGTCCTTGTGGTACTCCAAAGTTTGCCCTTGAGTACTCAGATGACTCATTGTTTACCCTCATAAACTGAAAAATATATAGATAGGATTAAAACCGCAGAAGAGCTTGTCCAGTGAGACCAACTGATTTTACCAGCCTGCAGAGGAGAATATGGTGCTGTTTTTATCAAAGGCAGCACTTAGATCCAGTAGGATGAGTAAGGAAACACAGCCACAATCCAGGAACAGAAACAAATCATTCATTACTAAGGCAAGGGCTGTCTCTGTTCTATGGTGCTTCCTAAACCCAGACCGAAACCTCTCTTAAGCATTGTTTACCTGTAAGAAAGAAAAAAGTAGTTGAGCTACACATTTCTCAGGGCTCTTTGCTAAAAATGAAAAATGTTTGAAATAGGTCAATAATTAGACAGGTCAGTCAGGTACAAATTTTATTTCCTGAGTAGTGGCTTGATTTTTGCCATCTTAAAGGATGTAGGAACAAAGCCTGGTAACAATAAAGAATTTATTATGTCCAGAATCGGCTTAGCAAGGACAGGAAATAACTCCTTCAGTAGCTTTATGAGTATTGGGTCTAGAAGGCAGGTGGATGAATTGGAAGTAGAAACTAAATTGACTAGTTCACTGTGAGATATGGGAGTAAACAGATTGAGGCATTCTATGTGTCTAACAGCCAGCTCAATATTGTCAATACAACTCTCTCTGATGTGGAAGCAAATATTTTCTCCCTAAATCCTGTTATTTTGTCACTAAAGAAAATGAAGAAATCATTACTACTCCATGAAGCAGGAATCTGTGTGTTGTTGAATTATTATCAGTTAGTCCAGCAACAGGTTTGAAGAAAAAACAGGTATTATTCTTATTTACTTATATAAGCTTGGAAAGGAAAGAAGACGTCTCTTTGGAAAGAGCATTCTTATAAGAAACAAGACTCTCTTTCCAGGGCAAAAAGAATACCTTCAATTTAGTGGAACACCATTTGCATTCCGGTTGATGAGAATTGCCCTTGTATGGTCAGTTTACCAGGGGGCCAGTCTCATCTCAAAAACTAGTTTATTTTTTAATGGAGCAACTACATCAATATATTTTCCGCAGAGCAATAACTAATCCTACCGCCAGTTAATCAACTGACAAGTTGCTAGCTGACGTATCTAAACCAAAGTATTCAGGCAACACGTCAATAAAGTTTGTAATCACGAAGGTAGCAATAGTGTGACATTTGTACATCCTAGATTTAGTTTGAGTCGTGTGAGTTTAGTTTTCCAAATGTGTGCAGTGTAATAAGACAATGGTCAGAAAGAATAGGATTATGTGGGTGGATATTGACATCACCAGTTTCAACACAAATACTCAAGACCAGGTCTAAAGTATGACTGCGAAGATGTGTGGGCGAAGAACAGTTTGTGTACAACCAACTGTTTCACCTGATAGCACCATTTCATCATAGCTAACAGTTAAAGGAGAGAGAAATTCTGAAAATTCATGGATACAGTCAGAGTATGGGCCAGGAGGCCTATAGGCTGCCACAAGAGCAATAGGTTCAGAAAAGGGTCAGTTTCTACCTGTATTAGGCTGTGTAAGATTAATGACTAGTACTTTGAAGGAATCAAATTTACACTCTGGTTCTGGGGTTGAGTGAATAGAAGAACAGTAAATAGCAGCAACACCACCCCCCTCTTTGACAGTGATGGAAGTTTTGACTATATATGTGACCAGGAGGAGTTCTGAAAGTTCTCATCCACGTTCAGCTGTGTTTCAGTGAGACATAATGCATCCAGACGACGATCAGTCTAATAATCAACAAGCCAGAGCAGGATTCCTCATAGGCTTCTGGCTACAAAAAGGCACATATATCTATCTTTAGTTAAGTGGATCCAATAGATATGCCTTGAGTTATTTGGGTCTGTCATTGTCCCTACCATTGCCGTCCTGAAGTCATTTATCGGTGAAAAAAATGAAATAAGTCTTGCATGTCTGCCCTAACACAGTGTTCTTGAGGTCTTGCTGCAAATAAATATGCTAATATAGACTTAATTATAATTACATTAATAAGGGTACCTTTGATTACGTACAATTGGTTATACCCTTGAAAAGAGTCACAGCTTACAACCCTTTTGCATTTAAAATTATCACAGAGAATCTCTAGACACTGCTGGCATAAGGCAAGGTCACATTACAAAAAAAAAAGTCCACTTCAAATTAGAGGAGCGTGATACTCACAGGAAGATGGGCGGAGTGAATTTATTCAGTAATTTATGATTAGACATTGTGCGGGGACTGATCATATTAAATAATTTATGATGAAATAGTGTGCTGGGAGTGACTATCCTGTCATTTATGATTAGTCAGTTTGGATAAGCACTTCTTTGCCTGTCCTTATATAACTTATGACAATTTGTGTGAAAACTAGCATGTGTATTTTGTTGACATTCCATTGATAAAGTCCAATGCCCTGTCGTTTGACTTATGTTTAAGTACGGTCCCAAAAAGAATTCTGTATGAGTGTGAGTGTGTGTGTGTGTGTGTGTGTGTGTGTGCATGTACATGTATGTATCTGTGTGTGTACGTTTGTGTGTGTGTTTATGTGTGTGCATGCGTGTGTTTTGTGAGTGCGTGTATATGTCTGTGTATGTGTGTGCATGTGTGTGTACGTGCATGTGTGTGTACGTGTGTGCACGTTTTTGTGTGCGTGCATGCGTGTGTGTATGTGTCTGTGTGTGTGTATGTGTGTGTGCGCGTGCCTGTGTGTGTGTATATGTTTGTGCGCCAGCATGTGTCTCCACTCACAGGCAGCTGTATTCAGTTTGCATTCTCCAGTGCTGCCACCATGACGCAAATCAAAGTAATTATACAATCAAATAAGTTATGGAATAAAAACGGGCAGAATGAAAGCACTCTTCTCTGTGGAGCACTTCTCTTCCTGCCAGCATGTACACCATTATACCTGATTCATGTACACCAGGGGCAACATTTATACTTTTATACCTGACTGATGTACACCAGCATTTATACTTTTATACCTGTATACTGTACCAGACTGATCTACACCAGCAGCAACATTTATATCTTTATACCTGACTCATCTACACCAGGGGCAACATTTATATTTTTTATACCTGACTCATCTATACCAGTGGCAGCATTTATACTGTTTATACCTGACTGATCTACACGAGCATTTATACCTTTATACCTGGCTCACCTACACCAGCGGCAACATTTATACCAGACTCACCTACACCAGCAGCAGCATTTATACCTGACTCATTTACACCAGGGGCAACATTTATACATTTATACCTGACTCATCTATACCAGTGGCAGCATTTATACTGTTTATACCTGACTGATCTACACCAGTTGCAAAATTTATACTTTTATACCTGACTAATCTACACCAGCATTTATACCTTTATACCTGGCTCATCTACACCAGCGGCAACATTTATTCCTGACTCACCTACACCAGCAGCAGCATTTATACCTGACTCATTTACACCAGGGGCAACATTTATACATTTATACCTGACTCATCTATACCAGTGGCAGCATTTATACTGTTTATACCTGACTGATCTACACCAGTTGCAACATTTATACTTTTATACCTGATTGATCTACACCAGCATTTATACCTTTATACCTGGCTCATCTACACCAGTGGTAACATTTATACCTTTATACCTGATTCATTTACACCAGGGGCAGCATTTATACCTGTATACCTGAGTCATCTACTCCAGCAGCAACATATATACCTGTATACCTGAGTCATCTACAACAGCAGCAGCATTTATACCTTTGTACCTGACATAGTTACAACAGCAGCAGCATTTATACCTTTGTACCTGACATAGCTATAACAGCAGCAGCATTTATACCTTTATACCTGACTCAGCTACACCAGTGGCAGCATTTATACTTTTATACCTTATGGATCCACACCAGACCTTTCTGAGACGTGGAAAGGAAATAAAAAGATGGGGGGTTTTTTGTATGGGTTCTATTAAACCATTTCTGACATTCTTACAATGGGAATAGTGTCCCTGTGGGTGCACAGGGATTTTTAACAGGCTGTCACTTGGTACAGGGTTTTCATGCCGTCTTTTGAACTTTGACATTAAAAAGAATTGATTGAAGCTGAGGCACTGTACGGAGGTGCACAAGTTCCTCCCACACATTATTACTGATAACCCAAGAGAACGGATGAGGCATGACAGAATATGGATGAATGCTTCTTTGGACATCAAACATCAGAAACACACAAAGCACATACAGTATTTTCACCAGAGATTATCTGATGACTACTGTTGATGTCTCGCTAGGAAGCCATGTAATAATTAAAAGAATGGATGTTGGGCATATGATTTCATACCTTGGGAAATTCACAAATACAAATAGGTAAGTAAAAGGTTACATATGATATCATTTACTAGATTAATTTTCTCATATTGATGGTGGCATGCCTCTCATTTTATGGTCCACAGAACACTTAATTCTCTATGACTTGGAGTCATCCTGAAGCATTATCAGGCTGAAGTGCAGTGCTCATGAAAACAGAAAGGAAGTTTTACAACAATGAGTCTAACTAAAGTGAAACAACAGCGCACAATTTTACAGTGGATAAGCTACAGTCAGAGGTGGGATGTGGTTGTGAAGTAGGCCCTACTGTTCCTCTGTGTTTTATGTCAAATGAAGACGATGGAGGATGGAATAGACAGGAAGTGTTATGTATTTAATTGCATTGCCTATTTGCCTATTTCAGTTGTCCTGGTAGATTTGCCGTACTTCTAGCATTGCTCCATGGGAGCTCCTGTTCTGTTGTTGTTCAGAATGACCCCTAAAGTGAAGCAGCTAAACTCATCAGTGCTCCATCTCCTCATTATTAACTGTTGTATCGGAGAGGTTTAGAAACCCTCTGAATATAACAGGAAGCATGCAGTAGTGCATGCTGGTTGTTGTGGTTTCCATTCATTCCGTAGCCAGCTTAGGCCTTGGAAACAAGGTGAGTGAACTCTGCAGCCAATCAGTGATCTCAATTAAGCACTCAAGTGCAGAAACGCTAAAAACCATCAAACTCTGCAGCCCTCAGGGGCCTGCGTCTGAGATCCCTGATGCAGAACCAAGGGGAGAGCAAATGAACCGTGGTTAAGTGTCGGGAGAATAGGGCTTTAGCATACAGGCACACAAACAATCATTAAGGGGTTTTCAGAGAGAAAGTGCCGTGGAAATCCCTCTCCTACCCAACAACCCCCCCACCCCAACAGTTTGGGCCTAGGGAGGTCATGAACCTGAAGCCAGAGCTTTCCATCCATACAAATAAACAGCTTAAGACAAAGCACTGCGGACTCACTCAGGATAGCTATAGTATGGTACTAGTATGGTACTATTGTGATGTCAAATTTATGTCCAGTGAAGACAGACTGTTCCATAGCTAATAACAGGACGGTATTGAATAGTACTGTACATGTAATGGTTGGAATATTATTATTTGCATATTATTATTAGTATATGCATTCTTCATCATTATGACACTGCTGTTTGTCTGTTTTCCTTATTATTGCAGTGGCATTTTAAAATGCAATCGTAGAAAATAGAGAAGCCTGTTAGTTCAGACAGGACATGAGTCAGACCCGACTCCAGCTGATGCAGTTTAGGCTTTTTGAAACTGGCTAATTCTACATTAGATGCTTGACTCCATGGTCTTATGTCTGTTATTTGGAACCAGTAAGAGCAGCTGTCGTGCCTGTTAATATACAGTTCTCTGTGGCTTCTTGGTTCACTGTTTTGAGTCAAGAGAAAAGCCTTCCTCCATTAATACATTTGTTGCATGTGTCCAATTTAATTTGAAGCAGCAATTTCATTTCTACAGTCCCCTCGCATTAAGTTCACAGACTGGTGTCTCACTTAAGAGTCTTACACACCTTACGACCGTAGGGCATTGGCAAACTTTTCCCCATTCAAAAGCAATGAGATTAGCAGAACAGAAGCATGGATGCTACCATTTTACTACCAATGACTCATTTATACTGCTATGGGAGTAGGATATTTCCCTTGTTTAATCTTGTAACTTGGGGAAATGTCAACAGGTTTATTGGTGCAAATACTAAATATTAATTCACTAGTTAAAACAGCCTTGGGCTTACATAGGCAGCTAAGCTAAAGGTTATATGCACAGCCTAGCTTTCATCATTACACAGAGTACTTTCCCCTGATTTTCTTAAAATCTTACTTCAAGCCTTCAGGGGAAAGCCCACAAGCTTTTTGGCACACACACCCACTGACCCACAGACTGGTCTCGAGCTGACTGGACGAATGGCTTCTTCCAGTAGCTGAAGGTCGCTACACATAGACACCGTACTAGCAGTGTGTTGGCGTACGGTTGTTCTGGGGGGTTTGCTGCTGGGCCTCCCTGCCTTATCCATGCATGCTTGGGTTTCCAGAACAGAGCCGTACTGCCAAACATAACTGTGCTGCCTTGTTAATTGTTAATAAAGATTCTAACTTTGATGGCAGCGGTCCAGACTGAACCTTTTTTCTATGCCTTTTCTATGCCACACCACCGGCACAGTCTTAAATGGTCACAACTGGGTAGCTTTAATTACTCCATTCTATTTGCCTGTGGAATGATTCCCCCAAGCTCAATAGATATATTTTGGATTAGAAAAAAAAAATTTCTTCAATTTTCTATGAACTATACATTCATTCCACAGCTACTGTATGTTGTGTGAATATGGAACTGCTCTGATTTTAAAATTTTAAATACAACATAATCAATAATAGATCACATTCTTCCAACAGAAAGTTTTTTTTCAACTCAAGGAAACTATCCGCATGGAACACATATTTGAAAACAACTCCAATTCATAGCAATAATCCAGAGATCTTCTATCAGGAGTGAGAGCTTTGTGCAATACCTGCAACTGAAACTGACCTCACTGAAAACAGTGAGCACTTTATCAAACAATATCCTTCAACCACTGACAGAAGAACTGAAGCTCACTGCCAACTCACAGAAACTGTTCTCAAAATCATATGAACTACTGTTAAAAACAAATTGCACTCTATCAACTGCGGAATGGAAAAATAACTATAATTGCTGATATCAAATACTGGAAACAAATATGCAATAATCTATTCCCTGTGACAACCCTGATACACAACTCATCCAGTACAAACAAGAATATCCAATAAGCACAAATATCACCTGACAAAAAATGAATATAGGGGATTGATTTCCACAGACACTTCTTCACACTGCAGTTTCAACAAAACTACTTCCATGCTACCTGGTTCTGGCCAACATTTTCTGAAAAGACATCATGAACAGAGCATCCACCATTTTGGGCCAAAACACTCTGGGCTGCATCTCTTCCTTCCCTGTCTGTAACTGAAGACCTGTCATTGATTGAACTGCCACCAGACCTGCTGTCAGTGGTATAATGATCAGGTACTGACAATAAGGTCAATTACAGGAACTCACAATGCTGAACTGGGCACATCTTGGCCACTCTGACACACCTGTAGGGAAACCGCTGACTTGTACTGAAACGCCCGCTTAGACAGCTGAGGACCGATCTTGTGGCACCTTGCACACGCACTGCTCCGCAAGGATTTGTGTTATTACAGACCCATTTTGAATGAAATTAATAATAAACCACAATATTTAAAATGTGAGGACCACTGCAGCTATAATGTATTCTTAGCTGCACCTGGCAGGAAGGCAGAGACCATCCACACCACAGGTCACACAGTACTACAGGAGAGTTATCACAAACTGTATTAGTTTTACACAGAGATTTACCTAGATTCTACCCTTTGTGTGTAGTTCCCTTCGGGCAGAGAGTTTGAGACACACTGTGCCCTCCTGAATTCGGCTGTCTGACAGTGTGTGGGACTGGACGCAGACACCGCAAACAAACAGGGCCCAAATGTGGTCCTGTAATAATGCAGTGCGCCTTTGGAAATGCTAAGTGCTACTTCGCAGAAGCCCTCTTCCAGTAAGTGGCGGAGGAGATTTACGAGCAGATTCGGATACTGATTTACGATCTCCATCTGCCGGGACGCCAGGTTTGTGAGTAACCAGCAGTGACAGATTGAGGGGCGAACATCGGCGCACAATTTGTGCAACAGGATGAAAAGTTAAAAATGTATTTATAAGCCTCTGTGAAGACAGAGATGGGAAACAACTTTGCCCCTGACGATAAGCGCTGAAATGAAGCAGACTCGTACTGAACGCAGGGTGTGTGCCACGCTAACACATCTTTGCTCGGAGTGAGAGTTAGACCATGTGATTTATTTTCCAACTCATTCCAAAAAATATCCATTTCATCCTGTTTGAAACTTGGCACGTTTGACGGAAGGCTACAGATGAGAGGCTACTTAGAGAAGTGCAAGTCCTGTTTATTTGTGATTTATCTGAAACTACTAGCTGCAATAAAATTATACTATACTAATGAACTGTATTCATATGCACCATTCATCCAGAATTAAAACCTGAACTGCATACAGTGAAAATGAAGTGAATTAAAATGAACAAATCATAAAACATGATGTAAAGTAACCCTTCTGATCTCAGTATGCTTAACCTTAAGCAAGTCGTATGCTTTTTTTATGATGTCATTTTAAAGGCTGCTGTTAATGTCATATTTTAATATTCTCACAGATAAAGTTATTGTTATGGTGTGCCCCACAGCTGTTGGTGCCCAGTTTGCTTGTTGAACTGCCTCAAAACAATGTTTCCTGACTGGGAAAAACATGGCGTTGAATATCCAGTAAACATCAGTCAAATGGTTCCGTGCTACTTGTTGGTACATGTGACAGTATTTGAGATTATCTTTTATAATCCCAAAAGTAGACCCTACATGTAACCAAAACAAGGCAATTAGTACTAAGCAGACAAACACCATTAAAAATACAGACTATGCAATTTCCAGACAATTTTTGTCCTTTATGTAGGGATTAGTAAGCAAGTTGGAAACAGCACTACTTGTTCACAGGCCAAACTGGAATCAAAGGAACCATCCTTGTTTCGTGTAGATGTCTAAAGTCCCAAGGCCAGACTTACTAATGGGCTGAACTCACCAATGAGGACAGCAGTACACACAGGTGCTCCTCTTTGATTCTAAGAGTTTGTCCGTTACCATGGCAATAAGGCAGATACTGCCTTGAAACAGTACACGATTGACCTAGGCTTTGGCGACAGTCGGCGATTTAAGTAGAGAATATTACTCTGCTTGTCACAGATCCTTTTCTCAAACCGATTACTTCATAAGTAATTTTATTATATCCAAATGCGCTTTATAAATTTAAATTACTTAGAATGGAATAAAATAACAAAAATCCAAAAGGCAAAGAATACATGGCACTGTTGCAAAGTCCTTGACAAAATAAAAAATAGAATAAAACTAAATAAAAAAAGAATAAAATAATAGTACATGGTCGGAGAGTTGGAGAGCAGAATACAGTGCCTGAAAGAATAATAAAACGACCAGTACAAGTCCAGTAGAACTTTCAGATCTGGGAAATAAAATGTAATAAAACAGATCGCGAATGAAAGGGCAGGTAAAAGCAGCCTGTAAGAAGTGTGTTTTTAGAAGTGATTTAAAAGAAGATATTGAATTTGCTAGCCTGGTCTCCTCAGGCAGGTCATTCCACAGTCCAGTGGCCCTCATGGAGAAGGCATGATCACCATTAGTTTCAGCCTTGACTGTGGAACAACCAGAAGAGCCCTGCCTGAGGATAAAAAGGTCTACGATATAAAAGCAAGCATTCAGGGTTAGCCATCAGTTGACCAGCAGTTAAGTGGGACCTATTAGGTTTCCTCAATTTAAAAGGTGCAATGACATCAAGTATAGCTAAGCTAATTTAATTTAATTTTTAAAGGAGATGATTTGAGTCTGAAGAAGGTGAAATTTCAGCCATTGAGTAGCTTCTGAGTTTCCTGGCAGACGAGGTGTTAGAAATGCGAGTGCGCAAAGCCAGTGTGGTGCTGTCAGTGTCGGGGAGCACGGACCCAAACACGTCTCTGATCACTGAAATATCTTTACAGTGCCGATTGTTTAATGTTAAGTCTTGAGACAGGACAAGGTCACGAGTGTGACCTTTAATATGATTTTGTCCAGTGACTGCTAAAACTGGCTTAAAAGACTCAATGATATTTAAAAACTCAGTGGCTAAGTGGTTGACAGGGCAATATATATGGATAAATCAGCACTTGATCTAGAAGGTTTGTAGACTAAAACACATAAGATTTGCAGTTTGCCTAAGAGCCAGAAGTCTTTTGTGACTCATTTCAGATGCGGACATGACGCATTCTGCCCCAGAAACATGCGTGTTATGCATCAAACAGGTAGGCACATGGAGCTGGAAGTGCAGTATGTGTGTGTTTCTACCCGAGTCATCGCCAGGTGCACTTCTCTCCATATGCATTTAAGGGAGGGCTGTGCAAATAACGGGCAGAGATATTAAAAATGCAGCTGATTACATAGGCCATTGAATTTACTAAAGTTTGTGCAGTTAACGAGGGTCAATATTTGCATTGCATTTCTCTGCCTCTGAAGAGCAGGCGTAAATCAAGGCACAAGCAGGAAGGAGACACATGTATAGGCCTCAAAGATGCACTGAGAGAATCTTTACAACAAGAATGATGCTATTTCAACTCCCCAAGCAAGAAATCATCAAACAGTACAGATTTTTGCAGTCATACAATAGCCTAATTAAGGCTGGCTGTTTGTCACCGTAACTTTAGCTTTATTGGCTGAAGTTACGGAACAGTCAAGGCAAAAAAAATTAGAAATCACAGAAAACTGAAAAAGAGGGAGAAATTTGTGTTTAAAAAATCTATTTATTAAAATAACCAACAGATCTCATGCGCAGCAGTGGGAAATAATTGAAATAGCATGCACAACTGTAGTGACAATAACAAGTGCGTGAAGTTTTAAAAAATCAGTGGCCAATTGCCACTCAAAAATATGAGTGAATGCATTGATAGACTGGTGCATTTAACAGAACATTGATAAAAACAGAGCATGCTCAATTTGCATTAGTAGAATAATAAATAGTGGGTTACTGCATGCTTGTTTAAAACATTTAAAAAATTTCTTTAAAATTATATTTGTACATGTTATAGCCTACATTGCAAGGTTTGAGTCTTTGACGGAGCACCTGTTTACTGCTGCAATTGACTGCAGACTGCATTACAGTTATGATCCAAAACTGCCAAAAAATCACAGAAAGCACTAAAAATGGCAAAAAAGAGACAAAAGGCATGGAATCAGTAACACCTGCACCTTCTGAGACACACACCCAGGCATAGAAATAATGACCCTTTTGGGAGAAATAAAAGATGACCTACAACCCCCCACATAAAGTTCCGATTCAATGCCGCCAGTAGTCAAGCCTTGCATCTTTACACTGTCTCGCATCTGGATTATTTCAACCAACAATTGCTGCCACAGCAGGGTTATCACAGTCTACATTTTGCTCTGCGCTGACCGTAGTGCTGGTTATTCTCTTATGCCACATCAGAAGATATATAAATTTCTTCACATCTGATGAATATACTCAAAGCAGGAACGTATTTTAAGCTCTGCTTCATACCAAAATGTGATTAGTAGGCAGACCCATTCACTGACTGCATAATTAGGTGTAGCTTTAGTAAATGAGATGTTAATTTCACACAGACTGTGTACCCACTAACATACCCTCTTCTACCTGAATTTCACGCCGCAAGTTCTATGTACATAAATCCGTAAAAAAAGATATTCAAAGGAAGAAATACTACCCAGATTTGTGTGAGAGCATTTAAATATATCCTTGTAAATAAAACAGCTACCTCTCCTCCACGACCTGTCAGCCTCGGCTGGTGCAAGTAAAGAAATGTGGAGGGTGACAATAAGTGTAACAGCATCATCATCATCAGTCAGGATTCAGCAACCATAAAAAAATGAAATTCGTTTGAGGACATGAAATCCTGACATAAAGGTCATATTCTAACATTTAGTAACCCAAACTCGACAGCATCACCAGACTCAGGAACCTAGGGCTACACTATATGTGCTTCAGGCTGTCAGGACATCTGCCTGCCAATGAAATCAGCGTTGTGTCCAGCACATGCAGAGAAGAGCCAGACGTGCAGACTCAACAGCCTGCTGAAACGACCTGACCCACGCCCTACAGCTGGGATTAGACCAGATGTAAAAATTTGACCAGTAAATTTTATGCCGATGAACAAAGTCATGTTTTAACAATTCAGGCTGTTGGTCCAGGAGTTCTTCAGACGTGAACACGGATTCTGTCAATGGTCTGATATTCAGATGGAATCAGTGGAATTTCATCGGCTGTATCACATACTCTGGTGCCAGAAACGCATTTAGCCACAGTTCCATAATGATAGAGTCATACACTTTTTGGGTCAGGTGTCTGTTGGACAGGGGAACCAGATCTGGGGCTAACCTGTCAGTTGGAGAGTATAGGCCTATATGGAGTCTTGAGATGCACCTTGTGGCATATTTTTTTTAAATATGATTTTTGATGCAACAATTACCAAGGCATCTGTGCGAACAGTAATCTGGGGAAGGTTCTATGTTGTATCATAAATTCTAGACTTTTAACCTTCTTTACTTAACATAATGTCTTGAGTAGAAGTCAGATTGGATTTTTAACAAATAACTGCACAAACAATCATATTTACATCATACACCCTAACTGAGAAATCTGTAAACCAAACAAAAAACAAACATTTGCTTGCTTTTTTAATTTTAGAAAAGTGTTTGATTCTATTTGGCACCAATGGTTATTCTACACAGTTACTGAAAGAGGTGTAGGGGGTAAAACCTGTGATTGCAAAATATCACTGTACACAGGGAACAAATGCAGCAGAAAATTGACAACAAAACAAATTTCTTCACTCAGGAGCACAGAGTGAGACACGGCTGCAGCCTAAGCCCAATCCAGATGACCTGGTTCTCCTGTCCCCCACTGAATGGGGGCTACAGCATCTGCTAGAACAGTACTGCTAGACCTGGGCCCTGGCACTAAACCTGAATAAAACTAAAATTATGACATAACAAAAAACATCCAGATCTCAGGGAACAAAATACAAATTCATGTTAGGAACAAATTATATTGAACATTCCTCCAATTACAATTATTTAGGATTAAAAACCAGTTCGCCACAAATCTCTGCAGTGAGACCCAGAGCCTTCTATGCCATAAAAAAACACATTTCTGTTGAGATTCCAATTAGAATTTGGCTCAAAATCTTTGTAGCTACAATTTAACCAATTGCTCTTTATGCCAGTGAGGTGTTGGGTCCACTCATCAGTCAAGAATTTGGCAATGGGACAAACATCCAATTGAAACCTTGCTTGAAACCTTGCATACAGAATTCTGTAAACAAATCCTAAAGTTACGTAGAAACACAACAAACAATGCATGCAAGGCAGAATTAGGTCAAACTCATTACTTTTCAAAGTACAAAAAAAAGGCAATCAAATTTAGGAAGCACTTGAAGTGTAGTGACTCCCATTCACATCAATACAAAGCCTTGTGATACCAAGAGTTGAGTATAGTACACTGTAACAAACTACCTGACCGGAGTCACTGACAAAGAACAGAACCACCTTGATGAGGTACAGACTCAACGAGCACCACCTAACCTGAGACTGACAGGCATAAAAAATCATGGTTGCTGGTAGAAAGAAGATTGTACCAACACTACAAAAACAACAAAATTGAAACAGGGAAACACTTCCTGATAGAATGTGCCAAATTTGCAATATATTCCAGTGTTTCTCACAGGTCTGAAATATACTTGTGGTGGGTAGCCAGCGGAAAGGGCCGGCATTACCTGCTGGCACAAAAATGGTCTACTACATGTGGCAGACAACAAATAGGCTACTAGATAGTGTGACCTTTAACACAATATTTTGATCTATGGAATATTTCTATTAATTTAACATCAATTGTGCCATCTCCCACAATCCATACATTTTTTGCTGTGGAAGACAATGAAATACTTCTCAATCAAAAGGAACACTGGAAAATGCACTCATATGCACTCTGGATGCGAGATTTTAAAGACATCCACAATCTAGACAAATAACAGTTTTTATAGTGGCACTATGGTGTGGCATGGTGTGTTCTATTACAAACATTATTTAACTGACTAGTACTGACTATTTTAACTGAAGGCACAGCAGAGGTGGCTGCTGAGCTGAAAATCAAGGAGGCATAAACCTTCCCCTGATTATTGGTCTTGACTTTGTCATTTTCCTTGATTAACAAGTCTGCCCACGATCTGAATAATCAATTTGTAGATAAACAGTTTCCTTCGTCACCCCATGCAATGAAGATCAAATAAATTCAAAATAAATTAAAAACTCAAAAATGTAATCTAACCTGTGCTCTCATTCAAATGACAAAATCAGCGTATTCCAGATCTTTGCCATGAACATTTACAGAGTGTATACGTTTATCCAGTTTTTAATAGGCTAATGTCGATTAATGTGCACAATTTTGCGACACAAATAGAATGTTTTCCTCGTCTAAACTAATTGAGGAGAACTGCTTCTATCGTATTCAGTAATTTGTCATTTCTAATCAAGCACAACAATTAAAAACAAGTTGACACCAATAATAACGTTAATCAGTTCAAGGGCTTTTCTGCCCGCCATATTTCAGCTCAGTCAGCATCCGTCACTAGGGCACCCAGTGGTTTTCTTTCACATTAAAAAAATAACTAGCACTGCTGTAAACGGTGGGTACAGACAATTTGAACGTTGGCTCTTCTCCATTGCTTTTAATGGTCTACAAGAAAATACAAATAATTCGAAATTCACGCCTGAAAATACATTCTTAAAATGCTTGGTAGATTTGTCAATCACCGCTGACGGCGTTAATTTCTACTTGTTTAACGTGACTTGCGAAAGGTTAGCTGGCGTCACCCAGCGACTAACTGATTGTGGTGAAAACCTTGTGAGAACTTGCTAAGTTGACAGCAGTTCTACGGGACATTTAGTGCTAATGCGTGAGCTAACCATGGCTAGCCTACCTAGCTCTGGCAAGCTGGCATTGCGCACGCACACACACACACTCCAAACATAATTTACTGCTATTTTTTTTTTTTTTTTTTTACAAATCCATAATCTATCATTCATATTGTTCATAGTTGTATTTTGTAACCTCTGCTTTGGCAATACCAATGCCTATATTTATCATGAAAATTTGAGAGCGAGAGAGAGAGAGAGAAAGCGAGGTAATCTTTTAACCTGGGCGTGTGTGTATCTATACTTTCATTATGTGTATGGGGGGTTGTTACTCTTTTTTATTTTTTCCCTCTTCTGGTTGTAGGGGTCTGTTTGTCGTTTTGTATGTCCCATTGCTTTTGAAACACAAGTTTACTTGTCATGCAAATAAAGCACATTTGAATTTGAGAAAGAGAGAGAGCGTTCAAGAAACTTCCTTATCGAGCACAGTGTCTTGAGTAAGAGTCAAATTGGCTTCCTCCCAAAACACCACACAACTGATATTTATACCCCATACACCCTCATAGATAAACATGTTCAGCAAATTAAAAAAGGCAAAATCTTCACATGCTTTATTGACTTTAAGAAAGCATTTGACTCAATCTGCCACCAAAGATTAAATTACAATATACTTCAAAGTGGTATGGGGGTAAAGTATATGACATTATTAAATCAATGTATTCAGAAAACAAATGTGCAGTGAAAATTGACAACCAAAGAACAGAATTCTTCATTCAGGGTTGTGGAATTGTAATGTGCCGGTGCTTGCGGTGGTGCTGCCACGGGGTGGCAGCAGAGGAGATTCTCCTCACTCAATCAGTACCTGCTGATTGCTGATTCGGGCCACCTGGAGTCTACCCTTTATAGGGACCTCACTACCTCTGCTTGGTGCGCTTGCATTGTACAAGCAGCTGGTAACGCTCTAGGTATTTAGAGAGCTTGATGTGACTTACTCAATGGCTATCTGGTATGGAAGCTAAACACGTAGCAACCGGGGCACTTGCGAGTGGTCACCAATTTAGAAAATATTCGTGGATAGTTATCTCTCAGCTCACGTCTGAGACTTACTGGAGATCTTACTTAGCCTTCTTAGGCGTGTTTTGTGTTTAGTTCTCAGTCACGAGACTTTTGTCCTGTTTTGAGGATTGCCTTTTGTTTGGCCTTTTGCCAGGGTTTATTCCTTTTTTCCTTTCTCCTACCTCGCTCAGTGGCTGACTGCTGTTCGCAGTCAGCTTTTAGATTCCCTGTTGATTTATTGTCTGCTTCTGACGTTGCTCACTAGCCCCAACCTTACAGGAATGAGACAGGGCTGCAGCTTAAGTCCAACGTTATTTAATATTTACATTAATGAATTGGCCACAATGTTGGAACAGTCTGCCGCTCCTGGACTCACTCTACGTGACACCGAAATTAAATTTTTATTGTATGTAGGTGACTTGGTTCTGCTGTCTCCCACAGAACAAGGGCTACAGCTGAACTTGGCTGTCTTAGGAAAATGCTGCCAGTTTACTTGGCAGTAAAAAAACAAAAACAAAATTAATGATTTTCCAAAAAAAGGCCAGGTCTCAGAGAAGCAGATACTGTTTCACCTTCTGTAATACAACACTGGAACACACCACAAATTACACACATCTTGGTCTGAAAATCAGTGCATCAGGGAGCATTACCCTAGCAGTGAATGCTCTAAAAGACAAAACCAAAAGGGCATTTATGCCATTAAAAGAACATTTTACAACATTAAAATACCTATAAGAATAAGGTTAAAAAATAATTGACAGCATATTCCAGCCGATTGTGCTATATGGAAGCGAGGTAGGGGGCACACTTAGCTACTTACAATGGGGAAGAAAAACCCAGTGGAAACCCTGTATGCTGAATTCTACAAAACAATACTCCAGGTCCACCGAAACACACCAAACCATGCATGCAGGGCAGAATTAGGCCGTTACCCTTTACTTATTAACATTAATCCAAAATTTGAATGCTCTTTTTTTAATCTAAAACAAAGCGAACCAAATTCCCTCCAATATGGCCTTCCTATACCATGAGCTAAGCCCCAATAGAAGTCCTCTCAGTCAGCTGGCCCTGAAACTATCAAACCAAGCAACTAACAGCACTAACTAGGACTAGTTTCACATCAGCACTGCTTCAATTAAAATCAATGAATGAATAAATCAGACAAAAGATTCTTATTTGGAACATTACGAGATAATGGCAAAACTACAAAACAAACTAAATTGTTCTAATATGCTAAAAAGAAATGAAGAATTGACAGAATCTCTCCACTGTCAGAGATATGAGGCAGAGACAGATCCTTACCAAATACAGACTAAGTGGTCACAGCCTAGCCATTGAAACAGGAAGACAGAAACAAACCTGGCGCACCAAACAGGAGAGGACATGTGATCACTGTGAGACAGGAGAGGTTGAGACAGAAGTACACTTACTTGTACACTGCAACAAATATACTGAAATTTGCAAGGAGTTCTTCGAAAAAAAAATAAATAATAATACATCCATGTTGTTTGTATTCCTATTCTTATTCCTGTTTCTGTGTGTACGCTTTGGCAATATTTACAAATGTATTTCATGCCAATAAAGCATTTTGAATTTGAATTCAAAGAGAAAGAGAGGGAGGCAGGGATGCATGAGGGAGAGAGAGAGAAGAGAGACAGACAGAGAGAGAGAAAGAGAGAGAGGCAGGGTGGATGCATGAGAGAGAGAGGGGCAGGGTAGCAGGGTGGATAAAAGCCATTAGCACTGACAGACAGAGCAAAGCCTGATGGGACGCTCTGCGACGTGCTGAGCTGCATAGAGACAGACAGACAGTACACCCAGAGGGCTCTGCAATAACCCTGGGGATGGGGGTGGGGGTGGGGAGCGGGGCTTAGGGGGGTGTCATTGGCTTGATCCCCTGTCCTGTGGTAGCTTCCAGAGTTTTCTGCAAGGTGGCAGGAGAGATGACTCATGTGCCACACCGCAGGATTTCACCCATTCTCTGTGCAGATTATGATATGCAAGCACTCAGATCCTTTAAACACTCATCCTTTATACCCGTGAAATATTATCCCATAAACTGCAGAACATGGCCCCGTCTGACCAAGCAGTGTAATTAAAATCTGGATGTCAAGTAATAGTCTCATTAAATGCTGCAGTGGCGGAAAGCTTAAAGGTTAAGTTATAAATAATACAAGCGAAAACACAAAATATTCTTCAGTTCCCCTTTGTTCTTCCCCAGAATAAACTAAAGGTGGTAAAAGGCAGTGTACTGTAGGTTCCCAGCAAAGGAAACCTGTGGTGCCAGCTGGACTTCATCATGTGTCACGGTGCCTGGGAGATCAGACAGGGGAATGATGTGGGATCTGTGGTGGAGGTCAGATGGACAGGCAGACAAGAAATGCCAGAGGAGAGCGAGTTCTTACCTGACAGCGGAGGTTGCGATGGGTGCTTCAGCTTGAGCATGACTGGGCATTCAAAGTCAGGTACAACAAGGGGGAGAAACATTGAACAATCCTGCTCCACACAAGGCTGCATATTGTCCCTGTAGCTCACAGGTGTTTCTTCAGGCCCTTCTCAGTTTTGCCTGGATGGACTGGCTATCCAGTTTATACATTATTTGTCTCTAACTTAAATGCTTTCTAGCATTTCCACCCTGTTAGTCCTTGGCAGTATTAACATTACTATTGTGTCTGCAATGGAAGGTAATATTGATTATTGATCATAAACTGGTCAATAATTTTAAGATGAATACAAAAACCAGCTGATGCTGTGGGTGTCTGGGGCTATAACTAGTAATGCATGAAGAAATATTCTGTTTCGAAGTCTGACAGGAGGGACAACAGGCATACTGTATATACAGTATTGGTCTCGTCAATGACCACATTTACACACGCAATATTTTGGCCATTTACACGTCTGCATGTGTCAAAGTTTGCCATGGCTTTGCCTTATAGAATAATGAAAAAGACATCTGATAATGGGAGTATAACAAAAGTCTTATTTTAAAAACAAAGGGAATATAACTTAGCCCTGTTTCTGAGAAAATGGCCTCCCTTCTGTTCCTCACAGACCTGCTGTTAACCCATGTCAATTACAATCAGCAGCAGGTGTGCAGCTGGTCTTAATCAGTCACAGCCTCTGAGACTGTTAACATTTAAGATAAATGGGAATTATAACTTGTTAAAGAACATATTGCAGGGTTGTTTTTTTACCCTTTTACATGAATATAAAAAATGAGCTGAATATATTAATTTTTCAGGCTACTAGAGCCAACGCAGTGCACGCACATCAGCATATTAGCCGAGTAAGCCATGCTGAGATTTGATGAGCTCAATGGGTCGAAGATTTACATTCTGAAAATTCAACAGCAACATCTCCTTCTAAATATAATGCCACATCCGCAGAGTTTAATTTGTGTATTGTTTCATCGAGAAATACTTCTGCCAAAGTACACAAACTGTGCATATCCAAGTCTCTGTAGATGTTTGAGAGAAACTGTGGCATATATTTGGAGAGAGTCTGCAGCTGAGTTTTGTGAATGTAAATTTTTGGTGCCACAAAAGCATGGACCCCTTGAGGTACGCTGTATCAGGGTGAGCTGTAGCGGATATCTAGAAAACTCATTAAATCTCAGCGAAACTCTCTGGATGGATAGACAGTACTCTGGGTAAGTGGAAACAAACCTTAATGTCATTTCTGGGTGAACTGCCCCATTAACATATGAAACTATAAATCTTCATCATCTCAGAAAAGAGAAAAATTAAAAACAGGTAGAGGCTGTGTCCCACTCTCACACTATATTTAACAAAGTCGACCATTGCTTTGACTCACAGAATTATTTAAAAAGACATCTAAGATATGGAGCATTACAAAAAGGTATTAGAAAGGTATTTAAAAGAAATTGCACTTTCTTCCTTTGTCTATGGGTTTCTTTAATACATACCTTTTTGATATAATCCCTATCTCAGACGTTCTTTAAGCAATGGCCAGCTTTGTCACACTGCAAAAGAGACATGTCCCTAATACTCCATTTACACACACAATGGTGCATTCAGTCAAACTGCAAAATGAGAGGAGGCAGAGGTCTTTGCCACCAGGGTTTCCATTACAATTACTGCCCTATTACTTGAGTAGTACTGCTGTGGTACGTTTATGTTTGCACTTTTTGCTAAATTTAGCAAAACATGCTGCTTCAATCAGTTTTGCTTACTAAACAGAAAACAACTTACTGCTGCAGCACAACGTCCTGCAGCAGACTTCATTTGTGACCAGGATACCAATCCCATCATCCCGAGCAACACAACAGTTAGCGTCTCGGAGAAACCCACTGTGCCAGTTGAATGACTAGCAAGGTCAGTAAGGTACTGCAGCAACAATCACGCTAAGACATGCACACACCAGGAAATCTGATCAAGCTGTTTACATGTGTTCCAATATTTCAACAATAATATAAGTAATATTGGGGGTTACCTACATATCTTACTGAGTTTATAGTAACTTTGATTAATCCCAATCTAAGGAAGGAGTCTCTATGCCTTCTGCCTTAGTTGCAGTATTCTCTTAACTGGAGTAAAGTCAGATTATTAGCACCCATGTATACAAGGTGAATGTGTCTTAAGAGCACCTGTATGCTAGCCAGGTGTAGCGGTCTTTGCCTGGAAAGCAGAAACTGCAGCATTAATCAATCAACAGGCAGCACTTTCTAATCCGCTGGGATCTGCGTGGTTGGCAAAGCTTCCTGTGGGTGAGAGCGATGCCGATGCTTTTTGTGGGACTTGGCACAAAAAAAAAAAAAACCATCAGAAGAATTATCGGCTTTAATTGAAATTAAGTCGGCATGTTTTGGGAGATGCAGAAAATTTTATTAACTGGCCGGAAGCTATCAAGTCTGGCTGAATAAATCTCTGAACTGTAGTAGTGGATTGTGCTGACCAGGGGCTCTTCAGAGAGCACGACAGGCTATTACACTAACAGGAGAGCCGAAGAGCTTCATCAAGCTGGATAAATCACATCACGGGACTGAATGGGAACTTATTACGAATACATCCAGGAAGTCCAGTGAACATCAACATGGCTGCAAAAGGGAACACAGCCATTGTCCTGGTTCGAGTGACTGCGTCTTCCCTTCATTTCCTGTGGATTTGTAGGATAGGGCCAGTTCCACTGGTCATGTGTGTGGTAGAGGATGTTCACAATGGAACTGACTGTAGCATTTAGAGGTCTGGATTGTCCTGAGTTTGACTGCAGAAAATCAAATGGCAAGATGGGGAACCAGCTTTCTGGCCTTAATATTATGTTTTGTTTTTCTTAATATTTTGTTATGTTTATGTTGTTGCTTTCTGGTGCAACTGATAAAACTCCTTCATAAAGGGACTGTATTTTCTGCAATGCCTTGCTATTTCAGTTTTTAGTGTATATTTTTATTGGCCCAGACATATTTTTTGAGTGTAAAGAATAAAAAATAAAAAAACTTTTACGGATGTTTTACAGAAAACCTGACAACCTGCCAGCTAAAGATTGGCTGATGTGGGCCACTGCATATTTGTGGTTTAAAGCCAAAACACACACCTCACCTAACTCCAAAGCAGCATTTGTTGTGACTTCATGTCACCAGAGGCTACACATTAGAGCATGTTATAAACAATCATTCACATTATTCAGTTATAAAATAACAAATCCATTTTTATATAGTGCGGATACATCTTTCCTTCTCAGTTCAAAAGCAGTGCAAGCTCCTCATTCCCAGGAACATGGTTTAGATGCAGCAGGTCTGGCCAAATGTTGTCCTACAGTAGCACACTGCCTCTGTTACAGCATGTCTGAAGTTAGCCGTGCTATTTACAAATTGAATCTGAAGCTGTGATTATGTGCACCTACAAAACACAGATGAGTTTCAGCAGTGTTACCAGACCTTATTTACAGATGAGAAATTTTAACAGATAGAGATATCAAAGAGAACAAGGACAACTAGCAATATAGGTTGTCTGGAGGTAGGTGGTAAAAGCACCATGGAAACCGTTCTCCCATTTCCTCCCCCTGTGAGTTGGCATTGCTCAAACACAAATAATTTTCCTGTAAATCTGTAGTTGTTTTGAGGTCTTCTCTCTTATGCGGTAAGTCGCCTCTCCCCACACACTGTACTGTTAATACAGGAAGCGATGGAACTTCTTTCACTGAGCACAGCATTCAAATAAGATTAAATGTCAGTTTTTAAATATTAATCAGATTACAAACACACATACAGCCTCTGGGGTATTGATATAATTGTACAAGCTGCTCTGGAGTTTCATGAAGTGTGTTTTCTAGCTTTAAGCCGCAAATACAAATGCCCCAATACCAGCCATTCTAAGGCCAGCAGGTCTTCAGATAATTCTGAAAATATCTATAATACTGTTCACTGCACACAAAAAACATTTGGGTCTTAACCTGCATTGCTTCAGTATATATACAGCTGTGTAATTGGATGCAATGTAAATGCTATGTAAAAGTTGTTTGTCGCTCTGGATAAGAGTATCTGCTAAATTCCTGTAATGCAATGTAATGTAATAGTCAAGAGTATTGTTTCCCAGCTTGAAAATTAGTTATAGCAGTCTCTCTAAGAACGCCCATTCTGTGCCACACAGGGAGACAGAGAGCCAGAGACATGTTTTACTGTGATGCTCAAAGACATTCTCTCTCTCTCTCTCTCTGTACACATACATAGTACTGGCAAAAATAATGGAAACACTGCATTTATAATCATATTTAGATGACTAATGCAAGATTTTACAACAATTTCACTTTCTGGCATAATAAATATAATACATAAATAAATATCAACATAAAAAATATGAGGAAATAATTAGCATTTGTTAAACAAGTAATCATTTTTCCTTCCAATATGCATTAGTTCATATCAACATAATTGAGCAGTCTAATGCATCTTACTGTTGCCAGTTTTATAATCTGCATGAACATTTCTTTGTCCAGTATTTTTCTCCATAAAATTATAATATTTATGCAAAGAAAACCTGTTTTCTTTTTTAGCTTGTATGCTTCAATAATATTTTTAAACTTACTGATGGTCATGTAATGTCGCTACCACTCGTACACACACACACACACACACACACACACATACTTTACTGTGCAAAAGACAAAGACCACCCTTTCTTTTATTTACTTTCCAGGGAAACAGCCATTAAGTGCAAGTTATTTATTTTTCAGTGTCAGAAAATAATGCTGCAAACATATTTAACACAAAACCTCCACAACTATGTACAATGTCAAATCTTGCAGTATTTAGCATGTTCACCCTTTGTCTTTATTACAGCTTTCACTTAGAATTTTCTGGAGAAATCTGCAGGGATATTTTTATAAAGTTCCTAATGTGCAGCAGAGATTAATATAGCATTTACTCCGAAGTTTATAAAATTTACTCCAAAAGACAGCATTGTTAACAGCATGAGACAGCACAGTCTATAGTTTTGTTTTTCTTTTTATAACCTACTCAGGTCGGTCGAAAGAACATCTTGGCCATTTTGCAAATCCCTTTTGATTTGATGTGTAGCCGTGGTATTAGCAGCAAACACTAATACCTGCCTATCCCACCTTATCCTTCTTAGGGCATGCTTTAGATTTACATAATTTAATCTTACCTTTCTTGTTATTTATCCAGTGTTGTCTGCAAAACAGCCTGGCTACTGGTGGAACTCAAGATGCTCTCCTCTCTGGTTTAGAGACACCCTCTGTACAAGCCCAAACATGTTCAGACCCAAGGACTGATAACTGCCTCTCTCTCTCTCCCGTTGTATTGCACAGCAGATGCTGAGAGTGGTCGGTAAAGTTCACAGCAAACAATTTTGGGCTCCTGGGACATTCCTAGGAAACTAGGATAAATATTTCCAATGATCGCAGATATCCTTTGGATGTTCATTTAAATTCACAAGAAACATTATGGGAATAGTCTTGCTCCTTGCAACCATTTTACATTTGGAATTATGGAAGATAGTTTGTGTTAATTCCATCTGGAAAGTCAGCAATTTTGAACAAATATGCCATTTAAAAGTCATCTAGAATATTTTCAAATGTTATTTGTGCATACCCTTCAAAATATTTCCCAAAGTGATGACCTATAGGGGTTATCAGTACATTTGTTTCACGCCTGGACTTTTGTCTGGGACTTTGTTGTAATTCGTTCGGCGCATTAAATTTGTGCTAACTGGGTAATGGGGTTCAGTGCATTGTGCTCTTTGATTGGCCACAGTGTGACAGGGACAGCCACTGGGCAGCTGGCAGGCAGGGCAGGGAGAGGGGCTGAATCACCCAGTACAGCATCCCGGGGCGGACGAGTGTATCAGGCGACCAGGGTTACTCACAGCCTTGAGAGGACCTTTTTCAGAGCGGCCTTGTGAGGACCTTTCTCTGAGGTCCACAGCTCGGCGGCCAGGTGCGAGCATAATCAGTGGCGTCACCAGAGTGACTGACAGAGGTGCCAGCAGGACACCGTGCCGCCTGCAAGGTGATTAGGGGGACATTCAAAAATCCATCACTGGCCACTGCTGCAGGTGCCAGATCCTGTTATGGAGTAGAGCTGTGCCAGGATTCGACAGCCGTGGAGTGATCTGAAAGCCACCGTAGAGAACCATTAAAACTACAGCACTGAAAATACCTCAGAACCTGAGCAGCGTAATATGTTTGTACAGAAAGTAGGAGCAGTGTAGTCAGGTCTGGTCAGAGGATTCCTTATATGCAGGCACTTTTAAAATGAGTACCTCTCACAAAGAGTAATGTGGCATTGTGCTAATAATCCTTCTGATGGTTTGTGTAATGACATTGCCCTACAACCTCTACAGAGTGATGCTGCGTATCTCCATCTGTCTCTGGGGGCTTGGGCTACTGCAGCCACCCCACCCCAAGGAGAAAACAACAGAGAGATTACACCAGGGAGTGAAAATAACAGGACTGGGGTTTAAGGAAAGACAGACTCTCCCCAGATTGTTTCTTAATCAGCTGCTGGAGATTTGAGGAATGCTGGTGGGGGGAGGGGAGGGGAGGGGGGGGGGTGGCTGCAGGGGTTTATTCCCTCCCTCCTAGGGAGATGTTCCTCCTGCTTTTTAGTGGACACGGGAGAGCAATGATTTTCAAAAAGCATATGATGGAATGTGTGAAACAAGGGCACCATTTAATTCTTTTTGAAATGACTGTGATGGAGCTGCATCTGTGAGAAAGTGGTCCTTCTGCTTTCTCATTCCATTCATTCCAGCCTTATGGCAATGCATCGTGGGACACACGCTCTCCCCTTCTCCGCCTCAACATTTAATCTGATCTGATTTCCTAATTTTCCAAGAGCTGATTTTCAATGGTATTAAAATGTGCCAGATAAGAGATCCACTTAATCCAGAGTCAAAATGAGGTCATCCAGGATCTCCCTAAAATCATCTTAAATCTCTCTTTAATAGTGCTCTTGTGTTTCAATGTGGTACGCTGACCCATACCTGCTTGCACTTTTTTGTCTTTTCTGTTGTCTCATCCTCAATGAAGGCTCTAGGATTAAACTCCAAATCACTGTTCCTTGAGATTTATATAATCTGGTCCTTCTTACCATGAGAGCACAGAATCACATGCCTCAGGTTGCCATGTGACCTCTGGATGACCCACTCCTGTTCTACTGATTATTATCAATGTGAAGACATCATCCTATACAGCACCAACATTTTGCCAATGACCACAGACTCTGGCTTCTTTCAAACATCTGTACATTCTGTCCTCTTGTAATCACACAGAATAAAGATGCAGCTTATACACAGCCACACAACAAAGCCGAAAACCGCTAACTATTGAGTTCTTGGGCATCCACTGCTGTGTGCAGTGAACTGAGGAATGATGGCTTGCAGCAGCAGTTTGAGAGAACAAAGCTCCTCATTTTAAGACTGGCTGGTTATTTGAATCATTGACACAGAATACAAATACAACACAGTAAATCTAGATTCCATTGCCGGCAGTGCATTCTCCCTAATAAAGATCACATACCATGTAAATCTAGATTCCATTGCCGGCAGTGCATTCTCCCCAATAAAGATCACATACCACAATATTTCCAGAGTCAGTATCTTACAGTTATACCATCTTGCACCAGTAACATCACAACTGCATAACTAAGTGAATTTTTCAGTGTGGGATACACTATTATAAACATTAGTCAATTGTCAAAGATGTTGCCTTAAACCTGATGCAAATCCAAGCAACTGCTCTCTGTGTAGGTGACATTTCAACCAATAGCATCAAAGCCACTGCTGCTGACAAACCTGTAGATGCAGACAGACTGCGTTTAAATAAACATGAGGAATTGCAGCCTATTCCCCCTGAAACAGGAAGTCTATGAAATAAAGACAACATTACTAATCTGTATTCAGGAGTCACTGTACAAAAATGTGCAGAGTCATCTTTATAGCAGTGGGAAAGATGGATGCCAGAGCTAATGGGTACATCAGGAAGTGGTTCAGGATACCAAGGGGTTTCTCAGAAGCAGGGGCTGTTTGGGAAAAACAGGCTGCAGCTAGAGGTGGACGGGGCCATCAGCAGGCTTCAACATCAGGAAGTTGTGGAGCTGGTTCAAAAGGGAAGGCCTAAGACAGGCACCTCAGCTGTGGTGAAATTCCAATAAGAAACAAAGAAAAGACCTGGAGGTGTACAAAAACTGCTGTCATGGAGCCACACCTCCCCCTCAAGGAAATTACTGCAATTTGATGCCAGTAAAGTAATGACAACTAACCAGAGACTGTAAAAAATATGGACAAAGCTACTGTGGCGTCACCCATTGACTCTCCGTGGGTCTCTAAAACACGTTTTGAAGCTCAATGGCGGGCGCAGCCATGTTGTCGATTTGGAGCCAAAACCATAGAGTTAAGCGGTTCTGTGATTTTTACAATGTGATTGACAGTCCAGTGCGGAAAAGCCCATCAACCTGAACGAACGATTGCAGAACGAACTCGAGGCTAGCTGACCGTCTGCCATTATGTTTTAAAATATATTATCAAATGTTTACGGAGTTTAATTTCCATCCGTGACTGTACTGTGTCATGTAATCACATTATATGTATGACATTAATAATAAAATTATGTTCAGTTATCTTCAATTTATGTGTCTCAGCAAAACGAATATGCTTAGCTAGCATAGCTAGCCAGTGAGCTAGGTAGGCTATCCGTGGTTAGCTCACGCATTAGCAATATGAACCACAGGGGAAGAAAATCGACTACACTGATGGTTAATCAATCAGATGTGTACTGGTGATTTTTGACTAGGCTAATTTTCATAACTGTCTGGTAGACCTGCTGTTAACTGAGCAAGTTATCACCGTAGGTTTTCGCCACAGTCAGTTAATGAGCCAGTAACTGCTACTCCATCGCCGTTTGTGGTGTTCACTTGCTGGGTGACGCTAGCTAATCGATTGTTCGCAAGTCACTTTTAAACAAATAAAAATTAACACTCAGCAGTGATTAACTACTAAGTATTTTAATAACTGATCTGGAGGCGTGTAAATATGACAACGCACTTTGTAGAGCAAGTTTTCCACCTGGTGCATGAAGACAAAAATAATGTACATTGAATTTCTAATTATTATTATTTTTCTTTCTTGTAGATCATCTAAGCCAATATACACAAGGAGCCCCCAGGACCGATTCTGAGAACCACTGGCTTAAATGCTCTTGTTGGTCTCTTAAATGCTAAAAACATGATCCTTTCTAAATGCCAGTCTTACAATGATGGTTAATTTCGTTAAATTCTGTGTGTGATTTCATCGTGTGTTGTACGGAATGTACACGACTGACAAGCCATCAAACACGTTTGACAGATTGAATATTTGCCGGTTAGGGTTAGCTAGCTAGTCAAATGGCTTGGCAGCCGAAGTTGCAAACTGTTTTAGCATAGGCTACTGGACTATCATATAGCAAATAAGCGTTAGCTGATTACGCTTTTTGCCAACTAATTATTTGGTTAAGTAGGCTTAAGGAAATAGTAAAAATGACTTGGCTACCGAAAACTTCAGAGGAGGATTATTTTATGGTCGTCTAGTGCAGCTGTAAATAGCACACGTCATAATGAAATCAGTACGAAATGGGATGCCTGCATTTTCTAACTTCGCACAGGTGGACCGTGGACGATGAGTCGGAGCCGCAATGTCAAGGCCAAGAGGCGCCACCTCCCACCCTAGTGACCATAGACTGTAGCCCCTACTGTAGCTTAGTCCTCTGCAGTAATCAGGAAGTGATGCAAACTGTACCTCATTGGTCCACAACAAATATTATAACAGTGCCCAAATGACACAATAAATCATGAAATCAACCCATGGACAGTCATAAGACGAATAAAATACACACATTGTGACTATTTGTTCTTGTGAGAAAAAATTAGGGACTTTGTATTTTGACCGCATTTGTACCGTAGACTTACATGGAAACCGGATATGAAAACATCTATACTGGAGCCAACCGCAGTGGTGCTAGTGAGCAACCAGGAAATGAGCTTCAAAAACGAAGTCTGGTTTTGGCCGCTTGCAACTAACATACAATATATTCAAGATATGCATAGTAAGGCTGAAAAAACAAAATCAAGTAGCTTTGTACAATGTTCAATTTATTAGTGTCAATAGACATGACTTAACCGATTATCATTATTTCTGTACTATTTATTCATTAGTCGTCAGCATCAACAACACCATCATCACATGCAAATACAGAAATACTACCACTCACAACATTATAAATAACAGTATTAATGCCAATGTCGAAATGCCAATGTAATCAAACCAATAATATGGAGGAGTCATGTCAGGATCATAGACCCCATTCTAAAAGTGTTGTTATCTTCATTATTTATTTATTAATTTCCAGCTAGCCTATGGATCTGGGCCAACATTCGGCACAGTTGCCAGATTTTAAGTAGCAGCTTGCAGCACTTCGTCCAAATGCTTGGCCCAGACCTGGCAAACTTTTATTGGGCCAATCCTGGTTATAGCTCAGCGTGCTGTGAAAACTGGCAACAATTAAAAAACTAGACTTTTTCTGAAACATCTGCTTATGAGTTTGATCGCTATGTTTTCTCTATGTTTGATCCATCTTTCTGTCAATGCAGAGATAGCCTCAGGCTGAAATAATTTGGCTAAGGAATCTGAACCACTGATTTTGTTAAGAAAATCAAATTAAGATTTTGTGGGTTTGAATTCATGACTTGTAGATCGTGCTTTGTATGTGTGAGTAACTTGACTTCAGATATAATTTCCTTTTGTACTGTGTTTGTTATGAATGAAGTGATAAGAGTAAAGCACATAATGTAGGCTATGAGAGATCCATGCATACATACATAGGCACAAACACACATTGTAGCTCAAAGAAACACATGGGCCTCGATTAAGCCACTTTACTTTCACCATGACTGGCATATAAATGGAAGTGTTTGTCATATTTTTAAATGGAAGTTTATTTAATGGGGTATTGTATACATGACAGACCTACTAATTGTTTGTATGTTGGTAGAAGATCTAGAGGGCTAGCTAACTTTGATTTAGAAACATAGCATTGCAGGGTAGCTACAGTAGCCTAGTTAAAATGTAGTTAAGAGCAGAAATACCAGAGGTCGATTTGAAAATTGATAAACCGGCCATCATGAAATCCAGAGCCTATGGCTTCCCCTGAATGAGTTTTCTAAAACATATGTATTGAACATTGTGATATGATTTGCATATCAATATTGCAAAAGGAAATGAAGTTATAAATAATTACTTAAATGACCATGAACAGGGAAATTGACATATCTTACCTGTGTGCTTTTGATGATGTATAGCTGAATCACTGCACATATAAATGTTGTTGTTGCAGCTCCGAAGAACAAGCGCCTGGCTGGGCGAAGTCTGCAGTAGTGGGCTGAGGTTTCAGTGCCTACCTGGTAGTCATGTCGCTGTCTGAGTCAGAAATAGTATTTGGTGTGAAACCCGTCGCAGGCACCGGTATCTATACGACCGCTGACATTACCAACCTGGCCGAATTGCAACACAGATTTTGGTGCTTAATATTCAGCATATAGCAATATATTTCAACCCTGAAACACATACTTTGAACCCAGACTTTTGGTAACAATACTTCTGCTTCACCTCCCTTTACACTCTTGATCGATTCATTAGCAAGATAGCTAACGTTAAAGTTGGTCAAAATACTGAAAGCGAAAGTCACAAAAGTGTGGCTGTTTTCTCCAGAAGGATTCAAACAATGGGAGGTGCCTTCATAAAAAAGACATTATTTGCTTATGTTTGTTTGTTCTTTTAAAGAAGGTAAACTACCAGTTCAGGTTTGTAAAGTGTTGTTTTAGCAGGGTTATCGTCAAAATGTGAACGATATCCATCCCTAGTCATGAAATTATATTCTATGGGGTTTGCATGTTAAATAATCGAGAATGGATTTCAGGAATATAAATGAGTTTTCCACTTATATTGTAAAAGCATAGCTGTAAAAGCAATAGTGTTTTTTTTTTTTTTTTTTTTTTGTGGTAATTATTTTTATGGCAAACAAGCTAGCTAGCACACAAACCAAAGATGGCAACCGTTAAAAAAAAAAAAAATGTCTTCACTTCCTTATATGTCCATTTTGTGTGTGCATCCAATATTTTCACTAGCCGAGATACAGGAGCACGTTAGCACGGTAGACCAGAGACTGCGGTGAAATCACTGATCACCCAAAAATGTCAGCCAAACTAGGCATATTGACACTATAAAAGAAAAACAAAAGTGTAAGCCAACTATTAAGTATATTACAAGCTAGCAAGCTTCACATTTGTTTCCACATTTTAATCAAACAGGTGCAATTTGGCTAACGTTTGGCTAAAGCAATTCAGATACTGCTGCTAAACGGTTTCCTGAAAGTCCATGCTTATGGTAGAATGAGAGTGTTTTGGTCAGTTAGCACAACTTGCATTGTCGTCAGTGTATCTACACATGAAATGACTAAAACCCTACATTGAAAAGGTTTTTATCCGGCAGTAGAACTCTGAATACTGCAAATTGATTTCTCTGGCCTAAATAGGCCCTTTTCACGCCGCGCATTCCGAGAGTGGAAGTAGGCAGAGGCAGTGGAGACTTATTTCCCGTGGACTTGCCGGTCGGTAAAAATTATTTTCACGAAGTCTCTCCACAATCTGCCGAAGACTACAATGACTGATGTCAACAGAATCGCCGACATGTTTTCATTAACCTCAAGTTCGAAACTTGAGAAAGGGTACATGTTCTTTGTCAAACACTATTTATTCGACTATGAAGGTAAATCAATGAGTCCCTTCACTGATGTTAGGCTAACTAACTAACTTAGCTAACAATTAGCTCAAGCAAGCTAACAGTTATGTTTTACCCATGGAGTAATACAGTCAGTCATATTGTCTCTGGATATATGGATGTTGAGTTTATTTTGTTATGCTGCGTTCGTGACCTAGCTAGCATAACAAACTCCGCCGTATTCGTGGTCTTTCCTTGTTAATTGTATTCATTCTGTTCTTTCTATCAGGGGAGCCATGTCTGTCACACACACACACAGTTGATGCTTTTGTGCATTTGTATTTATCACAGAGATCTTCAGTACAGACCCAGAGACCCATTACTGCCTCCTGCCTCCTTATTACTACAACGCCAGAACACAACGGAGAATCACCATCAATTGGCGTAACGCACCAGTTACATTTTATTTTAACACGTCTTAAGCCTTTCGGGGTTGAATAGATATCCTCCTTACTAAAATGAAGACTGCAGACACAGGTGCTCCCACAAAGAATTTTGAACGTGGCGCCCTCGTCTCTTCTGATCGCTGTAACCCAGCGAGCTCGCAATCCATCATCCGATGGAAAGTCGTGGAAACTTAAATAAGAATGCATTGGCTTGTTGTTGGAATAATACGGGACATTTGTGACTTGATTGCGCAATGGTCTGGCTTTTCTCAATGGGAGCGGTAGAGAACTGGAAGTAAGACTCCACTGCCTACTTCTGCCCTCGGAACGCGCAGCGTGAAAAGGGCCTATAGGCTAATTCTGTCTTTATTCCACTAAAATGACCAGTCAAGCAGGTCGTTTCACTGCTGATGTGTCGTTTAGCAAATGACAGTGATGAATGAACAAGAGGGAAGCGTGATATTTTTGTCAGATAATTTATTGAAATGCATTGATGTGGAGAGTAGCCGTATCAGCTCTTGTATGAGGGAATGTCAATCATACATTTCTCCTTGCCTGGCTTAACCCCTTCATCTCTTCTCCCCATTCTCTCTCACCACCAGTATTCTATAAAAACGTCTGTTCTTGCTGGATTTATTATGATAACCAAATATCACAAAAGCCGTGACCGTGTCTGACATGCTTGCTATGAGTCAACTGTATAAATCACAGTTATTAAAATTGTAGTTACGTTAAACCCATGCTATTTGTCCACTGAAGTGCCTTTTTTAAAAAGTCGAACTTCAGCTGTAAAATAAACTGAACTGAGCATAGACCTAGATTTTCTTTCTTTAGCGGCTAACTTCCTCCCCCCAAAGTTAAATTGAAATCTATCTATCTTTGCCTCCTGCTGAGTTTTAAAATACCAATGAATCTTTTTATTTATTACAATATCTTTCAGAACCAATTTACAGAATGAGCCATACATTTAATCTTGTCCTTACTCATGCTTTGAACTGAAATTGGCTTGTGATGAAGGATATTTGTGTGTGTCTGTGTGTGTGTCGGATCATATTTGGTGTTGTTTTTGATGTCTGCTATGTCCACGGAAGGGAAGTGCTCTTTTCTCGCATCATTAACATGCATACTGCTGGTAGGTTTTTTTCAGCTCTTGAAGGAAAGTTTCCACTGATGTATTAGACATGGATGGCTTAAAACTGCATCAATAGCACTTATTCATTTACTGGATGCTATCATTCCTAATAAAACTAAGATTGGGTCAATAGTAAGTGAGAATTACTTAATGGCTTGATGCTCACATCACTTAGAGAGAGAATGGAGAGGGACTTAAATGAAGTGTATCTAATTTTTTCACTATCTGAAAATGAAGGATTTAATTACAGAATTCAGTGAGGAATTTAAAGATACTAGAGCTAAATATTTTCCCAGTCTGATATATGAAAACCTTGTGGGAGTTCACTGGATTCCCCTGGAACCGGAGCTCAAAATGACTTTCCTGCGAGGTAAAGATTAGAAAGTCAGTAGTGTTCTCCTGAATATTGATTACTGAATATTCAGCATTTGAGTGGGTGAATACAAGATGGAATGTGAATGTATGCTGTATTGTTTTTTGTTTGAAATATTTTACAGCCCATGGCTGTATATGTAGTATTTTTGCCTGTATTCTTTGTTTCTGTTGTGAATTTTCTACTTTCTGCTGCAATATAGGGTGAATTCAGGTAATGTGCAACACGTTTTGGTAGATGCTCCAGTAGACTTCTAAAAAAACTGTTAACTCACCCCAGTGATGTTTCTATAAATCATTTTAGGCCTTAACATTTTTTATGTTGGAACAGTCCTCGTCTGTTTTGGGGTCTTCTCTATCCCCATAGGTCTTCAACGTAGAGGAAATGCTCCTGGCTGGCCAAGTGGTATGATGGTGGCTCGGCACGCGGCTTCCTCGTCATCCTCTCTTGTCTTGGTACCATTATCAGATTGTGGAAGCTTACTGAGGGCCTCACTGGATTTTGGCCTCTTCCAGTTGACGTGGATGGAACGGCATCTTCATCCTGGCCTCTTCCGGTTGATGTGGATGGAACATCATGTTGCAGCTCTGCAGGCTGTGGTCCACTTGTGATTGTCACCTCCAGGGTATCCACATCCTGCATGCTGATATTTTCTCCTTGCTGCATGTTAACAGGGGCTAGTGGCTGCAGTGCCTTCTCTGTTGTTGTACTGGGTACAAAGAAGACAGCAGAGATGGCATTGATGTTAACAGGAATCATCCCTGTTGCCCTGAACCCAGACTGGGCATTCTCTACTGTGGCAGTTTTCTTCCAAGCTTCAGCGAACACCGAAAAAAACTGGAGCTTGGGCAGCTTAATTCGGCCCGCCTCAGACCAGTTGTGCTTATGGCTTTTAAACAGAGCCCTGTCGGCTGACTGAAGAGCATGGGTAGTGTGTGATGGGTAGCTCATCACATGAACATTTTTTTTTCATGTAGGTGAGGAACTCCATGTTATACACATGGCTGCTGTGACCATCAAGAAGGAGAAGATGTGGTATGTTGTCATCTTTGGGCTGCTCTGACACAAAGGTTTTCCCCCACTCGATGAGGAGCTCTGTGTTTATCCATCCGTTGTCGGACACCTTCAAAAAGACGTTGTCAGGGGACCCATACAGCCACTCATTTCTTACTCTTTTCCCCTCAAAAATGACCATCAATGATGCGTATGTTCCAACAGCATTAAAGGCTGCCAGGACGGTGGTCGTCTCCCCCTTCTCCCCTGCTGTTATCTCGTAGCAGGGTTTCCCAACTTCCCCTATTGCATGACTCAAAGAGAAGTTGTCCTGCAGATCCGACTCGTCACAGTTCCAGAGGTGAGAGGGAAGCTGTTTTATGCCCAATTCCTCGGGCAGTGCCTCGTAGTCTCTGAACCACTTTCTGACAACATCCGGGTTCATCCAAGCCGTCCTGGCAGCGCAGAGAGACTCAGGCTTCCTAACACTAAGGTTTGGCTTTTGTTTCATGAACCCTGGAAACCAATAGTAGCCGGCCTTCTTTTTTGCCTCTGAAAAGCCTTGGATGCCATTTGCCTTGGCATAGTCAAAGGCAAACGTTTTAATATGAGTGGTCCGGAGAGGGAAACCTCGCTGAGACAACATGGTCAGCATGTTGGCATGTTCTTTTTCTGCTTCAGCAGGCAGATAGGGCTTTCTGCCAGAGGCATGGGAGAATCCACTGATGATTCCTTTCACCCGTCTCTGCAGACTCGATTTGGGGACATTCCAAGCTCTGGCAAAAAAAAACAGAGTTTAGGTTCCTTTCCTGACTCCATTTGCCTCCTGTATTCATCAATTGCCCCTTTCATTCTTTTTTCACTCCACATATCGCGTTTCATTCCTTTTCTTTCTCCCTGACTTTGTCCATCTACTTTCCTTCCTCTTTTCTTCCCTTTCTCTGCCTTCCTATGTCTTTGCCCTGACTCTCCTGGTGCCATTATCTGTAATAGTTAGTTTTACAAAGGTTAAAACTTTGTGTGAATCTGTGTAACATCAGCTTTAATGCATTTGCAGTGTTTCCCCTAGGATTTTTCCAATGGTGGAGTGTCTCGGCTGAGGTGGGGGGGGGGTTGTTCAGCAGGGGGTGGGCTGATTAGTGAGTGGTGGGCAGCTCCTGTCAGGTGGGGGCCCCCCACTATTAGCTATGGTAGAGGAAACACTGATTTAAGAAGTTGAGGGGGTGGGGGCTGTGTGTGCAGTTGTTAAGCAGGGGCAGGGGGCTGATTCGTGGGTGGTGGGCGGCTCCCGTCAGGTAGGGGCCCCCAACTATTAGTTATGGTAGGGGAAACATTGATTTAAGAAGTTGTTCGCCAACCTAGCCTAGATGATGGGCCTGCCTGTTATATGTAGGTAAGCCGACCTTGTATCTAGACTTAGGCTAATGTCTCTATCTGACTGTAGTTTATAGACTACAATGCTGGGTGCAAGGGTGGGGGAGTTGTGGCAGGAAACAGGTGTGGGGTGTGACTTATAGGCATGCTGATAACAGCTGATTACATTATAGTTTTATAGCATAAATAAAGCATAAAATGGTGTCCCACTTTACCTGAACTGTCCCACATTATCTAACATCTGTCTCTTGTCGCTGTCATTTGTTCGAGCGGTTTTCACTCACTATTCTGGAGCACTTAGACTCTTATGTGAAAGGCATGGCGTTTGGTTTTAGTCTCTGCTTATAACCCACGGCACCAGTCAGATCTTCCACCAGTTGTGGTCTACTGAGTTCCTCAAATGAATCAGGTCTAAAGTGACGGGAACAATGCTGTGGGTCTTTTGGTAGTTGCGTTCGCCCACAAGAGTCTTCCCGCTCCCATTAATCAATCCGACTATTCAATCTGCAATAAACATCGGTGCAGGGGGTTACACAAATAAGTGTCCTAATAAATAATGGTGTCCTGCATGGTACCTAATTCCATAGAATACAATTCTTCCAATTAAATTGAAATATACTGACATGAAATGATTAAAACAGAATTTAATTTTTAATCATCTGAGGTATAATGATTTCCAATTACTAATCATAATCCCAAATTAATTTGCCTTCAACTGATGACTGATGTTCTGTTTGTCCCCATTCGAACTCTACTCCCGTTTGCGGCTGAAGTTCGTTTTCCCTTAATTTTCCATTGTTTCTGCCTTGTTCAGCTTCTACCTTCAAAAAAATATTTTGGACTGTTAACAGCGTTTCAAAATCTGAAGTTCTGTTCACCTTGTTTGTCCACAAGCTCTAACTAACTGCAGCCTCCCAGAAGTAATGTAAGTCAGTTACCCGTCACGGCTTCGTTGAAGTCCCTGTCTCTCCCAGTCCTCTCTCTTTTCTCCGTCTTGGGCTGTCACGTTTTGTGTGCAATTTTAGTTATTCCTTCTCTGCCATTAGTGGTAACTTCATCTGTCAAAAGTGTAGATTAAATGCTTAGTTGATGGATAAGAATGGGAAACCCGCATCCCTACCTGGTACGAAATTGGGAGATTTCGGATGCTCCAGCTTGAGTTTCTCCGGGTAGAACCCGCAGTGACGCGGTTGGATTACAGTTTATGAACGTAGTCACGAACATAAGCTCCCCGTGCACAACCGAACTTAATATTAATTAGATCCCTGACACTAAAGGCGATTCTTGTAAAATAACTAATTACTGATCCCCAAGCTGATGTCTTATGTTTAACTGAAACATGGCTTACTGTAAATCTGATTAATATATTGCCTTAAACGAATCCACCCCACTAGTTACAGTAATACTCACCTTTTCCGTCTGACAGGTTGTGGTGCTGCTGTTGCTTCTATAGATAATTCTAAACTCTGTGCTACCTTGAAATCGGTCTTAAAATTGAATTCCTTTTAAATGCTTGTTCCTAAGCCTCACTTGCCAAAACAGTCAATCAGTTTATCCTTGTGATATATGGCTACCTGGGTCATGTAGTGGTTTTTGACTTGAGTTTGCTGACTTATGTAACATGGCAGTTAATCCAGGTGAAATAGTAATAGTAGGGGATTTTAATATTCATATAGATAATGAGTGATCCTCTCAGATCAGCATTCCCGTCTTATTGAATCTACAGGCGTTGATCAGCATGCAAACTGCCATAGGCATACTCCAGTCCAGATTCGATCTTCACCTGTGACACCGAAATAAGAAATACAATATAGCAGTCATGCCCTTTAATCGTATCTTATCAGACCATTTTTTTATCCTCATCTCATTACATCCCAAAATTCTCACAGTACATATTTCAAAATTAGGCTGATGCAGGCCAGTATAATATTAGCCAAACCATATGTAATTTAGCTAGCTATCACAATTACTTGGCAGATGACTTCAAATTCATCTAGCTAGGTACATTCTAGCTATGTAATTTACCACATCCTTTGACTTCAACTTCTACAACCCTGCTTTACCAAGATTTCTAGTGACCCAAACCTACCAAGATTAATGGTCTGACTGTTTTCTCTGACCGTACACATACTTAGCTGTATAGTACACGTACTGTGATGTTGTTGGATACAGGGATAGGCCTATGGAATAACCTAACAGGACACTGTTGCAAGATTCCTGCAGGAGAGTCTATAGGATTTTCATTATTGTATTATAACAATGGAAATATGTGTTCAGCTCCTGTCATACATCCCTCAGTAATAATGAATTCCTGCAGGCATCCTGCACAAAAACATTCTGCCAAATTTTTACAAAAAAACTGTGTCCTGTGGGAACCTACCGGCACAAATACACCGTAGATACTGCATGCCAGGAAGGGAATTGGATAGCTGTCCACCAGGAGGCAGCTGTGACTCATTGGAGTCATTACAGCTGCTGCCCATTACCTAATCACTGGGCCTTATAAAAAGGCCTGGAAAAGGATGGTTTTCTGGAAAGCTGCCTGACTATTTTCATGTTCTATTTTTCTCATTTCTTGTTTGGTGAAAGTTTGTGTTTTTCATTTCTTGGTCAGTGAGTTGACCCTCCTCTGGGTTTTGTTAGGTCTGTTCACCACGTGATGCAGAGGCCCTCTCCAAACCTGCATCACAATAAAGATCATTTTAAGAAGGCAATGTATGAGCTTTACAAGAAAAAATAAAATGATACTGTGGGTTTGATATAAATAATTGCATTTTATTTCTCTTTTGTTACTCAACTGATGCACAGGTGTGTGGTTGAAATCATCCGTCCATTGCCTTTTGGATTTATAAACTCTGACGCTCCCTTTTGGTATGAATGAGGGTATTGAATTAAACCTTTCGTCTTCACGTGAACTAAAAGGGATGTTCATTTCATTTAAAAAATATTTAAGATGGATTTATTATAGTAATTTAACTCCAGTGTGTATGCACATGTATACATATGTATGGAAATATAGGTTATAAACTTCCATGGTGTTTTATGTACTCACATTAATGCTGTGTGACTTAACTGATGTTAATGGAATAAATGACTTGAGCAGGCACGTATTGTCATGCTTCTGAGATAATAGAACCATCAGTGCTGGAATGATTCTGCCTGCCTGCCAGCCCTGACTGCCTGCTGATGAGTCATAACTACACCTTTGGATGAGACGTCTGTCCCTTTCCACTCCTCCTGAGGAAGGCCACTTCCCCACAGTCAGTCCCAATGTGAATGTCAGTGCACTGAGGGTGTATGAGTTCTGGTGTGAGAGGAAAACGGATTAAGAAGATTACATCCGATGAGTTTATATTAACCTGCACCTGTTACAGTTTCCATGTGGAAATAGGAAGTCACCGTTAAAGCTTGAAAACCGTTGTTTTTGCAAGAAAATGCAATTACTGGAAATAAAAGGATGTACATTTTGCTTTGCATTTTACTTTATTGACAAGGTTGCGCCATTTAACTTAATGACACCAGCACAACAAGATTACAGTTTCAGAGAATATACAACTAAAAATTATAGCATGATTAATTAATTGACAATATTTACAAAATTTACAAAAACCTCATTCCCAAACCTAATGTGTAATAACTGCTACTGGTGTACAGGTATGTAGGCATGGACATGAAAGACTAAAGCAGATTGGAAATCATAAGCAGAAATTGTGCATTGTTCATTAGCATCCACAAAGGGAAGCAGGGTACCTAAACAAGAAATAGGGATGAAGCAAATCCCTAAGTTTACACAGGACAGTGAGAAAAGATGCTCACACTGTCAGGTGCTTAATGCCAGATTGTCAGACCTTACAGATTTACAAGTGTCTGTGTAAAGCATGGTGCCTAAAGAGGAAAAAAAGGGCTCATCGTATTGCCTGGCTGTGAGCAGAAGTGTATAGGCTTCAGGGAGAATCTGAATGAAGTGGTGCAGTGCATGCAACTGAACAGCCACTAGAGGGCACCATTAGGCCTGAGGACAGAATGTGTTGAACGCTACAGTACAAGCGTAACCGGTAGTTCTTATCCATCCACTGCTGCTGTGAAGGCAGAAGCAGAGTGGGCTGCTCAGAAAGCCAAGGGCGGAGCTTTAGAGAAGAAACGTGCTCTTCATATGGAAGAGACCCCACTGAGAGCAAGGAGAGAAAAGCTAGCGTTGGAAGCTGAGCTGCACGCTTAGAACGCTGAAGTCAAATTCTCAATGGAATATGACATGCCATCTGAAGAGAGACAGAGGTCAGAGGTCATGACAGGAAAGTGGACTGGACTGTAACTGGCTATAAGGTGTTTGTGTTAATGTGAGGATGCATAACTTACTGAACACATCGTCCTGAGAAGAGCGGGTTCCAATATCGGGTAGTCCCAGACCACAGTGGGGCCCAAATTAAGCAAAGATGTAAACATGCAGAGAGCTGGATCTTAAGACAGCAGCTATGTTTGCAGTGGCTAAAGCCTCAGGTTAGAAAAGACAGTCGTGAACAGAGAAGAATACTACAAGAAAACATGAAACACTTCACCAGGTGGAACAACCTTAAGAGAGTGGTCGGCATGGATTTTAGAAAGTTAGGGAAGCGCTTCAGCTTTGCCGGGAAGGGAGGAAGACACAAAAGCATGTCTGTGGAGAGGCAGACCACAGTAAGCAATGCACCATGGCGGAAAAAGACGTCTGTTCAAAGCAAAAGTGAGCATTCAAAGCCTTTCTACGGAACATATGCCGCAGGCAAAAAAGGCAGCTGTGCACTTTGTTTCAAAGCAAAGTTTCCATGAGGACATGGCTGCACTAAAGAAAGGGATGGTGAAAAAACCAGAAACATACTTGTGTTGCTGATGGATCAGCGAAACAGGGAAAGACTCCAGATTCAAAGCATCGTGTTTCTGCCGAAACGAGAACTGGGCAGACCCACAAAGAACCGGCACAACTGCCAGATAAAGACAAGAATGGAAAAGACAAATTAAGAAGAGTGAAATAAAGTATTTTGCATAAGTTGGGATTGCTCTATTCCTCTTTATCTTACTCTTATTCTGGCGGTATTGAAGCTTATTGTTGGCTGTACCTTCCAGGCGCTGTCAGCACTCTGGCACTAGCTGAAGACTAAAGCTTGATTTATACTTTGTCGCACAACCCCTGCGACAAGTGTCATATTTAACGGGGAAAAAAGTGTCGCGTACCTGTAGAATTTTGTTACGTCGCAAAACTTCTGCATGTTTTGTCGTACAGTGCTGATTGGACAGCCAGATGGAACACTGAAATTTATTGTCATGGATACGTGTTATTTCACAGAGTGCTGCTATATTTTCAGAAATGTAACCTTAAACTGTCAAACAAACTATCAGGAGTTTGGCGTATTGTTACCATAAAGTCAACAGAACCGTCATCAGAGACCTTCGCAGAAGTATAAATGCAAAACGTTGTGCGACACTTTCATTTTTGTCACAAAGTATAAATCAGGCTTAAGTGTGACTTTGGTCCCACTGTGCCTCAGTCATCTGCCACATTAAGCTCGCCATTTTCTGGAGAAGGAGCAGATGACCACCAGTCAGGACCATTCCCATCCAGCCACCTCAGCAACTCCTGCTATGCCGTTGCTTGTAGTAGTGTCATAAGCTCAAATTTGCTATTATATTGTTTTCACTCTCCTCCCTCTTCCCTCTCTGTCCCCCTCTTTCTGTTCCTTCCACCTCTCTCTGTCACACATCCTCCCTTCTTTCACTCCCATCACAAAGCTGATGTCGTCCTCCTCAGGTAAACAGTGTTTCCGGTTCAGTTCTTCCTCTCGCTGTAGCCACATCATCCCTACTTTCTGAGGAACACACACACAGTTAAACACTGTTACTCTATGACCGCTGAACATGGACTGCTACTCACAGGCTGTAAGACGCAGAAATTCAGAAAAGCATGGCACAGACACAAACCCAGTCATGCAGTGTGCAGTGCGAGGTCTTCTGATCAGAAGTATGTCTCTGAGGGTCAGAGGATAATGCCATTACCCTGCTGCAGCCCAGTTTTACCTTCATATCTGTGGCATTGGAGGGGGGGGGGGTTGTAGGACTTGGGGAAATCAGGAGACCAGCCTGCCTCAAGAAATACTGCTCTTTGTCAACTATTTAGGGAATTAATATGTCACGTGTGTGTGGGTGTGTGTGCAGGTTATGAATGAGTGTGAGTAAGCATGTGACAGTTAGAGAAGCTGTGACACAAGGTGCCTTCCTGTCTGGGAATGGGAAGCTGAGAATGGAAGTGCAGTGTGTCAAGCTGGGGGAGAAGACTGACCATTAAAAATCTTCCTAACATTAAAGTACAACAGTATATGATGAACTGTGAAGTACAACTACCACCTGAGGGATACACGTTCTACACCAAAGAGCGAAAAAAGCATCACTGTCCAGTCATCCTGCATTTATACATATTTGTTCATAGGTAACTAACCTGCTCAGGGCTCGCCTGGATGAAGATGCACAGGCAGGGCTTGGGGTTGTTCTTAGCAGGTGTGATGGCTGTGTTTTGGCCTTCATCCTGCAGCTGAATGCATTGCCTCTGGGTAAGGTGTAGCTCCTTCCGTACAAGCTGCTGTTGTTCCTCAGCCCTCTCCTGCATCATCTCCATTTCGGCCTCTACTGACCTGGCCGATTGGCCTGCACCCCTGTTCAGTTTTTAGGGGGAACCAATAATTCTGGAATGGAGAGATGCAGATATGAGAGGGACATTTTAGCTGTTACACACAAATACTAATGCGACAAAGAGAGACAAAGAGGAAGAGCAATGAAGCTGAAGAGGGTGGAGGCTTGAGTTTAAAGGAGGTAGAGTTGAGTATTTTCTAAACTGCAGCGAGTTTTAGAAAAAAAATGAGGAGGCACAGAATGGAGGGGGCTGCATTTGGGGTTGGTCAAATTGGGGCAATACCTTTCTCAGGTCCATTATGTCCTCCAGTAGGAGGGAGATGTGGGATGAGATCTGCCTCTGGTTAATGATCTCCTCCATCTGATGGATATGTCCATCCAAAAGGTGTTGCTGAAATGGGAAGCAGTGGGGACAGTTAAGAGTGTTTGTGTGTGTGTGTGTGTGTGTGTGTATTAGTGTAATCTGTACGAGTGATATGGCCTCACTATGCAGTACTTCATCACAGTCCAGGATGTTGCTAGTAATGGACAGCAAGCAGCACACGCAGTGCCACCTGACTGATGAGCAGCTTGTTGATGCAGTTGTGCATTACAGTCTCCTTCACTATCCTCAGTTTTAAAAGTTTGCCAAAGAACC